>OZ020170.1:8079746-8154746 GCA_963971145.1 Sussaba pulchella
ATTATTATTTTTATTATATGAAATGATGAATGAATTTCTAAGTTGAGAATACGATAGTCGAGCGCTGAGTCGATAGAAGGAAGAAGATAAGTCGCAGATGTTTCGCGGAGGAAGTGACGAGCCACTGTCTCGATTCTCTTTGCTTTGTTGAAACGATAACCGTCCTAGAGGATCTCGGAGTGAAAGACACAAGCGGGCCAACAATGACGGTAGCGAGAGGTTCGTGAATGGAGATTCGTTTGGTGACACGGAAACTCGGGTACGCGACGAGTGGAGAGCTCACGTGGTCCCCGACGATTCACGGCTCGCAATGAATCTTCATCATCGTCCTCTCGCGCGGCGAATAGGAGTCGAAATGATTCCGGTCCAGGACCAGCAGCGCCGCGGGTTCTCATACTTATAAACCACTCTGTGTAACGTCAGCATTGAATTGTCCGAGCGGAGGGCCAATTCGACACAATGGAATCGGTTAAATACAATAATTATTTCAGGGAGACTGCGACTTGAGAGTTGTATTGAATCAACAATAAAAAGAATGAGAAAAAAATAAATAACGAGAAAAAAATAGGAGGGGAGAGAGACAGAAAAAGAAGGGGGGGAGAGAGATAAATAAAATTAGCAAGAGTATTATCGTGGTTACGTTGAACGATTGCCTTCGGCGATCGATGTTGGAATTGGTTATCGTTAAATCTGTTCGTACTCTCGTTACGAGTAATTTATGTCGCGAGCTTTTACAAGTCGATTGAACGAAAATTGAACGATCTCCGACTTCGAACGTAATAGAGCACCGTTGTGACCTCCGGCGATATTAAGTTATCCCGGACAAAACGGCCCAGTCGCACGGAGTTCAGCAACGAGGCTACATGGCATAGTCCAAAAATAATTGAAATTCAATTTTGAAACCATGTTTTGTGAGAAGCGAAATATTTGGCCATTTGGTAACGAGGTAGAGACTTTATTTGTTTAGCGTCCCGTACTTCCGAAAGAAGAATAGTACCCCTATAAGATCACTGACGTGTCTGTGCGTCTGTTCGTCTGTCACAGCTGGATTTTTCGGAAACCATGCGACGTACGTCTACTAGAAACGTAAAACTTGGAATAGTAATAGATCTTATGAACTAACATATTTAGCATTAGTTCAAAGTCTAAAATATTAACATGAGGCTTTAAGACAGGGCTAATTAGGGGCGGGACATTTTTTCAATTTTCATATATTAAGGGGGGGGGGGGTAAGGTTAATTCGGCGTAATAGAAGCATGTTTTTAAGATTTTTTTCTGGGGATACAAATAGTGTAAATTTATTCAATCAATTTCCATATAATAATACAACATTTAAACAATATTTTCCTAAATTTCCATTCCAAAATATTGAAATTTAAGCGGGTGACAGTGAATCTCCGGAGGCGCCTCGAAAAAGTCCGTGTTCACGATAATGCAAAATCTACTGGACCAATCGTTTTGAAATTTTGCACAGTACTTCTTCACATAATTCACCAGGTATTGTCAAGAGCTTTTTTTTGATAATGATTAATTTTACAGCAAGAAATTAGCTGATTTTTATAACGAAAATCGGTTTTTTGCTTCCAAGTGCTACGAAAAAATCAAAAATAGAAAAAAATAAAAAAATCCCCTAGTGATTACCTCGAGAAACATCTCCCTTAACGAATGCATTTTGATTTTTTTGTTTTAGATGATTCTTTTGCGAGTTATGATGAACACCGCAAAGCAACTTATTTTCGAGGCGCCTCCGGAGATTCACTGTTACCCGTTTAATTTTCAATATTTTGAAATGAAAATTTCGGAAAATATTGTTTAAGTGTTGTATTATTATATGGAAATTGATTGAATAAGTTTACACTATTTGTATCGCCAGAAAAAAATCTTAAAAACATGCTTCTTTTTCGCCGAATTAACCTTACCCCCCGCCCCCTCCCTCCCCCTTAAGTGGGGTATCATTTAAAAAGGCTTGATATGTAGAGTACGAAATATCTTTGTCACAGCTTCCAATGGCATGTAAAAAAAAAATTCTAAGCAATATGCGAAAGTAAAGCATTCTCCTTCCCCCCTTATTTCCGACACTACTGGACCTAAAATAATTAAACAAAGAATCAGGAACTATAACTTCATACTTGAAGCTGACAGAAAAATTACAACAACCGTCTCAGGTGTTACAGATTTCTAGAAATCAATTATTCAAAACACGATACGAGACCCTCCGCGCGTGAGTCGAACTCGCACTTGATCGATTTCCGTTGTTTCTTTTCCCTCAGGTATCTCTTTTTGTCCCCGTGCTTCCTCCCCGGTCTCTCGAGCATCGCGAAAATGTTTCTTCACACCAGAAATACTTCACGAGCCATCCCTCTCCGTGTCCGTGTATACGAACATCGTCGCAATGTACGGTGGTCAGCATCTCGATGACCGTTTTCTACGATTCGAGCCGAGGGATCTAGATAATTTGTGATTAATTAGATATCACAGGCATTATTGATGGGAACAGCGAGTTCGGAAGGCGGATGGAGAGGCAGAGGTCGTGCAAAGCGGAACGCAAAGCTGGAAGCGAGACGAACGATTCGAACGATCCTTCCTGGACCAATTGACCAAGGAAGAAATGGCGGAAAGGATGGACGAACGAACCGAGACAACGACGACGACGACGACGACGACGACGCACGAGAACGAGCGTTGCAGAGATCAGATCAGGGACGGTAGGTGGTCCATCGGCCCTTACCAGCATCTCCACTCTTCTTCGGGCTGCGCCTGGCAAGCCGAGTGTTGAGCTGCTTTTCTGCCGGGACGCGCGATGCCGAAGAGAACTCTCCGACATCTCGAGCTATCGGACCAAACCGCTCTTGTCGTTCTCCCTCTCCGTCTTTATCTTTCACATTCTCTCGCACTCTGTTTCATCTTCGTTCTCTCGTTTCGCAGTCGAATCTTCGTCTTCTTTCTGTTCTTCAGTCTTTCAGCTACCATCGAACACCGGAGGATAATTCTCGGCGTCGTAGTTCTTCTTCCAGCGTGTGTCGCTCTCGCGGGCTCGATTCAACTGCGGCTACAGCATCTTCAACCGCACCGAGAGCAGCTGAGGAGTTCGATGATCGGATCTTCGAACGAGGAGAGGAAGAACGGGAAGAATGACAAAAATATGGGTATTCGGAGTTGTAAGCTTACGGGCTTTGGTTCGACCGGAAAGAATTGGGGAAATACAATTGTGTGTAAGATTGAAGGCTATTTTTATGCTGGAACAGTTGGTCTTTGGTCTTTTTAAAACGGGGAATTGTCGATTTAACGTATTATAATGTGCCGATAGTTGATGGAACATATCTATCGAAAATAATATTATAGAATTATCATTTACATATTTTTCAGACTTTGTTTATAGACACAGAACAGTCGTGGAAACACGATGATGCATCAAATCGAAGCCTATTTTTATTTCAGAGTAATCGATTATTTTTAAAATCTCAATAAAAATTAAAAATAGTCGATCTAACGGATTGCAATTAAGTCGTAATCGATATGTCATATATGTCAGAAGCAATATCGTGTGAAATTGTTGTTTATATATTTTCCTTGTTTCGTTTTCACACGAAGGAAAATCGCAGAAACACAATAAAATCACAGTAAAATCTAACCTTATTATTATGTCAAAATAGTTGATAATTTTCAAAATTTCAATAAAATAAGAAAAAAAAGTTCAGCTAACAAATTGAAATAAATTGGTACTCGATATTCTATATCTATCGGAAACAATGACGAATAAAATTATTATTTACAATTTTTCTTCGCTTTGTTTCCACACGAGAAAAATAATCGTCGAAACACAATAATGTGTAAAGTCGAACTCTATTATTATGTTAAAATCGTTGATTATTTTTAATATTTCTATACAATAAGAGACAGTTGATCTAACGAATTATAATTAAACGGTAATCGATATCCCATGCCCATCGGAAACAAAATCGTGTGAAATTATTTCTTACCGATTTTCTTCGTTTTGTCTCTAGGAGAGACCAGTGTTACTACGACTTTTGAAACCTATTTTCTAGGAGTGAATAAATATTTCCCGTAGAATTATGTCACATCGCTACAATTGTGTTTCACAATTGACACTAAAGTCGTTACAATCGCCACCGGTGAGGTGTCAATTCTAACATGTGTAGCAATGCCCGATATTGATTTTTATTAATAATACTGAACCTGTTTTCGAACTGAAAAAATGAAATCAGCTAGACTAAAGATCAACACACTTGCTGCAAAAAAAATCATTCGTAAATGAAATATATTGACCAAGAAAGAAAATGTTTTACAAAAATTGTTACAACCGCCACTGGCCCCAACACGAAAAGGTATTGCAAAAAAAAAATTACATGTAAAACCGGAGCCTCTTTCAATTCCAGAAAAGTTAATTATTTTTTTTTCAATAAATAATTAACTCTAACAACAGACAAATCAAAAGATAGTCGATCCGCCAACGGTAAAATTATTATCAAAGCATTTTGTTGGGACAATCACAACACTTCGATAATAATTTCTTCGTGAAATAATCGTTACAATGCGGGTACCAGCGTTGAACGTTTCGGGTATGGGCGAAGATTGAGCGCAGGAGCGCACAGGAGCCGACCGGATCGGTCGGAGAAAGAGCAGCCTCGGTCAATGAGCAATCGAAAAAGAACCTGTTGCCCAAGCAACGGTGAGAAAGAAACGAACTCTTCCCCGTTCGCTTCTCACCGTGAAGTTGCCCGTCGTGGCACGCCGATATCCCCATAAAATTATTATATTACGCACCGTAATACGGCGAGCCATAACGGAGAATCGCATGAGAAATTGACACCCAATAAACGTAATAACGTAATAAGGCTGAAGCGCCTCGGGTCGTCACCGATCCCGCGTCGAAGATTCTAGCTCGATGGCATATAAATATAATTAACAAACGTTCGCGTCTGCGTGCACAACCACGTTAATAAAACAGTTTAAATATGTTTGCGCGTTCCCTCGAGCTCGGAAAATCGATTTACAAACGATATTGTCCCGCAGCGTTATCCTCGACCCCATTATCGCTCCGACGCAGAAAATTCTTCGCGATTCTCGGTAATAATTCAGACGCTAGTTGCCGCACCGCAGCAAAGTCGAATTAAATTCTTCAACAACTCGATTCTTAATTTTATTCGTACGGAAAAAAAAAAAGATATTTAATTAATCAAAGACACCGAGAATCAAGCGAAGACTTAGATTCCTTAAATCCTGAAACGACCGAAAATCCATGTAGCCTCATGGCTGAACCTCGAAGAATGTTAATTCTAATTAGGAAAAAAAATGGAATGATCCGCCATTCGTAAATCAGAAGCGACACCGGGCCGACTCGAAAACGCGCGGAATTGGCTTCGAATTCTTTCTCGAACGTCTGAACGTTAATTCTCACAGTGACACGGATCACGGATGCTGTTACAGGTCTCTCAATCATTTATCTTCGTGCGAGCATGAGGTAAAGATCTCGCGAGGGCGATCGGTTAGTGGCGTCGGCGTATCTACCGAAGATCGGAATGAATCATCGTAGATCCGTGTGGCGTGTTCGCACTAGAAATCTCCGGGCGTTCGAGAGAACGACGAGTTCTGGCTCGAAGGACGAGACCCTGAGGAGACGCCGCGACGTCGAAGAAAATAGAAAGACTGTGAGAATATCACCGAGAATCCGTGTATGTGCGTTACACAGCGTCCGATGAGACTGAGAAGCATCGGAGCCGCCTAGGCGATCATCATCATGATCATCATCATCATCATCATGATCGTACGTGCTTCGCCGCACTCGGAGAGAGACCGCTCGGGGAATCGTCGTCACACCCGGGAATATATCGCTCCACGGCGGCGTATCTCTTGAATTAACGAAGCCATTATATTTCTTTATCCTCGTTAGCATAATGTTTTCAAATAAAGACGAGTAAGAATAACGAATAAATAGAAAATAAAACGGACGACACATTCTCGCGTGGATGTAACGAAGCGAGTTAAATTATTGCTAGCGAGAGATTTTTTGAGTAAATATAGCGGCGCGTTGTTAGTTTGGAATTGGTTTGTTAACGGGTGATTTGATTGAAAATAGTGGATTTGCACGATGGTTCTGTTTGCGGGTGCATTGGCCTGGTTGCGGCAGTAGGACGCTCATCCGTTGATTCAGCACACGTACGACTAGGAATCCGATCTGGCAGGTCCCGATGGCTTACGATGCAAGTCTCTGGCAGATCGTAAAGTCCGCCTCGACAAGATTTAGTTGCGGGGAAAGCTTGAGTGATGCCTACACGATACGGTACTTAACAAGCCCGTATCATTCCTCCATGGGTTCAGCTAAATAATCAACAAAAATCGGTTGAAAATCTTTCCCCATTTTTTTCTTCAACGCCAGGGAATAATTCGTGTATGATAAATGACGAAAAAAAAAATCAGTAAATCCGACAAACTATATCTTCGCAATAATCGGAAAACCCCGATGTTCCCTCGAGCGTGAGAAAATGAGATAGCCGAGGACCCACGGAAGAATCACGGAGGATCTCGAAAAAATCCGGACTCCCAACGGAAGCTTTTTTTTTCATTGAATTATTTTTAATCAAACTATCCCGAAGAGATGAGCGAATGATCGGCCAATTCACGCCAAGCTGACTTGCGGCTGTCGCGCGGAGGGTCACGCCTGTTGGCACGAGCTCATTGGTCACAGTCGTCTTTTATCTTTAGTTGCGCTCGCGGGCGGTCATCGGAGATCCCGGATGATTAGCCGCGGATCGATCGACCGCTCGTCGAAACGTTGCCGATACGCTGCCACTCTCGATCCCCCCCTCCTCCGGCTTTTAATTCGCCTCTTTCCAACATCGTCCTTCCCTCGCGTCCCTTCGTCCTGCTTTCTCGCGTCTCGCCGATCGACTCCGATCGTTCTTCTTTCACCGGTACCACCCGTCGACGATCGAATCTCCGTCTCTCCTCATCTCCTCGAAATTCAACTTTTTCACTCTATTCTCGCACCGAAGCATCGACGTTCGAGCATAACCGAGCGAAACGAACGAACGGCAGAAACGAACCTCGCACGGTTTTCCCACTTCGTCGGTGTCGAAGACGCCACAAGAATGAGCGATCCCAAACCCGAAGAAGACTCCGACGGAGCAGACTTCTATACGTGACCACGTCCAAGCATCGCCGCGACGGGCGCGAGCTCATCGCCAGCAGTCCGAACTCTTTCTCTCTTCCTCTCTGTCTCCTTTTCTCTCTCTCTCTCTCTCTCTCTTTCTTGGTCTCTTGATCTCGTCGTTGCCGGTTTGCCGGTTTCGCTTCTCGGCTCCTCTGGTAATCCACTATCCTCTCTGCTTCTTCGGGTTCGCGTTCGTTTGTGGTCATTATACGAGTACGTTGAACCGCTCATCCCGGAGAAGGGAGAACCGCGCTGGGAGGCTCTCGCGGTGGTGCGGAGACTCCGAAAGATATCCCTCCGTCTCGGACCGGCAAATGTGTGCACGTATATAACGAACGCTCGTACACCAAGATCAACAACGAGTGAGGACCCACCTTCTCGTTCGCGGTTCCGACTAGCGCGGCTTACCCGCGAAGAGTTCTTTCGCGTTGCGATGAACTTCACTGAACTTCGCCCGACCCCCCGAGCTTCGTCGTTGGCCGACGGAGACTCGACGAGACAATGTGCATGGGCTAACTGTGCGTTACCATACGCGAAAGATGAAAATTCATGAGTCACTCGTAGACCGAATGACGAAGGAACTCGGCGAGAACCGCTGGTCCAACAATTTCGCAGACTTCCAGCTTCAATGTACTTCTCGTTCTCGAGTGTTTGTATTTATTGCTAGTTTCCGGCTTGGTGAAGTTTATTACATTGTTTCATTTTTATTTATTTTCTTAAATGATTTTTTCTGCATTTATATTTATTTATTTTATATGCAAGTGCCTTTTTTGTAAAAGTTCTGTTTGGATATTCGTGACAGATTTGGTTCGACCTTGTGCTTTTATTTTATTTCATATTTGGTTGTATTTATATAATTTCGGGTTTTATCTGATCAGTGTAATTTTGTGATATTTTCTTTTCGTTCTCGTTTATTTCTCCAGCTTGTTTATTATTTTTTCCACCTTACTTACAGTCTCTCGTCTTTCTGAAACTTAAATTAAAATATTAGCCGTTGATTTCGTTCGACCTTGTATCTTTATCTTATTCTTTTTTCGTTTCCATTTCTAGAATTTTATTTGCACATTATTTTTGTGGCTCGTGTGCCGAAGTATCTTATCGTAATTCTTTTATCTACTTCCCTCGGTCGTTTCCGCTATCTATTAACGAGGCAAGAGCTAGATTAGTTAGCAGAAGAAGAGATAGAGATACTCAGCGTAGCTCGTGATGAAGCTTCGAGTTCCCGCGCAGCCGAACGAGTTCGTTCGGCTCGCGAAACTCGCTGCAGCGCTTGCGCGTAGAAAAAACGCGCGGACGAGGCGAAGCAGCAGCAGCATGTGGAAGAACCGTCTCGCACCGGTTTGGCACCATGTGGCGAGCGCGCTCGTTAAACGGATATCTGATTAGGAAACAAAAGAAGAATCCGCCGGATTTGCGTGCCACTGACGATCGTTTTCGTTGCTGCGTGCACGATGCGATAAATATGCGCTCGATGAATAAAAAAAGAAGAAAAAAAAAACAATCGACGAGTATTAAATCCTCCACCATTTTGGATAATCGTATAACATTTTTTCAAGCTTACTTACGGATGCGAATACGTGCGAGAGCCTGCGTATTCGTGGGATAAACATTACGGAGCAGCTAATCTTGACTCTCCCCAAAAATTTCGTGATTGACTTCGTCGCTTTGTATTTCGATTGTTATTACGACGAAGAGTAATTGCGAATCGATTGATTGTTTGCCATCCGACATTCCCGTGGCAATGGAGATTCCCATTGTGGTTGAATAATAGCGACGGTGTGGAATACATTGAAAGATAGGCACGAAGAACGATAAGATAATAAATACATACATCTATATCTATATCTGTATGTATATAAGATGTAGGAAGATTGATCGTTTCGAAGGATACTCGTTGTATGCGTGGTATATGTATGTTATTCTTTAAAGTCTTTCTCTCGTTGTTCGGTTTGTATCGGGGCTGCGGGTTTGATCCGTCAGAGGTCTGAAAAGACCCGAGGGACTGACTGCGTACCTCTGTCCCTTCTCCGGCTCGGACGTTCCGAAAAGTTGTCTCAAAGACTCGCGCGCGCGCGCGTTCGCTCGCCGCAAGAAGACTCAACGAGAGAAACAAGTGAGAGAGAGCGAGAGATAAGGAGAGACGCACGCACCGGTTTGGCACCACGCAGAGATCGTTAAACGGAGATCAGATTAGAACAAAACGATCCAAATTCCGAGAGCTCTTTCTTTCTATCTCTCTCTCTCTCTCTCGCGTTCTCTCTCTACGTCGGACGTCTCCGACGAGAAACGGAGACACGAGGGAGAGAATAAGATGCGTAAAGATATAATATATAATACAGAATTGTGAGTGTGCGAACGGCGAGGAGAACGTTGTCGTTCGTAGTTTGTCGAAACGAATGGGAAACCTGTTTCAGTTTCTTTGGGTCTCTCGCTCGCTTGCTCGCTCGTCCCTTTCGTTCGTTCGCGCGCGCGCGCGCGCGCGCCTCACCGCTCCAGTCAGACATTATTATAATAAATATATACATCCGAGAGATGGGGAACGCGAAGTTTGTAATAGCGCGGACCGATCGCGGTGACCTTTTTCACTGCGGCGGTCTCTCGATCATCATTCGTACAGTAGGTTATGCAGCGCAACCGCACATATACAACCCTATAATAATCCTCGAGACTCGTAGAACGGAAGTTCGGTATTATTAATAAATTCGTTTCCCATCGGACGAATCATTAATCCACGGGGTAGAATTGGCGAGATCGTTTCGATTCGATTTTGTTTGATCGCACGCGATTACACGTTTCGCGTTGCGAACGCCACACACACGTGCACACGTGCGTCGTTTCATCGATCGATACACGGATTGCACACGGATATACGCACCCGTATCGATACAGATTGTTG
Organism: Sussaba pulchella; assembly: GCA_963971145.1. Taxonomy (NCBI): domain Eukaryota; kingdom Metazoa; phylum Arthropoda; class Insecta; order Hymenoptera; family Ichneumonidae; genus Sussaba; species Sussaba pulchella. Next base: position 8,089,814 of record OZ020170.1, read on the forward strand.
CGGTGGCGTAGAAGAATGAAGAAATTCATTTTATATCGATCACGAACTCCGCGTGTGCCGATACTCCGCAACGTTTCAGCCGTTACGGTTGTCGGCTCGATAATTCATAATTGTAATTGATCGTCGGTCGGACGAACTTGGACACGCGGGTTGCGTATGAGCCGCGATGGCAAAATTGTAATTGATAAATATATGGATTTTCCATGACCACGAGCGATTGATTATATCGAACGTTCAACGAGGTTGAATCATCGGCTTCATCAGTCGTTGAAGAATTCGAAAAGTTTCGGGAGTGTTATATCGCACGATTCACGGTCTCTTCGGCAATTCCAACGCAAGAATTCGTCTGTGTTACACAAACCCACGGTCAATTCTCGCTGCATTATCTATATATACGTATATATATATACGTCCGGCACGCATAGCCGGTGTAAAGGATCGTCGTTAAACAAAGATCGGATCGCGAACGGGGGAGGTGAGGATCCGCGGAATTCGCAAACGAGAAAGATTCTCTCCGTTTGAGTTTCGCGGGAGCCGATGAAGCTGGGAAGAGATCGGCCAGGGGGCGAAAGGGGGAGGGGGGGGGGGGGGTGGAATCGTGAGGACGGGTGAGGATATCGCGTCTGAGATTCCGGCGAGAATGTATGGAGTGCGATCGTCGCCGTCTTTGGTCGTTGTTACCGTTGGTTGTGATTGCGGACTACGCGCGGACCCGCAGGCCGATTTCTCGAAATAGCGAGACAATTAATAAATCCATTTGGAACGAGGTAGAAATGAATAGACCGAAAAAGATGTGGGGAAAGGGAAAGGACAGAAGTAAGAGAGCGAGAAAAAAGAGGGTCTCGGATAATTAATTGCATTTATCAGAGCCGGTAGTCGATGAGGGAAGCCCAGGCGTGGTCGAGGGTGCGATACACCTATGTGGGCTGTAGATATTATAACTATACCATTATAACGCGTAACAATGTGTACGTACACACATGTATGCATGTGTTATACGTATATGGTACACCGCAGGAACGTCGAGGTCGCGAGGAGACGAGAGAGCAAGATAAAGAACCGAATTTCAGACGTTCTCCCAGGATCTCTCGTCGGCGAGGATGCGAAGCCATCGAGAGAGACGGGTTAAAGGGGTGGGGGGAGGGGGGGGAAGGGCGGTGGAAGTTGCGCGACGAAGACGATGACGAGTGGTCCCCAGACGTTGTGTACAGCAGATAGCGTATATAACCCGAGCGGTCGGCGGCGGAGGGAGCGGCGCGGGCAACCTCTAGCCAAACTTTTACGAGTCCGATCGGAGCCTAATTATTAGGCCGCCAAGCGAGCGAGCGAGAGAACTTTGCTTTTATGGTTCCCCTCGTCAGTATGTGCACACGTGTGTTCGTGTGTTTGGGGCATTCTCGTGATTCGTGTGGGTTATACGGTCTTCGAATACCGGTTTTCTCGATCGCCGCACGGAACCCGAAGAAATACACTCGGCGCTGTAAGAATTTCACCGGATAGGCAGATACGCCGTATACCAAATGTTTTATACACACAGGTGGGATGTGGAACCTCGCGAAAATTTTCTGATACGGCGGCGCGTTCTCGTCTCAACGCGTAATTACTTTTGATTCACGGAATAAAAAGCAGCGTGTCCGACGCTAATCACGTCGTACGCGCGTTTCGTTGTGATGTTATCTACGCCGGGTTGTCGAGCGTTTGGACGGATAATTTGTGGATGAGGTTGTTACGACGGTGATGTTTGATCGGAATAATTGTAAGTGACGGGGATTGAGCGTGATGGGGAGGACAAGTGTCAGTGATTGAGCAAAAACGAGTATGAGTATTGACTTCCGTTTGTCGTGATAATCGAAATAGTCACAATACGGTGACGATGGCAATCATGGATATTGCGTGGTTATTGACGGAAGGATATTCGCTAATTAGACAGACGCTTATTTCAGGTCTTCGATGAAACATTGTCCGAGGGATAATTAATTTTAACCCAGCGAATTTTGAGACTCCAGGCTGTTGATAAATAATAGAAGCAACCATGAGGGGAATCATGATTCTGAATTAATTTCCTAATCTTAGTATAATATGTAGCCTTCTCCGTGTCAATCGATCAATCAGAAATTTACAAAATAAATTAATTTTCAAATACAAAAAATAGAAAATATCGAGGTTCACCGCTTTCGCAGCATATATCGATCGGAGGCGATGCATTTTTGTGATAAAGTGTTGTTAATCGTGGGAATTTCGAACCATCTGGAATGCATTATCGCTCGTTGTTGACCGGACGTCGAGAATGTTTCGAACGGATAAATGTCGATCGCGAAATTGCCAAAGACGATTATACATGTATATATGAATATACAGCATCTGCTCTCGCTCCGGGTCCATGTCCATTCTTTGTGATCGGTTGGAAAGGCCCGGAGGCATTGGGTAAGAGAGCTGCCGGCATCTCCTTGCCTCACTCCCGGAGGCATTAAGTGGGTAGCAGCGTATAGAGCAGTAGTACACGGATCGGATCCCGGGTGTCGGGACCGGCTGCTGGCCAGGGGTTACGACCCGCGCTGGGGAGAGCGCAGAAGCCCGCGATCTCGATTTCGAAAGGATCCGATTCGATCCACGAGCTTCGTGAGTCCAACGAGTCGATTCAACGGGGAGCAGCACATTCGATCGAACTCACGGACTATCGTATCGACCTGCTGTGAGCTCATTTCGAAATTATCAAAGTTATGAAGCGAATAACGAAACGGGATTCGGGACTCGGACAAAGAGAGAAGAGGGGAAGGGGGTGAGATGTTTGGATAATTAATGCATGGGTGAGCTGGTATCTATAGGAGCCTCTGCCCAAAGAGCCACAAGACGAAATAATCAAAAATAGATGAAAACTGAGATGCGAAGAAATAAATTGAAACACTTCCCGAGCCAAAAATTAATCAAACGAAGATCGAAGAATTGAGGAATAATAGCAATTAAGAAGTCAATAAAGAAAAGTCTATGATTGAGATTGCATATTGTTGAGGTGATAAAAAATGAATTGAGTGAGAAAATAAACAAAGCAATAATAATAGAATATGAAATAACATGAAAGAAAACGACAGAAAAATACAACAATATAAACTACACAAAAATGAAACAATGACACACGAAGAAAGAGTAATATAAAGAGAGTCTCGTCAGACTTCAGTTTGAAAGCTACAAAAAAAAATGAGAACAGACGTACCCACCAACGATCCGGAAAGTTTGACGTCGTGTTGCTCGTGTTTCGAGGGCGAACACAGCTCATTCCGGTTGTTTCTCAGTCCGAGCGACGATAAACTTTCGTAATATCTTCAACGAGCATCGGGCAAGCAGATATTAACCGATCGTTTCGAATCCGGCAACGGGAGGCGGGAAAAGGTCGACGGAAAATAGTCCGCAACTCTCTAAGCGAGAATTATCATGAGAAAAGAACGACAACCCCCAACATAACGCGAAATACCCTCGTAACAGCAGTGACCACGCGATAACGAGACTCTTCGGTTTTTATCGCGCAATTAGAAATGTACGTTTAGCCACGGAGTCTGTTAAAATTTAATTTCCACTTGTGTGAAACGTGAATTCATGCATCGACGTAAACGACGAGACTCGAGCGAGAAGAACAAGTGCCAAGAGAATTGCGCGGCTCCCGCTTTGCTCGCTCAAACGTCTCTTGTTACGTTTCGTTGGGCCGAGCAGGTACGAGAAGCTCTTGTAACATAACGGAACCATTGCTGTCTTGTCGGTGGACTCGCGAGTTCGCGAGCCGAGTAACTTTTCCCTCGACGGGAGCCTGTGATCACCCTCTCTTCGAGTCCCCCACCATAATACGAGACTTCGTGGTGTGTTTCACGTTTCATCTCTCTTCGCTTTCTTTCTCGTATCTTCGTAACCGCGTCTTCCCGACTTTCTCGCTCGTTCGTAAGTACGGCAGCGTCCGGTAATTGGTATCGTAAAATTTAAAAGAGCCTGCCAAAGAGCCCCGTGAAGCGGGACACACCGGGAGCGAAGTGAAACGATGATTTCGTGTGCATTAATTTTTCGTGTAACTCCCGAGCGGACCGCTCGCTCATCCATCTCGAACGAAATTCCACCGAAGATTCCCCGTTACAAACTCATATATCACGAGAAAACCCAAAACGATAATTAAGAACCCGCATACTCGTGAATAAATAACGTCGATAAACGCTTTCGATCGAAACAACGTCAAGAGTCAATAAGAATTTGCGCGTTAATTCGTGATTCTCGAACGGTTTTGTTTTTTATACAAATAAATGAATTCGTGAATATTCGTTGTCGTAGATCGATACGATATACAGTTGACCCGGGTAAGGAGCGCGCGTGGACACGCGAAGTCGCAACCGCGGGACCACCCAAAATTAATTCGAAGGACTAATCAAGTATCTAATTAAACGAATCAACATATATCTTATTGAAACATTGATTGTATATGCGCGGATGTTGTTTTTTTTCCCTTTTTTTTCTCGGACGTTTCAGTCGCGAGCTATTATCGTAAAAACGATACGTTATAGCGTGTGGCATAGGCGCGAGGAAAGATAGAACGACGGAGAGAGAGAGAGAGAGATGCTGGGGGGAATAACGAAGAATCGGCGGAGAAGCTTCGGCGACAACCTTCGAGATTTTCCTTCTCTCTATTTTCTTCTCTCCGTTGCTCAACCCTCACGACCACCTACCTACATCCTCATCTCGCGTGCTCGCATATCTCTCGCTTCTCTCTCGCCATCGCGCGGTCCGGGTGCGTCCTCGCGGGCGCAATACCACTCGGCCGAGTCACACCGAGACGAGGATGCCGTGTAACCTGTCCGTGCATCGAAACTGTGTTATCCCGAGTGCAACGTGCACATCCACGCGCATGCGTGCAAGCTGCGATATTCGTTACGTCCTTGTTTCATCCACTGACTCTCATCCACGGTTTCGTCGGCGAGAATCTCTTCGCCAAAGTTACCGCGTATTATATATCTACACTAGGATCGTAAAAGCGGTCTTTACGAGCCGTCCGAGAAATTAATACACGTGTCTTGCATTCTCAAATTCGGCGCCTATATATAACGCGCGCAGCCGTACTCGCGTACGCTCGCGTACTTCGTACAAGTACTTCGTACACAAGCTCATTCGCGGTGATGCGAATTTAAAATTAACCGAAAGATACAACTCTCAATTTCCATTACCGTGAATTTAAAAATTCATAATCCAACCGAGGACTGCAATTTTTATCAATTCGTTCGGAAAATTTTCCGAACAAATTCCTTTCCGCCTCCCATCTTTTCCGGAATATCGTCGTAAATTAATCAACGGTCGGTGGAGTACGGGTGTTTATGGCTCGTACGTTATGGTATCGAACAGATATGAATTGGACGAACCGCGTATAATGACGTGACCGTGGCCGTGGTTCTCTCGGATCTCTTTCACGTTTCTCGTTCCTCGGCTATCTCGGTATACGTCTACGCTCCTATTTCAGCGAGAGGATACCAACTGTGAGATGCTATCGAGAGGGTAGACCCCCCGTCGTGGATCATGATGTATCGATTCTGTACGCCCTTGCTCGATGCGCGCGCGCCAGAAACTGACCGGTGTGTGCTCGTTCGTTTGTTCGTTCGTTCGTGCGTTCGGCCCCTCAACCCTTTCATTGCTACGATCGTTTCTCGAGTAGTTAACTCGTTACATACATACCGACAACTACCTACAAGCTGCTCACATTCTTTACGAATCATTATCATTATCATTATCATTATCATTATCATTATCATTATCATTATCATTATCATTATCATTATCATTATCATTATCATTATCATTATCATTATCATTATCATTATCATTATCATTATCATTATCATTATCATTATCATTATCATTATCATTATCATTATCATTATCATTATCATTATCATTATCATTATCATTATCATTATCATTATCATTATCATTATCATTATCATTATCATTATCATTATCATTATCATTATCATTATCATTATCATTATCATTATCATTATCATTATCATTATCATTATCATTATCATTATCATTATCATTATCATTATCATTATCATTATCATTATCATTATCATTATCATTATCATTATCATTATCATTATCATTATCATTATCATTATCATTATCATTATCATTATCATTATCATTATCATTATCATTATCATTATCATTATCATTATCATTATCATTATCATTATCATTATCATTATCATTATCATTATCATTATCATTATCATTATCATTATCATTATCATTATCATTATCATTATCATTATCATTATCATTATCATTATCATTATCATTATCATTATCATTATCATTATCATTATCATTATCATTATCATTATCATTATCATTATCATTATCATTATCATTATCATTATCATTATCATTATCATTATCATTATCATTATCATTATCATTATCATTATCATTATCATTATCATTATCATTATCATTATCATTATCATTATCATTATCATTATCATTATCATTATCATTATCATTATCATTATCATTATCATTATCATTATCATTATCATTATCATTATCATTATCATTATCATTATCATTATCATTATCATTATCATTATCATTATCATTATCATTATCATTATCATTATCATTATCATTATCATTATCATTATCATTATCATTATCATTATCATTATCATTATCATTATCATTATCATTATCATTATCATTATCATTATCATTATCATTATCATTATCATTATCATTATCATTATCATTATCATTATCATTATCATTATCATTATCATTATCATTATCATTATCATTATCATTATCATTATCATTATCATTATCATTATCATTATCATTATCATTATCATTATCATTATCATTATCATTATCATTATCATTATCATTATCATTATCATTATCATTATCATTATCATTATCATTATCATTATCATTATCATTATCATTATCATTATCATTATCATTATCATTATCATTATCATTATCATTATCATTATCATTATCATTATCATTATCATTATCATTATCATTATCATTATCATTATCATTATCATTATCATTATCATTATCATTATCATTATCATTATCATTATCATTATCATTATCATTATCATTATCATTATCATTATCATTATCATTATCATTATCATTATCATTATCATTATCATTATCATTATCATTATCATTATCATTATCATTATCATTATCATTATCATTATCATTATCATTATCATTATCATTATCATTATCATTATCATTATCATTATCATTATCATTATCATTATCATTATCATTATCATTATCATTATCATTATCATTATCATTATCATTATCATTATCATTATCATTATCATTATCATTATCATTATCATTATCATTATCATTATCATTATCATTATCATTATCATTATCATTATCATTATCATTATCATTATCATTATCATTATCATTATCATTATCATTATCATTATCATTATCATTATCATTATCATTATCATTATCATTATCATTATCATTATCATTATCATTATCATTATCATTATCATTATCATTATCATTATCATTATCATTATCATTATCATTATCATTATCATTATCATTATCATTATCATTATCATTATCATTATCATTATCATTATCATTATCATTATCATTATCATTATCATTATCATTATCATTATCATTATCATTATCATTATCATTATCATTATCATTATCATTATCATTATCATTATCATTATCATTATCATTATCATTATCATTATCATTATCATTATCATTATCATTATCATTATCATTATCATTATCATTATCATTATCATTATCATTATCATTATCATTATCATTATCATTATCATTATCATTATCATTATCATTATCATTATCATTATCATTATCATTATCATTATCATTATCATTATCATTATCATTATCATTATCATTATCATTATCATTATCATTATCATTATCATTATCATTATCATTATCACTATCATTATCATTGTATTATTCTCAGCGTCACCGGTGATCAACGCGATAGAGAAGATGTATAAGATCGCATGCGTGTATACAGAACAACGATGTACTACTGAGAGGTACACGAAGCCGAGAAGGCTAATTAACGAAAAATGGTGTGAGTGATAATTATATCTGTCTTACGGATTCTTTCGAGATTTCCGTTCCGCGCGTTGTGTAAATTCATTGGGGCGTATTAGCTTCCGGCATACGAACAGCGAACACGGTCATTCTTCGTACATACACCGATCGTGCTTCTTACTCGTTTATCCTACGTCGCGAATAGCATATACCAATATCACCTTATCGGCTGTACCGGATCCCGCACGTATATACGTGCAATTCGCGGCGCTGCGATGTCGTCGCACCGACTGGCGTAGAGCGATTTCCAAGTTCAAACGTTTGTCCGCGGTAGTTCAGGACAGACACGTAGATCCGCGTGTGGCGCGCAAACGATCTCAGACTCGTGTATTTTGCGAAAGTAATCTCGAAACGTGAAACCTCGTTGGTATATGCAATAACGTTTCGCTGATGAAATAAGAGTATTGCACGAGGAGCGGTTGTATGTACAACGCAGTGTGGTGTAAGGTAAGAGCTGAGGATCACGCATGGTCGGTCTCGCTAATGGCGCGCTAATAGCCCCCCGTTTCTTCTGGTTTTAATTTATTACCCGACGAGTCGTTTTCATCCCTCGACCCCACCCCCCCCTTTCCTCTCGTCATCGACCTGTTGCATAGTCGCTGGGACTCATTACGATGATTGCCCGCTGCGTCGGATCGTCGTCGTAGCCCATGTGCGCGGGAATACTGAGTGGAGCCGAAATCCCTTTTTAGATACAATCATGGGATTTACAGGCGTGAGAGGGAAAAACGCATGGCAGCCATATTGGTTCGTCAGATTTGGGTACGTATATGATGTATATACATGTGTTTTTTAATGCAGGAAGATACCGAAGTTGGGTGATAGATGGGGCTGACGATAATCGCTTAAGGGGTTAGACTACTCTAGAGGATCAGGACTTTTGTCTCACGTCGTATGTTTATACCATCATGCCCGGCAGAGAAATATAAGAATGGGGTCTGGTTCTCCTCCACGGATTCCGATTCGAGGGGTTCTACTGTAATACAAAAAGTATCGTTCAAATATTAATAAAATATAAGAGGATGTAAATTTAATATTTAGAAAACATCTTGGGCCTTTCAAAGTACAGATTTCGATAGTGTGATGATAATAATAAGCAAATAAACATCGGAAAAATACTGTTTATATGAGGAGTTGGTCGTGATTCGATAGACGTGGCAACGTTGCGAGAAAGGTTAGATTGTGACATTTTTCTAACAATAGGTCGTAGCGCATTGATTTAAATGTTTTATTTCGTTTTACTCGACATCATAACACGCGACGTTGTCACATCCAAGTAATACCTAGGTCGATGACGACATGGTATATTTTTCACTATCACAGTATCGAGAATACTATCCTAATTCGAGCTCGCGTAAGTCGAGTTATTAATATCTATTAATATATTTATTAGAGTGATTCGTTTTGCAACTACTTTTTTTATTCCTTGCTTCAACATTTTTATTTCGTTCTAAACGCTGAAAAAGAATTGTGTGTAAGTTTCAGCGCTCTAACATTTTTTAGTAGTCGCCCGCAACCTCGGAAGTTTTCATAATTAATATACCTGTAAGCGTCCCTTTTTTTGTAAAACAGTCACCAGTCACCAGCCATTTTTGAAGCTATGACCTTGGACCACGTAACATTTTACCGAGTATCTTCTTGCTTTCAAAAGTCTCTAAAGGAAAATTGTGGTAACTTGAGCTCGTATTTGTGTATGACCTCCAAAACTCATTTTCCCTGAAAAATCAATTATTTTCACGATAAACCCGAAATTTTTTTACGATAAACCCATAATTTCTACTTAAGTTCCTGTTCTAGACGAGTTCCCCGTAATATGGTTCATGGTTAAAAATCGTAGCTCCAAAAACGGCTGAGTGGTTTTTTTTCACAAAAAAAAGGAGACTCTTACACGGCGAAGAGGGGTCGAAAAAATCTACAAAAAAATCATTGAATACCGAGAATCCAAAAGCTACTCAAAAAAAATCATCCACCCCAACGGGGCATAAAAGGGTTTCGGTCGGACGAAATGGGGCGACTCGCCCCATATTACATTCACATTCCGTCAGCGCACTCTTGATTCATCATATCAATAACATTTCGACGGCCCCCACCCGATGCAAAAGCTCCGTAAACATATTTTCGAACCCACATCGCGCTAGCCCCATAACACACCCCCCCCCCCCCCCCCATCCCTCGCCCACAGTCGCTTACACGCTGTTCTCCTCCTCGTTCAAAAAATTTTCGCGCGAAGCACGTGACACGCCGTGACTCGATGAATTTGTCACGCCATTGCGGTTCACGCCTGGCCGAGTCTCTGCATTCGCGGCACTCCGGAGGTTCCCTTGCCGACTCAAGATTGGAAAATAACGATGACGATCGGCAAAGTCGCCCGTCCTCGAGCTACCGAGAGAAACGATCGTCGAGACTCGCTTGTGCGACGATGCAATAAATATCCCAAACCCCCCGATGGACGGATCAGAGTCCAGAACTTTATTCGTAGGCGCTCCTCGCGATCTCTCGATCTTTTTTCAAACTCGATGAGTCATCGGCTCCGAACGATTAATAAGCCACGAGAGAACGTGGATGAGGATAAAAGAACGAATTAAAAACAAAACAAAACAAAACACACAAAAACCACAAAGAAAGGAAGTGACGTACATATCCTTCGATTTGGCAGACGTGGGTGAACGATGGAGGAGATTACGATCGTTGCCGTATAACGAGCCGACAAATTATCGCAACGCTTGGATAACAATACTGTACGGTAAATCGGTAAACATTTAACGATCTTGAAAACATGATCGAACGATCGAAACATTCGTTGGTACTCGAACGGATGAAACATTTTGCCGTTGAGATGGAGTATTGCAGAGAGGCGCGAGAGAATCGCGTAATTGTGACTCGGAGGCAAAAGCGTGAACGTCCGAAAGCCGCGAGCAAGGGCGTGCGCGAAGCGCTTAATCGCCGGTTTTACGGTTTTTATACCGTGGCGCTGGCCAGCCGCGAGCACGTTCTTGCCTAGCCCGTTCTTTCGCTCGAACATCATTTTCCCACAGAACCCCGCGAGGCAAGCGACGCGTCGTTGTGTGGCCATCGGGTTCGATATCTCTTTCTCTTTCCATCTTTTTTTTTTCTCCCGTTTTCTTCGTTCTCCCGTTCATCGTTCCTCTCTCCTTCTCACCTTCGCGCTTTCTTCCGACTGCATCCGTTGCTCGAATCTCATCCAGAGGTAGCGAGGGTCGTTCGTTACACGGTGGCGCGGAACCGTCGGAGCCATCGCACGGCTCGATCTCGTTCCGCTTTTCGCGATCGAGCCTCACGAAACTCTCGGACACCCGAGACTGATTTCTCCGTTTCGATAATTAACCAATAATCATGACGATAACGATGGACGATTATTCACGACGCGAATTATCTTCGTTACGATGAACGAAATGGAGAATGAGGAAAATTAACGATCTTCTTGTTTTTAATCGACTTCCGGATATCAATCATACTAAAGCGCCTATCGAACTAACGATAAAAGCTCAGAGAAATTTAATTGACTTCCTCATTGCAGCGAAATTTTTCATTCCAAATATTTTCGTTAATTTCGAACAAATAGTTAAATTGCCTGATGAATACATTCTATATTTCCAGTTTCATCGAAGTACCACGCATTCGAATGTAAAAAAATGGTATAAAAAATAGTAATCCAATTTTTCTTCTATCGCGAATGCTAAAAAGTGATCGGCAAGTAAGAAAGAAAAATAGATAAACGAAGAACAAGTGAGTGAGAGCGAGAGAGGGCGGGGAAAATGCGGTGTACCGAAATCTCGATTACGAATCACGATTTTCAAACAGGGGTGTTACTCATACACACGATATCGCTGGCACACCGTGATAATATACGTATACACAATCCCAGACGTGTACATACAAAGTATACACGGAGGGAGTCCCCGGCGCGCTACAACCCATAAAACAGGGGGATATAGTATAAACGCGATGTTATCTCGGGGTTGGAGGAGGTTCCGCGTAATCTATCCAATTATCGTTCGATCGAAGGAGCGAGAAAGAGCGAAAGATTCCGGTGCACCATGGCGCAGTCTCTTCCGCGGCGCGGAGAGTAGTTGCCGCGGGCTGAGACGCCGGAATAAGGATCAGCACCGGCAGAACCAGCATCAGCAGAAACAGCGGCAGGGCCCGAGACGCCGTTTGCGGTGCCCCGGTCCCCGAGGGCATTTTTCGGAAGCCGCCCGAATCTCGAAACGTCCCGCAGCGATTGCCCTTTTCCGTTTCAATAATCGCAACTTTCCATCCTCCTCACCAATCTCGAAGATCATCTCCGATCACGACGGACTCCCAACAATTTTTTCCAACGATTGTGCAATCCGAATAATTCTGGCGCAATAAAAAAAAAGGGAAGGGCCCGGGGATCGCGAATCGCTCCGTAATATTGCGCAACGTCGTGGTTATTCGTCGCGGGCGCCGGAGTCTATCGTTGTTAAATTTCCATCTGCTTCCGCACACGATTCTACCGGTCAGATAGCAGATTATAACGCGGACTTCGGTCCAGAACGTACAGATAGAAACGTAGACACGAAGCAAGTTAGAGAATGGTTGTTTGTGTATTTTGCGGCGGAGAGAATTTAACACGAGCGGCGATCGAGAACGCGGCTTATTCGAGTTGGGAATCAAGAATCGCGAGAGACAGGGAGGAAACGTGAGGATGTTGAGAAAGAGGTGCAACGCGGGCCTCGCGGGTGTGCCGTGCGCAATCTCGTCGTCTTCGTCCTTCTGCATAGTCTCGTCTCTCTTTATCACCCGCGGTCCCGGGCCGCTCGTGTCGAACAGCGTTTCCATCCATCGGCATCGCGGCTTAGCGAACACCGGACGCTTCGCTGCTGGCGATGGATGCCGGACCCCGCGGGCTTCGCCAACGGCCACGGGAATCGCCGTTGGGCCTTTCACCGTGCTTCTGCCGTGTAGCTATTTTGCCGGGATGCTGCTGCTGCGAGAGACGCCTCGGGGGCCCCGGAGCGGGCCTTCTTTCCTGATGTTGCGGGCTACGGGTCGCGACCTCACCGTGGTCCACTCCCTCGCGCTTGCCTCCCGTGCCTCCGTTTTCTTCTTCTTCTTCTTCTTCTTCTTCTTCATCTTCTTCGTCTTCTTCGGGTTCTCCATCCTTCACTCAACCCCCCCAAACTATCTCACTCTTCTCGTCGGCGTTGTACTTATTTCTCGTTTTTTTTTTGGTTTCTTTTCCAAATTCTCTCGCTTCATCCTTTCCTCTCTTCGAATATTTTCCCCGCGCTGTCTCCCCGGATCGCTCGTTCACTCTTGCTCTCGGTGCGCGCAATTCGCGCATAGCCACACGGTTCGTTTCACCTACGGCCCCCGCGTGGCCCCGAACGACCGTGTCCGAGCGTATACCGACCGACCGACGGATGGACGGAACGGACAGCCCGAGCGTTTTCTTCCATCGTCCATACGTCCAGCCGATCACGATCCTCGTTACACTCACGGTTGTGTATAAACCGGCCGCGCGTCCGATGCTACTCTCCGCTCGGATGCTTCGACCTTCTTTCGCTATCTCTCTCTCTCTCTCTCATCTTCTTGCTCTCGCTCTCTCTCGCTTTCATCCGCGTCTTCGCCGTGATCCTTTTCCCCTCGGTGGGGAACGCGAATATCCCTCTGCGAGGCCCCGGCGCCCGCGCTACCGCCCTGCGAAACGAGCGAACGATTCCTCAACAACCCGACCGACCTACCTTCTTCTTCTTCTCATTCTTCTTCTTCTGTCCACTGTCGAGAGTAACGCGTGTGCGCCCGCGCGCGTTTCACGATCGCGGTCCACTCGCTACAATCCCATCACCGGTCGCGCACTAGCTCGAAACCGCTAACTGCCGGCTTCTCTAACCGTTCGAAACGATTCAATCTCTCACTCGTTCGACTCTACGATCTGTTATGCTTATTTTACCACGATTTCGCCAATACATTCGACCAATCGCACGTTCGAAAAGACGCCGGAAAGTTTGTTTTCGTATTCTCGAATATCTCGAGAGTTTGATTCTTAGGGATTATCTTATGTACGTCTGACAAGAGAGCAGTGTTTATTCATTGTACGGCGATTAGATTACATTTTTATTGTCATACACGTTGCATCGCGTTTTGAATAAAGTCTTTGTAGGCGTAGACGCGGGTGTACATGTCGGGATAACCAATTCCGCAGGATACGCCGAAGGATACGATACCCACGACCTCGTTGTTGTAGACCAATGGACCGCCGCTGTCACCCTGAGAGGCGAAGAAAAAAATGTTCCGAAGAATTTTTGTTTATGATTGGAGACTCTATTCTGTGGATTTAATTCGTATTGTGTTAATTTACCTCGCAAATTCCCGTTCCCTTGCCGTCGAAACCGCAAATCTGGGTCTCGAGAGCTTGATTGCGCTCACGACAATCCTCCAATGTAATAATAGTTACTGGACGCTTTTTCAGCTCATCCGGTTGCTCGGCGTCAATGCCTCTCGACAGTTGACCCCAACCGCTCACAAGTCCCGTCACGTGATCGGTGAGATTACTCGATGCCAGAGAAATAGGTGCTTGCATCGAGTTCGTGTTTGCGGGCGAAGCGAGCTTCGTTATAATTTGAGAGAAGAAATATGAAAAATTAAATTATTCCCCGGATTTGATCAAATGTTTGCGTTTTGGGTAAAATTTGGCAATTATTTCGGTCGAATTGTAGACAATTCTCGCAGCGCATTAAACACACGTGGTTAAAACAAATGTGCTGGATATATATTTGATTCGTAGGCGAAACCGAATGACGATATTTTGTCTGAAGATGAGATTAAATCAGATTCTTGGAATTTATATAGTAAACATCGTTTTACAACACAGAGATACCGGAAGGAGATTAACCTAACCAAACAAGTCTATTTTGTCGAAAGAATCAAGTAACGTTTTTCCATTAAAAAGTAGAACAAGACGAATATTCTATTTTTCAATTATTTTTCTTGAAACTTTTCTATCGGTAAAATAAAAAAATTTTATTCGACAATGTACATCGATCATTGATTCTCCCGCATCGTCAGGCACGACCAGATAAGTCCAACAATGTTTTCTATCATACATAAGTTACAAACAATCCAAATTTCACCTTCAATAATCCAAAAAACTGAATGTTTCCAGATAATTATTATTTTTGATATCGTTTTATCCGCTTTGATGAATCATTCGTAACTTAAAATCGTTATTCCTCGGAAACTCTTTTTACGAACTCAATCGATCAAACCTTCGGATGATTTTATTCGGATGACCATTGTTGAGTATAAAAATTTTACAAAAACTTACCGTGACGACGGCAACGTCGTGGCGCCAACGATTCGTCGCGTCACCTTTAACGTACAGGGGATGTACGGTAACGTATTTCGGCAAATGTTCTTCCCCGCCGAGAGATTGTTTCGTCATTCCAGTAACAACTACGAGTCTTTCGGTGTAGGGAGGATCTACCCTGCCGACGAAGCAATGGGCCGCCGTGAGGACGTGTCTGTTGCTTATGAGCGTACCTCCGCACACATGGTACTTTCCTCGTTTCAGCGATACCTGATATTTTATCTCGCCCGGACTCGCAGGATTCCCGCTCAACAATTTTTGCGGTGGTTTCGCATCTGCAAAATAATTTCATCCGTCCAATTACTTCATTTACATTGGAATATTCAAAAATATGCAAATACACGGAAAATAATTATACGGAAATGATTCGATCGAGATGAAATTACGAACCTGTTACGTAAATTCCGACCGCCAACAGAGCGAGCGAGTTAATGAGGAAAGTTTTGTTCAAGCTCATATTTCAGCAGTCGCAACGTATCAACGTCTGATCGCGAATCATGAATTCACTCGGTTTTATACTAATCGCATTGCCGCAATGTTTTCATTTGTAAATAACGGAATTTGCTTATCTTTGACACAAGCAGCTGTGAACTCGTGATTCATCCGGGACATTGTCGACGTTCCGATGTATTTTACATAACGCTTATTATCTTCCCGGAATTTGTGTGCGTCCAAGGCAACAATACTGACTATTGGTTATTGATGTCACTATTGATGATCTTATTAAGCAATATTTTCTATGTACCAGCAAAGTAGAAAAAGGAGTTCATTTTACTTGTGTTAACGACAATAGTTGATCCTTAAATCACGCCCAGGGTTTTTTTTATTCTGTCATTTTCTTGTAAACTAGGTAAAAAAAATTCTTTAATGAATTTTTTTTTCTATGTAAATTATTCCAAGCGCTCTTTTCATTGATATCAATTTATTGAACAATGTTTAAAATATATTTGAGAATTTTTCCAAACCGATCGTACGGGAAAATAAAAAATGGCAGATAGGAAAAGTTTGTGCAGGGTCAAGTTGATCCTGATGGTGGTGTTTGATATAAAAATAAGTGTGTGGTGTCGGGGTTAATTAAGAGCTATTTTTTTATTTACTAAATCAATCGTTTTTAAACCATTTGTCACGTTCCGCGTCTCACCGAAATATGCTTATCATTTTTTCGGTCACGTTTGGGAGAATCAAGGAAAGTTGTAGCGATCAGGTAAGCATTTAACAAAATATTAAGCGGCAAATACAATCCCGATAAGAAAAATTTATAATGAAACATCTTATCATTGAGAAAGTTGATAAATAATTAATGCAAATATAAAATCTGGGTCATCGTAATTTATGTACGAGATATAGAAAGTTATGGTATCAGGAGACATTGTTTTAAATAAATTTACAAACTTTTATAACATTCATAACGTCTCATTGCCCGGGCATCGGTAATTCGAAATAACTGGTCCAGAGCGTGTTGGTCCCGTACATGATAGGGTTCCGTAGCCATTCTTACTCATTACAAAAAAAGAGTTACTTCTAAATTTCTCGTAAAGTATTTTCACTACAGTGTTCGTTATAATTTTAATTGAATGTACCAATTGAAACCTACATTGTGGATTTTTTTTCGATTATTTTAATTAATAGTTTAGAAATTAGCGGGGGGGTGGGAACACTCTGATGACGACTTTGAGAATGGATGTCTCGTGACTGAAAGGTTGAAATGAAAAGGTCTTAGAACGTTTTTAAATTGCATTCGAGGAGAGCTACTGAACGACACCTCAGTCGATGAGCCAAAAAAAAATGTCGACTGCACTTTCAATCTGTGGCAGGGGGGCAAGAAATGTATTTTTGATTTCTTTGTTATAATTTGGAATTTTAAGTCATCGATCTACGCCTATGCACCAAATTTCATCTCAATCGGTACATAAATGAAAGAATGGGAGGTTTGTGACATACAGACTGACGGACTGACCGAAACCATAAGGATTCCTAGAATCCTACTTCACCCTAAAAACGTCTCGCCCCAGGTGTTTCAATTTCCTTTTTCTCCCTGCAGTAGATACCTGCATATATACGAGAGGGTACATGTCTGAAAAACCTGGTCAAAACGCCTTGTGACAAAAAAACCCCGTAAAAAAAACCACGTTAAAAAAAAAAAACTGCGCCCAAAAAAACCCGTTCATCTTCTTGTCAAAATAACTCATTAACATTAACGCTAATAATCGGAAGAATCCAATGAAATGCAGTTTCCCACAAAAGAACTGGTAATATGCATGAAGTAAAGACAAATGTGATGGATGTAATTAAACGGAGCCTCAACACCCATAAATACCATATTCACACGTCCCATCAGGCCTTGTCGATGACGTGTGTGCTCTGCCAAGACACTTGTACCTCACATAGTTGACTCAACGCTAACACACTTTAACAGAAGACTGTGAGGATTTAGGATATAGAAAAAACGTGCGAAGATAACAACGGTGTATTCTCCTGGCTCAACACAAATTCGAGAGCCATAATTCATCATCGGTATTCTCCTGCTACTAGCCCCCGTGAATCGATGAGTTGAACTGACGAAAAATCAGGAATAGTGTCATTCTCCTCTCCGCTCAATACCATTTAAATAAGGTAAACGCCAAACCCAGTAACAATAAAAGACCGATTATCTGTAATAGACTGAGCCCGAGCCGAATCAAAACGGATAATGACATTTTAATATTATTCTAAAACATCCAGACACCTACAAAAGTTTTTCAAACTAGGTTGTTCAGGCAGAGTTTTTTTTGGAAGAAACTTTTTGTCCACGAGTCGTCATAGCATAGGTTGTACATGAAAAAAGTCTATTTTGACTGGAGATGTTTTTGAAAAAGTTTTTTTCACCAGGATATTTTAACAGGGTTTTTTTGACGCAAGGTGTTTAGACGTGCTCCCATACGAGGACACGAGAGCAACACGTGCACGAGTACGTTATACCCGTGGGTAACGTTAAAATCGAACAGGTATTAACTATTTACCTACATCGAGGAACCTAGTTTCGTCCACGGGAATGAGAGATACCGCGCGCTTGGTTCCTGAGAACGATGCCTCGTTTACAAGCTCGAAGCTCGGTAATAACGAGGCGCACCAGCCAGCCGCAGCGGCAGCGGGGAACAAGCGCGATAGATCTATCGATACTGGTCGTGTGTGCCTCGCGGCTCGTAGCCCACATTCGCGCTAAACTCTGTACAGTCGCCACGTACTACAAACTTCTACAGACGCTCGTGATATTATACGTATACATATACACGTATGTAATCTTTAGCAACGAGAAGCGCGCAGTTACGCTCTCGATTTAATAATATCGTGACTAACCATTATTCACTCTCGTCCCATAGCCCGAAGTGAACTCGCGTAGATCGCGCGTTTCAGCTTCGAGACGAAGGCTAACTATAGTCGCAATGAACCGTTGTAGTACGTGCAAATTTATTTATTCCAACGTTATTATTCATCATTCGAACGTGCTTTCGACGACGGTCTTAATAAAATAAGCCAACGGAATTAGGGCATCGTTTCGTAATAAGTTTAACCGATAAATGGCGGAAGATAATGAAAATATATGCATTCGTTTCTTTTTTTTTTTTTTTTTTGATTATAGATTATCGGAGATAAATCCATCAAACCAATTACGATGATTTTTCCTCTTTATCTCTGTCGAGCGTTGGCCGGTCATTTAGAAGAGAGCATCTCTAAACGATTTTTCGTAATCGGGAAGTTAGGTAACTCACGGTTTTGCAGTTTTTTAAACTTCCCGCTTTTATAAGGAAGTTATTTCATTTTTTTAACCTCCATTTTTTTGGGACAGCGCGGCATCGAACGATCGGTTATTTGATAACCGAACGTCATACGAGAATGATAAATTGTTTCGTTAATATTCCACGGATTCGCAGTCGAGTGCGAGCTTATCGTAAATCCGCGTTCAACGGTTCCATAGCCCACGTGGAGCGCTAGCGGTTGCCAGCGAGTGCGAAGCGCATGCGCGAGAATACGAAACGATGATTGGCGTGGAACCGAGGTCGCGCCGCCGACCGCAGAATTGCAGCCAATCGCGAAGGGTCTCGTTAATAAGTGCAATATCGTAACGACGATCGTGCATCTTGTGGCAGATACACGTTCCGGAAAACTTTTTAATGTTTTTAATGCATCCACGCAACTGTTTGCAGTCATATCCGTCTGTATTATAGAGGCGGCGCGCATATTGCAACGCTTGGTCATCATAATCTGCGGGGCATTCCGGAGGCACCCTTGCGCGAGAAGAAGTAGATGAAGAAGAATAAGAAGAAGAAGCTTATGCGAAGGTGAAGAAAGGACGGGAAGGAAAAGAAATTGAGGCGTGTATCAGTACCGGTTGCTTCAGTTAGTCTCGTCGGTGCTCGAAGACAGTTCTCTGCGTGTATTATAACTGCCGGATACTCGAAAGAAAAGCGGTAATGACTCCGAAGCGTTGACCGTGAGCATTCGTTCTTTACAGTCGCGAGGTTTTCGTTCTGCGAACCGATTGAAATGCTCGTTGATGAGGATGCATGTATATGGGGCATTTCGGCCCGAATCGGTAGCCTGACACCCTTTTCATTGCCGATGTGGTGGATGAATTTTTTTGTTGGTATTATTCGAATTCTACGACGTCACTCATTTTTTTAGATTTTTGGGATCCCCTTTTACCCTTACCTCGGATCATATATTTTTCTTCGTCAAGAGGTTTACTATTGTGCCATTTTTCAATTGTAGGAACATTTTTATTATAAACTTTATTGAAACTGAAGAACTTTTTTTGTAAAATTGGGAACAACTTCAAGTGGAAGAGCCCAATATTTTTTCAAATTGCTTTTAATTTTTGAAAAAATTCCAGTTTTTACGAAATTAGGATATATCATAATGGTTCCCAATCTGAAAAAAAAAGAAATAAAAATAAAAAATTTCTGGCAAAAACATCGATATTTCGATTGTTTTCGATGGACAATCGATTAGTCGATTTTTTTTCATAAACAATATTCGAAAATTATAACAAATGGCCATCGAAAATGATCGAAATATCGACTTTTTGCAAGAAAGATGATAATGATGATTGTTTTTTGCAGACAAAAAACCATTATCATACATCGGAATTTCGTAAAAACTCGGAGTTTAAAAAAATTTTTAAACAACTTAAAAAATGATCAGGAACTTGAATCGCACTTCACTTTTATAAAAGTGAAGTAAAGTTTCTCAATTTCGATAAAGTATCTGGAAAAATAAGTGCATGCAATTGGAAAATGAGACAATAGCTTTTACCTTCTGATAAACAAATAAAAATTCGTTAGGGTGAAAGGAAATGGTATATAAAAAATCTTAAAGAAAGTTTGTAAGGTACTAGGATCCAAAAAATGTTTTTAAAAAATCGTCGACCACATCGCGGTATCGAACGCTTTGAATCTACCGATTTGGGACGCAATGCCCCATACATATGAAGAAAACGTGACGAACGTCAATGGTTGGTTCACGTTGAGGTTACATCGTTAGACCGTCCACGCTCCGAAAAAAAAAAAATAATATCACAGAGCCGTTTCGTTTCGTTGCGAAGCCGGGCAACCTATGATAATTAAAATTATGTGGAACTTCTCGAGAAACGTTTCTCGCACTGTGTGAAGGATTTCGTCTCGTCCTCTCCGTCGTTTATCTCCTTTCCACTCCCTCTCTCTCTCTCTCTCTCTCGTCTTTCGCTTTTGAGTGCGAGAATATTATTCGACTGTTATAATCCACAGCTTATGCACGGTAAAACTGTATCCCCCGACTCGGCCACGGTGTCCGAATTGGACACTCGAAACATTGGTGAGGAATTAAAAAAGAAAAAAAGTAGAAGAAGAGAAGAAAAAAAAATGACATACCACGGTTAATAAAATGTAGTCCATCGGTGCGAGAAGGTCCTATGGGATCTCTGACAGACGTGCAAAATAAACTTTTTCGTTCTTCTCATCTCTCCGGCTAATCCTCTCTCGACGATTCTCGTCGTTCTGTATTTCGTTCTCACACCGTCGAGGCAACACAACTGGCTTCATCTCGTCACGAGTTCGTCCTATGGAACACCGGTTCGCCAGCCTGTCGACGACCATTCTCGTGATCATCGTACACGGAGACGTTGTTCCCTCGCGCATACGCCATCGAACAATGTTTTTGCATATTTACACCCATTCAATGACTTCCACATCGTAACAATACACGTTACAACCACGAAACTCGTTTATTTATTTTATTCCTTTGCAAAAATTCGAATACAATTTTTTTTTCGAGCAAAAGAGAGTTTGCCGATCACATTTTCGTAGTGTAGAATGATACGTCTAGACGTATCATCGAACAATGATGCGTTTTTATAGCTATTGAATACCCTCCACGTAAAAACAATACTTTTATCACTTTTACCACAAATTTCGGTTACTTTGATTTATTTCTTTCACCGAAATTAAATAGCAATTTTTCTAAAGAAAACGACAATTTGTCCTTCCAAAGTGGCAATAGAATAACGCGTCTACACAACCGCCGATAGAACGAAAATACGCTGAGAAACCACATTGAGCAATTTCCCAAGTGCAGTTGGACTCTCCGGTAGCGGTGAAGGAGCCCAGCTGCGAAGAATTCGAATTGCCTGTTTGCACCGAAGCAACGCACGCGGTCTTGCGCGAGCTGCCAAGGTACCTTATATATATATATATATATTTATACAACTACACAGCAGCAGGAGCTGCAGCAGCAGCAACCGCGCAGCGAAAGATCGCGAACGAAGGTGTGCTCGGAAACGCCAAGGATAAGACTCGCTCTCGGTCTTTCTCTGCCGGGCCGATGCTTCTGTTCCTGGTGCTCGTTGCCGTGGTTCGTGAAGTCTCGAACAACCGCGGAGGATGAAGGAGGCCTTCCTTCCCGATGGTCTTCCTCTCGGATAGCGAGCTAACTCGCGATCCACGGAGAACCAGAGGAGAAGTAGGTACCGCTATCGCCCTCTGACCCCCGCTCGGAGAGCATACCCGGCCCAGCCGCTCTCGCGAACGAGGTCTTCCTGAGCTTCGCCGTATACCCTGAGGCTGTACCCCGGAGTGGCATACCTAACCCGGCGTGCTCTGCTACTCCGATAATTTTCCGTTCGCAACTCTTTACATCGATCGGAACTTCTTCCTGGTGCCCGAGGTCTCCTCCCAATCATACCTCAATCAAGCTATTATCATTATTTTCTGTGTTGTTGTTGTTATTGTTGTTGTTATCATTATTATTGTTGTTATTATTATTATTATTTTTATTATTATTATTGTTATTATTATGATTATTATTATTATTATTTTATATTATGTATTTATATTAAGTCTTACTTTCTCAATATTGGTTATTTTCAATGAATTTTAGAGGCTGTACCGCCAAGCAAAATGTGTATGTTATGATTGATTGCTCCTACCATATTCATAAAATTTATGGTCATATGACGGGTATCGATTATTACAGCTTTCTTCATATCATCTGTTGTGGTTTGCGTGGTGCCTAGTGTTATTATTGTTTTTGTTATTATAATTATTCATTTGTTATGTGTACCGTTGGCGACGCCAGCGTTATTTTTCTTAGCTTCATTTTCCAGATATCTATATTCAACTCTTGGTCTGAGTTCGAGAGAGTCCGACATTACCGATGTTAGTGGATATCAACTTATATTTTTCCTCCTTGTATTTCTTTTTTGGAAAATAATTAATGGTGATTTTACTTCGCTCAATGAACGGTTTTTAGAATAAATCGTGAAAAATTTCAGCTACAGCCGGGGATCGAACCGGGAAATCCAGAATTCAAGCCTGGTACCTGGTGATAATGATTATAATAATAATAAATTTATTATTATTATTAATAATAAATTATAAATTATTATTATTAGTTATAATAATAATAACAAATTTATTATCATTATTATTTATAATAATAATAATAGTAATAAATTTATTATTATTATTATTATTATTACAATAATTATTATTATAATAAAAATATACTAATATTATAATTATAATTATAATTATAATTTATTACTATTTATTTAATTATTTTTATTAATTTTTTTTTATTATTATAATTATAATTTTATTATAATAAAATAATAATTATTATTATTATTATTATTATTATTTATACACTTAGATTGATTCAATTTAAGAATTTTATAACTGCATAGAAGAACCTCTCGCGTTCATTGGCTTAATGTCGACGTGACATTAAAATTGCGATAGCCGATAACGATAACGACAAAAATGAATTTTAACGAAAAATTCGCGCGTCAAATATTTTCAAACTTCATAACGAGCTGACTCCTTCGTTCTCAGATCGTAAAAATCCAAAGAACAAAAAAAGCCCGGCAGTAACTCGCGATGTACGAGCGAGTTGCCGAGAGGTTGGCAAGTGCTCGTCCGAAGACCCGGTGGAGCATAAGAGCGCCTCGCGGTCCAAGGACGGTAAATTTGAGACAAGAAACGCGGTGCCGCTACCGGCACGAAGTTTATTCCGCGCGGATTGAACCGCGAGCACCGCGCGCCGAACCGTCGAGAGTAGGAGACCGAATTATTCAAATTACAAACGAACAAGCGAAACGCCAAGAGAGTTTCCGCTTCACCGCGTATTATATCTTCCCTAGTTACGCGAAGCTATCCGCCGCAGTTATATATACCGTAGTTGGGTGATTCGTCGGGTCTATGTGCCTTTCTACGATATACGTACGTATGTATATACGATGCAGGTTGAACTTCGCTATAATGCACGTAAAGAAGTTCGTGAAGTCTCGGGTCTCGAGCGGCCAACTGTACACGTTACCATTTGCTGTATAGAGATACACGTTTGTGGGATGCATCGTCTTTGGATCTCAAACAACTATGTGGTGTAGGAAATAATGTCGTGGGATCGTTCGGCTTGCACGATCAAGGTTTCTCCTCGAGACGATCGCGATCCTCGCGCGTGGGTATATTATAAGCGCCTCCGTTTCGTCGTGTATCAACCGTCGACGACGGCGGCGACGACGACGACGTGAGGACGCGACACAACGGTAATGGAAAATTTGGATCACGGGAGGCGAGAAACGTGGCCGTTTTGTTACCTGAGTCGCGAGAAAAGAGCTCCGGCAACGAAGGAAGATCTGCAGAAGTGAGATAAAATATTGTAATCGTAGTGAAATTAGTTTTAAACGTCGTCTCGTGCAGAACTCGTGCGACCTTCATCACCTAGTTTTTTAAGATTGCAATAGTTTCTCCTTGATTCTTTTTTTTTGTATTAATGTGAATTTTTTGTGAATTTAATTACGCATTGATGTATTTCTTTGTGAATTCAATTAAGCGATTTTTATTGAGGCATATGCTTGTGATTGTGGGTCAATGTTTGTTCGTTTTTATTCTGTAATTTTCCCAACGAAATAGTATTACCTTGCGAGATGAGGACAATTTTGCATTTTCTGTAAACGATCAACGTTCTACGTTGGTAAAAAATCGATTCCGAAGATTTTATCGAAAAATCTGATACAAATTTGCAATTCGTACCCGGACACATTAATCACCCCCTACTTTTATTTTTCGAGAACCCATGAACACGAAAGAAAATTCTAATCCACCGAAAAGTTGGATCAAAATAATCCAAAGAAATCCTCCGACGTCTCATCAACACAAGGCCGATCAAACGAGACGAATAAAAATACGATAGTCAGAAGATAAAAAAATAGTAAAGAGTCCGAGTTGACCAAAAATACCTGTCACACAAGTGCTTATACAGTGTATAACGAATGACGCGTTTCTTGGCGGCTGTCCACTACAATATTGTTCCCAGGATACGTTGTCGGGTCACAAGTTATAAGATAAAACGAACGCCGAAACGTCTACGGAATCGAGTTGGCCCGAAGCATATTGGGTGGAGAAGACGAAGTGAGGTCTGCTTCGAAGACGTCGTCGCCGCTCGCGTGGTTTCGATAGTGCGTTATGGGCATTATCGCGGGCTTTTGTCCCTCGTGTGACGCGAGTTGACCGGAGAGAGAGTCCGAGGACGAGTAATAGCGAGAGTAGTAGCGAGAAAGGGAAAGAGACGAATGGACCCAAACCGTTCTACCGTCGTAAAAGAGAGAAAGAGAAAGAGAGAGAGAGAGAACGAGTGAGATATACACGCGCGCGGCAGTTCGACCGGACGAAGGATCGGTTCGTTTTAATCGCTAATCACCAATTAACCGAGCGTCCAGCATCCAAAACCCCCAGAAGCATTTTAACGAGCCGCCGTGTCGCCAGCCTCGGAATTTTACTTCGGGTTTTCTGCGTTGCGACTGTAGTCGTTGCCTGAGTTCTAACCCCTCCTCCGTCCCTCCCCCGCGAAACCCCTCGGCGCACGGTCACTCCGTCCGGTCGGTCCTCTCGTCCTCGAGGATATTAGCCGTCGTCGTCGTCGTCGTTTCTCGTGTGTCGCGCTGGACCTCGCGCGACTTCTCGTTTACTCTAGCAATCCTCGTTCCCGGCTCTCGCTCATTGCCTGATTTTCGTCCTAACTATACCGTATTACGGCGACGAAACGGGACACTGGAATGCCGAACGGGGCGAAATGGAACAGGGCGAAAATAATTCGAGAATCGAATGAATTCACGACGAGGGGTTAAACCTTTGAGTGACGAACGACGATATATCGTTGTTCGCTACACTTGCGAAAAGTACCAACGACGATGTATCGTTGCAGCAAGCGTTGGCGCCTATTATACGCATCACAAGCGACAAATGCAGAATACAGAAATTCTGAAATACACAGAATTCGGAATTATACAAAATTCTTATTCTGTATTTTAATAAGTACCTATTGAAGTATAATTGGTATGAAATTATTCTCCCTTTCTCCCACAATACGCTGCATGATTAATTTTATAAATATCATTTTTAGTTTGATTTTTATGAGCATTTTTCCAAGCCCTAGTAAATTCGTCAAATTCCTCCGGTTATCTTCGCACAGT
Source organism: Sussaba pulchella (assembly GCA_963971145.1). Lineage (NCBI taxonomy): Eukaryota > Metazoa > Arthropoda > Insecta > Hymenoptera > Ichneumonidae > Sussaba > Sussaba pulchella. Next base: position 8,116,336 of record OZ020170.1, read on the forward strand.
CACCCGTTTTCGCGCGGCACTAAAAGGGTTAAATAAGCCAATTCGCATGATCGACGGATTCGAGTCGCGCAGAGCCTCCGAACTTTAAGATACCTGGGTCTCCTACCGCGGAGAAGAGTAAACGATGTACCGAAGTCGATTGCAATTTTTTTTATTCATTTATTTTCATCGAAACGAACAATATCCCGTTCTGCCTTACGACGATTTTTTGTTTCCAAACGATCTGTACAATCGTTAAGGATTTCATGTTCGAGTAACACGCGGTATATCGTCGCGATTGGTAAGGATCTCTAGACGTATTTCTTTTTCGTTTTTTTTTTTGTTCGGCTGTGCCGTATTGCCTCGAGTTCCCCAAACTAGCCGAGTACAATGCTATATAACCCCGGTGCTTCTACCTACGCGCGTATATCTCTCACAGTACCTTTTTCTCGAGGACAAACCGCGCGCACCAATTAGTGCATACTTCGGCACGGTGTTGGGGAACGAAGGGAGGCGAGGGATTGGAAGCCGAACACAAAACCTGGCCGAGGTCCGAGCCGAAAGATCGACGTTGCGCCGTGGATTGTCGAGGGCCCACGCATCGCGTCCTCAACCGTTTGGTTCTCGCGCCGCTCGCAGATCTCCGGAAATCGTGGACCCGTCCGGTTTCACCGGTCTCGACATAAATTGCGAGACCGGATGGGCTCTAATGCCCTGGGAATATTCGTTATAACGTGTATTATGCGATCTCGTATACTTCGGGAAACGTTTCGAAGTGGGTTGCACCGTTCTTCGTGTAACGGAGCTTGGTTCGTTGTATATATGGGGCGAAATTTTCCAATTCACCGAACTTAAACCCTGATATCCCCCGATGTGGACGATGATTTTTTTTTGGTATCCTTTGGATCCTACGACCTCACTAATTTTTTAAAAGATTTTTTAGATCCCTCCTTTCCCTCCCCTTCACCCGACATTTTATTTTTATCAAGAGGTAACTGCTATTTGCTCCCTTTTAATTTGGATAACATTTTTCCTGGATATTCCCGGTTACTCTATTGAAATTGAAGAACTTTTTTCATGAAATTCGAGTGGGCAGCGGGTTCCTAATATATTTATTTATTTTTTTGAAATTCTGCTAAAATTCGATTATTTCCGAAATTTTAATATATGATAATGGTTTTCCATCTAAAAAAAGAAAAGAAACATGAAATCTATCTAGCAAAAAAACGATATTTCGATTATTTCGATAGAGAATCGATTTTTGAGTATGAATTAATTGTTGCTATCATCAGGAGGTAATTCCTATTTCCTATCGATTTTCTATCGAAATAATCGGAATATCGATTTTTCGCAAGATAGATTTCATTTTTCTTTTCTTTTTCTAGACGGAAAACCATCATCATATATTCAAATTTCGGAAAAACTCGAATTTTTACAAAATTAAAAAAAAATAAATAGAAATATTAGAAACCCGCTGCCCACTTCAATTTTCTGGAAAAAGTTCTTCAATTTCAATCAAGTATCCGGGAAAAAAATTCCATCCAAATAAAAAGGGGTCAAATAGCAGTTAACTCTTGATAAAAATAACATGGTGGGGGGAGGGGAGGGCAAGAAGGGGTCTAAAAAATCTTAAAAAAAATTATTGATGTCGTAGGATCCAAAGAATGCTAAAAAAAAATCATCGTCCACATCGGGGGATAGAATGATTTCAGTTCGATGAATTGGGAAATTTCGCCCCATATATATATATGTTACACCGAAGCTGTATCGAATGGCTTAAGTTCGCGGTGAGAGTTCGGCATCGTGAGCCCTCGTCGACGCGGTGTATCCTCGCACGGCTCGGTTCTTCTCTAGGATCCTCAATAACCTGTCGACGATGAAACGCCGACGTAGAAGTCGCGTATGCGGTTCACATGGAATGGATTTCGTATATATATGTATATATAAAATGTACGAGATCTCGATAAGCATCTACGTGCCACACGGATCTATCTCGAGCGATATACACTCGGTGGGGCCGTTTTTCGTGAGAGATCTCGATCGCGGATCCATGAGAACACACGATCGGCTGAGGGACCCCAGTCCTGTCGATAGAGACGCGACGGTTCGACCATTGATTGACGATCTTTCACGATCCGTACCGTCGCGACTGGGTCTACCATTGACTGTTCAGCTTTTTTCGAGACTTCGAACGAACGCATATTTGTCGGGCCACGAGACCAAACGGAATTCCTGGGGAGTTGTATATGAGTTGGGCTTAGTTCCATGTCGCTTGCGTCGATCCATTACTTACTCTTCCGCGTCTAAGCCCCGAGACGCCAATGGGGTCAACGATTATTTTCCGGGAATCAGGAATGTTGATGACGGCTATTTGTACTATCGCACTGTAATAAATAAATGCGCTGCTTGGATTGAGACATCCTTTCGGTATTAAAACGAAGAAAATAAAATCGATGGAATTACAAGAAGATGGTTTCGATGTCACGAGATACATAATCGATCGTCATTTTGGTCTGTCAAACGGGAACCGAAACGTTTGACAAATTTGTAAATTTTTCGTGCCGTATCATTCAATGAAATAACGCTACAATCGACGATTAAATTGGGTCAAGGTTGATTCGGTGAGGTTGAACGACATGTCGTGTTTCGGCGGTGCGGAGGAAAAGCTGTACCTTCTTGAGTTATTGGTCGAGACGATTAATCTCGAAGCGGAAAAATTCAAGGACGTCCCGTGCGGTGACGGCGATGCGTACCGTCCGCTCGTCGTAAAGATAAAATTTCTCGATTTTCCCACGTTCGAGATATCGCAGCGAGATTTTTATTTCTCGACGATTGATCCGCCGTACGCGAACGGGTGTCTCGATTATTACGCAGGACGGGCTTGTCTCTTCGTCAAGCAACCGCGGGATCTGGTCAAGGAGATGCAGACGAAACCCCTGAAAATCGGTATTTTTTGTATGGGCGATACTTATCCGATCGCCGAAACGACGATCGAACTTTCCGGATGTCTTTGCAATCAAATTTCCATGGCCTCGAACGATTCCGATCATTTGCCTCCACCGTACGTTCTCCACGGTGGCTATCGCCTCAACGATCCCGGTGAAAATCATTGGGGAACGATAAATCTCGATCTGCGACTCAGCTGCTTCGGCGAATCCGTGACGACTCATTATCAGATCAATCAAAAATCTTTATCGTTCAAGAACGATCGTGAGGACGATCGGTATTACGTTAAACGAATCGTCCCCGTTGAATTTTGCGCCGACAATAGCGGAAAAGACACCATGAAGTGCGGCGATCCGATTTTACCGAGCGATCCGTCGAATGACGAAACGGAACGAATCCTCGCGGAACCGAAACAACCGGAAACGGTGAAGATCGGTGGAATTGGCACGAAGAAAAATAATGGTCCGAAGAAGAATAATAAGAAGAAAAAGAAGTGAAAGGTTCGACGCTACGGCCATTGTGGAATTCAAAGAGTCGATACTTTCGAAATCAATGGTATATTATAATCTTCGATGCCTTGGCATACCATTCGTTCGAAATCGTTTGTTCGAAACCCCGCGTGGCTGTCTATCGTGAGACACGTTGCCGTGGTTACCGTGATCGGTTGACAGGAGATGAAAAATCTATCACGAAATGTCATCGTCATCATAACCTTCCCCTCACTGACTATCGGCTTGTCATCCGGGCCGAGTGCACCGGACAATCGGTGACCTCGAATCTTATTGAAATCCATGGAGTAACAAACGCAATTCACCCACAAGTAAATCCTTTCATACAAATGAATATAAATAAAAAAATCGTAAAATCTCCATAAATCTCGCGAGACAAGAATGTCACTGTCAAACCACGTAACGGTTTCGTCGACGATTCCCAAAATTCATCCTCCCCTCGACGTTCCAGCTTCATCGCCGAAAGTCACGATAAACGATCCCGAATTCTCCGAATTAACCGCAGCCGAAAAGCTGAACGATCGAAATTATCGCAATCTCATTTATCAAACCTATCCGAACGAACTCACGTGTGCTTGCGAGCCCGAAGCAACGATCTGTCCCGGTATTGGTGCTAATGAAAAAAAATCCAACGAAAAATTATCGAGCAACTCGCTCGTTTGTCGTTCGGGTTGCAAGAAAAAATGTTGCTCGAGTGTTAGGCAACCGGGAATTGCGTTGTGCCAACAGGACAATGCTAACAAGTACGGCAAGGTGCCGCCGGCGCCGTTCGTGCCCACCTATTGTGTCGGAAGTTCTCGGGGCAATGAGTACGACGTGAATGAAAGGAAAAGGAATAATGACAACAATGGTGGCTACTGTGTCGTCGAGAATCGTTTGCGCGGCGGTGGCGAAGGTAGAAAATTCGAAGGCGAGGAAGGAATGTATGCGCGTTACGAAGAAGTCAACCGAGCGATGTTTCGATCGTCCGAAGATGCGTGGAATAGCACAAACGTTGGTGTCTTCGATAGGCGTCTGGAGGGTGGTGGTGGGGTAGCTATGGAATACGAGTACGCGGAGAGATATCCGATAAACAGGAGTCTAAGGACATCCGCGAGAACGCAATGTTGCAGCAAGGAAAATCCTGCCGCTGAATGGCCGCGAACGAACCACGCGAAACATCCCCAAGATTCGCATCTCGACACGAGCCACCATCGCGGTCAACGGAATGCCTGCGCTTCGGCGCCCGAATCGCGAGGACCCGTCGCCGCGGGTTGTTGCTGTCCTGGTAGAGAAACGTACGCTGGATCAACGAAGCAACGAGGAAATAGTCGGGGTTGCGGGAAAAAACCTTGTCCGGGTGTTGATTGTCTGATAAAAACATTCCGAGAAACGCAGGAGTTCGTCGATTCGTTGGGCAAAGTCCCGGGTCTCGCTGGATTGGGTTTGATGGATCCTGCGGAGAGTCCTTACTTCGGTAGGGAAAGAACGAAAGACGTCAAACCGAAAAATCCGTCTTCAATGATTTCGGGACTCGGCGGTCTTCCTAATCCTCAATGTACGGGTCCTTGTAATCCGGAAATATTGCGATCCGACGTTGGCGATGGTGTCGATCAATTTCCGTGGACAACACCGTTTACAATCGCGGTCCCGGGGCGAGGTGGAGTCGTGAGAGAAGGCGTGCCCACGCTACCGGGACCCGAATTGAGATATTCAACTGGAAAATCACGCAAGAAGGATGACAAAGAAAAACCGAAGGACGCGGAAGCGGGATCGTTACCACCGACGGACATTGAGACAGGTCCGTGTGGCGAACCCAGTTGCAAAGCGAAACGTCTCAAGACTCCTCTGCCCGAGGCGTTGCCTTCGATGGAATCTAACGACGATCGCACGAAGAAAGTCGTTGCCCACGCGAACATCAATGGCGGAGGAATCGCGAGAGCGGCGAACAAAACGAAAGCCGGTAGCAAGATGCGTTCGGGTCGCAGATCGTTGGAACCCGGAGCCGTAGGCGATCGAACGGCAATGAGAACGAAATCAATTGGAAAATCGTTTAGAAAAAAAATGCGTTTTGTTTATTCCGCGGGCGATACGTCGGCGGGTACGGCTTGCGGCCACAAAGATTGTTTAGACGTGCGTCGAAGGGTGCCCTGGAACATGGGATGGCTGTGGAATCTCAATCAAACGGTTGGAAGACTGAAACCGCGCGTTGGTTGGAAACCAGGCGCCATAGCTCGCCACATAAGCGAGATTCTTCGTGAAGCCAAAGCGAATCATTTGGCGGATCAAAAGACGCGACCGAAAACCGCATCGTCGGCGTCTTCGCGTTCGAAATCGCGATCAGCGACGTCGAGAGGAAAACGGGCGAAGGTTCACGGACATCGACGGTCGGTAAAGAAGGTGCAGACGAAGAAGAACAAGGAAGAGGAGGAAGAGGAACCGGAACCACCGCCAACTTTGTATATTCATCGCAAAGACGGAACGTATTACGTCACTATGTATCCAATTAAGCAGGACACGATGGAAATTCCGAAGCTCGAAGTACCGATGAAACCGTTGCAATTTAAAATAGCGAGGAACAAAGACGACGCATCCGTGGCGACGAGTTCAACGGTGTCGGACATGGAAATTGAATTTTCACCGCCGGCTGCGGTGAATCGTTATCGGAAAAGACCAAACGTCGTGCACGTTGATACGCAGGTTAAGCAGCAGGAGATTATAGCTGCGTTTAAGAACGATGACGTTACGAAGAAAGAAAAAAAGAAAGGAAAAAAAGGGAAAAAATAATGGAGAAATGGAATTAGTTCGAGGGGGGTAAATGATTGTTCTTCGATGCCGTCGCATTTCCCAGTCGTGATTATCGCAATTCAATCGGCTTACGCTTGACGACGGAATTGATTTATTGTTTTGCTCTGCATTGCGAGAAAAATAATTGAAATTTTAAAAAATCAGAGTTGGTCGTTATTTAAATTTCGTGGCAGTACGATTAGAACGTCGAAATGAGCGACGTACGCGCCACTCGCGTACTCGAGGCAACAAAAATATGTGCACGCTTCGACGATCGTCCACTAGATGTCACGACGGCGAATGAGAGCTGCAATCGGTACAATCGATCGGTGAGCGGCTGTCGGTAAGGAAGTCGTACGGAATATTTTCTCGCTATTCGTCAAATAAACCATCGAACTGTACTAAATATATTACATATCGTAGTTTCGAAGATTCTACGTTACGGTGGACTTATAAATAACAAAAAGTTGTCTTAGTAACAAAAAGACGCACCGGTCTGGACAAAATAAATTTATATGTTTCCGTAACCTCGCGGCGAGTTACACGATCGGAAAAAAAACTACGGTCGCGCGGAGCAGTTTGTCCAAGAGTCATGCAGACAAAAGATAATCGGAAATTCCGAACAGACAGCTTACCAATGAAATCTGCGTAGTAGAAAATTATCCTTCTCTCACTATTTGTTGAAAATAAGTGTAGACTAGATTACATATCGCAATTTCAAAGTATTGAAAAATCGTTGCACTTTAAAATGATGGAAGATTGCACACATACCGGCAATGAAGTAGATTCCTATTTTCGGCTCAGATTTCAGCATCGACAACGCCACCACACTCCCAAATTTATTAGGAACGTCCAATCCGATGACTGTCGTTCTCCCCACCATTCTCAAACATCATACGTTCCTGTTAGGTTCCTGTTCTTGCTCAAACAACAATAATTAACGCCTTGCTGGGCTAACAAAATAAAGCCGACGCGCGTTTTCAGTTACCGTACGTGGATCGTAATTGAGAAAATAGTATACACGGAATCGTACTAGCCATGTCTCAAGGAAAAAGTAAGCATAAATGTACCTTAATTAATACCTTGAACTTGGCACGAACAAAGATAAATAAATAAATAAACATTGTAACGTAAGTACCGGTCAATTTGAGGAGGTATTCGCTCTAGAAAAATGGTGTACACCAGATTACATTGGCTTACAAATGAGATAAGACTGCTCAAGATTAATTTTTAATAGCGATTACTTGTGATCCTTGACCAAGTACAATTAAACGGAAGAGATTACAAATCCGTTCCAGATTACACTAAAAATTTTACGATTACATATTTTCATGACAAACAACATAACATTTTTTGAAAATCACAAATAGCAGTTGAAATGCGCCCTAAAGTAAAATTCATGTGAGATTACCAGAGAACGTGTGAACTCATAGGAATATATGAGAATCACCAACAAATACATGGAGAAAAGACAAATAATACACAAAATTTCTTGTAATCTTACACGATTACCTAAGATTACATTAAAATATTGAAACTACCCACAATCATAGCCAAAGTTACATAAAGATGACACAAAGATTGCACAAAGAACACAAAAATAATCGCCGAAGCTTACTTCTCTCTTGCATACCCGAGTAAATACTCCCTATCCAAAATCTCGCCGTTACCTCAGTCAATGCGACTCAAAATCCTTCATAACCGCAAATCAATCCAATTATCAGACTCCGGAGGCGGACATCGACCCCACAGAGGCCACAACCACCACAGATACAAAAACAAGCACCATTCCGACGAAAACCGAAAAGACGGCTTGGAACAAGTCGACGAAAACAGTCCCGTCATAAAACAATTTCGAACTTACGCCTCCGAGCTCGATCAGAAGCACGATCGTTACGAACGCATGGTCAAACTGTGCAGAGAAATAACCATCGAGAGCAAACGAATAATCTTTCTCATGCACACTCTGGACAACGAAAGTAAGCGCGACGTCGTATTGGGCGAAGCCAAAACGAGATTGGACAACGTCGCCAAGACGTTGTTCAAATCCATAGCCTTGGAATCGGACGAACAAGATGCGTATCAGTACGTGAGATCGTACAGAGTCGGATTGCAAGAATTCATCGAAGCTGTGACGTTCTATCAGTATCTCAAGAACGAGAAGATAGAAGATTGGACGTATCTGGAAAAAACTCTGATCTATGAGATCCCGGCCAAGGAAAAGAGTCAGGACGACGAAAAAATCGTGGAAACAAGAACAATATCGACTCTCGTCCCTCCCAACGAGTACATACTCGGAATTGCCGATCTAACCGGTGAACTCATGCGCAAATGCATAAACAATTTGGCCAGCGGTGACGTCACGAGCTGCTATCAAACGTGTAATTTCGTTCGCGACATGTACAAAGGATTTCTCGGTTGTGCTGGTATTTCCGCAAAGGAGATACACAAAAAATTGTATACTCTTCGACAAAGCCTGATGAAGATCGAAAACGTTTGTTACACCATCAAAGTACGAGGATCCGAAATACCTAAACACATGCTGGCTGACGTCGCCATTGTGGCGAACGAAGATTATCCTGGCGAGGACGACGAGGGATATCAGGTTTATTAATTTAAAAAAAAATAAAAAAATAATAACCGACGTTTTTATCGGTTTGATAAATTTTCCTACGTGAAAATACGACGAATTGTCTCCTTAACTTACAAAAAAAAGCTACGAAATCGTAGCAATCTCCTTCAGAGAAAAATGACAAGCAAACAAGACTCGTAAACGTTTAAGTAAAAATATAATATTTAATGTAAAAAAAAAATTATATTTATATATATGTACTGGATACATTTTCAAATAACTTTACATTTATGATATCATTTTCTTCGTTAACGAGAATATTTTTGTATAATTTCGTAACGTCATTGTTTGTCATCGCATTCGCTCGTTACGTCGTAATCGCTTTTGTCGTCGAATTCGCTCAAACAATCGTCCGAGGTTGCGTCGTAGGTGGACGGTTCGTAATCGGATTCGTCGACGGATTCGACGACCGACGATTCACCTTCCGAGGATTCTTCGTTGTCCGTAGATCTGCCTCGCACCGGAGTCTGAGCCCGGCTTCGACGAATCTCCGTGTGTTTGAATTCTCGTTTGTGCTGAGGATTTTTCCGATAACATCGCACGCCGTATGGACATTCGGGTCTCGCGTCGGGAATTTCGTAATCGGCATCGCCCGGATGACTGAAACGCATCCGATGATCGGAATTTCTCCTTGAAATTAAAAATTGGGCGGATTTGAAATCTTGGAACGGTGGAAATTTATCTCGAAGACTGATTAATAGGGTGGTTCTTATTAATAGGAGGTCTTACTGGACGGATCATCGGGCAAAAAGTTAATCCAAAATTGGCGAATTGTGGATTGACAATTCTAGATTATGCCGTACATGTTTGGCATTACGAATAGCTGAAGTAATATTTAATTAACACTTGGAAATATTAATTATCTACTTTTAATGAGAATTTAAGTCAAATTCGACGATATTGGCGTGTGGTTGACTGACGTTTTGTCAATTACTGTACAACGGAAATAATCATCTTCACGCGCTACAACGAGCAACACCGCTATATCTATATATACGTTTTCGGACTAATGTTTCAACTGTTTCAGGGGGATTTTCCTCATTACTTTAATTTATTTCTCGACAATTACTCAGACGATTAATTTTAAACTAAGCATAATCGATTTGTCGATCCTACATCTTGATGATACAATATTTTCAGAATTTTCTGACATTTAGTTCCATTCGTTTTGCAGTCATTAACGTCTGCAGAAGCGATTATCCCATAAGAGACCGTGTTAAATTCACGAATTTATAACTCCTGAACCATTTAGTGAAAAAATTTGAAATAATTCATGTATTATTATTCAATCAAAAACTATCATTCCTCAAATTTTCAAGAATTGATGACATTTATTAGTAACCATCCAAGTAATACCTCAAGTTGGTGATTTCTTTGGTATTGTTCTTCAATTTTGTTGGGGAAATTTTTTATTGCTCAAAAACTATGCGTGATAAAAAAAAATGTCATTGCGCAATTTTGTAGGAAATTTAATGCTCTACAAAAAAGGTCTCTTGTAAAATTCTCGTGAATCTAATATTTATCACGTAATTCGCAAAAAACTGCCAAAAAATCCAGTTTTTGGTAATTACGTTATAAATATTAGATTCACGAAAATTTTACAGACTTTTTTTTGTGGAGCATTGAAAAACCAGCGTACTGATTAAGGAAATTAATTACCTGAAACATTCGGAACCGTACGCGCATTTGTCTCGAGGAGGTTCGTCTTTGGACGTTTGCGGACACGTCGACGTCGGATTTCCGTCAGTCGAAGTCGAAGCTTCGCCGGGATTGACGACCGTTTCGCTGGTTTGCTGATCCGTCTGGTCGCTGAAATGACGACCGCAATCCCACTTGATTTTTTTTCCCGCCTCGTCGCGATTGCGATTCGTGTTTTCTTCGATTTTGGATTCATCGGCGAGATTCTTCGCGGTCGGTTTCGACGCCGTTGTCGCGCCAGTTTCGGCAGGAACAGGTTGTATTGTATTTTCGGTATTATTGCCATTAGAGGGAATCACTTCAACCGATAGGTTTCGATTTGGTGCACTGGAATACGATGAAAATCGTTTGAAACCCGGAAATTAATCACGAGAATCCAGAAGAAAAAAACTTAGGAAGGTTTACCATTTTTTTAAGAAAAAAATGGTTCTGGAATGATCATTTTTTAATTTGAAAAATTATGACAACCGCGATACGAACTTTGGGCTATGAGATCGAAGATTTACACGTCTTCGTGACGGAATACGTGACATTTTTGGAAGATTACAAAGAGCAATTGAGAAAAAAATAAAATTAGCAGATTTACGAATTTTTTTTTAGAAAAAAGTGGTTTTAAAAAATCATTTTTCGGAGAAAAAAAAAGAAGAAAAAAGTACTAAATTTACGATTTTTTCGGAAGAAAAATTTTCCAGAAGAAGAAAGTGCTTCTCGGAAAATCATTTTTCTATTTGAAAAACAATAACAACAACTGCGATACGAACTTTGGCCTATGAGATCAAAGATTTACACGACAAATTACGAAGAGCAGTTGAAAAGAATAAAAACCAGTAGGATTACGATTTTCCCAGAAAGAAAAAATACCTCTCGAAAAATCATTATTCAGACAAAAAATACAAGAAAAAACTGGTAGAACTACGATTTTCCCAGAAAAAAAGTGCTTCGAGAGAAAAAAAGAAAAAAGTAGTACATTTACGGTTTTTCTAAAAAAAAAAGTGGTTCTAGAAAAATCATTATTCTATTTGAAAGACAATAACAACAACTGCGATACGAACCTTGTACTATGAATATCTTTAAGAGCAGAGACATTATCAGGTACATTGTTTCGGCTATTCGAATTTAAATCGCCCACTTCTTCCGTGATCAATACGTCGGTATCCGAATCGTTCTGTACGGTTCCGTTTTGGGCGTATATGGTTTCCACGCTGCTCGCCGATCGCGGTTTTTTGTCCGGAGGCTCTTCATTGGTCGGATTGGCCGCCTGTGAAGACGGAAATTACGATAACTCGACCGCAAGTACAGAGAAAACAACGCAACGTTTATTTCCGGAATTTTGTAATCCCGCTAAATCATCGCCTTAAGGACGTTACAAGCTTGAGGGGACAGTAAGTTAAGTTAGGCTACTCTTGAATTTTTGGAAAATCTATTTTTTTTTAATTAAACGATCCCTCAAGACGTCAAATTAAAAAATTGATCGCTTAAAAAATTATTTTATACAGTCACACCGATATGTATGATAAACACTATTTTTTGTAATCTCGATATATTTTATAGTTTTTCTGAAAAAAAATTCCCCAAAAAAGGATATTTTTTGCCACTAGAGTGGCCCCAACCCCTTAACGAAACACACAGCTTGTCAAATCCATCACAAAAAATCATCTCAAAGCTCCACGAACTCCCCAAAATAAGCGACAAAAATTACCTTTCGTTTTCCATTGACATCATTGTCTTCCTCCATCGCGCTGCAGTCGGCGTTAATTATTTTGAACCAAGATTTATCAGGAAGCAACGAACATATATCGCCGGGATGAATCGAAACTTCGCAACCAACTTTGAGCGATTGCCAACGACTCGAACAACGTGATTTCTTGTAACAGGCCAACATCTAACGCTGAAAATTAATCTTCCTATAGTATTCCGTGACGTTTATCGCGTTGAACAATTTTTTTTAATATCATTGGCAGACGTACCGGTGTCATAGTCATTTCACCGGTAGGAGCTAGATGTATCGTCACAGCTTCCTCGATTATTTGGTTATCCACGTGCTAGAATAATCGATCAATTGTTTTGATCGAAATGGAATGACTGCGTATCTCTTTGAAAATTTTTTTTTATAGACGTCATTGAGATTAGAAAGTTTCACGTGTCATTGACGATAATATTATGGGGGGATTTTTATCGTTTTAGGCTGGGGGGTTGCTTGCAGTTCGCGTGATGTTTACATACTGCTTTAGAGCTGTTGTGGCTGACGTTGCCATCAACGACTGAGTCATTCCCGCGTTTTCCAATTGGCGTCGAGACAATGCCGTGCAGCTCAATCGGTAATGAAAACTGTGAAGCGTTGTACTTCGTTAACGATTAATCTATCGGCTAAAAGACGAGAACGGTTGACTGCGCGAAAGTATGTTGCAGTTTATCGTTCTCGTTTTTTATCCGAATGATTGCGAGTGAGTGAGAACAGTGCTTTACAGTTTTTGTTACCGACCGAGCAGTCGGACAGCATCCGGCTTTTTCCCGCTTAGTCGTCTACGAAAAATACGGACGTTTTTTTTCTGACGTTTCCGTACATTTCTGAATGAACGAAAAGTTCCTTACATCATGCAGAATTGCCGGGCGAATGATGTAAGACGTTTTTACACATAAAAACGTTTCAGAATTTACGGCAATAAATTGGTTTGTAGTTTTAATTATCGATTGAGTATTTTTTTCTTCGTTTTGAATGAACTCGCGGTAAATTCAGTCGCAGACGATGACGAGGAATGAATTATGTTGACCAATTGACAATTTTAATTCGATATAGTCGAATTAAAAATTGTTTTTACTCGGGACAATGACGAGGAATTAATTATGTTGACCAATCGACAATTTTAATTCGATTCAATCGAATAAAAAATTGTTTTCATTCGGGACAACGACGAGGAATGAATTATGTTGACCAATCGACAATTTTAATTCGATTCAGTCGAATAAAAAATCGTTTGTACTCGGGACAATGACGAGGAATCAATTATGTTGACCAATCGACAATTTTAATTCGATACAGTCGAATAAAAAATTGTATTCGGGACAAATACTTACTCCCGTGGCAGCACCACGTCCGATAATGTTATAGCCGATTAGCAAATCAACCTTCCGCACCGTGACACTGTCGACTCGCACGATTTGCAATTTATTCACCATGATCGTCCATAAATTAACTGAGAATTTAATCTTGATACAACGGATTTTATAAAAAATTTTCAATATGACAGATGATCCGGATAATTTGGCAGAAAGTTTGAAACAATAGACGAAATACTGCGATTCCGTTGTTCTCGATATCGATATATACGGGGCATTCCATGACAAGTCGATCAAGTTCTGGCGGTCATTTTTTAGATCGTTTTCATAATTTTTCATTCGAAAGTACTCGTCGAAAGAAACGAGCCCAATTTTTTTCAAATTAAAAAAAACTATTATTTGAGTTCTTTTTTAATTCAAAAAATAAAAAAAAGATCCTTTTTTTTTCGCCTGAAAAAATTCACAGAATTCTTATGAATTATAAGAAAATTTTCAAAAGCTTATGCAAGATCGAGCTTTCAGAACTATTGGAGAAAAAAAATCAAAAACGAAAAATTGTATACGTGACAAATGCAGCACCAATGATTGTTGGCTAATTTTGGGATTTTGATTTTTTTTCTCCGGTAGTTTTGAAAGCTCCATCTCGCAATAGCATTTGAAAATTTCCTTATAATTCATAAGAATTCTGTGCATTTTTTCAGCCGAAAAAAAACGGAAATTCTTTTTAAAATTTTTTTTATTGAAAAAAAAAATTTTTAAAAATCTATTTTGTAAAAATTTGAAAAAAATTGGGCTCGTTTTTTTCGATGAGTACTTTCGAATAAAAAATTATGAAAACGATGTAAAAAATGACCGCCAGAACTTGATCGACTTGTCATGGAATGCCCCATACGTATTTTCGAAAAAAAAAAAATTAATTTGTCGATGGTACGGAGGTTGTTTAATTATTATTATCGTTTTTTTTTTATAATTGACCGATTGATAAAATCCCACGACATGTGAATGAGGCAAACAAGCATCTTTATTCAATTGTTCGGTAAACCGAGAACGAAATCATACACCAAGGTCGAAAATTTGAATAATAAATTCAACCGCGATTGAAGTAATTACTATTATGAAACAACGATCGAACGTGTGTTATCATGCGAATAGAAAAGACTACTCTTGTATATTGCGAGGATCGTATGTATGTAAAAATATCATAATTTGTACGAGCTCACTTTCTCTCTCTCTCTCATTTTCTCATCTTCCATTTTACCCAGAGATTCAACGGGTAAACACTCGAAAAACGTCTCACAACATCTCGCTAAATAATCGAGATTACGTTTGAATTCTCGATCGATAAAAAAAAAAAAAAATCGTATCCGATTTTCGCGGTAAAACGGAATAATCAATTAATTCTAAAACGAAATTTATTTGCAAACTACTAAACTTTCTCATCGACGTAGTCATCTAACTTCGATAAATTAACACGTAGTATCGCCTTGTGGAATATCTTATTTCGTAATACCGTTCTATATGCTTACAATAGTATTTTTATAATTACCTATTTGGTATTTATACTTCATTTAATTATTATTTGTTTTATTTTTCTCTCGATCTCACATTATGATACATCTTCTGCGCCTGAGAACTACAGTCACAATTCTTTACCGATTGCCCAATGAATTGTCTTTTCCCTCTCCTCAAACGCGCCGTGTACACAACAGTTGTTCACTTTTTTATTTGAGCTTACGGGCTTTAATTTCGTTCTAACGATTCAAACTCTCAACGTTTATTCGTGAGTGAAAAAAAAAAAAACAAATAAATAAATAAATAAACGATCGATAATATATATTTAAAAAATAATACGATAAACACACGTGGGGGAAAACCCATAGCTCTCAGGTACAAAATAAATTGTTCACTTAATTTTCATTCCAACTCCATCGTACAACCATGGAATAATTTATAGAATTTTTTTTCTTTCTTCGTTCAGATTTTTTTTTTTTTTTTGTAATTTTTTTTTTTATAATAAAGCGAATCTTCACTTTCGGGTCAACTCTTTGCCGCACGTTTCAACGTTTAAGCTAAAAAATACCCACCTACATTTTTCGTTCGTACATGAGGAAATGAAAAACTTCATTGTTAAATTTACATAATTAGTTCTTCTCTTCTCATTCTTTACTTACGATCTTACTAAGGCAATTTAATAGTGGCCGCTCGAATGCTCCGTTGAATTACGTTCGCAAGATTAATTACTTGATTCAAAGAAGAACATCGAGACTCGGTTTCGTCCCTAATTGGAAACAAAACGAAATAAAATAATCGAACGTAAACGATAAAAAAGCTTCTTTAATGGCTTGAACGACGTAAAAAGAAGAAATAAAAAATCTTCTTACGCATACAATAACAATAAAAATCGGTGCGAGTGCTTTTTTTTTTTTAATATCCGACAATACTGCAAGATCAACAAATTCAATGGAAAAACAATGATAAAACTTCGCAACGTATATTTACACGAAGAGATCTCTAACGAAATTATACAAAACAGAAGAAAAAATACCCAAGAATTTTGGAAACTCTTAAATACGAAAAAAAAAAACAAAAGAAAAAAATTATGACTTCCTAACGTCAGAGTGAAATGACAACTATAAACGTTATTCGCTCGTTCGTTAATTCAAACATATCCATCATAGCCGTAATTAAAAAAAACAAAAACAAATTTTCTCGTAACATTTTTTTCCCCGTCGAAATAATCATTCGTCAATAATCATATAAATGTATCTTAAATTTTTTTTTTTTTTAAATTTATAAATCGTTATTGAATCGATCGTATAAAATTATTTAAATTGACGATTTTTCATGCACAAACATACTCCCAACGTAAGCTAAATTGGAATGGTGAAGCATATGAATTGGACGAATACGCAGCTTCGATCTTGTTTCCCTTTCATTTATCCCCCCCCCCCCGCCCCCCACTTCTCGCATTTCGCAGAGCTTCGTTCACTCGACTTTTAATTAATACGACAATCGTTTCGTGTTAAAAACGTTACAAAAAGCACGTGAAAATTATAAAAACTATGCCAAGATTGTCTCAGCTTAGCATATCAATTTTTTTCTTATTTTTTTTGTTTTCATCAATTTTTTCTTTTCTTTCTTGTTTTAATTTTTTTTTAATTACGTTGAACCACTCGGTGATCCCGTCATCGAGAAATTCTTGACACTGGACGCGTAGTGTAGCTGGCGAGCTAAACTATCAATTTCGAAACTCTCTTGGCCATGCGATAATACAATTGTCGACGATCGACGCGATTTGTCGAACGTCTCATCGATAATCCAACATTTTTCTTCGCACGGGAAACGTCATTTTTCGTTTGACACGAGACAGTTTTTCTGATCTGCGGCTATACAATGGTTCCTCCGTTTTCACCCGGACTGATGACGTGCAGGGCGTTTCCTACCTGTCCAATACCGGGCTGTGAACATACAGATTCGTTTGATGAATTATTAATCACGCGTTTTTATTCTTATTCCGAGCATGCAAAAAAAAAAAAATAATTCGTTTCCATTGATGTGCTTCGTAATTGATTTTTCTCCCAAAACTAGAACTTCTTTTGATTTGCGGAAAATTCGTCTAGAAACAATTCGTCTAAAGCAGTTTGATTAGTAACAATTCGTCTAAAAAACAATTGGTCTAAAAAATAATTTGTCTAAAGCAATTCGTCTAAAACGATTCGTCTCAAGCAATTCGTCCAAAACAATTGGTCTAATAACAATTCAACTTGAAGAATCCTTCTAAAACAATTCGTCTAAACGAAACAGAGAAAAAAACATAATTTTGTAATGAAGAAACGGAGAACCGAAAATAACCCTAAAAAAGAACCTAAAAGTCCATATAGAACTCCAGGTTTCTTCAAAAACGAAACGTTCTGCCTCTGAGAAACAACAAATTGTTATTAGACCAATTGCTATTAGACGAATTGTTATTAGATGAATTGTTATTAGATGAATTGTTATTAGACGAATTCTTATTAGACGAATTGTTTTACATGAATTGTTATTAGACGAATTGTTTTACATGAATTGTCTTAGACAAATTGTTATTAGACGAATTGTTTTACATGAATTGTCTTCGACAAATTGTTTTAGATGAATTGTCTTGGACGAATTGTCTTCGACGAATTGTTTAACATGAATTGTCTTAGACAAATTGTTATTAGACGAATTGTTTTACATGAATTGTCTTAGACGAATTGTTTTACATGAATTGTCTTCGACAAATTGTTATTAGACGAATTGTTTTAGATAAATTGTCTTAGACGAATTGTTTTACATGAATTGTCTTCGACAAATTGTTATTAGACGAATTGTTTTAGATAAATTGTCTTAGACGAATTGTTTTACATGAATTGTCTTCGACAAATTGTTATTAGACGAATTGTCTTCGACAAATTGTTATTAGACGAATTGTTTTACATGAATTGTCTTGGACGAATTGTCTTAGACGAATTGTTTTACATGAACTGTCTTAGACGAATTGTTTTACATGAATTGTCTTAGACGAATTGTTATTAGCCGAATTTTCCGCAAACCCTTCTTTCTCCTTCCATTATTCGATTCATAAACAGTCGTACATACGATGCAACGCTACAAGTGCCATGACACGAATAATTGTAACGAGACACGAGACTACAACGCCATCGGCAATTATCGTCGTCGTTTAAATTCTATCAATGAAACGATAAATTATACGTACCATGCTACAAATCAGGCCGGCATCCACGGTATCTTGCAAGAGCCAAAGCATCGCACAGATCATTAATATTTCTATGCGGAAAAAAAAAAAAAAAAAAAAAAAAAAAAAAAAAAAAAACAACAACAACAACAACAAACAAATCAATCCCCGGCCAGTACGTGAAACAAGCGCAAGCTCTTTTCCTTCATTCTTCTTTTTTCCCGTAGTACGTACGATCTTGTCTGCAACGAAGTAACGCTTTATGCCGAAAAAAAACCAATATTGATGATCAATCGTATAAAAAAAAAAAAAATATTTGTTTGTCATCTCAACGAACTCGGTTTTGTTTCAAAGTAGCGAAATACGGCGTAAAAATCAAGCAGAAAGCAAGCAGCGGTTATTGTCGTTGGTATATTGTTTGTATAGTCTTGTTTTTGTTTTTTTTTTTTTTTCGTTTTTTCGTTTATCTCTCATTCGTTTTCGTTCATTTTGTTCAATCAACTTATTTGTTTTATTTTACAACAAGGCAATTTTCATTGTATTTCAACAAAGGATTAAATGTCACATCATCAATATTATTTCGGGGCCGATATTTTTCGCTGCATAAATCATAGCTTATCTACGTTTTGGCTAAGCTAAGCTAATTAAATCTTTACAGGAGAGCGGAGGGCGTGGTTGAGGGGCCTGCCCTGTTACAAGACCTCACGGGGGGGGGGGGGGGGGGCGCAAACAACATTACTCTCAAATATGCAATTCAGACATAAATATATTCTATTTATAATCGTTCGCGCGATTTTTCCGTTGATGTTCGTATTTTATTTTTTTTTTTCTTCATCTTCTTCCTCTCTCGATTATTTTACCGATCATTTTACAATCCTCGCGCGTGTATTTCGACCAGAAACAATTTATACAGGATGCAAACGCAGCCGTAAGCTAATGCTGTGAAAGAAAATTAGAAAAAAAATCATTTTTTCTTCTTCTTCTTTTTCTTTTTCTCAATTCTAATACGTCTGTCTCTAGATCGCGAATAAACGGCCACTAGCAAACACATGCGTAACAAGCGGTAGCGAAACAATTAAATTTATCACGCTTCAATCAACGTTGTGCAACAAATTTTGGCTATTTGAACGAAAAAAATGCGGCGTATCGTATTTTTTTTTCAAACGTTTGCGGTGTAAAAGGAAGAAAAAAAAAACAAAACGACAAACTGTAAAAATTGATCGATTGCGATGTGAGAAAGATTTCGCAAAGATCGTTGTAAAAATAAATTCAAATGTTAAACGAGAGTGAAAGATAACGTGGTAAAACGTGGGAATGGGATTCGGAATTCACAGCATTGCGCTCGTTCGAACGATTAATCTCGTAGTCACGTCGATTACAAACTCGGATCAATGGAAGATCTTTAACGCTTGTTAATATTTCTCGTTCGTGTTACGATAACGAATGAACAAAATGAAAAACAAATAAATTTAGATAATTGAAAATGAAAAACAAATAAATTTGGATAATTAAAATTGAAAAACGAATAAATTTAGATAATTAAAAATGAAAAACGAATAAATTTAGATAATTAAAAATGAAAAACAAATAAATTTAGATAATTAAAAATGAAAAACAAATAAATTTAGATAATTAAAAATGAAAAACAAATAAATTTAGATAATTAAAAATGAAAAACGAATAAATTTAGATAATTAAAAATGAAAAACAAATAAATTTAGATAATTAAAAATGAAAAACAAATAAATTTAGATAATTAAAAATGAAAAACGAATAAATTTAGATAATTAAAAATGAAAAACAAATAAATTTAGATAATTAAAAATGAAAAACGAATAAATTTAGATAATTAAAAATTCAAAGCAAATAAATTTTTCAGGACAGTGTTCGACACGTGTCCTTGTTCGAAGGATTGACTAACGTACGTCTAATACTTTCACTCCCACGTCTCGCCAATGGCGACTTTCTTTTCCCCATAATTAATAAGACACAAATTGCCCGAAGCTTTAAAGATCCTCCACGATCAGTTCGTTCGTTTCTTATTATTCTTCTTCTTCGTTTTGTTCTTTTTTTTTGTGGTTTTTGTCTTTCCGTTTTCAAATCCAAAATACGAACCTAAACTCTAGGGTGGTTCTTAATTGGATAATGTCGAAATTTTTTTGGTATCCCCCTGAAAAAGTAATCAACGTGAATGGAAAAAAAATTGGTCGGACGGGAGAATTTGTCCGATAAGCCTAAGTCAGAGCGACGAGCAATCGAATTTTATAGGGGAAAATGCGTGCACTTGGCATTTTGTTGGGGAAATTTTTTATTACTTCAAAACTATACATGATAAAAAAATTTCCTTTGACAATCTTGTAGGAAATTTGATGCTCTACAAAAAAGATCTCTTGTAAAATTTTCGTGAATCTAATATTTATTACGTAATTCGCAAAAAATGGTTTTTTTTGAGCCAGCCATGAAAAGCCATTTTCACGTAACAAATATCAGATTCACGAAAATTTCACAAAACCCCTTTTTTCTAAACCATCAAAATCCCTACAAAATTGTCAAAAAAAATTTTTTCATCACGCATAATTTCGAAATAATAAAAAATTTCCCCAAAAAAAATTTCAAATGCACGCACCCCCCTACAAAATTCGATCGCTCGTCGCCCTCTATTATCCTTATCCCACAAATTCCCCCTTCCGACCAATTTTTCCCCATCTACTACTTTCACCACTTTTTTTTTTTTTTTGCACTCGAATTCTTTTTCCATACGACCACCAAAAAAAAAAAATTCCAACAATTACCCAATCAACGAACCACCCCACTAAACTCTACTCTATTATATACAAAATCAATTATTCAATAATCAATAAATTTCTACGTTCACGAATACAATCGTTAAAGAAACAAAGAGGATTGATTTTTTTTTTTTTTTTTACAATCAGAGATCATTAGGTCGCACGGAATTAACATTGGTTTGAGAATTGTTGCCATGATTGTGAGGCCTGTGAATCGTGCTCGTTAACGTCAATGGACCTACCATGTGACCCGGTCTCGCCCACGTATAAACATATCCGTCCTGGCACGCCGTTACGAAACAATCTTCCCTAAATATTAATTCAGTCAATCTCTCGTGCGCCAATTTTTTGCAAACTAGCGGTTCCAAAACCGGACATTCGTCGAATCTCGGACACCAAGCCGTACCGATCAATCTCATCGGATCGTCCATAACCGAACTTATTTTTTTATTACCACCCAAACTTCCACCTACACTGTTGAGATTACTCGCGTTCGAATTGCTACCGGATTTATTGTCCCCACCGCTGTTCTGGGTCGTTAAATTGTTGCTCGTTCCTCCACCTCTCATCGTCAAACTAAAGTTTCTCTTGTGATTATCACCTTTGCGTTCGCCAAAACCAAGTCCGGCTAACCTTTGCGTCAACGAATTAACCGTTGAAACTGTCGCGTTCGTACCAGTCGTGATATTATTACTAACGTCGTTGAAACCACTTCCAACGTCTTTCGTATTAACATTGTTGGAGTTATTGTGTTTGGCATTGTTCACCAAGTGATTCGACGTCGAACCATTGCCACTGGTGAACGTTCCGGACGACGAAAATGTCCCGGAACCCGCTGCCGAAGCTCTTTGTTTCGTACAAACCGGTTGTCGCAAAACATCCTCGGTTATGTCCCACAAACAAAGTTGCGTGTCTTCGGAAACACTTCCGAGTCTGTAACAAGTACCACCGGATACGCGTAATTCCGAACCACAAGAATTTCTATTCGAATGACAACCTTGAGACGTCGTTGACAATCTTGTCGTTGATTTTTCGTGAAAATGATTGTGATTGTTGCGTGGCATGGTTTCATCGTCCGAACCGCTGAATTCGGCGTCGTGTTCGCCGTAAGACGTTGTGAAAGGATCGAATGCTACGACGCTGACCCAACTGTGATGTCCTTGACCACGTGCGACCACGGTTTTTTCGTGAAAACTCCAAATTGTCACGAGATCGTCTTCACCGCCTACAACGACGTAACGACCGTCCGGTGACCAACATACGCACAAAAAACCACCGAAATAACTTCTCGCCGAACCAACGAGTTCCATCGTGTCGTATTGAAAAACCCGAAGAAATCCGTCTTGCGAAACAACGGCTAAATTCGATCCGCAAGGGCTAAAAGCGAATTCGTTGATGCAACAACCTTCGGCACCGATAACCCATCGATACAACGGATTTCTCGTTGATTTCGTTTTACACGTGTGAATAGCGTAACCATCGCCGGATTTGAATGGTTGATAGTGAGGTGGGGTAGTGCCGCAAGGAAGTTCCCAATTGTAGAGGTAAAGTTGGCCCGAACTGTGCGACACCAGGAATAAGTTGCTCGATCCGGGAACCCATTTTATACAAGTTACTTTAGTCTTATCTATGAGCCTCTGAAACAGTGAAAAGTGAGGGAAAAAAAAAAACATGGATCGTTTAGTATCGTCTACGTCGAAGAGCGGGTTTGGAATTATGAGAAGATTGAAACGATAACGGTGGGGATTTTTTTTAGCGTTACGGTTCGAATGCGTTGGGAAATGGTTTTGCGATGTTTACGATGCTTCGGGTGGGTTTTTGAGAGAATGACTGTTATTTTCTTTACGATCAATTGTTTTACGCTGCGGCTGTCGGAGCGATGAAAAGTTGTGCGACGTTGATTTTAATTGCGTTGATTTTGATTGTTTCGTGTTGGTAATTGCAGGAAGGCGTCGAGCGCTGGTTGAAAGTTAGGGAGTGAATCGTTATTACCGTGTGAGAATGAGAAAAAAAGAGCGCGTAGCGAGCGTGGCAAACCGCTGAACTAGTATTAATTTCTGGGGTTATCATGTTTCAACGAGATAACGCGTTTGGGATCTTTGTATAAACGGCTTCTGTGGACTCGGCGTGTAGTGGATATCTTGCGGGAGGGACGGTGCGATGGCTTTTGGCGTCGGGAGACTCGATAGTAATGTTAACGGAGCTCACTGACGGTTATGAGATTTGGTATCGACGCCAGTACGATACGTTTGTACGTACTCGATTGTTTCGTTCCGATCGAATGTGTAGCAAAAATTTAATCGACCGACCCGAGGTAGTGGGAACGAGCTTTTACAAGCGATTACACTATAGGCCGGTCGGCGCACGGAGAAAAATGGACACACCGATTTTCGTGCAATCACATTCGTATTCGTTACGACTGAAGTTACGGGATATTGCACTTCTGCACTGATTTGCGGCTCGACCGAGTCTCGTATGCGGAATTACGCAAAATACAACTAACGTTTAGTCGCGTTGAAAAATGAACGACGTACCTCTTCATTGTACAACTTGTTGAGTTCCTTCTTGATGGGATCAATAAGTTGAATCTGACCCGTGGAGAAGCCCACCAGCAAAGGCGCCATATCCACGGTTGCCGTGGTTTGATTGAAGTTGTGGCAAGTTGGATTCGTTCCTTTGTACAGCTTTTTGTCAACAGGTTTGTTCAGATCCACAGCCTGTGAAGCATTGAATTTTCCAATCATGCTCGTCTCGAAATCGGGACCAAAAAACTGAGACAAATTTACAACAAAATTGATGGAGAAATATCTTTAAATTTCTGATTGAATTTCTGATTACGATTGTCCATCGTCGATCGATAGTACTCGAAATCCTAAATACAAGATAAGGAAGTTGAGTAGAAACAAAAAAACTCATGCTTCAAAGAAAATTACTGATACAGCGCAATCTATCTCGCGTTCTTATCAATTTAAAACTCGTTATCTTCCCGAGACTTACGACTTACAGCGGCCGACACGTGCCAGCCGTCCGACAGGCTTAAACTATTTTTAAGCGTGACAAACGGTGACAGCGCTCCGCAATGTACTCGAAACAATAATTACGACAAGCGACAACCCCGTGCCACAGGTGGGACAGAATATTCCGCGTAACCACACTAGTACGTGGAGCTGGACCAACGCACGATTAGAGCCGACGACTCGTCCGTACCCTCAAACCGATGCCCCCCCAAACAAAAATTTCAAACTCCCAAAATTTTTTTTTCCCAATCATTAAACATCCTTCACGTGAATTGTGGCCATTCTCATAACTGTCAACATTTCACAACGCGAAATAAAACATTACTCGAAGAAATAGGTGTGGTATTAGAATAGTAAAGATGGAGTCGTCGCGAACGAATATTGGAGGTTAGGTCAAACGTTACATGCCAAAACTTAGATGTCAAGCATCGTTGAATTTTAATTAACGCGTAAAAATAAATAAAAACTTACTTTCTTTATGCCACGATAAACGTAGACGTACAGTTCCTTGCCAAAATTGAAACACATACGATCGCCGAGACCCTGGGTACCCGATGGATCCGCTGGGTCGGGCAAAGAAACGAAGGACACCCTTACGGAGGCGCTTCCCCGGGTATCGGTATTGCCGACCCGGGTTGGCCTCGAATATTCCGACCATGTCATAAGTTTGTATGTACCTTCCCGCGTGACAAACTGTGTTTTCAAGTCCTCCTTTCCCCCTCCGTCCAGCTGCACAGCCATCTTACCACCAGAGGTGCAATGGAGGAGCTCATCAGACACGGGCTACGAAACTTCTTCAGCTAATACTTGACAATGCGTGCATCGGTCTTCACTTACGACGAACCGTTAAACCTTAAGGTACGACGCGCCTTTTCAACGCGTATTCGTCACTATCGGTGAATTCTTTATCGCGTCTGTCGGGCCCTTGTTTAGCGGCCTGGCTACGGGCAACCCCTGTTTAACACACCGAATACGCTCTCGGCCACTCGGCCTACGAGCCGCAGAAATCGCGTTTATGTTGTTGATGCGCGCGCATCAACATACTCGCCGATGTTCTGCCCTCACCTATCGTCGCCGCTCGCGCGATGTCGGCTAATTCGACGTATATAGGATATGGACCGATGATGCTGCGAGAAAAAGTTCTAACGCCATAATAAAAGAGGAAACTATGAGTGGTTCTCAGCCTCTCTCTGTCTAGTTGAAGCTGATTGGTCGAAATCATGAAGATATAGATAACTTTTACTAATCAGTTTCAACTAGAGAGAAAGAGGCTTAGAACCATTCATGGTTTTCTCTCTTTCCATTGCGATTACACTTTTTCTCCCAGCATCATCGGTCCATGCGTATATGTCGATGGTCCGCTCACGTCTCTCCCGTCGGATTATCCTCTTTTCTCTCCCCTGCGCCACGAGAACTGCCTACTTAGGAAAAAACCCCCCTTGCGCTTCAATCGTTTCGCCACCCGAACGCCGGATATTTTGTAAACAACCCGGCGAGAGGGTTGATTAGTCGGATTCGCAAGTTCCTGCTTCCGTTCCGGGCCTGTGGAACACGATTCGCAACTTCCTGCCCGTATATAATCCCGCAACGTTTGCTTTATATCTCAATCGCGGTATAATAATCCTACGTGCATACAATTCGGTTCATAGATTACGAGGCGGGCACGGGTGGGCCTTCTCGCGCCGGTCCTTGTCGCCAATTGCCGGCTGTACTTACGTACTTTTTTTTTTTTTCAAGCCCCGGAAACGTAATTTTCGCGTTTTAATCGTCGTTTGTTTTATTAAAAATCTCGGCATATATATTTTGACGTATCGGAAGAATTTACGATTTAAGGCGAATCTAATTTTTTTTTAATTTTCGGAGGCTGCGTGCGAATTGGGACGTAGAATATCTCGATCACGTGATTTGTCGGGTTACCGGGAGAACTCCGGCTCTAAAGATTTCTTCCGGTTCCACGGTTCATCGTCGTGGTAATGACTGTCGGTGACGTAACTTAAGCGTATGCTCGTAAACACGTACTGCATGTCCACTTGTGTTTCCAGGTATATATCGATCGTTATCTAGGATCGTTCTACTTTCTTATCGCATATCCTCCGTATTATGCATAAACAATAGCTCACAACCATCGCGTGGCGCGACACAATTCGACATCGCCACATCTACCATCCGCATAACGTATTCATCGAATAAATTAATTAGTCAATTAAGCTCTTAATGTTCGTCCTCATTCGTCAACTGCGGACTAATGTCATACGCAGTAACGGACGTTACGAACATTTCCGACGTTCTGTCACGTATATTCGTGAATTATCACATTTTCTCGTCATTCCATCGAAGCATCGTTGCCAGATCTTTATCGATCTAAAAAGTTTTTACAATCGCAACAAGGTACGAATTTAATGACAATTATCGTTTGTTCGTGATACGCGATGTATTGGTATCAGTGACAATGACAATGACGATGACGCATTATATATGCTGTTCACAAAAGCGTACGCAGTTGCGGCTATTCAAATTACAATTTATAAATGACGTGGACGCGCCCTAGCGGCCGTGTCTCGCCCTAATTGTCATGGCCGACGAAGCTGGCGGGCGAACGACCACGTGTATCATTTTGTTTGAATGTCATAATACAACTCATCGTCCAATCACTGTCCGCGAAATTAGATTTCGCGCCTCGAACTAGTGCAGCTACCGGCAACCTTCACAACGATCACCTTAAGGAATGACGGTTCGAAGGTTATCGTTCGAACGTGATTTTCTCGTGAAAAGCACATCCGTCGCGCTTGCGATTGCGTCACGTTCGTGTTGATTCACGAATACGTACGTAAACTCGTGTGCGAACGAGATTGCGAGGATTCGATTCGATTGTCAACATAACCACGAAATTACGCGCCGCGTGTTACCGGCGCGAGATGAATACGAGATTTTCCGAACGTCGATTTTGAACTGTGATATGAAGTAATTCTGTGGTCGATCAGTGTGGAAAAATTGTAAAGATGATTCGCCGTCTCGTGATTTTTAGCTGAGTCATTGTTAATTAGAAATCACTGGGGTACGTAGGTTATGTGGATTGTCATTGAGTAAATTGGATTTCCCGGGATCATTTGAACGTTTAATTGGCGCGAATGTGCGAGTAACGTGACGATAAAGTCAGAATGGTCAGAGGCAGAAAGCCGGTTCGCGGTGGAAAGCGAAAATTCGACAGACACCAGGAGCGTCGTCCGAAGGCTAAGAAAGGAAAATTCAATCTGAGAGAATCATCCTACGTGAAGGAACGCGATGCGAAGAATGCGGAGATCGAGAGTAGAAGAAAAATATTGGCCGAACAGAAGAGCAAACACAGAGAAAGAGAGCCGGAAAGTTCGTCGGAGGAAGAAGACGACGATCCTATGAAAGAGTTGCTGGCTACGTTCTCAGGCTCGAAGAATTTAACGAAAGCCGCGATAGAGTCGGAGAGCGAAGAGGATTTGTCGGACGAAGAGGACGCGCCTGACGAAGGCGCAGCCGTTAGCGACGAAGAAGAAGCCGAGTCGGAGAATCTTTCCGAAGCCGGCGATTCGGAGAACGACGTTTGCGAAGCTGCGAACAAAAATGACGAAGCGGTTGTGCCGACAAAAGAAGCGGACGAAGAAGACGCAGAGACGGCGCGCGAGGACGCCGGTCACGTGAGAGATCCGTTTTCGATACATTTGAATAAAGATCTTAGCGACGAATTGTACGTAGCCGTGTCGAGCATTCCCCAAGTGGTCGAAACCTCTCGACTAACTTGGCCCACTCTTGGCAAACTCGTAGTGCAGATCCCAAAAGCGGCTACGCCCTCTTCTTTGTCCAAGAAAAAAGTCGCAGCCTCCCTTCTGGCCGAAAAACAGTTTGCGCCACTGGGACAGGTTCCTGAGAGAATAGACAAAGTCAATTGGAACAAATTGTACATAAAGACGCAAATTCATGGCAACATCGCCAAAGCGAATATCGAAAACATCAGAGATCGGCTGGACGACGATCCCAGCCCTCTGACGCCTCTTCAAAAAGAGCTCTTCTCCGTTGTAAATAATTATCAAGATTTGCTCTATCCGGAGAGAAACTTTTCCAACGCGTCCGAAATTCGTTTCGTCTATTGTCTGCACGCCATAAATCACGCTTTAAAAACTCGAACCAAAGTTTTGCACCACAATGCAAAATTGTCAAAGTCGAAGAAGTCGGACATGGCTGAAATACCCGACGAGTTCCGGGATCAGGGTCTCGTCAGACCAAAAATTCTCATAGTAGTTCCGTTCAGGCATTCCTGCTTGAAAATAGTTGAGACGCTAATCGCAATTCTGATCGGCGAAGACAAGGGCGGTTCGGTGATGAACAAGAAAAGATTCCTCGAAGATTTCGGTGGCAACGAAATAGCAATGCCAAAAAAAAATCCAAAGCCCGAAGATTACGAGATGACCTTTCAGGGCAACACCGACGATACCTTCAAAATTGGAATATCAATAACAAAAAAAACCCTAAAATTGTACTCAGAATTTTATTCTTCCGACATAATAATAACTTCGGTGCTCGGTCTTAGACTTCTCGTAGGCGCCGAAGGCGAAGAAGAGCGAGATTACGATTTCCTAGCTTCCATAGAATTATTAATAATGGATCAAACCGAACTGTTCACGATGCAAAATTGGGACCACCTCGTTCACGTGATAAATCATTTGCACCTGCAGCCAAAAAATTCTCACGACACGGATTTCGCTCGAGTCAGAAGTTGGTGCGTAAACGGTTGGACCAAATATTACCGACAATCTCTCATCTTCTCAGCCCTTAATTTGCCAGAAATTCACGCGATATTCAACAAAAAATGTTTCAATTACGCTGGAAAAATAAAAATATCGAATCCATGCCCTCGTGGTTCCGTTTGTCAGGTCGTCGTTCAGGTTCCTCAGGTTTTTCACAAATTCGATGCGACGAATCATTCTCAATCCATCGAAGCGAGAATGGATTTCTTCGTAACGAAAATTTTACCTCAGTACAAAGACAGTATAATGAATCACACCTTAATCTTCGTACCGTCTTACTTCGATTTCGTTAAATTACGGAATTTTTTCAAAAAAGAAGAGCTTAGTTTCGTACAAATTTGCGAATATTCGAAAGACGCGAAAATCGCTCGAGCACGTGACATGTTTTTTCACAGCGACGCTCATTTTCTCATTTATTCCGAAAGATTTCATTTTTTTCGACGCGTTCGAATCAAAGGCATCAGACATCTCATATTTTTCTCACCCCCGTCTTTCTCGCATTTTTACGACGAAATGTGCAATCTCATGCAAGACGCGAATCAAAATCCACGAGCCGGATCCGAGAGCAACATGACGGTAACGACGATTTACTCGAAATACGACGCCATGCAAATGGCGGCGATCGTCGGTACCGAAAGAGCGAGCAAAATGTTGGCTTCGAACAAAGCCATTCACATGCTCATGACCGAGAAGTAACGATTGTACGTTGATCATTGAAAAATATAAAATAAATACTTGTGAATATTCGTTATAATTATCGTTTTATTTTATTGACAAACTTAATTGTAATTATGTATGTATATATTTGTATTATAGTTACGTGAAAACAAAAGTTTCACGATTTCGACTAGATGGAAAGAAAAAAAAACGATTTTTTTTTACAAATTTTTTTTTCTAATAATAATTTTTAATCATTTTATATCACTTTGGTCCGTCTGGCGTAATTGTATGAATTATTTATTAATCGACTACGTTTTCATTGTGTTTTTATTTTTGTTCGATGCATATTGAATAATTGGACCTAAGATCTTATTGCATGAGCCATCTCTCGTCAACGTCGCAATGCGAATTCGAACTTTGGTGATATTTTCGTCGCTCGATGCGGATTGATCGAAGCTTCGTGCGAATAGATCGCTAGAATTTAGGTGGAAGCGGAGTTTTTATCGTCGCGATTTGATTTCTTCTTTTCATTTGCGTTCTTTTTCGATTGATTCGAAATCCGGTTGAACCAACGTTGGCACGAGGGAAGCTGGAGAATCGAGTAACGGTTCACCGTCTCTCGTGAAATCCGGTACTATTTCGATGGAAACTTCATTTTCCGGTGAAAAATTTGTTTCGACACTTTTGAGAACCTCCGTTTCGTTTCTCGGCGATGCCGTTGACACCCTCGTAATGTGCGAACCTGCAAGTAAAAGAGATTTAATTTAAATAATGCATCAGCTTTTCGCCTTTTTTTTTGTGCATAAGCTCTTCGAGAACTTTTTTTTTCTCTTACTCAAGATAAACTAGAAATGAAAATTAATGATTGGATTAATCTTCGAACAAGCTGTAAAGTTTAAAAACATAATGATGAATCTAACGAACTTTAAACTTGGACAGTGGATTCGATGACGAATAATATCAAACCAGCCTCTGGTGATATAATTTAATAAATCAATCAGAATTTGACAGAAATTTGAACTGTCCATTAATTATTGTAGTGGCAAATGTGTTTATTAGCGAAACGTTACAAAAGTTTTCATTAGTACCATTTTTTTTTACAACTTTTGACATGTCGTTTATAGATGTATGGGACGGGACGTCGAAATGCACCGGATTGAAACCGTTTTATCCCTCGATGTGATCGATGGATAACATTTTTTACGATTTTTTAAGTGTCTTTTGGATCCTACGACCTTATTAATTTTTTTAACGATTTATAGACCCCCCTCTCCCCATTTCCTCGGGCCCCAGCCTGTTTTTTTTATCGAGAAGTAATTTTGCTACTTGCCCGTTTTTAATTGGATAACATTTTACTCCCAGATACTTTGACGAAATTGAGGAACTTTTTTCAGAAAATAAGAGCGGTCACCACGATCCGTTTGTTTTTTTTTCAATTTTGAGGAAAATTTAGTTTGTCTAGAATTTTAATATATGATAATGTTCTCCGATCTTTGAAAAAAAAACCTATCTTGCAAAAAAATCGATATTTCGATTATTTTCCGATTTTTTGAAATTTTAATTATTATTATTAACCGATTTTTTTGCAACATTGATTCCATTTTTCTTTTTTTATCATGGGAAACCATTATCACATATTAACACTCTAGAAAAATCGAATTTTTTAAAAATTCAAAAAATATATAAATGTTCGGAACGTGATGACTACTCCAATTTCATGGAAAGAGTTCCGCAAATTCCATAAAGTATATAGGAAAAAAATGTCGCTCAACAAAAAGGACGAAATGGCAGTCACATCTTTATGAAAAAAAAAAAAATTCGGAATCGAATTTTTTAAAAATTCAAAAAATATATAAATATTCGGAACGTGATGACTACTCCAATTTCATGGAAAGAGTTCCGCAAATTCCATAAAGTATATGGGAAAAAAATGTCGCTCAACAAAAAAGACGAAATGGCAGTCACATGTTTATGAAAAAAAAAAATTCGGCGAAGCGAAGGGCAGGGGAGGACTCTGAAAAATCGTTAGAAAAATAAATGAGATCGTACGATCTAAAACATACGAAAAAAAAAAAAAACATCGACAACATCGGGGTAGGTTCCAATACGGTGATTTCAGACGTCCCTCCCCATATATACACACGTATATATATAGACGTAACATCCCTAGCAATTTTGGCAACTGCAAAGTCAACCAAAAATATCAACGGTTGAATTTCGACAGCTTTACAACTACAAAGTCAACCATAAAAAATAATCCCAATGGTTGATTGTTGATTCAACGGTTCACCCATCCACAAAAAACGCAGGATGGTTGACTTTCGGAGATGAACAGTTGACAAGCTGTCCAAATTCAACCGTTGAACTTTTACGTTGACTGCACTGCCTTTTTCAACCGGTTGACCAAAATGACAGGCTTTCGATCTATATTGCCAACAGGCCACCGACCGAAGTCTTCCAGCCTCGGTAATTATATTTAATCGAGAAAAAACAATCAAAACAGCTGATTGTGCAACTATCGGCTGTAACGTTATCACTCAGGGTGCTCCCTTTTCGTCAGAAATCCAAATTACCATTTGCTTCCGGAATATCGGCAACCGATGGTATCGTCAGATTGTTGCACTCGATCTTAGACGTGAAATTGAGCGGATTATTTTGTCTGACAGTGTAAAGCGCGTGATCCTTGGGATCCCAGATGAACGTGTAGTACAGCGACAGTATGATGGCAGCGAGACTGACGGAAACGACGTAAGCGACGACGGTTAAAACCCTCACGAGTTTCTGTCGGTGTTTCGGCTCGTATAACTTGTCCTTGCTCTCCTCCCCCGCGAGTTTAACCTCGTTGGAATGTTTTCCATTACCGTCGTGTCGCGTACCCAAAGTACGTGTTATACTCGCCATTACATTCTGCGCGCTCATCTTTCGTGGCAATTGCATTATGTTTTTTATATTCAATTTCTTTTCTATTAAAGACAATTCTCGTTGGACGATTGTTTCCACTCGGATTCTGTCGGTACGAGATTTTCCACCAGTGCCGATGATTCGCAATTATTCGTTCCTGATAAGAATTTAATCAAGGATCAGATGAAAAAAAATAAACCAGTGATGTGGACACGCCCACGATAATATAGAATCATCGTTCCACGAATTTCTTGTTAGGATTGATCATTGGTTTCGATCATCGAAACGTTCTGGCAAACATTTCCACGCGTTTCAAACACGATTCCGAGCTTGCAAAGCTCGTCAAAGATTTATATCGTTGCTTGAGTGACGTTAATGAACTGTAGTTTTTCGAATTTTTTCGTTGTTTACAGAATTTTCGACTCGAGCGCGTAAACCATTCTCGTTTACATTACGACGGTACGTTTAGCAGTTGCGTTAACGTGTTTCCTTATTTCTATTATTACGACAGACTCGAGATGTTGGGAGCGAGAAAATTTCGATTAGAAATTTCGTTTGAGAATCGTTGGTTAATTGTTAAAAAATGCGGGAGCGAGAATCAGAAGCGCGTTGCGCAAGTGATTGAGACTTTTCTGCATTTTCCGGAAGCGGTGGGAGTCGGTAGTATAAGGACTAGGGTGGTTTTTATTTGGGTCATTTTTGAAATGTGATTGCAGAGTGGTGTCAATCAATGGCAAGAAAAAAAATTGAGCCTAGTTTGAACCTCTTGGTCCAACTCCTTCACCGAGCGATAAGCAGGTGAAGTTTCCCGTTTAAAATCCACGCTATTTTTATCCATCCCGGTAATTATATTAGGGGGGGGACTAATTATTCTTGAAAAAATCCAATACTATATGGAATTCACGGGTATAAACCCTACTTTCAGGAAAAAAATATGACACATGGGTCATTTCATGCCACATTTACACGCACCTTCGCACCGGTCCCTGACGATTGTCCTGCAATTTATTGGGATAATTCTGAAATAAATAGAATATTTGAGAGTTACGAGACCCTACATTGATTGTGATCATTCGGGAAAGTTGAGTTAAATGTTTTACGTCAATTTTGTCCCACTTGGCTCAGGTCTTATGCAGATTCATCAATTTTTAATTAAAAAAAGGGTGAAAAAAAAACAAAAATGACCCATTCATGTGTTATATTTTTGTCCTGAAAGTAGGGTTTATACCCGTGAATTCCATATAGCATTGGATTTTTTCAAGAATAATTAGTCCTCCCACCAATATAATTACCGGAATGGAGAAAAATTGCGTGTATTTTGAACGGAAAACTTCACCTGCTTCTCGGGCGGTGAAGGAGTTGGACTAAGAGGTCCAAACTAGGCTCAAAAATATTTGTTTAATTTTTGCCATCGATTGACACCGGTCCCCAATCAAATTTCAAAACTGACCCAAATAAGAACCACCTTAATAAGGACGTACCTCGAAAGTTGAGCCTAGAACCCGATCTTTTTTTTAAACAATTAACGAGCTTTTCGCTTTGCGAACGTGATCAACATTGAACAAGCCCACATCCTTCTCCCGAAATCTCAGGATTTTTCGAGCACCTTCTAGCTTTCGTACGTATTCGTTAAGGGTCGAGTCAGACGGTCGAGCTTGCAGTTTCCTTCGGTACCCACCCACCCTTCGCAAGTTTCGTCAACAGAGATGGATTCTCCGAATCTTGATGGGATTTCACGTTCCAAGAACCGAACAAACGCGTGATCACGAGTTATACATACGGAAATTTTCGATTTTAACAAACGCGAGTCGAAACAAAGCTTGCGAACCAGAGCTTTTGTTCAGACGCGCTAAATGCGACCCACAACCGCGGCCACGAATAATTTCCGACGACCTATTTAAGGGCCTGCGTGCTTTCGAGCTCTCATGGCTATGCACACTCTTTATATCTATATGGTTGTGCATGTAGTGTTGAACCAGCAGATCCAGCGGGCGAGACATTTCCGAGCTTGCGCACTCGGGCTTTACGGCAGTCCGAAGCATTTCAACTGATGGTGGAAGAGTTTTCTGCTGTATGCACTGCTCTGTCGGGGTGATGTCCTGAACTTTATGATCCTATAGATTGAAACTCGCGAGTCGATCGCGGTGCATGTCAGGACGGTATGCCGCCAGTTTTCGATTGTAGCTAAAATTTTACGGATTTACCGGCTGTGGGTTTTTTTTAAATTAATTAGTTTAACTTCCAAATTTATCAAAATTCGATTGCGTTCCAATTTTTGTGAACCATTATAGTCAATGAAACAAAGGGAAAGAGAGACAACCAAATTCTTCAATATTCCGTGATGTTTTTGTGAACAAAAATGGAGGAAATGGACCGTGTAGAGTACAGTAGGGATGCAGGCATTATCTAGAATTGCATTGAAACTTTGCTTTGCAATATTGTGCAACAAGCAAATTTTCCTCTATTCCATAACAGAAATGGAGCAAATGGACCAAGTAGAATACAGTAGAGATGCAGGTATTATCTAGAATTGCAGCTAAAGCTATATCTGGCTTAAAAATGTTGCCTGTGTAAATTGATCGCTACTCCCAAATCAAAGTAAATGCATCCTAATTAATCTCCTCATTATATCGTCATTCACTCGTCTATTCATTAACCATCTTCACTACAAAATCTAATTCCTCCTCAACGCTCTTATCACCACCTCATCCAGGCGGAGTCAGACCTCTGCGTCGTTAAAAAAAAATTATTCCCATCGATAACGTCCCAACTTTATACCAACATTAATTACAAACTCGAGTGCATAATTCGTTTTTAGAAAAATAACTACATCACAGAATCTCGCACCGTACCGGCCGCGACGACGGAAACGAAGTTTTTGTTTTTCCACGGTTAGGAGAATGCAATTTGCGTTTCAATTGCCACTTTAAGGTGGCACCGCATAATGCCCAGAGACGCGAACAAACAGCCGTCACCGAGTGCGCTTGAATAACGCTCTCAACCTAATACGCATGCGGCATATAACCGTGCGAAAGTAACAGCAGTGTTGGTGCATGTAAGTTTATTTTTTTTTTTTTACCACACGTAGCACGCCGGCCTTGAATAAGAAGTGCAGGGTTGCCACGAGACTTTACTTGGCGCAACTAATTGGATTTTCGTTCGACGCGTTTCACCCGTTGCGTCATTCCGAGCTTATACATATTTTATTTTATTTTATTTTATTTTATTTTATTTTATTTTATTTTATTTTATTTTATTTTATTTTATTTTATTTTATTTTATTTTATTTTATTTTATTTTATTTTATTTTATTTTATTTTATTTTATTTTATTTTATTTTATTTTATTTTATTTTATTTTATTTTATTTTATTTTATTTTATTTTATTTTATTTTATTTTATTTCATCTTATTTTATTTTATTTTATTTTATCTTATTTTATTTTATTTCATCTTATTTTATTTTATTTTATTTTATTTCAACGTCGCATCTTGCACGTACGAAACAATATTTTTTGCTCGTGCTTTCGATCGTGTAATTCGAAAAGAGTAGCGAATGGAGGGGAGGGGGAGGGCACTCCTTTGTTTTGAGAAGGCTAACGCCCTTCCGGTCAGTCTCGAGGGTTGAGTAGCTCTTCGATCATCGAGTGGGCAAACATTGTGGCTCATTATTCTACCCCCTACGAGGGTGAATGGGCCGAAGCGTTACGACGCAAACGGGTATGAAAGCCCTCCGACGAAACCACGATCGTTGCCGGGTCAGGAAAATCGAAGGTCGTCATAATGGTCCGAGCAGACCGAACCGGCGTTCATTCGTCAAAATATTCGACGATCTCGGGAATCTCGATGTGACGAGAAATTCCGTAGAGGCGATATTACGAGAATTATATTTGGATGGCTGGAAATCGTGAATGAAATTACTCTGAATTGATTGGAGTCGGTACGAAATTACGCGGGGTCGAATAG
Source organism: Sussaba pulchella (assembly GCA_963971145.1). NCBI lineage: Eukaryota > Metazoa > Arthropoda > Insecta > Hymenoptera > Ichneumonidae > Sussaba > Sussaba pulchella. Next base: position 8,152,744 of record OZ020170.1, read on the forward strand.
TTTGTACAATCGCTTGGGACGATCTTGAAAAAGCAGGAAAAGGTAAAAATGTTCTGACCCTGAAATAATTAGCTTGAGAGCTGGAGAGCTGGAGAGATCATCGCGCAGATCACATCTGAATCTTTTGAGAGAAATAAGAAACTTTCCACCTCTGTCTTATTTTATCTCGCGGCATTGGAAGGGAACGAATGAATACCAAGGGTGCAAAGTCGAATCTTGCACTATGAAGAGCTTCCTCTATGACGAAATATCTGTCGATCAATTTTTGTTCCTATAGAGGTTTGCCAAATGTGTAAAATTATGAAGAAGCAATGGGCAAGGTTCGACTTGCAGCCTTGTTTTCATACGAAATCCGCTCGTAAATGTATCTAGTCCGGGATAAATATATAGGGAATTGTATGTTAAATCTAAAAAAATAGAAGTCGCATTAAATCTGGACGTCGCGATGGATTTTGCCCAAATTCAATACGAAACATTTTTCGATAATAGTGCAACTTTCTATCAAATTTTAGTCCGATACGTCGAAAATTGCGCGAGCTCAAGAGCGCACGACAATTTTTGGAAAATTTCAAAATTTTCTAAAACCAAAAAATTACATGGATTTTTCGTAAATTTAGTGCCAGGCATCTTTTTGTAATAACGCAACATTCTACTGAATTTAAGCTCGATATCTTGAAAATTGTGCGAGCTAGAGAGTGCAAATGAATTTTTGAAGATTTTCAAAATCGCGTGAAAACAAAAAAACTGCATGGATTTTTTTGAAAATGCAATTAAGCAAGGCGAACCCTTCACATGTGTGATAAATTTCAGCTTGATATCTCAAGCCGTTCCCAAGTTGTAAACTTTAAACGAATGTTACATACAAGCACACACATACACATACACACTAGGGTGGCTTGAAAGAAAATTTTTTTTTCTGATTTCAATCGAAATACATCCACTGCAAAGTATCTTGCATCCGGAGAATCCACCCCAAAGATGAACCTGATCGTACCATTTTTAGGGCTCGCGCAAGATATTTCAAGTTTTTCCATTTGATTAACATGGGAAGAACGTAAAGTTTCCATTCAAAAAATCGTAGCTCCGCCAATTTGATAGCTACTTTGATCCCGTAACTTCCATTTGAAAGTTCTTCAAAAACCGCTTGAAACGGCATGCAGACCTTTCGAATCCGATTGCACTTTCCGTCGATAATTTCTTACGAAAAAATAAAATTATCGACGAAAGTTGCAATCGGATCCCAAAGGTCTGCATGCCATTTTACAGTGAATGTATTTTGATTGAAATCAGAAGAAAAAAAAAATTTAAGTCACCCTAATACACACACATACATCCGGACATTTTTTCTAAATACGATTTCTCGGCGTTTTGGGAAATTCTGAACGCGTCTACATGAAAATCTAGAAAAAAAAATGTCTTCGCCAAAACAAAATCGAAAACGTCACCCTCCGCCCCGTGGCTTAGGAGGGCTTATCGTTGATACCTCACGTCGGAGCGATCCAGCCACCGTTTATTACTTATCATCCCTCGATAGCAGCGATTCTCATGTTCAACCAGCACCGGCAGCCACACCAGCATCGGAAATATCGGTTTACCACTACGACGTCATTGCACGCATGCGGCATAACAAACATTTTTCAACGTACGAACTACGTTGTTCAACCGCGCGTGTACAAGCCATCGGTGGTTATCGTCTTTGACCACCCACGCGCCACTACCCCCCGACGTCCATTATGCATTCGTCGCTTCGAATAAATTCCACATTTATATGAATTGTAATCATGGAAACGCAAATTCACGGTCTAGTTTCAATGCGGTTTTCCTTTTCTTCGTTGTATCCGGTCGACGGCCAATGGCCGACATTGAAATATCGGTTTTACCGAAAGCTTCGTGACTTCCCGATTTCATTTGACCTCCATTTTTTTTTAGATATAGTAACAGTTATTAACTTTCCGGTTTTACAGGGGAGTTATTGTAATAATCGCAAAAATCGAAAATTTTCA
>OZ020170.1:8157246-8177585 GCA_963971145.1 Sussaba pulchella
TTATTATTATTATTATTATTATTATTATTATTAAATTGCAAAAAGTAAGAAATTGTTAATGTGGGGAAATTAATTATCGAATAATGTCAACGAATCGAGCATTCAATTCTCCGTTCAGCCGCTAAAATATTTTCTTACGTCTTGTATCAGGCTGTTCGGTGATTCCCAAATATTTCAACCGATCGTCCGGTCGATCACTGGATTCCACGACGATCCTATCCTCCAAGCTTTGCGAAGTTCCTGGGATCCTCGATCCCCCAAAAGGCGAAGTAAAATTATCAGAACTCGTTTTTTCGGTAATAACAGACGATTGCGTCGTAATATCGTTCATCCGTTCGTCCGTCCCGGAACTTCGATCACGCGCCAATCCAATTTCCGTGTTTTTCAACATCTCCAACAGCTCGTACGACCTCGAAGTTGAAGCAACAGCTTCGATACTCGACGCCGCAACGGAATCAAATGTTTCCGTAGTCCACCTCGAAGTTTCATTTTCATCCGCGTTTCTCGTATCCTCAGCGATGAAAGCTTTCACGGTCGTCTCGGCAAAATCATTGCTCGAATCGTTCACCGTTTTATTCTCGCTTTCCGGAAGCCACGAAGTAGCCGGAGAGTACGAAGAGTACAAAGCCGAAGACGCGCGAGTTTCGTTGATCGAATCGTCGATCATTCGCGTTTCCGTAAACATCGTCGAATCGCGAACCTCGTCCACGTTCGTCGCGATTTTCGTTGCAACGTCGAAGGTTTCGTAAACATTCGTCGAATTCTCGAGATCAATTCGAGTCTTCGACAATTCCGGAATCGCCGTTGAAGCCCGAACGATCGAATTCCAAAGAGTTTCGTAAATTCGCGAATTCTTCGGTGCTGTTGAATTATCCCCGAACACGCGATCGACGCCACGAACTTCGGAATTGTTGTTGATCGGTTCAAAATCCCGAGATAGCGAATTCACCGAACCATGAGAAATATTCGTACCCCGATTTCGCAAAAATTCTTTCCTGAAAGTGTTCACGCGCTCGCGAATTTCCGCCGGACTCAGAGTTTCGTTATCAACGTTGGGGGTTGGAGATTTTTCGATCAGATACTCGGCCTGAGGATCGGCCGTGAGACGATTGGCTCGATGCATCAATCGCGGATTCGGCGGGTGCCAAAGAAAAACGTAATAACCGCTGAGAACTATAGCCACGAAGCTCACCGAGACCATGTAAGCGACGACCGTTAAAACTCGAATTATCTTCTTGCTTCCGGGACGATCCTCGTAGAGGCTGTCCGTCTTCGGATCCGCACCGGGAGCTGGGTTCGCCGCCCCACCTCCCTCGTCCGGCGTTCCCATTTTTATTTATTTTCAAAAACCGTTTTTTTCTTCTTCTTCTTCGTCGAGATCGTGTAAGAAAAAAAAAATAACTCCGGAACGACGGAGAGAAAATAAACTCGAGGATTTCGCGATGAAATTGGCTTCTGAAAGCCCGGAAAGAATTTTCACGGTTTTTTGAGATAGGTATTAATGTGAAAACCGATGGTCAATATTTCTCTCGGCATGTCTTTAGAAGAGGTTTTGGCGAATACTTTTTTTTTTTTGTCGCGGAATATCGGCTGGACCGGACGTTAAACTGAAAGTTTGTAACGCGCTGTGAGGTAAAGCACGCGAGACTGCAAGCTCTCTTCGGTGGAGCGGAGAAATGCTTGTGGTCTTCCTTCTCCACGTGTTCGAAACGCGCGCACGCGTTCGAAGATCCGCGACGAATCATGTACGAGTTCGTACGGTGACGCGAATCACTGAATACGCACGTTGCTGGTGAGTTTTTTTTTTTTTTTTAACTTTGAAAGGAGAAGAAAGAGAGAAAAAGAGGTGGATTGGTTCATCCGATTTTATTCGTTCTTCGACTCGTTGATATTTTTTTTCTTTCGAATCGTTTGAGGGGTATATTTTTATTTCTGAACGTCAAATGCGGCTTCGAAGGTCGTTTATCAGATGAGAAATTTTGATGGTCGACGCTATCGAAGATGCCTAAAGTTACAGTCAATTTGTAATTAAATGTTTTGGTTTGTTACTTATATTTGGTTTTACTTAGTTTTGTGGTGGGATCCCGAGGAGACGTTGGGATGTTGGAGAAATCGCAGGATTTATGTGTTCAACGAGTTTAGATTACAATAATCATTAAGTTCAAGTATGATAATAAAAAACGCAATATTAATTTTTAATGTTTACTATGCATGGAAGGTTTTTTTACGGAGATAAATAACAAACTGTTGATGATTAACGAGAATTACCGCGCAGGAATCGTATTCACAGCGCAGCACGTGTGAGATTCGATCTTTAAATAAGATTGCGCGACAAGTCCGATAATATCATCCGACAAATTCAATTATCAAAATAATAGAGTACAATAATCATGATAAGCAGATTAAATAATAATCGTGTGTGTTCCTGAAGCATGAATGATATTTATGATGCGGAAACTGCTTAGATTTTACATTGGAGCAAAGTAATTAACAAATGATAATAGAATTTAAGACCAATAATAGGCAAATTCAACAATTATCGTAGATATTTATAGAGCATGGATAATATTCATGTTCGGGTAACAAAACAAGAGTCAATTTCAAGGATTTTTTGAAGGAATAAAAATCGAATACGTTCAGCATCCGGCTTAGGCGAAAAATATTACGATTTAATCGCGGACCCTCGTTTAATCGAAACGCGTCAACAATCGTGCGCCATTTTTTTCGGCCTTACGGCTGATTGTCCATCAGGATTTCATCCTTGTAGTTTTATCGCGTCGCGGAGATTTCGTCCAGGTCATTCCCGAAGTTATCTGCCGATGGATGAATTCCTGCTTCACAGTGTAGGAAACATTTTTCTTTTTGAATTTGGAAAACAATTATGGGTTTACGTCCAATGCTTATTGTACTTTGTTCCTCGCACGCCTAAGCGAAATTAAGATGAGAATGTTATTTCAAATCTTTTAAAATCTACGCTGACATCCGAACACTTGGAACAAACTTTTCCGTTTTGATTTCTTTCTCAGACAGATTCAAACCTTTATTTCCTCTATTAAGTTTTAATTTGGAGAATCGCAACCACTCGATCTATTCTAAATTAAATTCTGAAATCAATAATAAAAATAGAAGTAAATTGAAAATAAAAATAAATAATAATGAAAATAGAAATGAATAATTACTTTTTTTTTAAATACAACAATTTTTTAAATGTTTTTTTTCGTATCATCTTGACTATGATCTTGACTCATTCCCCCTGCCCCCATTTTGAGAGGGAACGACGTCGTACCAGCGAAGACGCAATCTACCGTTTCATTCATTTCCAATTAATCAAAATCGGTTTGATTCAAGCAACACTCATGTAGGTCCATGGCCGTACGATCGAAACCGATATAGTATGTATGTACAGAGGTTGAGACTAGAGCCAACGCTAATAAAACGAGCAACTGCACTATCCGAGACAACGCCGGCGACAGCGTTGATAAGAACCGTTGTTTAGGTTGACACTCGACTGCCAGCACCGGCAATCACTGGTAAACATCAGCATACAAATGAAACACAACCGAAGCGAACCTGACTGTCCTGAATCCGCGATCGATAGACGAGTGCGAGATAAAACGTGTTTAAATTGTTAGAAAAAATCCTCAAGCAAACAAAAATACCCATCAAAGTTCGTGTCAAAAGCTTTTTCGTTCTCTTATTTACTGTTCGTAATTTTTAAAGTTTTAATTTTCTTCATTTTCAATTTCTTTTTCAACAATTGCGTTCGAATTCCAAATGCTTACACGAGACCGTATTGAATCGATGGTGAAACGTAAATTCGTAGACGAATCGGTTTATTTCCGTAACGTCTGGCAGGTGGTCAAAATTTTCTCGGTTTACTTCCTACGCGAGAATCTGTTTCTTTTTTTTTTTCTCCCGTCGTACTCGATTTACCGTCGACACTTCCGCCTCGAAGCTTCTTCGTGCGCAGCTTGAAAATTCGCATCGGTTTGTGTATTCAGATATACTCGGTGAAAACTATGATACCAGCTTGTACGTGCAAACGGAGATAAATTGAAGAGGCTTGGTGGAGGGTCAAGGTCTCTTGGATTTTTTTTTTTTTTTCAACGGTGACTGCGCTCTTGAAGGAAGAGTCTGTGAATTCGAGGCCGAGCTAGTGCTGTGTGTACATCACGTTTCGCTACTCCAAGAAGTACTTGGTAGACGTTGACTTCGTCGCGGCAGGTTTAACTTTTTGTCAGATATTTATTTATTACCATTATTCATTTGATACATGGGCATTCAATTTGGATACATCTATTTTACATTTTATTGAATTAATGTTTCTTTTTCGAGCCGTGTCTACGTTATTATGGAATTGAACTTGACAACTTTACGCGTTGCAACACGTTTTCTTATCGTCAGCTCAACGTCGTATCGAGATTTTAATGGAATAACTCCCGTTTTCAGCCGGGAGTTAAAAACTATGTTGCAATGAATATAATTGTTTTCGCGAATCGTACGTCATAGGAGAGAACAGTATCGGTTTGACAAATATCAAGAAAATCAACAATTCCTGTATAAATGGACGTGCCCATTGATAATTACGTATAAATGAATTGAAAAATATTTTTATTCGTTTTCAACGAGGTTTTATTATATTTTCTGAATTATAGAACCCTATGCTACGATGAGTTTTAATGTTGACTCAATACTTGGGACAATATGATTATTATTATATTCAGAGTTAGTTTGGTTTCGATGACGGTAAGATGGAAAAAGTCACGCGAAAAATTATATTGAATTCAAACAATAATTAAGTCAGTATAAATAATTAGTGATGAATTGAATTAATAATAATAATAATAATAATAATAATAATAATAATAATAATAATAATAATAATAATAATAATAATAGTAATAATAATAATAATAGTAATAATAATAATAATATAATAATAACATGTTATAAATAATATTATCATTATTAATTAAATTCATTATATACTTAATTACTTACTATCCAATTTGATAACAATTCTTGGATGACTTTTTCCGTCTTACGGTTATCGAAACTAAACGGTAGTTTCTCTCTGAGAGGAATAATAATAATAATAATTATTATTATTATATTAGGTATTATTACTAATGATAATATAATATAATATTTATTATTAATAATAATGATAATAATAATAATAATAATAATCATTATTATTATTATATTATCATTATTAATAATAATATAACATAATATTTATTATTAATAATAATGATAATAATGATAATAATAATAATAATCATTATTATTATTATATTATCATTATTAATAATAATATAATATAATATTTATTATTAATAATAATGATAATAATAATAATCATCATTATTATTATTATTATTATTATTATTGTAGTCAAATTTTAGATAATAATAATAAAAATAATAATTATTATTATTATTATTATTATTATTATTATCTAAAATTTGACTGAATATTACCGAAATTATCTACCTTGAATCCAAATTGCATTGAAATCATGTGACACTCACTAAGGGATGGGTATTAATTCAATGACAATGTATTAAAAATATTTTATTACAAAACAATAATTTATCCAAATTATTCACAATCGTCGAAGATACATGAACTTTTCAATCGTCCACGATAATTAATCGTAGTAATTTGTTCGACTCAGTATTTCAAACGGAATTTCATTGAACGAATGCCCGATTCCGATCAACTCAAGCGATAGCGATAACAATAATAATTCAGCGTTTTACGATGGCGCACTTTAATAATAACTCGATAATGCGAGATTCGAGGCTCGACGTCGTTGCAACGTCGTGTTTGCAAGTCCAAAACAATATAGCATCGCCCGGCTATAAATGTATTGAAATACACATAAAAAAATTTGTTGTTTCTCGAGTGCGTGTGAGTGCGAATGAGCGATTGCACGGATTTCCGAGTGAAAAAGTTTCAATGACGTTTTCGAAGTGGAAAGTTCCCGAGTCATTCGTTTGAAACGAATTTTCTCGGAAAAATTCTTATCGTGCTATGGTCAGTTTAGCACGAAATTTGAATCCGTCAGGTGGCGTAAGTACACATTTTGGACCTTATTCCGACTCTGAATTCTTTGTCCTGCTGGGCAACTTGATGGTTATCGAAGTAACTCCGTTTCTCAACGGTCGACGTAAACATAACCTCAAAGTCTCGAGTCAAAACATTATTCTCTGTACTTTTCAAGTCGGTTTATCGATCTCACATCGTTCTTAAAAGCTTTTTCTAACTCTCAAACGATCTAATCGACGGTAAATCAATTTTTTACGAACAATCCTGTCCTGATTTTTCGTCTATTCGCTGATTTTTCGAATTCCCGATGGTCCGTCACTTGCGTTGTTTTCGTATTTTTTTAGGGCGCAGTTTTCTTTGATGCGTCTTTGAACATGGATGACGAGGAATTTCTACAGCCCGTGCTTTCCTCTCAGGAAGAGGATAACTTTCAGTCGTTGGACACTGTTAAAATTGCATCGATTCCACTCGTCGTCGGTGTGAGTACGCTTTGACGAATAAAAAAAATTCTTGACGATATATATGTATATATCGTAGCTAGACGTTATTTTTATGATTAAAAATCTGGACAATGAAACAATTAACATCAGGATATATCTATAAATAGATATATATTAGGGTGTTTTTTAATCTAGTCATTCTTGAAATAAGAGACGCGTACGAGACCTTTAAGGTGAGCCGCTGAGCAATTAAAATTACATTTTTCAATTATTTTGATTTAACTCTGTCAAAAGTTTTTTTTCAGTTCGAAATTGCCACACCCCACTCTTAGAACATGTGACAATGACAACCGAAGAAACACTTTCACTTGCGGATAATTTTATGTTACGCAGATTTAAAAAAAAAAAAATACTTTGAATACTTTTTCATTACTTGGAAGTTTATTTCCATGTATTTGATATTAATTGTCACCAAGTAAAAAAATCTTTGCACGCAAATCATACACAGATATTTTTCCACTCTTGCGCTACTGAAACTATGAGCATCTAAATAATAAAAGTAGATTAAAGACCTCCCTGGCCAGCAGTCAAAGCGCCGGCATCTACGGTTAAATCGAGTTGAAATTTATAAAAAATGTTTATAAAACCATGAACCACTAGAACTGGTCTAAAAACTGATGAATTTCATTTCATATTTTTAAGTTAACATTTTTTTTCAGAAAAAGGCAATTTTTTAAGCCATCGGTGGTTAGACCCCATAACGTTCCCATGTTGTTGGGGTGTAGGAATTTTATTGAAATAATCAAAAAATGTAACATTTTGCGAATGGGAAATTTCAATTGCTTAGAGGCTCTTCTTAAAGGTGCCTTACGGGTCCCCAATTTTACCCTCATTTTCGTTTTATACACCTTGAAATCCTACCAGAGTACGAGGGTTTCAAATTCCGAAATGACTATATTAAGGGACACCCAAATACGTTTATATATTCAGAAATAAATAAATCAGCAATGAATGAATAATAATTAAAAGTTATAATCAATATTTTATTATTAATCCTTATAATTAATAATAATTTATTATAATTAATAATACATGTATAAATATATCGACCGAACCGATAACTTTTTCTCCATCCGAACTTTCGAATACAAAAACATTGGCGAGTTCTAATTTGTTCGGACAGTTGACGTTCGCCAATAGTCTATTCGCTGTATCCGCGCAGTCTCGTTCTATAAAAATATAAATTACAGGTTTTTCTCGAAGTAGCCGGAATAGTTTTCGTCTGTATGTGGCCGGAGGAAAATGACAAATGCGACACGTATTTCATTTTTCTCTATCTCCACTGCGTCTACTGGCTGATTATCATGATTACCGATCATCTCATCAAAGTGAGACATCATAATTTGCGAATCTGCGGTTATCTGGATTTCTATCAATCCACCTATCAGCACATTAGAACGCCTCTCTTCGTAGCTTCGCTCTGGAACACAACGTATTTGCTACTCGCCGTCGTACTTCATCACACTCACAAAATTAATTACAACGAATATTGTCGATCGTCCGAATGGTTAACTCCCGTGAATTACATTTTACTGTTGACCACATTGGAACTCATCATCATCGTTCCTGTGTACATAAACTACATAAGTAAGTGAATCATCGATTACGCGAATTTTTTATGTTTTTTACGAGAGCGAGTGGAAAGTGGAAAAAATAGGTGAATTTTAGGAATTATTATCTCAAAAACTATACGTTAGATTTTATCCAGATTAGTTTTATTCGAAAGTATACATGTTGAGGTATGTTGACGAATTTATTTATAAAAATATATCGACTGGAAGCGCCGCTGTCATGGCTGGCGCTTGGGACCGCAGATCGTGCGAGCGACGGACTTTTTTTTTACGCCGGTCATGACAGCAGCTCTCCCAGTCGATAAATATTTACAAAAAAATTTGTCAACATACCTCAACATGTATACTTTCGAATGAGACAAATCTGGATAAGATCGAACGAATAGTTTTCGAGATAATAATTCCCAAAATTAAAGTATTTTTCTCGCTGTCTACGCGACTGTTGGTCTTTGAATTGTAATTCGTGGCTGAATAATTTTAAATTTAATTTATATTCTACCAGAACGTGTGCGTCGTTTCAATCGCATGCAACCGGCCCCCGACGTTACTCGGGAAGAGTGGATGAGGTCGTTCACCCAAGATTCCTTCGCGGTCAGTACGGAAATCGGTTATACCCAGAGAGGCTCGAATCTCACCGAATTGTTGGAGAAACAGGCGGATTTGATACGATACATGAGAGATCACAACGTTCAACTGAGCCATCGAATGATGCTGCTGGCGGCGCAACGTCGAGCACCCGAGCAAGTTTAAGACGATCGAACGAAACGAACGAAGCAGGAACTGGCGGGAACTCGGTGAGTCTTTGCTGCTAACTTTTCCTTAAAAAAATTCGTCCCAATTGCGGATAAAACAGATCGTTTCGACCTGTGATAAATTGCAGTCAAACTTGAGGTCTTATATACGCGATTTCGCCGATTTTCGAAGGTAATTTTACTTTACTAGACGCGATTTAAAAAAAAAATGACGCATATATTGATATTTTTTTTTTTTACGAATCATTTATGCACATGGTTAAGTATATGTGAAAAAAACAATCAGAAATATTAACAAATGGCGGAGATATTACATAATAAAACAATGTATTTTTTTTTTCGCACGCGCGTTGATGGTGAAAGTTCTCGGCATCGTTGTGGGTGTCTGAAAAAAAAAATTAACATGTTCATTATTGCATAATGAATGTGTCTTCAGTGTGAACCAACAATATTATTTAGAAAAAAATTATTATAATAAAAATTTCAAACTTAAAATTTTTTCACTCAATTTTTTGTCGGTATTTTATTTTTTATATTTTTTTTGTGTCATTGAAATTTTTTTTTCTGTGGTTCACACGATGGGTGATGATACTAAAAATATGTTGTAAAAATTTCAAAGCGATCTGATCCTTCTTTCGAAAGTTAGAACTTTCACAAGGTTCGAAAAAATACATTGCTTCATCATGTAATATCTCCGCCATTTGTTGATATTTCTGATTTTTTTTTACATTTACTTAACCATGTGCATGAATAATCTGGAAAAAGATGTTGTCAATATATGCGTCATTTTTTTAACCGTGTCTAAAAAAAGTACCTTCGAAAATCGACGAAATCGCGTATATAAGGTCTTAATTAAATTCTGCCATAATAATCTATCGTCTTTAAAAATAACCTAAATAACCTAAACAAATAAATAAATTAGGTTCCGAAGAATTTGGCGACTCGAGGGAACACAACAAGTCTCGTCTCGTTATTTTTCACGATCGATATATCTTCTACACAAACGACGCTGCGACACAAATCCTCACAATCGTTTGCGATAAAACGTAAGTATTTAAATCGAAAATTCGCTCGTCAAACAAAACGAAGATTTTATTTTTTTACATCGCGAATCGAAATAATCGTGAGTCTGTGTCGTGAAGCGAATTATCAACGTTCTCATCGCTTTCGATTAAACTTTGTCCGAAGACGAAAAAAAAAATAAAAAAAATTTTATAGCCGATGTCAGTGACAATACTGCCAGGGTAGACTGATTGTACGCAACGTGCGCTTATAACGATTGAAACCCGGATAGGATTTGGTCGAAGGTTGATCTTTTGACGTTTTCAGGAAGACTTTGGAACGATTTTGTTCGCCCGATAAATTTTTTAGTTCATCGAACGGGTTGTATCGAAGCTAGTCTCTAAAAGCCTGCGTGGCGAACGATAACAAATTTCAATTGTTTTGTTTACGTTTGAGATTGATCCGTTGCCATTGATTACTTTAGAGAAAATTTTAATTTACGAACTTGACAATTTGTCCTACGTTTAATTCGCGATATCAAATCGATTTAAATAAATTTGATTCTTGTATCGTTTCATCGATATTCACTACATTTAGCGTCGTTTCACGAATCATTTCGCAAGCACCACGTCTTGATTGGATCTCCCATTTATTTTTTATAAGCGTTGAATTACGTTACCTCGACGACGAAAGTTGTCACAAGTATTTTATGACGTATTTACTGAATTAAATTAATTAAGTGATTGTTTAAGTGATAATAATATCATATCTATTGACAGTTACCGGACGGCTTATTAATCGAAGAGAACGCAAAATGACTTTGGGAATTACGTTAAGGGGTTAGGCAACTCTAGAGGCCGAAAGAATAGACTTTTTTGGGGAATTTTTTTCAGGAAAACTACAAAATAAATTGAGTTTAAAAAAAAGGGCGTTTATCGTGCATATCAATGGCTGTATACGATCATTTTTTTGAAGCTATTGATTTCGAAATGGCGGCTGTGCAACGTTTTTGCAATGACGTCTCCGTTTTTCTAGGGTCCACGATCGGACGAACAGTTCCTGTAATTTTTAAATTATGATGAGCCGATGAATTTTTTTTCGATTATATATAGGAACCAGCTATAGAAGTGCGGAGTATTTTTTTCGATATGTTGATTTTTGGTCAAATGGCGTACGTATAAAGTGAAAAGTGAAAAATTTGCCTATAAAATCGTCGGAAAATTGTTAATAACGAATGAACTATGCAATATAAAAAAGAAATCCTACGCACTTCAATGGACAATGTATTTCTAAAGATACATTCTAAATTTCAAGTGAATCGGTTGAAAATTGTCTGAGTTATGTTTCCGGCCAACTTGAAAAATGCAATTTTGACATAAACGCGTTTGAAGTTTTGATCTGCGATCGCTGCAGACCCGGCGGCCTTGTACTAAAATTCGAAAACCGAGTACTTATCAATTTTTCCCGGCCATAATTTTTTGGGACACCATTTTTGATAACCCAAAAGACCATAAATAAAAATAAAACTCGATTTTTCGAATATTCCAAAGTGGCCTAACCCCTTAAGTATTAGAACGAATAACAATCACCAACAACAAAAAAAACAAAAATAGTAATTAAAACGTGTTTAAATTATAAAAGCGATAATCGAGTGTTGAATCACCGCCAAATAGAATATAACAATAATAATAAATAATAAATAATAATAACAATAACAATAAAAATAATTTACAACGGGTTACTGTGATAATAAAACCTTGTGTGTATACATTTTACCAACTCAATAAAATATATATATTTTTTTTCGATGGTACATTGGCAACTATACACGTTACATGGTATTCTCGCTTAATTTGAGTGCTTATTAATGTAATTGGTGTGGGTGGAGATGGGCGAGGGTCATTCGTCCGTCCTCAGCGACGATAAATGCACATTTTTCGTCGCGTTATCAGAGAACCTAAATCCTCGACGGGGTATACGACGTTTCGCCGTTCGCCCGAGACCGTTATATCGAACTACATTACTTTTTTTTTCTTTTTTTTTTTCTTTTTTTTTTTTACAAACGTTTCATTACAAAAATTGCATTGTTATACACACATACATATATACGCAAGTATATACATATACATATATCATCTAAAAACGATAGCTAGACCTTAAAATTTACGTTAATAATAAAAATAATAATGATAATTATAATATTTATTATCCTCGTCTCGTTAGTTATCTCATCAATGGGGAAATTAAAACGTCTACGAGTTTCGCTGTTTAATGAAATCTCATTGTTTTTTTATTTTCTTTCAAACCTCTTCGTCCTATTTTTGTTCTGCTGCGCCCTTTGCGATCTTTCTCGATCGTTTCTATCGTCGTAATAAAATTATTGCCAATATTCTCTAAACCCTACGTAACGCTCGAAAAAAGCGCACACCGTTATTCTTCTTCGGCTTTTCATTATCTGTACATACAAAGCTCCATCTAATTCACCCGGCTAACCCTAATTCATGATATTACGTACAATAATCACGAGCGTTCGGCTCGTTTTTAATACTATGAGTAATGGTACGTTTTTTTTTGTTTTTTTGTTTTTTTTTTTTTTGTTTTTAAATTTACGATACGTTACGTGCAATCGCCGTTCGTGAGCGATGCATAATGCGAACATCATTTCTTTCTCGAGGGATTCTGATTTCTACGTTCTAACTCGCTGACACGTCGATTTCACGAATTTTTTTGAACAACCCACAACGACGAACTAAACGAATTCGAAATAATTTAAAAATTCCGACAGATTTTGACTCTAACGATTTCACAGAAGCGTATTTCAATATTTTTCGTAAGCGAATCAGTGGTGAACCTATCGCGAATTCGAAACGACGATTTCGAAATTGACGAGTCAAAATTAGGAATTTTTTTAATTAACGTTTTACAGTGGCGTTTTGTTCGTTCGAAAACGATTCTGCACAGTCTCATTGCGGAACTTATCGAGAGGATAATCTTCGTTGGGGTCTCGGATTTAACGTCAACTAATTGTTCAGCAGTCATCTTCAAGCTTATATTCTGTTAATTAGCACGTATCGATGACTTACATGTGTCTGTATGTTTTTTATATATAAGTATATATATATAAACTATATATGGGGCTGAATTCGCCGTTTGAACGAACTGAAACCCTTCTGTCCCCCGATGTGGTCGATGATTTTTTTTTTTAGTATCTTTTGGATCCCACGACCTCACTCATTTTTTTAAAGATTTTTTAGATCCCTCCTTCCCCTCCCCTCGCCCTATCATTTTTTTTTTCGAGAGGTAACTGCTATTTGCCCCCTTTTTATTTGGATGAATTTTTTTTCCTAGATACTCTATTGAAATTGAAAAACTTTTTTCATAAAATTGGAGTGGGCTGTCGGTTAGTAATATATTTTGTTTTTTTTGAAATTTGGCAAAAATTCGAGTTTTAACGAAATTTGAATATATGATAATGGTTTCCCATTTTAAAAAAGAAAAGAAAAATGAAATCTATCTTGCCAAAGAATCGATATTTCGATTATTTTGATGGAAAATCGATTTTTTGAGTATGAACTGATTTGATTACAAAAAAATAATTAATAAATCTCTTTTTCCATCGAAAACGATCAAAATATCGATTGTTGGCAGGATAGATATAATTTTTTTTTGTTTTTCGATCGGAAACCATTATTATATATTGAAATTTCAGAGTAACTCGGATTTTCTTCAAAATTGAAAAAAAATATATATTAGGAACCCGCTGCCCCCTCAATTTTATGAAAAAAGTTCTTCAATTTCGATAGAGTATCTAGGAAAAAAATGTCATCCGAATAAAAAGGAGGCGAACAGCAGTTACCTTTCGATTTTCAAAAAATTGCGGGGCGTGGAGGGGGAGGAGGGGTCTGAAAAAATAAAAAAAAATAAAATAAGTGACATCACAGGAACCAAAAGATACTAAAAAAAAAATCATCGACCCCATCCCGGAATAGAAGGGTTTCAATCCAGTGAAACGGCGAATTTTGCCCCATATACAAATAAATCCTGCTCCTCGCATCTTGACTTTAACTACGAAAAAAGAAATGGTATTCACAAAAGATGAGCGAAACAGACACAAGTGTTTCGTAGTAGTCGTAGTCTCCGGGGTCGTTGCAGGCCCGTAAGATCTCATCTCGACGGCGTACATACACATATATATTTGTACCGTCGCGTGACATAATACAAAAGAGTTCGTACGGCCTTGAAATCTCGATTCGGTAGCGGAGAGTGCGAGTGGGAGTTGAGTGGCAAGTGGCACCGTTGCGCTGTGCTGCCCAAGAGGTTCCGCTAATTAACAATCGGCCCTTGAATACGAGGCTCGAAGACCACCCCCTTCTCCCCCGTCCTCGTCAACCAAATTTCGCTTCCTCGTGAGCTTTTCTTCAATCACTCCTTGTATCCCGATAGTTCGTAAAATGTTTTCATCTTTCCGTCTTCGATTTTTTCCGTCGCATTGTCAACTCTTTTCTTTTTCAATTATCAATAGTTTCTTTTTTTTTTTTTTTTAATTTTTAATCTTTATTAAAATTTTTTCTTCTCTTTTAATAATTTGTACAAAGCATGTTAGGCCAGCCAGGCCCTCGGTGGCGTTGGCGTCGATGCGCTGGACCATTTTTTTTTTCTCTCGATAAACCGTTCGATCTCGCATCCACCGTGTTCTCGTCCAACCCGAAACGCTCTTTATTATTGTCACTTGTCGGGGAGGAAAAAGCGAGGACCGCGTTAATGTCTACCGGATGTGTATCACGTCGTAAAAATTCTCGTCGCGCGTACGAGGGTTTTTCTTTGCAATGATTGTGTATCTTTTCTCTCTTTTTTTAATTTTTTTTTATTGCTGGACCGAAATACCGTTTCGAATTTATTTTATACTTTTGCATCTTTTTTTTTCGTGTTTTTTTTTTTTTCTACGAGCTTAATAATCGTCGATTTCGCAGTGATAAATTATCGATGAATTTTCCATTTTCTCCAGTGATCTACTCATATTCGTACAATCTTGTACGTCAATTACCCGAATGTCTGCAAAAACTCAAATTGTTCCCCGCCCATTAACCAAACCATCGCGAAAGTTTCACCAAAAATTACGCGCAAGTTCTATTTTCTCCTCAAAACATTGCGCATCCGCAGTTCTCCGGATGTTCAAAATTCATCGATAATTTTTTTCTCCTCGCGAATACGCGATGTAAAATCGATCGATCCGTCCCGTTTGATGTTATTTTCGTGAGGGACGATTATTTGTGTACCGGAGTCGAGATTGCGATCGACGTCCGCGGTATCGGTTGCACGGTTGGTTATTTCAAGCGGCTGATAGTCGACGCGTCGAATAAACCCGAAGCGGATCGGTGAATTCTCGTGTGTGCACGCGTGTGCGCGCGTTCGAGCGCGTGGGTGTGTGTGTGTGATTGGAAAGGAAGGTTCGGAGAGGGTTGAGGTAAGGTTGTGTGTGTTTAGAATTGGGGTCGTCAAACGTCAGCGTCGATCACGCGTAAAATCGCGAGTAAGATTCGTACTTGTCGATGTTCGTTGCCTCGACCCAGACCTCGAGGTTTAAACGTCGACGAAAGAATTGCGCTTGACCGACGTTGATGACAACGATGACGTTTGCCGTTGCCGTTGTTGCTGTTGACGCGTTTGCTGCTGGTCCCGGATTTCCGTTGGCCTTATCCCGACGTTCATTACCGCGAAATCACGCGTGCGTCGGACCAACGACGTTTCCGGTCGACGTTGCGGAGTGTTGTTCCTCGGCTTCCATGATCTTGAGCCGTTGAACAACCTGCTCGTGTTCCTCGAGAAGCCGAGCGAATTCTCCCCTCCGAGTTTCGGCCTCGACCTGAATCTGTTTGATCCTCTCGCGTGGACCACCAGGACTGTCCAGAGGCGTTTGCGACGTCGAATTGAACGAGCTGCTGCTCTCCGTTGACAAACCGTCGAAATCCTGGCTGTCTCGCAGAATCGATTGGGAATCCACGTCGTCCACGATCAAACTGCAACACGATTGAGGAAAAAACGGATAGTTGAAAGAATTGAATGTAGAAGATTTCGAGTGGTTATTGATAGATTTTGGGCGACGGCGGGGTGACGTTGGGTCTAGGATTATGATTGGGCGATTATTTATCGGTGGTTTTGGGTGAAGAATCGCGCTGTCTAGGAATGAAAAAATAATTCGAAGAAGAATCGGCGGTTGGAAAGTCTTGTGACGTTGTTTCTCCCTACTGTCGTGGGTACTTCTACAGTAGAGTCTCGATTTTCTTGCGGCTTAATTCATTTTTGAATACATAAAATGAAATTTAAAAAAATTTATAAACGAGGAAAATACGCTACTTTTATCCAACCGCAATACAAACCTCTCCCTACGCCACAACTATTGAACTCAAGGCACAAAAAATTACACGTCCTACAATTACAAATCTTCATTTCCATACCTCTTCCATACACATTTTATGTATTGAGTTTTTAATTTATTTTAATTTAGTTTTTGATTGACATTTTTTGTTGGCATTTTATTCTCCCGTGTTTTCCTTGCATTCATATTAGATCCGTTGAATCAATTTACAGTCCGAACTTCGAATAAGCAACCCGGCAATAAGCAACTTTCCCCAGTTTCTCACTCGAGCGCTTCCCCCACTACGACTCGAACTTCGAGCTCAAGAATTTTGTGCGCCGAATCTCTGGTTAAGCAACCAGCCTGGAACTGATTATTCGGGCAAAAATAGAGTTAACGTTGTAGTGTAAATTGATGCGTGCATGCGTGCGTGAGTATGTGCGTGTGCGTGTGTGAATGTAACACAAAATCTACAAATTTATTAGAAATTTTTTGTATTTATTAAAAAGATACATATGAGTGTTAACAAGATTTTATATAAAATAAAAACAAAGATAACGGCGTTCAAAAAGAAAACGTAGTTGGAACTCGTTCGAGTGTGTTTCTTGTTGAGAGAATCGCATGCGGAAAAGAGACAGAGAGACAGACAGAGGTAGTGAGCGCGGAGTTCGCGATATACAGTAAAACCTCTCAATAGTGGACCTCGCAATAGTGGAAAGTGGAGCGCCTCTTGCGGAATATCTTGTGAACGAATACAGTGATGGCCAAATCGAAGTGATTGAAGATGTATCTAGAAAACGCGCGAATTTCAAAATCCCATTTCAGCAGTAGTATTCATTTCTTTCCGAATTTTTCTCCGGAAGCTGTCAATACATTAATTTTATTTCCTTTTTTCCATCTCTCTAACCATGGATTACTAGCAGCAAAATCGTCAGTTCTACCCAATTTTGTATGCAACGATCATGCTTTTATTTGAATGAGGAGGCCACTGATGGGATACCCTTTTTTGCGGCAATCACAGAACCAAATAAACAATGCTTCTTCTAATTTTGCATGTACAATTTTTGTGTTTTTCTCATGGGTTATCAAATAGAGATACTTTGAAGATTTGGCAAGCCAATCAATTCATACGGACGCTTGTAGGTTATAGGCAATTTGTAGGTTAGGTTCTCACAACATCGGACAGTTCGTAACAATTATAAAAATTGTAATTTTTTGCTTTGATTTGAGAGTCACTGGTTTCACGTTGGCAGACACTAACACAAATACATCAAACTCTTTTGCTATTGGCCAATCGGTCAACCTCGCAATAGTGGAATCCCGCCCATTTATACCCCCGACTTTCCACTATTGAGAGATTTTACTGTATAAGAAAAACTCTTCCCCTTGCCCTCAAGACTTTGGGTTGGTTATTCGGAGTTCGGACTGTATATCCAAAAGTAGGAAACAGTTGAAATAATACGCAAGAATCGTGACAAACTCGGGACTCGACTGTAAGCGTTGTACAAAAATATTAAACGTGGGAGTTCCGTGACGTAGGTTTCCATTCACCCCGAAAACTCGCGGAACAAATTTCGCCGTTTGGGACGTCAGCCAAATCTCGAGAGATTCGGTAGCAACGGTTTTTCCAAGAAACCCCGATAACCATTGCTCCGAGGATTTTAATACGGCAACAATTTTATTTTTCCACTGCCAAATGTTTACGGAAATACGCTGAAAACCAAATACATTGGCAAATCGCGATGTCATCTTTATCCCTTAGATTTCTTCTTTCTCCGAGAAATCCGTTTATCGCGAGAGTTTATCGACCGTGTGACTATTCCCCCCGCGATGCTTCTGCTACCGCGATGGGAACGTCCGATCTTTGTCTCCTCCTTGCATTTGCGGAATCCCGCGGTATTGATTAGCCGTTTCGTTGGGCTACGAACGATATATTTGAATCGGAAAATCCGCTACGACCGTCGCTTACGCTCCCGGAAAAATCGCGTCAGGATTTTCTTATACCCCGTGTCCTGTTGGATTTCACGGTTTTATTTACCGATTCTGATGCAACAGATTTTTTCGGGAAAAAAAAATAGGCGAAATGCCAAAACGCTTAGACAAATTTTGTATTTTCGGTTTTCTTTTTCTCATTTCCTTCTTGTTATCGTACTTTTGGTTCGACGATGACGGGGTCGACAGTCGCCGTCTCCGACGAGGTACATAATCGATCGAAATGCGAGGTAGAGCGAAATAGCTCGCCGGGGGAGGTTCGAAACGTCCCGATGGTGCGGCAGTGTAGGTACTACATATATCAAATATCTAATATGTATATCTAATGTGTACACGCCAACCCTACAGTGGAAGAGGCATCTGGCTTTGTGACGAGAACCGTTCACGTCAACGACAACCGGTCGTTCGCCGATCATCCTCGTTCTCCACCGATTTTAATAGCCGACAATTGTCGCTTGCGTCAATGCTACGTCACCGGCACCTATCGCACGGTTGTAGGGACGGCCAGGTTTCACGGAGACGAAGCTTCCGCTGACCGCGAATAAAAATTAAAAAAAGACTCCGTGACCACGAGCCGCGGTATACGACGTCCACGTGTTTCTGCAAAAGTCGAGGACGAAATTTTGCTCGTGGATTTGTTGTTACTTTTTCTTTTTTGGATCGGTCGGTTACTGTTCAGTGGTTAAAGTTTCGTCGATGCTCGCTGGCTTCCTCTTGGAAGTAATGTGGACGCCATTCAATTGTTTGGATCGAACTATCGTCCACAAAAAAAATGATAATTATATGAATAATAATAATTATTATTATTATTCATATAATTATTAATAATAATTATTATTATTATTATTCATATAATTATCATTTTTTTTATAATAATAATTATTATTATTATTCATATAATTATTAATAATAATTATTATTATTATTATTAATAATTATATGAATAATAATATAGTATATTACGATACAAGGGCGAAAATATTTTTTCTGACGAATGTGAGTTTGTGGCACGAGCCGAAGGCGAGTGCTGCAATTAGGTACACGAGTCAAGAAAAGGTTTTTCGCACGAGTATAGTATACATTTTTATTGCACGAGGTGTGTAAATGCGATTCGACGCGAACGAAGTGAGCGGAAAAATCGCATCTTACGCACGGCGTGTCATAAATAATTATTATCAATTATTATATAAATAATAATAATAATGATAATTGTTATTATAACAGCTTTTATATTATTATTATATTATATTATATTATTATTATAGACAGCTACAATAATAATAGTAATAATAATAATAATTATAATTTTTATTATTATTATTATTATTATTATTGTTGTTGTTGTAATATTATCGTTATTATTAGATTATTATTATTAACACAATTTTGACAGCTACAACAATAATAATAAAAATTATAATTATTATTACTATTATTCTTGTAGCTGTCGAAATTGTGTCCTCATCTCCATCCCTGCAACAATGATCAATACCGTCAAATCATCTGCGGTAAATCTGTATCTGCATCTGGATCTGTGTCTGCGCTAAAAAGACTCAAAAAAAACGAAGTCACAATTGACTTTATCGTTATTTCTTTTCAATTTAACAGAAAATGCGTCACGATATCCATAATAAATTGAATTTCAAGTCATTCCAAAGATTAAGAATGAAAAATAATCACGACTTCTAATTTGCCAAAAAATTCTCAAAACCCGCGCAAATTCACTTCGCATCGCCGCCCCGTCGATTCGTGTGAATCTTTTATCTCTGACAGATACGTTTGAGATAATATTTACATTTTCAAAATACAAACGTTATCATAACAAAGTTATTATGTCAGACTGTGAAACGAACCGCAAGATTCTGAAGGGTAAACGTCGTTCGGGTTTTACGAGTTGAATCTCGGTAGGAACGTCGCGAGTCGGGTTCTTCTGCAACCGCAATATAGTTACAACGATTGTCGGTTGTAGCAACGGCATCCACGGATCGTATCGTTTGAAAGTTCGTTTCCATCGAGCTCTCCAGCTGCCGTAATTTGAATTTTAAACGTTCTCGGGCGATAAGTAATCGAGTTTCAGGGCCAAACTAATACCTACGTTTTTAGATCAGTAACG
>OZ020170.1:8177785-8380363 GCA_963971145.1 Sussaba pulchella
GACAGCGGCTGCAAAAAGAATTGACGGTGTAATTTGGGAGCATATAACAAGGCATACGGAGTATAGTAATATAAACGGTTTGACATACGAAATAATAGTATCAGCTGTCGTTGACGTTACTAGTGAACACTGGCAACTGTCAATTAAGGTTCTTTCCATTTATTTCGTTTTCTTTCTTTTCAAGTATTTTTTTCACATGCTCACGCTGTTGAGAAATGTATTGAAAATTCATTTTCCCACGTGAAATTGTCTTACAACCAGACACAATGTCATTGGCATTTCTGTAATTCATGATACTTATCGTACTGAAAGGTCAGCTCTCGAATAACCCCCTAACATTTCCCTATAGCCGTTGGTCCAGATAAGCAGAAGTTTACGAGAAAATCGACTTTGAAATATTCCGAGCAGCTCATGACGACAAAAAAAGATATAATTTCCAACAAACCGCGTAGCTCAGTGGGTAACGAGCCAGACTAGTAATCGGAGGGTCCCCTGTTCAATCCCTGCCGGGGGAATTATTTTTTTTTTTTTTTTTTTTATTTTATTTATTTTACTTTTCTGTTATATGAATGTGTTTGTTATTCTCTGACAAATAATAATCATAACGAGAACAATAACACAAAGTATCGCAACTTTGAACTTCGCTGCTGTTTGGGCCCGCCAGACCCTCGCCATACCTTTCCCAAGCACGGGCCAGACCACTAGCCAGACCCTTCCCATACAGCAGCCAGCTATCTGGCTGCTGTATGGGATCGTCCGCTGAGGGCAACCCTTGCCATACCCCTGCGCCAGACCCACGCCAGTGTCTTCCCATGCATCCCCCATACACCTGAGCCAGACAGTAGCGAGACTCTAGCCATACCCAAGCCAGTGGGCATATTTTTACTCGGGGACGTAGGCGCCCCTTTAGGTCGTTAATGCAACTACATCCAACTGCATCACATACACATAGATTGTTTGATCATTCGAATTAAGCGATCGAAGAAGGTCGATTAATTAGCCGATAAATTCGTCTTATTTGAATAAAATGAATCACGGTGGCAGGACTTTCGATGATCATTGGCAAGAAGACAGGTATGGAAGGTGAGTAAAGAATGGGAGACCTGTCGCATTTTGCCCGAAATGTAAAAAAAACTCTAAGAAATACCGCGAAAAAGAGGCTCGAAACCTCGAAAAAGATTCACGAAATCTTTGAAATGCTGGGTTTCTACAACTTTGAATGAAATATTACATCCAAACAAAAACAAGCCAGAATCGTATCAATCTCATCCTTGATTGGACTACCTCCATTCTGAAATTCGATGATTCGCATTAAAGAACAATTCACATTGATTCGGAATCAAGTAATGAGAAACAAAGTTCATATCATTTTCGAATACTTACACGAACCTTTGTCTTAGCACTCATAAATTCATCTACAAAATTTTGCAACAATATCAATGAAACAATCCCGAGATTGACGACAACACTGTTTATATGAACTTTAAATGAGGATAGATGGTTTTCGACGTTTTCGACGTTTTCTACGTTTTTGACGTAAAATACCAGGTAATTTACATGACGTGTCAAAAACCCTAGATATCACCATTTCACCCAACCCTATCCAGGGAGAGCCGAGAGAGATCGCAAATTGCCCTTTGAATCAAATAACCTCCTCACCCTTACGCTTTACCAGCTGTTTTTTTCTCCACACATTCCGCACGATAGTGTAGAAATTAATTTTTAATTGACAAGCATTATATTCACGCATTCGATAGCGATCGAGGAATGACGTTTTTCTTCTTCCCTTTCGCTTATTCATGCCATTTTGCCCCAATTCGCCTCACGCACTCCGTTGCCTCCGACGAATTCACGTAAACACAACAGATGCAAGTCACGGAGCTACGCTCGACTTCCGGCATTGTTAGCCGTTCACGCTCGGAACCATTCAACGTCACAAGACTCGTGATTGCCCCACCGTCGCACCGATAATTGACTCGTACTACTTAATCAACGAATAATGCCGCATCACGTAGTTCCACGTACCTGAATACACCGTGAATTTCTCGGCCCGACGCCATCGTCACGGCAATGTCCGGCAATGATCCTGAAAAAGAAAAAAATAGAAGAACAGATCGATTAGTTATCTTTTTTTTTTCCCGGTTTGCGAATTACGATTATCGGAAAAGAACCGTTGCGAGGCACGAACGCGACAGCGTCGTGTCACGAGACGTCTTTCAATTATCCGCTGTCACTGATTATGGCCGATCTGTGAGTTAACATGTGTGGTCATTCTCGGTCTCTCGAAGCTCGAGTTCGTGCGAGACGCGCTCTCTCGGGCTTATAGACGTGTGCGAGATGATTGACTGGATTTAAATTAAGTAATTCGGTCAGGGCTCCTCGGGTGGCTCGCAACCATCGCGACGTATGCATGTTACTCTTATAGATACTAATGTGTCGAGACTCGGGGGGCCCCCCCCGCGTTCTCGTACGCTCGTGGTACATTTATACACGATTTATCTGTAGGTTACACGTCATTTCTTCGAACCCTTCAACGGAGCTGACCAATCGATAGACCATTTTTTATCCAGCTTTTTTATACTTTCAACATTTTCATCGAAAATGTGGACAACGGTTGTGCAATTGATAAAATTATCATGCTTTCAATGGTTTTGCCGTTACGGTATTTTTTACGGGATTATTGCTAACACAAATGCCTTTCAATGTTCGAAGAATAATTAATGTACAGTTGAATTACAGATATTCGTAGCCACGAGCGTAAATTAAAAAAAAAAAAAAAATCAAGCAAGCTACGAGTGATCCACACATGCACAAATAAAAATCACAAAGCATCGGCAAAACACAGTAATTTCTATTGTGAGAATAATCGTAAATATGAACCGCAAGAAACAACTAATAGTCGTCATTCTACAATCGTCGATGAAAGCATACGAAATTTTCAACGCGCTTAATAAGCAACATGCCACAATTCATTGACTTCTAAATAATTTATGTATCTCGAATCTCCGAGAAGCATCGAGCTGCGAACATTCGATTCTCCCCTATTCACTTTTCCCATTCCCATTCGTATTCCTCCAACATCCAAGTTTGTGCAGCAAACCCTCATAACTACGGCAACAGCGACGGCAATCGAACGTTTTCGTATGAAGAATTTATCGAGCTCGGCAATGGATTCGAGGCCGATCGAGCAAAGCAAAGCGTAATGTCATCGGGCAGTCGAAAACGATTGTACGAAGCTAGGAGTAGTCGTTTCGCGGTCTTGTCGCGCAGTCGGCTTGGCGGCCGGCACGAGAGAACGACCGGGAAAACCTCGTCAGGGAATCTCGTCATAAATTCGTTACGATCTCGGTTGCGTTCGAGCCAAAATGTCAGCGGCCCCCGCGATGATGGCTCGTGCTCGTGTGTTGGTGCTCCAGCCGTTGGGTGCCGCTGGTTGCTTTCCGACGAAATAATCGATCACGAGCCGAGCGCGAAGCTCGCTTCAGGTCCACTGGAAAATTCTCTTCCGTCATAAACTCCCACTACGAACCGACCGTATCCGACTAACAGACGTTTCGCGACATTGGCACTGACATTATACCCCTGCACGAACCTTTCCACCTTCGCCCTTCCCAAGTAAAAAAATTATTTATAGTCTATATGTCTACTATACGTAGAATTGGGCATATATAGTTTATATATAGCCTATGTGTGGCCGATAAAAAAAAAAAGAAATCCAAGGATTGATATAATAATGCCAAAAATAATAATAATACGATTCTCTTTGATATAGTATAATAATAATATACAAAAATTATGTATACTCTATAACATTATTATAATGTTTATAGTATTATTATTATATTATTATAACATTATTATAATATTACGATATACTCTATAACATATTATATAACCTATGTATGGAATTGGAGATAGATAGTCTATATATAGGCTGTATATAGTTGATGTATAGTCTATGTATATGCCCAATTTTATATAGAGTTCATGTATAGACTATGTATAATTTTTTCACTCGGGATTCTCCTCTCTCTCTCTCTTCCCCTCTTCTTCCTTCTCTCTGAAACCCTTACGATGTACTCGTTCACCTTTTTTCACCTTTCAATACCGAGTTCGAATGATCCGAACCTTATCTACCGCGCTTCCGTCTTTTCATCCCCAACTGCGGTTCTGCTACACCGATTCTAACGTTATAAAAAAATTTTTTCGTAATTTCGCTAGAACCATCGTGAACCCGTTATTCAGACAAATATATATATATATATTTTCACTGACCCTGCCGGTAATCTCCTTCTTGCTCTATAATGTACTTTACAAGCACGACATCTGCGACCGGTCTTTCTCCTATGCAAATTGCACGTGCTCGAACCTATCTCGCCCTGCTCCCCCATCTCTCCAGTTCTCGCTCAAACGCTTATGAAAATCGATCCCTCGCCATTCTCGTCGCGCACCCACGAAACAATGACGTATCATCGATCAATTATTCGCGGGTAAAATTGTCGAATGTACGTTCTACACGTGACGCAATCGTATGGTTTTGGTTATAGGTTAGCGTGAGCGAATGAATGTGGGTCGGTGGTGCATGCTGGCGTCATCGTCATACCTGCGCACGTGCGTCCAGCCGGCCTCTGACGCGTCTCCGACTGCATTTTCTCCCTTCGAAAGCTCGTTTTTTTTTTTCGTTTTTTTGTTTTTTTCAATCACCGATATTGGATCTCGGATAAAACAGATGAGTCCCTCGAGACTTGTGTATTTTTTTTTTGGTCGTTGTTGTCGTCGTCGTTGCTTTAACGAAATATTCGTCGCAACGAGTCGTTCAAAACGTTCTTACGGTGATTTGGCAAATCGTAGATAATTGGATGGGAAACTCGGGTGTCCGACCTGTTGGGACAAAAGAAAAATCCGAGAGATAGAGAATCTACATGAGCTCCTGGCCAATCTCTACCCCGCGCAGACACTCGCGTTTACGCACGCCATCGGCTCTTACGTCAATCTCTCCCTCGCCCCCGTGATTTAACCGATCTAGCGCACGAGTGACGAATATACATAGTTTTTTTTTTTTTATCTCATATTTTTCGAAAATCCCGGAATGACGGAAACGCGACGCAGTAGATAAGAATGGAACAAAATAATACTCGTGAGAATTTGGAAATTGATTGGTGTTTCGGGGCTTCGTAACTGATAGTTTGGTTTTAATTGCTTTTTTAATTGAGGGCTAGGAACGAAACGCATGTACATGCATTTTTTTCCTTCGATATATAATGATTTGAAACGAAATTTAATGTGACGACACGAATATTTTTAAACAGTGAGTTCTTAATGGGAATTTTGGATGTCTCAGGTGCTATTAGTATCGTTGTTACGACTGTAATACGTATCGGGCAATTTTTATATCCCAATCGCGACGATTCAACGTCGACAAATTTCACCTTCGTTATTCCGAACTTCCGTGTACGGGTCACGTTTACCCCGATGGATTTAACGGATCGAAGCTCGTATCCCGAGGCTAACCAATGACGAATTAGTACACAACAGTCGTAGAGTTGAAAGGATTTACGTGTAAAAAAAAAAAATCGGATAAATACGGATGAAAGGGTCTAATTCGATAGAACGAAAGCTCTCAAGTACGGAGTCGATAATGCACTATAATCCGACATGCTAATTCTCGTATCAGACATGCATAAGCCCGGCCCGACCGGTAACAGATAGAAGATAAGAGTATGAAAAAAAGATACATATATATTTTTTTTAAATCGAAGCCACGATAATATAATACAAGAAGCGAGGGAGAGAAACGCACAGTCGATGTGAACCGCACGTTTCATAGTTTCAAAATACAATAAAATATTTACAAAAGATCCATAAAAGAAAATACGAATTATTAAAAACGACTGATTGGATCGTGAATCGAACAAAAAAAAACACGAACAGGGTAATCGAAAAATCCTGGGTAATTTCCACGATATTAGAAAGATGAAATCGTTCGGAGGCATAAATAATTGATCGAAGAATAACACACGATTCAAATGGTAATGCTTGAATAATTGAATTTGTCACGAAGACGTCATTACAAAAACAAATTTATTAGTTCATGACAAATATAAATTAACCCACAGAAACAATTGGATTCTCGATAACGTTATCGATAGTTGTGTAATTCTTCGGGAAAACTATTTTTTTTTTACGTTCGTGCCGATATATAAATGCATAAAGCTCGAATTTATCGATTGACTTTTTAGGAGAACGCGTAAAAACGACTCCCCGGAATACCATCGTAATTTACAGTGTCGAGTATGACTACTAAATATACAATTAAAGTGCAATATCAAATAATCGGTGTTTCAAAATATCGTTTTTTTATTTGTATTACAACAGACGATTATTTAATACAGCCACCAACTTGTACGAAAAATTAGATACATCGTTTCTGCCTATACACTTCGAAGACCCGAACAATTCCAATTACAATTTGTATCACAATTGACATTATCAAGAAAGTAAATACAAAAGTTCCGGCCAATTATAACGTGCAATCTCGTAATAACCGAGTCCTCGATTAACCACGTAAATCCAATCACTCGCAAACCATTTTTCTTCGATCGAACGATGCCATGAGCAAGCAAAACACTTTCGAATCAGATAATAGATAAAACAATCAAAAATTTAGATAAACTTACCTTTAACCATTTGTAATTCTCGACGAAACTTGTCAAAACGAGTTTCCAGCTTTTCGAAACTCCCGAACGAGTCTTTTGTCAGTCCGGTAATTCGAATCGCGCTAATCTTGCGGATGCCGGTCTATCGCGGACTTTATCTACTTCGCGATCACCGGTTTATCAACGAGCACCGTTTATCGATCGACGTTTCGATATAATACAATCGCAAGTGCCAAAAAAAAACTCGTTGTTACGTCGAATATTTTTCGTTAATGAGACGCGTGTTAGCTCGATTTTGTTCGTTCGTTCAATGTTTTATCAGCGGCACTTTGTTCGAACGAGAATGTTGGAGGGGACGGTATTCGGTACCTCGCACGACGAGTGTCTCGCGCAGACTGATCGGCTCGGGCGTCGGAACGCTCGCTTCAATGCTCGCGACGAACGCGTGCTTCAAGCTCAAGTGCAGTACGCTACTACCCGTGTGGTCTGCGCTTGCTTGCTTTGCTTTTGCTTTTGCTTTTGCCTCCGTTAACGTTACGATCCTCCGTGAAACGTTTCTTTTCTCTTCCTCGAGGCTGCATTACCGACGTTTTAATTCGTTCGATATTATTCGTAAATAGCTAGTTTCCTGTATTTCTTTAAGAGCGCGAACGGAAAATTATCCACGACGAGCACACGCACGCACACACACAACCTCGTGAAGTTTTGCGTTTTCATTTTTCCACGAAATTCAGTGGGATTTTTATTTTTATTTGAATTTTTTCTTCTTATTTTTTCATCAATTATTCGTTCCGTTGATATTTTCCGATGTTTTTCTTGGCAGTAGCCGAGTGTTTGTTATATACTCATCGGCGAAGTGCTTGAAGAAATTCGATTCTGTTGAAAGCATAATTGTGTCGCGTAATCTGCGATCTCCGTGAGCCGCTCGTCATGACGATAGCCAATGAGAAATCGCCTTGCTCGGCGGAGATTCCAAGACGCGCGTGTATTCCTGTGCGAATCGATTGGACTTTTCTTAGGTCGCATGATTCGGCAAAATTATGAGTCATGGGATGCACTGAATTGCGTGTGCATCTTTGTTTGTCGCGCAATTCCGCGCATTAGTTACCACACGAAAAGGAAATAACCAGATAAATCGTCGGCAGTTATAATAAAAATAATAATAATTTTAATTAAAAAAAAAAAAAATAATAATAATAATAATAATAATAATAATAATAATAATAATAATAATAATAATAATAATAATAATAATAATAATAATAATAATAATAATAATAATAATAATAATAATAATAATAATAATAATAATAATAATAATAATAATAATAATAATAATAATAATAATAATAATAATAATAATAATAATAATAATAATAATAATAATAATAATAATAATAATAATAATAATAATAATAATAATAATAATAATAATAATAATAATAATAATAATAATAATAATAATAATAATAATAATAATAATAATAATAATAATAATAATAACAATAATAATAATATTAATAATATTAATAATAATAATAATAATATTAATAATAATAATAATAATAATAATAATTTAAAAAAATTAAAAATATTGTTCATGAACAGATTAATGGTTAATATTTTTGGGTAAAATAACAAATCATGACTATTATTATTATCAAAATTGATGATTATAACAATAATATTAATAATTATTATAATAATAATAAATATTATTCTTATTATTATTATTATTATTAATATTATTGTTATAATATAATTATACAATATAATTATAATCAATTATAATAATATATATATAATAATAATAAATATTATTCTTATTATTATTTCTGTGTAACCTTATATTTGGATTTATAATACTTATTATTATTATTATTTTCATTATTATTATTATTATTATTATTATTATCGTAATCATTAAGTTTGATAATAATAAGTCAGTCTTCGTTATTTCACCCAAAAATATGAACAATCGATCTGTCTATGAACAATATTTACAATTCTTTTCAATGAGTTGTTCGATGAGTTATACCGAATAGCGAGTATACGAAAGCACGGATTAAATCCCCCTACCGATACTCCATGTAACATTCCTCTCGGTTCTTTGCAGTTCGTAGGTTATTTCGTTTTTATTATTTTGTTTTCGTTTTTCCCTCGATAATTCCACGGTTCTTCGCGATTTCCGACCAAAACACAACTCCTGAAGCATACCGAAGTCGTTATAACTCCATCGACGCTTCATTACCGCAAGCTCTCAAGTCCGGTAGCTCGGAAAAGTTCGTTCTCCGCAGCCCCATGACTTCGCAAAATTATTTCCGCGCGTGCGTTGACGAACTTCCGTTTTTCTTTGGGTTTATTTATTCTCACACGCAGCAACACCGCACGAGCGGCCACAAACATGAGTTATGAGAGCTGGAAATGAGTTTTTTCGAGGTTTTTCTTTTTTTTCTTCTTCGGGAACGCGAGAATGATTTGCGATTGATCGCGAAGTTTCGATGGACGCAGGTCGAAGAGAAAACGAGGGTGGAACACCCGAGGGCCTTTGGTTATTCCCGTAGGTCGCTAATTCGGTCGTGCTGTGCGACGTCTCGAGTATCGGGTACTCCATTTTCGATCCCCCCTCGATCCTCCTTCGTCATTCGCTCATGGGCTTTCCCTTGGGTGCTGTCTCACTCGGCACCCTCCCTCAAATGGTCAAGTATAGTTCGTCCCGGTCACCGAAATAGCACGTATTCGGTATTAGAGTGAGATATCTGTGGTAATAAAACGGAAAAATCGTGAAGATACGTCGTGACACGTGGCAGCGTCTCGACGCCGAGTAACGAACAGATTCAACCGTTCGTAAAATTAACATTTCAATGAGTGGTGTCTTGTGGCGGACAATTCAGAATTGGAAGTCAAATTGTAACCGATTCTAAAAAAGGTAGGAAGTTCTCATTAGAGGTGTATTTTTTTGTCTATATTAGGCGATATCTTCGCTGATTGAGAACCGATTTTGATGGTTTCTGTTTAATTTAATACGCTATATCGCGACGGTGGTCCTGTTTGAATTTGGAGAAAATATTCCACCTCTAAGGGTGGTAAATTATGGGATGAATCCCGTTTATTGAATTTCCCCCACTTTGCGTATCCTCCATTTGCCACATAGGTATGGTTTCAATGGTGATAAAATACATTTTTACAGGTGAAATAAATAGAAACTGACCTCCAAACTTTACCTATATTTACAAACTTCAACTAAAAAGTTAAAAGCAATGAAGAATGTTTACAAAAACAATTGATTAAAAACTTTGCCAATCTGTACAAGCTTAAATTAAATTTAAAAAAATCGATTTTCGAATGTCAGGATCATTACAAAAATAATACTTTTCACCGCTTCATTTACCTGGCTCAATATTTCCGTACTACGGGACATTAGGAAGGGAGGGCGATGTCGGCAGATGTTTTTGTTTGTTAACGCCCCGCAACACGGTTCAAATTTTTCTTTTTGGTATTTCTTTTTCCAATTTCTAAAAGACGCATGTGTTAACAATGCTTTCACCAAATTTTTTGACAAAATTTGTAAAATTGACGGAGATACAGCATTTTCTGTTACATGGTTCCAAGCGAGCGACCGCTCCGAGCGGCAACTTTGAACTTTGTTTTTTTTTTCAAAACTACTTCTTTTAACCTGGTTGACACCATATTTAAAAAACTATTCATCCAATCTGATGGGGCAAGTCTCAAATTGTTCGAAAAACCAGTCTCTACGTTGCCACTTAGCGATTTTCTTAGAAAAGGTCCCCTTCTATTGTTTCTTATAGTATAAACAATAAAAAAATTTCGTTAAATTTGAAAAAAAAAGTCGCTCGTCTGCCATTTTTTTCTTTTTCGTGAGATCGATTTTTCCCTACGTGGTGATGTAAACCTAAATGTCTAGTTTCTAAATATTTTTATTTTTTATTTTTCAAATGAACCGTATCGCTATTAGAACAAATAACGTTTTATACACGCTTCTATATGTATATATTGACCACGAGAATTAATAGAAAAAAATTTCAATTCATGGTTTGTTTGAAAAAAGTTACGACGGTTTACAGACGACATGTTTAGGCGGTCACACGCAGAATGCAAATGAAAGTTTTAACTCGATCGTTTACCGATTGGCTCCAAAGCGTCTACATTTTTGCCTGAAAGTAGTCGAGGTTGCAACATTTCAGGCTGCTTCCTTATTCAATGAAGGAAACTCAGTACTTCTGATGCTGATGAACGAGCTAAAAGTTGTAGTTGGCTCGCGGAGCTTCAATTATGCACAGCAAATGGATGAACGGCGCGTAAACCGACAGATTAGACGCAGCGCTTTGGAGACGAATGAAGCTCGGAATGATCGACAAGAGGAGCATGCAAGCTCTAAATAATGCGTTTGAGGAAGACGAAGGGTTGCTATATGGCGCTGGAATAGCTGATTAATCGGTAAGCAGTTTATACGGTCTACTACTGCCCTGAATTGTCTGTTTTCGGTAGTTTTTTTTTTTAATGCGTTTTTCTGGAAATTACTGTTCTTCAACTTAAGGGAACTCTAGCTCGAAGAGTTATTGACCAATCGTTCTGAAATTTTGCGTAAATTTTCTTTATTCAATTACGATCGGCTTGAACTGAACTTCGGGATGATATTATTATCTAAAATATGTTTTGTATTGCAAAAAAGGTGAAAAAAAATTGTATAAACACATAAGATTTTGTTTACTCACCTCAAAAACGTGCAATTCTAAACTTTTTTTTATCAGAGTTTAGTTCATGTTCTCAACAAATATGTTACTAGTGAAATAAAAAAAACTGTCATGCTTTCAGATGAAAATGTTAACTTCCACATTTTTCGCGAGCAGCAAACTCTGATGGCGACCTTCCATGGACAGTAGTTTTGAACCCAAATATTTCCAGCGGAAATGACTTGTAAAAATTACCAGATGTACTGCAAAACATTAATAAAATATTAAAAGTGGAAACCGCAGACCGTGCCGACGATAAAGTTGTTTTACGCCGGCCAGAATAACAGCGCTCCCATTCACTATATATTTATGTAAAAAATCGTCAACATACCTTAATCTAAATACTTTCAAATGAAACCAACTCGAATTCAATCGGACGAATAGTTTTTGAGATAATAATTCCCAAAATTCACCTACTTTTCCGGCAATCTACACAGATGTACCCCCTTAAGGGCGGCTACGTGAAGGGCACCTAATTGACTTATAAAATTACTCCGAGCTAAGGGAAATCCTCCTTTCTATTGATATCCTTTTGGCTGCTCGTTTCAACGCGAAATAGACCCTTCGTTGTACTATCCGCGTCGAAACCGTCGCAGCTGTGAGAGTTGTTTACTGAAATACCAGAGGCAAGCTCGGTACGAGATAAAAATCAATGGTTCATCCCCACTCTCAATGCTCGTTCTCTGTACCAAAATGAACACCGGAGTTTTACCATCAGGGACATTTTTAAAGAAGATGAGAATTAGGCAAATATTTGAGCATCTAACAAGGGAGTTATTACTTTTCGTATCTTCTCGTATCGTCTCGAGCAGGTAATAAGAGACCCCTCGGGTCTTGAATTGGCCCGCACTACCTCGATAAGTATGCGTAGCATTTATTTAACTCTCAGCACGTCTCATTATCCTTTCAAAACATGTTTTCGTGTTTTATTCATTCTTCAACGAGGTCGATTTTCCAAGTTTTTCTCTTTTCAAAGGTTATTGCAGAGAAAAATCATTGATTCTATCGAATCTCTTTATCGTTTACAGCCCAAAGATCTCCGAATTTGGAAAGATAAATTTGGAGAAAATTTGAATAGATACTGAAAGTCGACGAACGGAAGTCCACAAAGAGCGACACAGGGGGGAGGGGGCATGAAACGACCTACAAAAAATCCAAAGTCGTATTCAAAAGCGGTTAGAAGAGAAAAAAAAAAGTTCGATACACTGGAAGTCACGTAATATCGCATTGAAGAGCTTCGAGCGAATGATAATAAAGAAATTGACAATTAAAAAGTAACCGATTGAGATAGTGAAGCGGAATTGGTTCGCGTGACGAGGAAGAAGAGCGTGACGCAGACGACAGGATGGATGAAATGTGACGATAGGAAAAAGAATAGCGTGCACGACGAAATTAAGGAGAAACGTATGAAACTTCGACTATGCGGATAATTTGAGGAATGAAATTGGTTATAACTGGACTAACGATACATAATGGAGAAGGATAAGAAAAATATTGTTGGGACACCAATTAAACGTTGCGACGAAGAAAGCAGCGCCCCGAAAATTAAGATTCGTGCGATAAGTAAAAATTCTTTATACTAAGAGCGAAATTCTTTTATGTTTTAAAAGTCGTTGAGCGAAGGTTCAAGCAAAAATCCACGACGTAATTTTGGGCTTGAGAATGCGAGCTCACGCACGGGTTATAAAAATAATTTTTTTACTGCCATACGTTCGGAGCGGGTAAAAATTGCTCCATCTTTGCGCTTGAATCGATATTTTTTTTTTCTTCTCTCGTTGTATCTCACGAACATCATCTTCGTTGGCGCGTCATTCGAGACGTCGGGGGACGTATCTTCTTATCTCTCGTGTACAGATATGACAAAAACGTTGTTATCATTGTCTTCGGGAACCGCGCAAAAGTCATAACCGTGTAACGAGACGGCTCGTAAAAAAAAAAGATCCAATAATGAGGAGACGAGTCGAGAATTTCGTTCGAGAATTACGAGTGTCGATAGGCGTAAGTCGTGCGTCAGAGCAACGTTTTCGCGGGGTGATGACAAACTGATGAAGATTTTCCTGCTTGAGCGCCTCGAGCGGACCATTGTATACATATATACGTATTTTCTGCTTCGAGATTGAAAGCCTCCCCGCGATTTAACGATAGGCCGTCGGGTTACATCATTTGTTTTACAACCAACAATAGCCCCCGGATATTCCTGACGCGGCTGGATATTTATTTTCTCTCCGCCACGGAGGGATGGAAAGAGATATGGTAGTGAATAATTTTTTTGGACAGAACTGCGTAGAACGTAGTAAATAGAATTTAAACAAAGATGGATCCAAAAACGCTTTGTATACATTGATAAGAGATTACACAATATACTCACGATATTTGTTTTTATTGAAAACTTAGTTCCAACAATTTACTCGAATGTATTTGGAAAAAAAATCTATTTTTATTTCGAACTTCTGCAATTGATATCTCCGACGAAATAATAAAACAAACGGACGAAAAAAAAAAAATCCCACCTTCGCAACCGGTTATTTTTCTCGTCGTAAAACGAGATACAACCGGATTCCGTTACAACCAACGATGATTACAAAAGAAATATTAACCATAAGAATGAAAACTCCGATCGCGCTCTCGGAAAGATATACGATGATCGCGCTATAAACGCTGCGTGTGCGTCAATGCTGATATCGCGTCGGTGTATCTTATCGATCTGTCAAGTTGCGTCGTTCGGTCCTCGAAACGAGTTCGTACGTCGGTTTCATCGTCGTGCGCTCGTGACCGTGCGGTTAGACGGCATTGAAGCAAACGCAACGACCGAAAATTGCTCAATCCTCCGTCATGGACCAACGTAGCGGACCAACGTAGCTGGGAAATGCTGAAAAAGCTCGGGGATGAAAGCTCACGGTCAAAGGATGCGACTACGCTACGTTGCACGAGATATTACGATATTATCGTATGGTGTATTTGACGAGAGGAGATGAAGAAGTCTGACGTTGGTTGCCACTGGCAACGACGATAGACGCATGAGTGTGTGGAACTCGGCCGAGACTCTACCACCGGTAGAGTCATCTCCGGTCTGCGTTTCTCTGTCTCTCTCTCTCTCTATCTCTCGCGTTGTCGCACAAGTGGAATGTGTATAAACGTGTAGCGCAATGAGACACGCGGAGAGATCGTAAAAGAGGAAGAAAATAATCCGGCACTCGACCTCGACCGAGTGCCCGGCACCGATCGTCAGACAACTGAAATACCTGTTCCGTCGCGTGTGTCCAACGCCCGGAAGGGTGGCAACCTCCGCTTTAACGACGATTCAAACTCGCTACGTTTTGCCGATGGTCGCAACGGAATCCTT
Organism: Sussaba pulchella; assembly: GCA_963971145.1. Taxonomy (NCBI): domain Eukaryota; kingdom Metazoa; phylum Arthropoda; class Insecta; order Hymenoptera; family Ichneumonidae; genus Sussaba; species Sussaba pulchella. The sequence goes on from OZ020170.1 coordinate 8,192,539, forward strand.
CGAACGTCATTCAGTCGTCGGACAGAAACGTTTGATCGTGCTGTGCACGATATTATTGCGAAATAATTATTTTAAACGAACGTTATTGATTGATTTTTCGTGTAATTGAAAGTCATCGTTGTTGAGATTTGAGATTGATCCATGAATTGTTTTTTTATTATTTGTGGGACCATTTATGACAGATGACATTTGCTTGAGCTGTGCGGGATATTAGTACGAAATAATTATTCTTGAAGAACATTGTTATCGATCGATTTTCAATGTAATTGAAAGATGTCGTTTCTGAGATTCAAAATTGATCCGTAAATATTATTTTCTATCATCTATGGGGTGATTTATGACAGACCACATTTGCTCGAGCTGTGCACGATATTATTACGAAATAATTATTCTTAACGAAAATTATTATCGATCGATTTTCATGTAATTGAAACTCGTCGTTGTTGAGACTTAGAATTCATGCATAAATATTATTTTCTATCATCTATGGCGTGATCTATGACAGACCACATTTTCTCGAGCTGTGCTCTATAGTATTAAGAAATAATTATTCTTAACGAACATTATTATCGGTCGATTATCATGTAATTGAAAGACGTTGGTGCGATTAAGAATTCATGCATAAATATTATTTTCTACCATCCATGGCGTGATCTATGACAGACCACATTTGCTCGAGCTGTGCTCTATATTAATACAAAATAATAATTCTTAACAAACAGTACCATCGATCCATTTTCAGGTAATCGAAAGTCATCGTTTTTAAGATTCAAAATCGATCCATAAATATTATTTTCTATTATTACGTTTATCGATTAAACGAGTTTCACGTCATTGCGTTTCCGTAGATTGGTATAATTCGGCAGTCGATGCGAAGGGGTGAATACGGGTACGTGCTACGACGTACGCATTAGTTCCGTATATAGCCTTCGGTAGAATTGAATTATCCATAAGGCGATGGTCCCTCGTCCCCTTGTCAGGGTCTATTTGAGCCAAAACGACGGTACGGCAGACACAAGGGTGTGTTCCTATCAGGGCATTCGGCCGTTGACACGCACTATCGACCCCTCGGCCGAAGACAACTGCGACCACCCATCTCGGCCACCCCCGCCCTCTCCCCTTTCCTCGCACTTGAACAATTCGTAATTTCCGAGCTTGATTTCTTCGTCTATGGATTTTCAATAATTTCATTCGAATCGTCTGTCCCGCCATCGAGTCGCAAACGATGGATATAAGGCGATTTATATACGTTTGAACTCGAATGAACTTTTCCTCATCGCCGTAACGAGTTTGCGAGACAGACCGGCGGGGAAATGCGGAAAAACGATGGATATAGAACAAAGTTAGTGTTCCAATTTGTATATAAAACGTTATTCAATATTTCAACGAATTGACACCTCGATAAAGATTTTCGAAGAGGATCCTCGTACCTCGTTAATATACAGACGGGAAGCTTCGGAAAGCTTGACACGGACTTTCGAACTTCAATTCGTTATGAGAATTATCTTTAATTTACAGTACGCCGGTGTGCGATCGTCGTTTTCGAACGAAATTTCAATCACAAATTTCCAACCTAGGATCCTGAATAATCAATGTTACAACGAGGAAAAAAAAGCCTCTATATTAACCGGAAAAACAAAATGGAAAATTCATTTCCGACCAAAAGGGATTCAGGACCCTCATTTATTTAACGAACACGATAATAAATAATCCCAGAAAAAGCTTCATATTTCTTGGAATCTTTTTCCGTCCCTTTTTTCATCCAACCGTCAATTAAACTCTTCACCCTACCATCGTTCGTTTTTTATCCTTGCGAAGCACACGATTCGCAATTCCGAATTCACGGTAATGAAATTCAACGTGACAACTACGACGGCGACGTATCTTTATTTTTTTCTTTCCTTCCCCTTAAATCAGCATCGAGAAAATGCATTTTGCCCCTCGTGCATCTCACGTCGAGTCAGTGGTCCGTGACGGAGTATTCGGGCAGGAAAATGTATAATGCATCCCGCGTTATTTGCCTCGCGGTCTGGAGACCGCGACGTTTCGTTTTTATTTTATTTTTCTTTTTTTTTTTTTCTTTTACTTCGTGGCGTGCGTGGAGAGACATTGCGCTCGAGTCTTCTACTTTAACATTATGTCTTTCTTCGTTTCGCGTTGTCGTTATAGTTGGCATAGGCTATAACCCACCGTGAAGTGTATTTTTGTCCGTGGATATTATCGATTGCTTATACCTAGCTAGAGTTCGTTCCTTTCGTCTTTCCCTCGTCCACACTCGTTTCGTTCTTTCTCTCTCTCTCTCTCTTTCTCCATCTTTCTCCTTCTCCAACCGAGGCAAACCAAGTGCACATACCCCGACGTACTATACCACGTATCTCGAAAATCTCGCTCTCCGTCCTTCTCCAACCGTTCGTCCCCCCTCAGACTGCCGAACCGGGGCCGTAGTTCCAGTTCCAAAAGCCCGAGGAGAAATCTAGTTCTGATGGTTTCGTGGGGTTACACCACCTACCGTACGTAGGCGGTACGTATCACCCGTACTTCCTATACATACCAATGTACTAATACGTACCGTTTCGTACGTGTTACATTTGCCTGTGTAATTTAGCCCGAAGGTATAGTGGAATTGTGGTTGCAATGAGCATTCGCTCTCTCTCTCTCTCTCTTTCTCTCTTTCTCCTCAAGTCTTTTCCTGTCTCTTCGCTTTCTCGCTCTTCTTCCCTCGCTCCATACGTCTCACCGACGGCACTTTCCCTCCACAATCCTCGTCCCTCAAGCTTTGGCGCTCCGCTGGCAGGGAAACGATTATATCGCACGAAAATAGCCTTCCATCGCGCCTTCGTGAATTCTGACTCTACGCTATTCACTTGCTCGATATAGTCTCCATGATTCCCAACCGCGACTATTCATGCGCAAACCAATGCCGTATTGTCATTTCTAAATCGCGCGAAAGCTTCCAACGATTTTGATCCTGTTCCAAGTGTCACGGAACTATTCGTCGATCGATAACGAATTACATCGAACTATATCGCGGTTCGATGAAATGAAATAAAAATTGATTTGAAGAAAAACAAAAAGTACACCACATTTCCCATGATCGTTTCGAAGATCGTGCGGTGACGGATGTGTGCGTTAAATGTGAATCTCCTATGGACTATGGAATTAATTTTAAAGGATGGAAATAGAGTTTCGTTGGTAATATATTTTTTTAATCGATCATTCATCATTGAATTAACTCCTTGTACGACATAAAATCGATACGAGACCGATCTCATTGAGATCCCCGCAGTTCTTTCGCCTGAAAATGTACATCACGATCAAAGATTCATTAATAGAATCAATTTTTTTCTTTGCATATAACGAAGTGATCATATTTTTTTTCTTCGCAGCGAAAAGTTTGCTACAGTAATGAATGAAAGATTGATGAATTTTTTTTCCCACGCTGATTGTAAATATTTTGTGATATGGGATAGTTCGCTCGACGTGTCAATGACTGGTCGAGACATCGAGCCGAGTGTGCATAAGGCGTATCGTTGTATCGATGCAACAGAGAGTACGCAAAGCTAAAGAGTATATAACGCTTGGAATCGCAAACTGCGCGGGGGTGCAGGAAGGGGGCGGGGAAGGGCGGGGGGTTGCACAAGGGTTATTAACGTCACGAGGTTCGCGTGCTGCTGCTGTTGCCGGCTGCAGGAGCGATATTCTATATGCTTCTCTTGTCCCGCTAACGGCGTCCGAGTGATAGTTCGCATAAATCTGGAGCACACACACATATATGGGGCAAAATTTCCCAATTCGCCGAACTGAAACCCGCCTATCCCCCAATGTGGACGATGATTTTTTTTTAGTATCCTTTGGATCCTACGAACTCACTAATTTTTTTTTTAGATTTTTTTGACGCCTCACCCCGACATTTTATTTTTATCAAGAGGTAACTGCTATTTGCCCTCTTTTTATTTGGATGACATTTTTTTCCCGGATACTCTATTGAAATTGAAGAACTTTTTTCATAAAATTTTCATAAATTTTTATTTATTTTTTTGAAATGGTCCAAAAATTCGACTTTTTCCGAAATTTGAATATATGATGATGGCTTTCCATCTAAAAAAAGAAAAAAAAATTAAATCTATCTTGCGAAAAATCGATATTCCGATTATTTCGATAGGAAATAGGAGTTCTGATGATAGCAAAAATTAATTCATACTCAAAAATCGATTTTATATCGAAATAATCGAAATATCGATTTTTTGCAAGACAGATTTCATTTTTCATTTCTTTTTTTAGATGGAAAACCATTATCATACATTCAAATTTCGGACAAAATCGAATTTTTGCAAAATTTCAAATAAATAAATAAAAATATTAGCAACACGCTGCCCACTCCAATTTTATGAAAAAAGTTCTTCAATTTCAATAGGGTATCCGGGAAAAAAATTTCATCCAAATGAAAAGGGGGCAAATAGCAGTTACCTCTTGATAAAAATAAAATGGCGGAGGGAGAGGAGGGAAAGGAGGGATCTAAAAAATCTAAAAAAAAAATTAGTGCGGTCGTAGGATCCAAAGGATACTAAAAAAAAAAAAATCATCGTCCACATTTCAGTTCGGTTAATTGGGAAATTTTGCCCCATATACACATATATACACAGAGTCAGTAGTTCGCCGCCTCTCGTGGATCCCTCTCCGACTATATCATTTGCTGCGCACTATTGACCAACGTGCTAGACCGACACCGATCGTCCTGTGAGCTTCCCTTGCACCCAAAGCGAAACCGAACGCCCGAGAAAAAGCGAGAGTGAGAGAGAAAACACGTATCACCGTCAACGTTCCTCTCTTCGGTCGTCGAGCGCTTGGGCGAAATAATTTCGCGAAACGTTTAACTACTACCGGTGCGTATCCGCGTTTATTAAACTATTAACGTCACTCGGTAAGCTTCCCCGTTGAGCGGGAAACGGCTGATGGACCGCGTTAATTCACGTCGCATTAATCACTCTCGGACCATCTGCATATCATGTAATTTATATGATTGCATCATCCTCCCCATCGGCGAAACTTCGCTGGCTCGGTATTCACGGTATTTAAATGTTCAAATTCATTCGCTCAACATTTGAAAATTTTGTACGGATTCGGGATTTTCTACGTCGACCTGTCGGCCGGTTTAATCCGATTTATTTTTGATTTTTCAAGCCTGGAGAAACTTTTATCGATGATAAGATGTAATTAATTATCACAGCCGATCGTGATAATATCTTGAAAGGTGAAATATGCATTTTTCGCGTTTTTGGGCGTGAGTTAAAAAATTCTAAACGAATTTTTTAGACGAATATTTTAATTTTCATATTTCGTGAAAATGTAGGTAAAAAAAAAGTCGCGAGTGATGAAAATCCGTATATCGCGCTGGCACAGCAGCGTCAAGGGTCGCGAATGAGGGAAGTAGATAGCTGAAGTACGAGAGTTTCGTTGGCTCAAGTCACTTCTACATGCGAAGAGACGACAGCGCCGTTGCTCGCGCCAGGTTATAAACTTCTCGGGTGAGAGAGCGCATCTCTGATGCGATGCTCATCGCAGCGACTACTTCTCTGGAGGATTCTCATGGAATTTCCTTTCCCTCGCTATCCGGGCAGGCTCTTTCTTCGTTTTACGCGCGGGGAAGCGAGTACTTGTATCACGAACTATTAATAATCACGTGCCGCGAGCGCATACCGATGCGCACCATCGCGGATATAAATAGATATACGCGTGTGAACACACGAGTTTGAAACTTGTAATAACTGGTCGGATGGAGGCGTATATTTCGGACGGTTGTACCAATCGCATTCGTGGAATATAATTTTTCGATTAACCAATTATAATTCAGTCGAATCATTCTTCGTTATAATTCAATATCGTTTATCGTCGTTCCTACGATTTTAATGTTACTTCTGTGTTATTTTAGAAATATATTTCGTAAGAAGTATTTACCAATTCGGAATTTCTACGATTACTTTATTTAAAAATTGATTTTGCGTCGTTGACTCTTACGAAAGGTCCAATAATTTTCTTCATTCATCTATTTTTATATCAATGCTCATCAAAATAAAAACGCAATACCGTGAAAAAGTTTTTAACTCGACGGGGTTTCCCCCAATACCCGGAAAACGTATTCCTCTCACGAGGAAAAGAAAAAGAATCTTCGCTCGATCCCCCTGCATTCAAACCCTCGTCACCGAACCCCCGGAAAGCTCTCCGTGACGCAAGTCAAACGTTCAACTTTTCATTCGACGCCGTTCGGGTCTTGGCTGCGATGAAGAAATTCTTCGCGTCGAGTTTTCCCTTCTCGTCGCGTATAAACGCGGGAAAATGTAGTCGCGAGTTTTTGTCACAGTTATGCAGGAGCGGAGTGACAGAGGTTCGGACGAAGGCATTATTCGCGAAGTCTGGAAATTCTAATGGCGTTTGAAACATTTATTATTATTATTATAATTTTCCTTCGACTTTGTTTTTTTTTTCTCTATTTTCCGGACGAGCGTCGCGTTGCGCCCATAGGTCGGATAGTCCTGCGGCCGCCCCGCGTTCCCCGGGGTATGGCCGACGGTTCACAGTGGCGGAGACCCACGCAAATACGAACCCGGGCTTCGCTCGCGGAGTCTCGCTGTCTGCGATGCTAACTCGGAAGACAGATAGGGTTTACGAAGGACGGGGATGGAACGAAGAGAAGAGCGAATTGTCGAGTAAAGGGGAACGAAATATAGAAAAAGGATTGGGGAGCGGGGAACCGTTGAGATATGAGAAAAATTTCGGGCGCTTTTGTGTGCACGTGGGTGTGTTCGTGGGTGCGTGGGGGTGGTACGGGGGTATGTGTGTCGAGGGAACATATAGTAAGGGCGCAGGAGGACGAGGACCGAGCGGTTTTCACCCTCCTCTCAATGGCCAAAATGGCGAACGATCACGTTGCACCGGTGCCGGAGTTTCGCAGCGGGTGAGAGAGACGGCAATGGCACGTGTCCGACACCCGGGCCACCCCCTAAACCACCCCCCTACCTCTTCTCCACCTTCACCACCGAATGACGTCATTGCTCAGTGGCGCCAACAACCTTCCCCCACACCGACGTCAGCTCCGGGCGCAACGGTGCTATAGGTATTTGCACCTCCGCCAACCCACCCCCCCCCCCCCCCCCCCATGCCTACCCTACCTACCCCCCTCGCCTCTTGCGCCCCCCGACGGTTTCCACTATACCGCCTCACCCTTACATTTTGCTTCTCGCCCTCCGGCGGTCCCTTCGCGATTCTGTTTCCTCACTTCCTCTCATTATACCTTCGCTGTAGTGTAATCCCTGTACAACGTTATATACGAAAGCTCGATTTTCTCGCGCCCTCGTACTTGCGCCCTAACGCCGTAACCGGCGCGCGCTGTGTACAAGCTTCCGGGCAATGCGGCCTCATATACAATCCCCCCCCTCACGGTGGCCCTGCTCTCGTCATTGATTCGCCGGAGCCAGCACTCCGACGTGGTGCGATGACGATTTCAAGCGTCATGCAATCCAATTCCAACGAGGTACCGTTAGCGATGCTTTTGCCACGTATATACAGGAACTACCGTGACTGTGGATAGTCATGATACCGTGGCAACGACGATTTCTACGTTGCATTTCTCGTTTCTCACACGAGCAATGCTTTCAAGCCCATCGCTATAATTTGATGGACTCTATTTCGTGTTCTGAATTATCAATGTATTTCTGGAAAATCCTTACCGGATAAGACTCACCCGAGGGCTTTCAACGGACGTTCGAATGAAAACTCTCGTTGGGGTTTACTGTGATGTGGAAAGATTTTTTTAATTATAATTGATGTACTGGCATTTGGATTTTTATGAATAACGTTGGAGTTGATGTTGAAGTTTTTATGCAAGTGATGTATTTGTGATGATTAATCATCGGTAGTTTTTAACGGGATGATGAAGAGGGTTTTTTTTGTTTGCGAATAATTTGACACAGTACCACCTGTTACTGTATTGAATTCATTAAACCCGTGTATTTATTTTTTGAAATCGTCAAATTGTCTTCGGAAATGTCGTAGAATTTTTATTGATGATTCGAGACCTTGCATGAACGAAAAGATGGTTCGTGGCGGCTAGACACGAGACTGGAAGGCTTGATGTACATAAATTAACATTTTTTCTTCATAAAAGTGAGCTTTATTGGGCCGTCGAAGGCTGGAAAAATTGAGAATTCACAAGCAGCTAAATCCAAATCAATGAATTTAGATCTAGCCAAGCTAAACATCATACAATTATTATTGTTATCTCTATAAAGCTTCTATAAACAAAAGTTTACTTTTTACGAGCCTGGAAATCTTAAATTTCATTAATTAATATTTTCTCTCCATAAAAGAGGGCTTTATTGGGCCGTCGAAGGCCGAAAAAATCAACTCATTTAAATCTAGCCACTCTAAACAAAATACAATTTCCATTATTATCTCAAAGCTTCCATAAACAAAAGTTTACTTTGTCTGCGCCTGGAAATCTTGATTTTGATAAATTAAAGTTTTCTCTCCATAAAAGTGGGCTCCAACATTCCATTCAAGGCTAAACAAATTAAAAATTCACGAAAAAACTAAACCCAGATCGATAAATCAAGCTCGCTGCTCCATCGATTTTCATGCTCCATTATTTTATGAATAATTCACAAGACTTCAATTGTTACAATCGCAGAGTCTCGTTGAACTCGCGTGTCGGAGCGTGTTCGAACGACATTCGATGGTTCACAATCGTCCGTTGGTTCACCGCATACAATATCGACGCGAAAAGCTGTGAAGAGCAAAGCATCCGCAACGTAACAGTGTGTGCCTCCGAAACGATCGATCGTCCGATAGCTTTGGACGCCATCCGAGCGTGCAATCGCTTCTGTTTCCCTCTCCTTCATTCGCTCCTTTCCAACGCTCTCGAATACGCGAACGGTACGAGACAGTGCGCTGCCCGTCCGACGTTAACCGGCTTTTACTACTTGAAGCCGGCCGGGCGGTCGTTCCGTCAGGATTCAAGCGAAAACGTTTGCCGGATTTAACGTCTGAATAACAACTCAGCTCATATATCTCCTAATGATCATTCAATGTGAAATATCATTCTGAAAATCCATCTTCATACACAAAACTGCCATTCAGCTCCTTGGATTATTTCTCCCAACCAAAATTTCCGTAGATAACGCTTGCGTTGCAGAATAATAACGTCTATTGTGTTACAATTTCTCTCAGGAAAATAACCAATGATAAAAAAAAAAAAACATTGCCAAGAAAAACGCGTCTTATTCAGAACATTGACTATCGGAAAAAGCTTGATATCATTGCCCTACAAAACTATCGCGACCTTCAAAGACTAAATTGCGGGAACGAAATTTCATCGAACGTTTCCGTTTCCCGTCTTTACAAAATACGAAAACAATTTTCCTCGTCAGAAAACTCATGTCAATTCCGTTTGCGATTTTTGTTTTCCAAATGAAAAAAAAAAAGAGAAAAGAAAAAAAAAATTAAATCCCCAAACAGTCTACGTCGGCAGACAACGAACCAGTTTTTTCACAATAGCCATTGGGGAATGGCAAAACGTCGTTTGTAGCTTTTTCCGCCCCTTCGCCGCCCTCCGCCCTCTTCGTTATTCGACCATTCGTTTGGCTCGTCGTTGCGTGACGTCAATGCAGTCCGGTACATGGAACAGAATCGACGAGGAGGCTCGAGCTGCGTCGACGATTGTTACAATTTGTCTCGAACCCGCTGGCAACGACCAGCCCCTAGCAGCGTTTTCGTTCGCGTCGTTTCTATAACGACGAAGACGACGCCGACAACGATAACGCCGCTGTCGTTGTCGTTGCCGTCGTCGTTCTCGTCGTCGTCGTCGTTGCCGACGTCGTCGTCGTCGTCGTCGTCGGGTGGCGGCTGCTTCTCGGTACGTGCAGCCGCGCGCGCAACGCGAGCCTCGTAATTTTTTTCTCCGTCACTGTGACGTCAATGGTACCATCGTCGTCGCCGTCAATCAATCGGTTAATCTATGCGCGCACACATTCCTCGTCATTTATCGCATCTGCTCTTCGCTTTGTGAGCCACGTACTATGAGCGATTATCCATAGCACGGTCACTCGTGTTGTCGTAAAGACGATTGGATCGTGGCATCATCCGTGAAACCCCGAAAGTAATGTAAATCCGCAACGACGCAGCGGGGATAGTACAGAGCTTCCCGATGAATCCCATTATATCTTCGGAATGTTTGGTTTTAACTCGATCGATTTGCTTATTTGTTTTAACATTTAATTACTCTGGTGTCTTGCTTGTCGCGGAATTGAGGACAATTGAAATGACTATTTCAACGTCGAAGTTAAAGAAACGAATGGTATTTACGTTCTCGCGTACACGCGATTGAACTTTCTAGACTGGGGAGCTTGGGAAAGGTCTGACGTGGCGCGGATTAAACTACCGAATCGGTGATTGGTTTTTCGAATTGATTCGGCAGATAGTCGTCTCATTCGCTTGCACCAGTCCCAACGCTTTGAATTATAATCGAGATTATCAAACGGTAAACAAGAATGAATCAAATTCTTATCTCTAATTACTTGCAATACTGCAACTCTTCAATTATTACGCGTAATAAATTGTACATTTTAATCATTGTCGGCTAATAAACCAACTTGAAGAAAACGAAGATCAATATGGTCGGTAGGCGATTCGCTGTGGCGCAGCCAATGATAATTGAGGGTCTCCAAAGCCCCCCCAACACTATCGCTCTTGTTCGACGGTGCACCTTGCACCGAGATAGGATGCTTCATTGTCTCTGTGGTAAACTTGTACCGAAGAGATTTTCATTATCGACTGGCCCCTTCCACTCCCCTCGTTTACGCGGCGTGTTCCGGATCGCGAGAATTGCAAGGACGTTGCGCAACCCCGCAACAAGGTCACCCGAAGCGGGGTTCGCAAGTTGCGAGGAACTTGATCCATACAGCAGGTGCAGCAGCAGCAGCAGCAGCGGACCGACGGTAGCGGGATTTGTATATCGGATCGACAGCCACACGGCGATTGGGGGGAGGGGGGGGGGGGCGGTCAGGGACGAGGAATCGGAAGCTTTTGGCCTAAAAATAGGGGAATACTCGACGAACGAGAAGGTTTGAGAGCAGCGGGAGGGGTATGCCATGACGATCGAAACGATTGACGAGCTTTCGGTAAATTGCTATCGGACTTTCGACAAACGCCCAGTAATACCGATAACGTTTCAATGATACGGTACGACGTATTCAATCCTCCAAACTCCGTTCAATAAATTCATCACCTAGACATTATTGAATTGATCTGAATATATCCTGGGATTTATTTATATTCACGGTGGTATCACTGTTTTAGTTGTCATGGGTTCGAGTCAGAAATGGTTAATTCATCGACTTTATGGGGCAAATCCCGATTGCCAAGATCGTTGAGAGTAACTGTAATACCCAAGGGAGATGTACTTTCAATCTTACCCCGCTGCCATAGAATCCCGCACGTTTTCTTTCCCCTCTGAAGCTTATTTCTACGCCTTCGCGTGTAACCCTGATCCTTACTTCGATACTTCGTTTACCATCTGAGTTTAACCCAGTTACTATCCGGCTCATCGTCAGCCCGACGTGGCACAGCCAACGACGACGTTCCATGCACACCCTTGCGTCGATACACGACACTCTCTTCGAGATACTTAGCTCACTTTCGAGCGAGTAACTTTTCCATCCCTCGTGCTTTATTCTGACTCATAACTCGAATGTCCGAACGAGAATGAAGAGAAAAAAAATATCATGATACAACTGACATAGGCTTAACGATAGTGATGGAGGAAAAGTAGGACCATCGTGTCAGGATGTAATTCGAGCTGATATTGGTTTATTTGGGAACCAGGACCTTCATTGCGGGAAGAAACATCGACTGATTAATCGAGTGCAGCCAATGACTGAGACAAATCAGTGGAAGTTCGTGTCTTTCTCTGATCCTATTTATCGGACTACTGATCCGTCGGTAATGAGTTTTACGAGGGACCCTCTTTCACGTTTCTCAACCCAATTGCCAAGCATCGCTCTCACCTCGCGTTACTACCAGCCACACGTGACTTTCGGGAGTTGCTGCGTGTATCGCTTTCACTGGTTTTTCGGACCGCCGGACGAACACTCGGATAGATAAAGTATATAATGTTGATAGTATCCAAGTACTTTACCATTTTTATTGTCTTATAAACATTATAGAGAAAGAAATATATCAAAAATGTATGTCGGGCATTTTGTCCCAAATCACTATCGAGGGATAGAAACCCTTCTATCTCTCGATGTGGTCGATAATTTTTTTTCAGTATCTTTTGAATCCTACGAAGTCACTAATTTTTTTTTGTCCCCTCTGCCCCGCTCCACATTCTTTCTTTATCAGGCGGTAACCCTTATTGTATTATTTTCAAATTGGATGAAATTTTTTTTCTGGATACTTTATCAAACTCGAGAAACTTTTCTCATAAAATTTGACTGGAACTCGTGTTTCTAATATTTTCTAAGTTTCTTTTAAATTTTTGAAAGACATTTTTTTTCGGAATTTTCGATATATGATGGTGGTTCCCTACCGAGAAAAAAAAATAATAAAATTCTTTTTTCGTAAAATCGATATTTCAAGTATCTTTTACAGATAATTGATTTTTTCAATAATTTTCTAAAATTTTTTATGAAAAAAAATCTAAACCATTAGACTAAAAAAATCATCGACCACATCAGGAGATAGAAAAAGATAGAACCAATCTGGTGATTTAGGACGAAATGCCCCACATATATTTATTTCCGAGTAAATGGTAATTGTTGAGATGTATAACGTCAAAGGTATGCGAATTGGTAAGCACGTTTATTACGCTTCATACACATCTACGTTGATCTCTCCCCCCCCCCTCCCCCGCGTGGTACGTGGGGTCTTCGCATTTACTATGTTTATGCAGTAATCTAGATGTACGTTGAACAAAATGGCGCATAATACGGCATACACAGTCGGCCCGAGTTTATATTGCCCCACGCGCGGGAGCCTTCTGCAATTTATCGTGTAACTTTATGGCAAGACTTATAAATCTAGGACGGGTGTTTCCGCTATCGAAACGATGCGACCTTCGCTTCCCTTCGTACCCTGCGAGATCGAATCCAACTCAGCCCCTTCTGTTTGTTCATCGCGTTTCATGTTCTCCATCTTTCTTTTGTTTTATTATTCCTACTTCTGTTTTTTTCTATTTCTCTTTCGCATTACCACGCGTAGCCCTGAAGTGCTGGTCGGATTCTCGGTTAATTTTTTTTTCGCCACTATCAGCGGCTTTCACGAAGATTGAATTCTCACCGATCACGTTGGAACTATCCGCAGACCCTCTCGTGTCGATATCACTCGATCGGACAGACGGGAATATTTTTAAATTTATTTATTTATTTTTTTCCCCACTGCGTTGCGATTATTTATCGTCTCTCCGATACGTTCTCATCATTCGATTCTACACACGAGCCTCGAATAATAATTTTAACATTACAGAAAAGAAAAACGCGTTTATCCAAATTTTTTTTTCTTTACACTTTCATTCGCACTTTTTTCGTTTATTCTCACAAACAACAAAATTCGCTCTGCTCTTGCAATCAAGGAGAAACGACATAGATCGTCGATTCTTCCGTTACAGAAAAAAAAAATCTTATCGAGACACATGATTATTTCTCATTACTCATTTCTTGCTTTCACTCCTTTACGGTGTACTCGCGGGGTTTCATACAAAATTTCACAGTCGCAATTGAATGAATTGAGTAGGAAGCATGTGCGTACGGTAAATTATTGTAGTTGGATAAAGGAGAAGAAGAAAATTACGATTTCGCTTGATCTCGATTCGTCGAAGATGTTTGTAAGTGAAATACGGGAGAATTATTACGCGATGTTGCCCCAAAAATCGTCTGCGTCGGTTTCGGTTTCCTCGATTTGGATGTCATTTTCGATCACGTTTACGATATCAGCCGGCGCACTGTTGAAGCCCTCGTGTTCCATTATGAAGGGGTCGGTCGCGTCGTCGTGGTCGGTATCATCGCCGCACTCTTTCTCCTCGATCTACAAAGCACGGAATAACATATAAGATACAGCACATACAATATAAATAAAATAAAAACAAGAAAAATGTAATTAAATGGAAAATAATGATTTCTGGCAAGATACCGAGTTGAATTTCTTTTTCTTTGCGTTCCCAAGTAAAGAAATTATATATAGTCGATATACAAACCATATATGGGATTGGGCATATATAGACTATATATAGAATATATTGTAACGAACTGCTTCTTTCGCAAATTCGCGAGATGATTTTTTAATTAATGATCGTAAATAAAAGTCGAATTTTTCTCATAAATGCTGAATTGCTGTTGATTGAACAACAGACAGGAACGGGACCCGAGGATGGAGCTTATTGGAAGAAATAATGTAGTTAATAAAATAACAATTGATCAAAGCAAAGTCCGCATAAGTGGGGAAATGAAGATTTAATTTGATAGAGAAGGTCGACACCGGTAGGATAATCGAGAGTGAATGTGACATAATTCTTCGAAATGGACAATAATTGTCGTTCGTTAAACAATAATCTCACAAAACGAGGCAAATACGTCGATAAGGGACGAGAATGCAATCGGTATAATTCTATCAATGAAAGAAATCGTGATCGGTAAAGAATAACGCAAGAGGTTCGAATTTATCTTCACTCGAATACATACAGCGTGCAATTATTTACGCCCGAAAGTCACGAACAATGATAGTTAACGCGAATTATCGCACAGTACCACAACAGGTTATACAAAATATCGGCGTACGCTATCGATATAGTCATGTATGCATATGCTTCACATGAAAGAACGCGAGGGCGGAAGTCGTGGCGATCGCGTCGTAACAAAAATGGCGACGCGAACCCGTCGATGACGATGCCGGAAACACGGCTAATGATGACGGCGAAACGCGGAAGCGCGCACGATATTATAATACGGATACGTATTGTTTCTCTTTCGTTTTAGGCAATTATCAGTCTGATGCACACTGGTATCGCGACGCGAGATTATTATTGCGCGTCCTTATCAACAGTGATAGGATGGAAGAACGATGCACGAAAGATGGCCACTGAACGCGGCGCCGCGCGCGTCACGTCCGGTTACGAATAAAGTTCCGTATCTCGACGAATGGTGATTGCGAAAGCCGAGATACGTCGAGATGTATTATATTAATTATCCCGGTACGTTCAGCCGGTAAAAATAATCGCGCACTGATTATTTTATTGGAAAGCGTAGCCGGATGCCATGACCGGATACGCTGTACCTGAGTATACATGGATGATGAGACGATTGAAAGCCTGGCCCGTCTTCGCGAACCTTCTCCGTATCGTTGTGGTTCTTGACAATCGTAGGATATCTTCGCTCCAGCGTCGATACATCCAGGCGAAGGCACGTCGAGATGAATTCGTATAAATGTATTTTTGCAATTTTCCCTTAACTGGGAACAGAAAATGGCCAACTCGTGCCGTAGAGGTACAAGGAGCGTGAGCAACGTGCTCCGACTCCCGAGAATACGAGGGGTGTGGGGATCACCGCGCAGGTGTCCGCACTCGTCGAGATCCAATATTGGACGTTGAATTTTATTAATTAATGGCAAACTGTGCCGATAAATGATGAGGAGCGTGCACCACGTGCCACGACTCCGGAAAAGTACGTCTGTGCGTGGGGAGCACCGCTTAGGTGTCCGCACGCTTTGAGGTCCGTTGGATCACTATTCGATCACGGCGCGTCGCGGTTACGTAGCCCGAGGCGCCGTGATCGTAATCGTAACGCGGTGGTTACGGGTGGCCGTGAGGTGAGTGGGCCAATCGGCGAGTCCCACGGTGTAGTAGCGACGGGGCGGGCCAATGGGCGCGCGAGAGCCGTCGCGACGATGTACTGGAGATATCGATGTCTCGCTCAGATCGATGCGTGAGTCAATCACCCATCGATCTGAGTGTTATACCGGACGGTGACGGCATCTAAAGTGTGATTGACGAAACCTCGGGTTGCGTCAATCGCGCAAAAATTTAAAAGAAAGGTCCAAGCCGAGAGGCGGTGGCCACAACATCCCCCTTCGTTTGTGAGGACGAGGTACATATTGATTGACTATCGTCTAAGCAAACGACAAAATTCTCTCTCACAACCATTCACAAACAATGTTGAAGAAAAGAGTCGGATGCGGTTCGACGCGTCCGAGGCGAGCTGGCGTGATCTGAAAGATGACAAAGGTAAGTACAGGAGATGGCAGGCAACTGCAAAGGAAAGACATGGATTAAGTATGCATGACGGGTCACACCATTGCGCATCTTCATTAGGAATTATTATCGTTAGATCGATGATTGTTGGTTCGATGGTTCTATCGACAAACCAAATTAAATAACCATTTTTTCGATTAATTAAAAAAAAACCGATCACGATGGCGGGACCGTGGTGCCGCGAACGTTGTTGACGCTTGGCCCGTGGACTATATTAATCCAGAATGAATAAAGATTTCCTGGGTTAACGGTGCAGCTTCGGAGGTTCAAATGAAAGGCAGGGCTGACATAAGGAGATTTTTGTTATGCGATCGGGGGCGTAAATTCGAAAAACGATCTGTTGGTTAAAGCGTTTAGCCTCGATCCCCCTCTGTATCGCGACGACGCACCGTGCACTCCATGAGTACCGTAGTTACTGATGGTCATATTTTCTTTGATAAAGAAGTTATGATCCTCACCCTGCTTATATAGATGAGGTGAACGCGCGAATTTTTTATACGCGAACGCGGAGTTTTCATTCGTTAATTTTGGGTTGTGAAAAAAGTTGTGGTCCTCCCCTGCAATGGGTCGCGGACGATTTTGATAATTATCAAGGTCGTTATGAATCGACGAGATTTTATCGATATCGGAAATCATTGTACTTAGACGCGGGTGATATGATTCGAGCTTGGAATCGGTTGAGTTCGAAGAAATTTCGACGAACATGTTCGGAGTAAATTCATTTTTGTTGGAATCCCCCTCCATTTTTATTTTTTCAATGCGGTTATTTTCGACCGAAGGGTTCTCAAGCGTCATAACTGGCGATGACGTTGAATTTTCCGACCGGGCTATCCCCGAAAGTGGGTGGATAGGCTGGGCGGAGGATTTTGAAATTTTTTCGTAAGCCTGAAGCGAAGTATTATCTCGCGCAACAGGGGTACTGAATTTAACGGGTAACGATACGGATTTGTCCGTAGTTTCGGGCGAGAGACGAATATCGCATGAATGCGAAAAAGTTTGTGCAAGTCGGGAGGGCTTCGTCGCTCGCGACTCGTCACATAAACGAATGACATTATTATCAGATGGATCGGCTCGTTGTCCATTTCTGATGGGTGTTTCCGTAGCTTTCACGGATAACACCGGTGTAAAGGGCACGTCGTCGTCCACGGAGTTAATTATTTCTTCCGAAGACGCCCGACTGTTTGCATAACCGCGAGTAGGGCTGACAAAGACAGCTTGAGAGGATTGAATGTGTGGACGATTATACGAGTTTTTTGAATTCGTCGTATTGTTAAACGAGAGATATGTCGTCGGGACAAAATTATGGGAATTATCCCGATAATGATTTGATCGATTACCGCGATTCGGAAAATTCGACGGCATGTTATTTCGTGAATTTAAATGACCCGAAATATTATTGTGGTTCGGTGGAATCCCGCGATCAGGAGAATTCGACGGAACGTTATTGTATTGATCTCGATTGGAATAATTATTCCAATTAGAATTTGCTTGATTTTGATTTAACGAATTATTTCGTTCCCAACGATCTCGGTCATCGTTGGTCATATCGAGATGGCCAAGGGCCGTCGAAATTGCATGAGTATTTGAAAAATCGATTGAAACGAGTGATTCCCGCACTCGAATAGGCAACTGCTGTACCGTCGTAAAGTTAATTTCGTACTGATCCAATGGTGGATCAAAATAATCCGCTTCCGTTATTTGTTCTAGGAAGTACGTTTGGAGCGATCCCCCTGACGGAGGGTATCTCCTGGATACCCATACATTTTTTATTCGGACGCGATCCGCAATTGAATAAAATTCCGCGAGAAATTGCTTTGTAAATTCTGCATACGTTTTTATTGTCCTTCGATGGGCTCGATACCAAACATGGGCGCGCCCCTCGAGGGTATGTTCAATTACTAATAACCGATACGTGTCATTAATGACGTTTTTTGCAACGAAATATCTGTCAAGACGCTCCAAAAATTCGTTTGGATTTGCGTTCGAGCTGTGACTGAATTTTGGGATTTTAATGTCTAATTTTAAAGTGCGCATAGTGTGGGCAAGCCCGTCGTGCATACCTGTACTCATGTTGTTGGATGGAGGCTGGGTGGATGGAGGATCGAGAGCCTTCGTATCGGGTTGATCCCTCGTGTGACCAGATCGCGTATGAATCTGGTTAATTTGTTGTTGCTGTTTTTCGAGCCTGTCCCGTAGATGTTTCAGTTCCGTGACAATGGCATCGCTGCTCGCCTCGGACACCTCCAACCGCATCCGCTCCAACTCCCGGCGCTCCTGCGCCATCAATTCTATTTCATCACGCATTTGTTTTCTCATGACATCCAGTTCTAGACGATCAGCATTATCTATATCGTCGAAAGAATCGGTTAGTTTTGGTACGGACTTCGCGCCGGTAAGAGGGCGCTTGGCAAATTTCTTTTTGATTGTGGGGGGACCCTCCGGTGTTTTTAGGTCGGTTTCGGATTGTGACCGAGTATTCACCGGGCTATACTTGGTCGACATTTTTTTTATTTTTTATTATGAATGATTAATTTCGAATAAATTAATATGCAAATGATCTATCAGTTATTCCAATAAACGACAGTTAATCCTCGGGCCCCACGTTGGGCGCCAATTTGTAACGAACTGCTTCTTTCGCAAATTCGCGAGATGATTTTTTAATTAATGATCGTAAATAAAAGTCGAATTTTTCTCATAAATGCTGAATTGCTGTTGATTGAACAACAGACAGGAACGGGACCCGAGGATGGAGCTTATTGGAAGAAATAATGTAGTTAATAAAATAACAATTGATCAAAGCAAAGTCCGCATAAGTGGGGAAATGAAGATTTAATTTGATAGAGAAGGTCGACACCGGTAGGATAATCGAGAGTGAATGTGACATAATTCTTCGAAATGGACAATAATTGTCGTTCGTTAAACAATAATCTCACAAAACGAGGCAAATACGTCGATAAGGGACGAGAATGCAATCGGTATAATTCTATCAATGAAAGAAATCGTGATCGGTAAAGAATAACGCAAGAGGTTCGAATTTATCTTCACTCGAATACATACAGCGTGCAATTATTTACGCCCGAAAGTCACGAACAATGATAGTTAACGCGAATTATCGCACAGTACCACAACAGGTTATACAAAATATCGGCGTACGCTATCGATATAGTCATGTATGCATATGCTTCACATGAAAGAACGCGAGGGCGGAAGTCGTGGCGATCGCGTCGTAACAAAAATGGCGACGCGAACCCGTCGATGACGATGCCGGAAACACGGCTAATGATGACGGCGAAACGCGGAAGCGCGCACGATATTATAATACGGATACGTATTGTTTCTCTTTCGTTTTAGGCAATTATCAGTCTGATGCACACTGGTATCGCGACGCGAGATTATTATTGCGCGTCCTTATCAACAGTGATAGGATGGAAGAACGATGCACGAAAGATGGCCACTGAACGCGGCGCCGCGCGCGTCACGTCCGGTTACGAATAAAGTTCCGTATCTCGACGAATGGTGATTGCGAAAGCCGAGATACGTCGAGATGTATTATATTAATTATCCCGGTACGTTCAGCCGGTAAAAATAATCGCGCACTGATTATTTTATTGGAAAGCGTAGCCGGATGCCATGACCGGATACGCTGTACCTGAGTATACATGGATGATGAGACGATTGAAAGCCTGGCCCGTCTTCGCGAACCTTCTCCGTATCGTTGTGGTTCTTGACAATCGTAGGATATCTTCGCTCCAGCGTCGATACATCCAGGCGAAGGCACGTCGAGATGAATTCGTATAAATGTATTTTTGCAATTTTCCCTTAACTGGGAACAGAAAATGGCCAACTCGTGCCGTAGAGGTACAAGGAGCGTGAGCAACGTGCTCCGACTCCCGAGAATACGAGGGGTGTGGGGATCACCGCGCAGGTGTCCGCACTCGTCGAGATCCAATATTGGACGTTGAATTTTATTAATTAATGGCAAACTGTGCCGATAAATGATGAGGAGCGTGCACCACGTGCCACGACTCCGGAAAAGTACGTCTGTGCGTGGGGAGCACCGCTTAGGTGTCCGCACGCTTTGAGGTCCGTTGGATCACTATTCGATCACGGCGCGTCGCGGTTACGTAGCCCGAGGCGCCGTGATCGTAATCGTAACGCGGTGGTTACGGGTGGCCGTGAGGTGAGTGGGCCAATCGGCGAGTCCCACGGTGTAGTAGCGACGGGGCGGGCCAATGGGCGCGCGAGAGCCGTCGCGACGATGTACTGGAGATATCGATGTCTCGCTCAGATCGATGCGTGAGTCAATCACCCATCGATCTGAGTGTTATACCGGACGGTGACGGCATCTAAAGTGTGATTGACGAAACCTCGGGTTGCGTCAATCGCGCAAAAATTTAAAAGAAAGGTCCAAGCCGAGAGGCGGTGGCCACAATATATAGTCCATACATAGACTATATATGCCTAATCCTGTATACCGTAAAAAATAATAATAAAAAAAAGGAAGAAAAAGGAAAAAAAAGCATATATAGTTAATATATCAACTATATATAGTCTATACATAGATTATATATGCCTAATCCTATATATAGTTCATATATAGACAATGCATAATATTTTCGCTTGGGTTGAAATTAGTTTATCGAGTTTTTTTAGTCAGATTCACCGATTTTATGAGAATATTTGGATTTTTGTACTCATTGCCTGGTTACCAAGCGCTGGATTTATATTTAGATTTTTAAACTAAATTCTTACTACGCTGCGTTGCGAACGATGGGCTATTGCAAATTTTTTTTACCTGTGTAGAATCGTCCGCGTCCGGGCTTTCCGGTCTCTCCTCGACTTCCTGCGAATTGGGTTCAGGATGGCAATGGCACTCGTTGTAAGAGTGATCGGGATGAGGAACATCGTCAGCCGTGCCGGTTATCGTTTCGGCGGCGAGTCTTTCCTCGCGTTCCTGTCTCTTCATCGCCTCTTCCGTGGCTTTTTCGATCGCGTAACGATTCTCCTCCTCCGCAGCCAGAATCGCTTCGAACTCAGCCGCCCGTCTGGCAAATCAAAAATTTTAATAAATCAAATCCATCAATATTTTACCCGTTACGTCGCGTCAAACGCGTCGATAAACAACTTATCGTTAAAATTAAGAATAAAACAAAAACTACTTCTGAATCTCCGCCAATTTGATGTCCCTCACGCGTTCGGCTTCCCATCGTTCCTCCTCGAGTTTCCTCTCGGCCTCGAGCCGTTCCTGCTCCTCGATCTCGGCGTAACGTCTCTCGGCTTGCTCCCTCGCCATACGACGACGTTCCATCTCCTCGGACTTCCATCTTTCCTCAGCCAACCTAACATAGCACCGAAGATACAAACAGATTTGTGGATACCACGGCGATTCGGGGAGGCCGGGGTAACCAGGTTAATGGCCAAGTTACCTGGCCTCCTCGATTCGCCGTCTTTCTTCAGCCTCAGCTTGCCTTTTCAATTCCTCGACTTGCCTTCTCAGCTCGTCCTCGTCGAGCTTCCGTTGGAGCACTGAAAAATTTTCACATTCGTCGTCGTTAGTCTCAAATTTTTCAAACCAACGACGTCACCCGAAACGTCGGATTCTTATCTGCCTCAATTAATTTGCGCTAATGATGTTTCGGTTTGTCGCGTTTGTTCGTGTTTCGCTTTTGCAGAAGTTCGGGTGTAAATGTATGTTAAAATGTGACTTTGGATCGAAGAGTGTGCTGTTTAATTGAAGAATAATCAACTCGTGCCCATATAACGTACGGATTAAATATCACAAACTGACTTACGAGACTTGCGAAAGGGGGATGCAACACGTGCGACGTTAAGGCACAACAATTATTAACGTTTCTTATGTTTTTCTTTTTTTTTTTTTTTTAACGAATATTATTCACAATGATGACAACATGAAAATAATCATGTATTGAAGATACATTGATTACAGACGATACAGTAGGATAGTTTTATCAATCGATGAAGCCCGATTGTATTATATCTGTTTCAGTTCGTTTCTTGTTGTTCGCTCGGTACCGCACACTCCTCCTCATCGTCGACGCACGTCGTCTCCCAATTGTCTAATGTTTGCCCACGTTGCCGCGACGTACCGTTGTCGTCTTCCTCAGGATTTTCCGCGACACCGTTATTTTCCGTAGTTTCGGCAACGGCCGACGTTTCGATCGTTTCATGTTCGATCGGGTCATTAGCGACCGGTTCTGCTTCAATTTCAGGTTCCGACTCAACCACGAAGTCAGCTTCTGGTTCGGCGACTGGTTCGGACTCTGCTAGGGCGATTGGTTCGGGTTCTGATTCGACGATTGGTTCAGTTTCTGGTTCGACAATTGGCTCAGGTTCAGGTTCTGATTCCAAAACCGGCTCTGATTCTTGTTCCGCAATTGGTTCAGGTTCTGGTTCTACGATCGGTTCAGATTCTGGTTCGACAATTGGCTCAGGTGCTGATTCTACGATCGGTTCAGGTTGTGGTTCGGCAATTGGTTCGGGTTCTGGTTCAGCAATTGGCTCAGGTTCTGGTTCGACAATTGGCTCGGGTTCTGGTTCTACAATTGGTTCAGGCTCGGGTTCGACAATTGGCTCGGGTTCTGGTTCTACAATTGGTTCAGGCTCGGGTTCTGCAACCGGCTCAGGTTCTGGTTCTACGATTGGTTCCGGTTCTGGCTCAATCACCGGTTCAACTTTTGGCTTGCGTAACGATTGTCGCTTGGGCCTGAAAACAACGGGCTCGGGTTCCGCTTCAGCGTCGATTTCTGGTTCAGGCTCGTGTTTCGGTGCTGCGCATACACGAAATTCTTAGGGTGACAAGTTATTCGGGATAACAGGGGAAACGTTTCGTTGGGAATATGTTGGGTCTGGAAGATAAATTTCTTTACCTTTCTTCGGACGTGGCTCGTCTTCGTTCCGCAACGCTCGTGCTAAAATATTCAGGAGGTTAACACGAGACTGCACGGGAAATGTTGGATATGACAATTACATACGTCAAGATGTCAAGATACTGACCCTTTCGGATTTCACGATCGGTGAGAGGTTGATCAGGATCTGTAGGATACACGAAACACAAATGTTATTCGGCACTGAAATACATCACGAAGGAATGAACAATCGCCACTGAGAGGATCACACAAGCACACGGGGAGTTTAATGGAAAATTAAGGCGAGTAGAAAGAATCAAGCCATACCGTAAAGCGACGAGAATAGAAATTCGAGTTACGAAGAAGCATTGAAAGTAGAAAGAAAGTAAAGAAGGTAAAGTGTAATTTATAGAAATTCAAGTTTTTAATTGATTATTTAATATTTAAATTCAATTATACAAAGTCGATTCGGGTGAAATCGATGGGTAAAATCTCGGGTTATTGACTTCGCTCGTTTCACAAAAAAAAAAAAACAGAGCGCCACTAGACGAAATCTTACCTCGGGAAATTGCATGTATTCATTCGCTTTAGCCAGGACGTCTAACGCACACGTTTAGATTTTTATTTAATGAATAATCTTTTATCGGTTGGTATTTAATTTATTTCTTATATAAAGCTCGATCGAATTTGACAATTTTCTTTTGCTATTTTTTTTCTTTTTTCAATCTCAACATACGTCGTAATCGGTATGTATACTCGGTTCTATGTAAATTCGTATTTTCAATGGTTTTTTTTTGTTTCTCTCGTGAAATTGAGGAGAAAAAAAAATTGATAATAATTGCAGTGCGTGAACCGTACGAACACGTGATGATAGATGTTGCTGGATAGTCCGGGTTTTTTTTCTGCTTTCTCAATGTGATCGAGAAGCCTGAGAGCGTCGATGGAGCGGTTTTTTTTCTTTAAGGGATTGACACGGAGAGTCCGAGGAGTTGTGACTGATGGCCGAATATTATTGGCCGAAGGTATTTTACATTAGTGCCTCCGAAAGAGCGACGAGGGTTGGAATTCGTGTATGAGCGAAGGGCGTATGGGAAAGTGCAGGTTGGGTGGTACGAGCAATTCACAGATGTTATCAAAATCTCATCGTCGACAAAGTGTTTTCGGTACGATATGTGTATATGTATTTATTTTTTTTGCTCTCGTTTTAATCCTCCTCGACTTCGGGCAGGGCGTCTTCATCCACTTTTTTCGATTTAGACGGGTCCTCGTTCAGCTCTGGTACGCGTTCTCTCCATCCGTGGCCTGAAACGTTCAACAGAACCGCTGGTTCCTCTGGCAATTCTCGGCTTCCTCGTGACCGAGGCCTGGACTTACTTGTCCGGATTGGTTTTTGTCATTTTTTCTTTTTCTGTTATTTTTTTTTTTTTTGTTTTTTTTTTACTTTGGTCGAATGAAAAAAAGTTACTGTTGCCATATCGAACGTATCGCGTTTTCCGGTTGGACGAAATACGCGAAATTTGAGAATCTACTGCAAATTTTCACGGTCCGACTTTAACAATTGCAAACTCGATCGTAAACGCCTCGGGTAAATTTATTTTATCTTTGTCTTTTTTAATTCGTTCTTTTGATGTTGTTTTTTTTTTTTACATCATACGATTAAACACAATGTAAAACATAACGGACGATGATGACGAGAACACGAAGAGACAACGACAAGAGGAAAATAAAAAATAGAAAATAAAGAAAGACGAAACGAAGAAGACACACGGGTCGCACAGAACACAACAAGAAAAGAAATCTTCATACATAAACGCCAAAGATGCGGAGCGAGACGAGAGACGATGAATAACGTAAATGAACAATAATAAATAAAAGCCGAGACAGAGATTGTGAGAAACGGACAAAAAAAAATTCCAAAAAAGCGCGTCACACACATAAACGGCGCCGTCAAAGCCATTTTCATTCAGGGACAGTAACTGATATCATATCAACAAGACCGGATGGACGATGAAAATTTCGTCTCTACGACATGAACGTTTGGGCACTTGACGAGCTTCGCAATGGGAATGATAATTCGTTCGCTGATTAAATATCAGCGCGAATAATCGTACGCAATTGCGGAGTTTGTCTCGCACCGAAACTCGTTGTACATTCTGGACATTCAGTTACGTGTGTGTGTGTGTGTATGTGTGCGTGCGTATGAAAGAGTGAAAGTTTCGTATGTTCGTAGATAATTTTTTACAGTAAAAATAATATATATATATGGGGTGAATCGCGCCGTTTCGTCAAACTGAAATCCGTCTATACCCCGATATGGTCGATGATTTTCTTTTGAATTCTTGGACCTCACTGGGTTTTTTTAGATTTTTTCGACCCCTCCTTCCCTTCCCCCCGCACTACCTTTCTTTTTTTCTCAAGATGTAACTGCTATTTCGCCGATTTTAAATTGGATGAAATTTTTTCTCGAGATACTTTGTTGAAATTAGAGATTTTTTTTCATAAAATTGAAATGGCGCTTATCTTCCTAATATTTTTTTTTTTTGTTGAAAATTTGAAAAAAGTTCGCGTTTTTACGAAATTTTAATTTATGATAATGGTTTCCTATGGAAAAAAAAAGAAAATGAGATCTATCTTGCAAAACATCGATTCTTCAATTATTTTCGATAGACAATCGATTTATTGATTATTTGCTATTATTTTTATCTTATGAAAAAAACAATCAAAAGATCGTTTGTCTATCGAAGGTAATCGAAAAATCAATTTTACACTAGAGAGATTTCAATTTTCTTTTTTTTTATACAGGAAACCTCATCATCGGGAAGATCATATATTGAAATTTCGAAAAAAAACGAGATTTCTTTCAAAATTCGGAAAAAATAAAAAAAATATTAGGAATAAAAATTGGCAATATAATAGTGACCTGATTAAAAAAAAAAGGTCGTGCAATGAAGGAAGGTGGTCGAAAAAATCTAAAAAAAAAAATCAGTGACGTCCGAGGATCCAAAAGATACTGAAAAAAAAAAATCATCGACCACATCGCGAAACAGAAAACTTTCAGCCAGGCGAAACTGAGCGATTCGCCCCATACATTTCTTCAAACGACGTCTTCCGGGCCTTGTGGCCGATTGAAATAATCCGCTGCATTTCTACAACTAGGAAGCGTCGCGTCAGTCTCATGATTATTCTCAAAACTAATTTTCCCATTAATTTGCAACAATGAAGAATTATTATTTGTTTCTTCAATGAAATTTCGTCAGAGTCATCGATGGTATCGTCGTCGTGTTTGTACTCACAGGCACTGGCTGCCGCCTGACGGTTCTTCGCGTAGTAGCTCAGCATATTGACGTCACTCTGTACGTCAGCAGGACGAAGATCCGCGAGTTTGTAGTAAGGCCGCCTGCGAGAATGAGGTTTGCCACCGGTGTAGGCGACGCAAGCGAGATTTCCGGTACCGAATTGACGTTGTTCCGGAACGTCGTACCAGTTGGACGATTCGTCATCCTTCTTCGCGTTCTTACGACCGCCGACGAGACGTCGGATGTAGTCGTCGCTGTGCATACGTTCCGGTACAATATCCTCGGCGAAATCACTGTTCACCGGAGAACATTTGATTTTTTTTTTTTTTTCAATGTCTCTCAATGAACGTGTGACGCACAGCGCAAATTAAATTTAACGATTGATAACAATCGACTATCCGAGCGGATGTTCAATTTTCTTTACCTTGCTACCGGACGGGGCACGAAGACGTGGATCCGTCGGAGAAGAGATTCCGCTCTCGCCCTAATCTCTCGGGTCTCGTCGTCCCAAAGCTGTCGGAATAAATAATAAACAGCGTACCGCGGTTTAATCGCTACTCGGATGATTATGTTATTATCTATTAATATTTTGACACGTTCCCGCTCGACCGTCGACTTGACAATATTATTAATTATTACGGCAAAACGATGGTTTTGAAATAGTTTTACGTTATTTTTACGTTAATTTAATACAAATGTAGTTTTTTAACGTTTATTGCAACAACTTACTCGTGACAAAAAGAAAAATTGGCCAGAAAATAATGTAAAACAAGAATATAATATTTTCCGAACATTCGACAAAATTTGTCGGACCTTCTTATCAGATGCACAATTAATATGATAAGAAAACACGAAAGATAGGATGTGGGGAAATATTTTCGAATATTAATTATTACGGAAAAACGATAGTTTTGAAATAGTTTTACGTTATCTTCACGTTAATTTAATACAAATATACTTATTCAACGTTCATTACAACTTACTCGCGACAACAAGAAAAATTGGCAGAAAATAATGTAAAACAAAAATATAAGTTTGTCCCGAAAATTCGACAAAATTTGTCGGACCTTCTTATCAAATGCACAATTCATACGATAAGAAAACACGACGGACAGGATGTGGGGACAGCATACCACTCGACACAAAAAGGTTCAACGTGGGAGCAACAACAAAAATTCTACCAACTTTATCGTTGTTTTCCGTGTCGAGATGATAAAACGGTTATTGATATCAAGCTAGATGACAGTCGGATCTCGACGACGAAGAAGCTTTTGCGAGACTTACAACGTTGGGTCTCGAGTTGAGGTAGTTGGCGGTGTAGGACTGATGCGAGGATCTGGGCAGATCGCGTATCCTCTGCAATTCGGCGGTGAGAACGCTCGGTCTGACCCTCGAGTGAATTCTTATCGGCGTAGGATCGCCCGGATAGTGATAACTGTG
Source organism: Sussaba pulchella (assembly GCA_963971145.1). Classification (NCBI taxonomy): domain Eukaryota; kingdom Metazoa; phylum Arthropoda; class Insecta; order Hymenoptera; family Ichneumonidae; genus Sussaba; species Sussaba pulchella. The sequence continues at coordinate 8,220,432 of OZ020170.1, forward strand.
GACCGGCGTGTGGACCACCGTGACGAGCCTCTTGTGCGCAATGTAGGGCAACAGATGAGGTACTCGCCTCACCTGCATTGGGTCAAGTTAACGATGCCAATCGGTCACTCGATCTGTCTTCGAAAAACTTCCCCCAAGCTCGGGGATTCCCCGGCTTTTATTTCTTCCCCTCGCCGCACACACAATTTTTTTTTCGAAGCAGCATCTCACGTTCCGTGATTTATTTATTTTTTTCTATTTTTTTTATGAGCGATTTTACGCGACCAATGGGTTTTCTCAAACTTCCGGCTTTGTTTTTTTTTTAGCGTCGTCTCTCCGCCTCGTTGTAATATGCGGAAGTAGCTCTGCGATAATCCGTGCAAAGCGTAATTGCGACACACTTTCAAAGCTCTTTTCGAAATTCACGAATCGATGCAAAGTTCTTCGAAATTTTTCCAATTCGGAATTTTCTTCCGCGTTGTCTCGTGCGAAAGCTTCTCGGCGTTAGATGTATTAGTGTCGGATCAGTCGGTTAATCGTGTACATCACTCGATAACGATACATCTACGGGGGATGGAAATTGCGAGCGGAAAAGCATCACGATATTTTCTTTTTTTTTTAAACATTTTTTGACTTAGACGAGTAAAAAAAAAATGTTTGACGCGTTCGATGGATTTTTTTACCATGATTTTTTGCGACCCAGGGTAATTACTTACCTGTGTAGCGGCCAGTACGGGAGATATCGGCCGTGTTGACGGAGAGCTCGGCCTGAGTGACGGAGACGACGGTCTTAGCGCCGGGGACGACGGTCTGAGCGCCGGAGACGTCGGCCTGAGCCCTGGGTCCTGATTTCGCATAAGCGGCGATTCGCGTTCGATGGCAATTTTTTTTTTTTTTTTTTTTTTTCGTTCGTTCGTGATTCGTCGGCGTTCGGTAGAGGCAGCGTAAAGCACGGGGGTGTTGCGGGGGCGATAAGCGTAGCAGATGTAATGAAAAAAAGAAATATATCGTGTTAGTAATTCGTAAAGATTTTTTTCTTGTAAAATTGTGCAACGTATATTGCATAATAAAATTGTTGTGTCGTGGTTCGACGAAATGTCGAAACGTTGTTGAATTTTGAATATATGAAAGAAATTTCGAACCACCGTATGGCATAACAGTCGTCTAACGATTCATCCGACGCCTGCCTAGCATTCGTATAAATACGCGCGTCGACTACGAGCGTGCTCACTAAATTTTGGGCCAATTGTCGCGTTGTGTGTCTAGCTTGATGATTAAAAAATCGTTAGTAATGCGTGTTAGTGGATTCGATGAGTCGATGTTAATTGCACATTGAAGACAATCAGAGAGTGACTGAGATAAACAAATAGCTTATGAATAAACGATTCGTCGTTTGAAGAGACCGGCAATGAGATTACGAGTACGCCTGCAATAAATTAATCAACAATATAAATTAATTAGTGGGAGAAAAAAAAAATTAAAAATATACGTATTGGAAGAAAAATCGTTAACCATCGAATTATCGATGGACACGGTTGCAACGCAGATCGATGTGAACAAAAAGGTGTACATCAAACATAAAAAAATTATTTTTTAACGTTTCGGTGAATACAAATCTTTATTCAAAATACATTCAAAAAGTTTTTGTTAAACTTTTGTTAAAACCCATTTTATGTTATATTTGATTTTATTTTATTTTTAATGAATATTGTTTAACAAAGTAATGTGGAATCTACGCACATTGAGCGACATACTATGAAACTTCGTTATTTTGTTATCTAAATGCAGCGTGACCGACTTTAAATCGGTTTTACAGAGTTATTCTTAGATATTTTTTTTTTAATTTTGGCGGGGGGGGGGGGGGGGGGGGGTTGGGGGGGGGGATGCCATACAATTCAGAGGTTTTACGAGAAGAGACCAACGGACGGCAATTTCGTTCATCCTGCCGACAGCACATTAAACTACACATTTCGAAAGCGTTTCTACGTGAAGCCAAAAAAAAAAAAAATAATTCGAAATAACATCAACGACAATTAATTCGATAAAGCAGATTCAATTCGTTTACACTCTTTTTTTTCCCCTTCTTTTCCGTGTTTTACCCGGCAAGTCGCCGTTGTCGCGGATGCAACAAACGCGTGCGTTTCATTTTTCGGCGTTTTTTTTTTGTTTGTCGTTATCGAACGAAATTAAACGCGATAGGAGAAATGACGATAGGTCGTGCCCCCGGGAAGACGGCCGGACGTGTTAGTCTCGTAGGAGGAATGATATCCACCGGGTCCTCCGCCGCTCGTGGATCTCGAGGATCTCTCGGTCGAGTAACTTCCGTATGGACCGCTTTCGCGCTTTGTAACGTTCTCGGTGGTGTAGCTGGAACGTTGAGGACGGCTGTAAGGATCCGATGAGCTCGTCGTGCTCGAGTTGTTGGCGTAACTGTAGCTGTACTGCTCTTGGGCGGATCTCACTCCCGAAGACGGATAGTCGCGGACCACGTAATGCCGGGGCGTCTAGATTCAGGAATTATACAAGGACAACATTGGAGAAACCTCCGATGCTAGTACAATTTCGCGATCAAAACCCTTCATGCTCGCTTTTGCTTTTTTTTTTTACTATAGAATTGTTTTAATTCAATTTTGTTTGCTAACTTTTTTCCTAATTGCAATTAAAAAACTATGTTTGCGCTTATTCTCGCAATGCCGTCGCAACATGACGCGCCGGGTTGGCTTTGGGAAACGATTATTGTCACAAGCGGGTTACCCATCGACGCGAAGGTGCGCGACAGGATTGCCGCTTCATCCGGGTCGTTTTTTTTTTATTTCCCTCCGATTCTTCGGGTTTTTAATTGAACCTCTATTTTTTTATTTATTCGTCAATTTTATCGGATGTATTTAGCTGTTTAATTTTAAGAAACGAACTGGATGATGCAGCTTTTGAAGCGACGGAAACGATCGGTGTTAGTACATTACGTTCTCAAAAATCGTTTGAGTTAGGCGAACTTTTTTTTTTTTTCGTTTTCTTTTGAATTAATAGTGACTGGGGTTAGATGAATGAATAATAAAGCGTGATTAAACTATATGAGGTGTGATTGGTATGTGGATGGATGACACCGTGACGATGTATAGCACATGGCGAACGGGTGATGCATATATCCGTTACCATTTGCTATACAACGTTCGAGTTTGATCTGTAGACACACAACGTGCGGGCCAATTATAAACGCGGAGCGCGCGCTGTACGGAGTATGCAATAATAATGTCTCCTTGACGAAATATTCAGGACACTGCGCTTCGGCGTTGAGCAACGTTTCGGACGGTTTGCCAAAAGTCCGAACCCGCCCGAGCTCGTATTTTCTTTCCATTCGAGCGAGCGAGAGGAAATCCGATTACCGCGCGTGTATATTTATGAATGTGTGTGTGTGCGTGCGTGTGTGCGTGTGTGTGTGTGTAAAATGTAAACCCGAAACTTCTGGCAGACGTTATACTCGGTGTCGGGTTTTTTCACGACCTGAGTGAACTTTGAGAATCGTTTCGACGATCTAAACTACAGACAGGTGCGAATGAAGAAATCGGCTATCGTGAGCTCTCGTGTAGTTTTTTTTTTTGTATTTTTTTTTTTATTTCGATTTTCTTTTATTATCATCGTCGTATGTGTATGATAGCGACGAGGCTTCTGTTGGCACGCGAGTAAAATTTTTATGGGTGCATGGTACAGACGTGCGGGTCGTTGAGTCGTTGAAGCGCAACAAAAAATAAGAAAAAAAATAATCGTTTAAAAATAACCGAAATTCTAAAGATAGATTGATAAATAAGTGTGGAAATCTTGATGCGCTATCGGGGAAGGGGGAGACAGTAAGGGAGATAGAGAGAGAGAGAGAGAGAGATCGACAAGCCCTGAGGTCTAAAATCGTCACGAATGTGCATAGCGCGGCGCAATTTCGACATTTCAACGTCGACTTTAGCTACACTGTACGGTCCATGCGTATAAACATTTCGTAAAATTATATCATTGATATATTTTTAGTCGCATGAAAATATCGCGATCATCGAAACCTCGCGGTGCCCGAAAACTCGCTTCGGCGTACAAAAAAAGAAATTTTGAAGAAAAAAAAACAAATCGTGTTAACCCTAGGAGAGATGCATTCGACTGGTATTAACAATATTGGACCAATGATCAATCGATGTCAATTGAAACGATGAAGAACAAATTTTTATCCACGGATCTACGCGAAATATAAAGCGAGAGAAACGCGTCGATCCCCGGCAATCTTAATTTATCATCGTTTTTTATCATCATTATTTTCTTTTTAATTTTCCTCATCCATGAAGTATAATTAATTTGATTAAATTTTAACAGTCAATATTTCGAGGAAATCAAAGAGGGTTGAAATTGAATTTTTCTTTCGTGTTTTTGGTGGTTTTTTTTTTAACTTCGCTCTTATTGTATAGTATTTCGTGTGGTTGTATATTTGATTGTTTTTTTCGAGCGAGCGCCTCTTAGAATCTATACCAAGAGGGTTTTTGAAGCGCCATTAGGATCTTGGTGCGACCGGTGGCTGGTGTCAACGCGTGCCTGTGGCCTCCTGGCTGTCTCGAGAGTATTCCCTTCTCGAATACGTGACCCCGTGACGCCAACTCGGCAGCGGCGTCCAAACCGACCTTGGATATTGTCCCACCCTCGATCAGCTGTCTAGTGTGATCGTCCTTGGCAACGTTCTTGCCCCTAACCGTGCCCTCCTCGTCCTTGATCGTCGAGTACTGATAAAATTCCTTTTTCGGATCTTGCTTCTTGCGTCCCCAAACTGTGAACGGTTCTGGCACCAGTGACGGTCGCGGCACGAATGGAACTTTTTCCCACGGGAACAGTTCACGTTTCTGCAAATATCCCCGATCGGTCGCCATTTTTTTTGTTCTTTTTTTTTTTTTTTTTTTTTCATTTTAACGTCTCTTTACTTTCGTGCACTATAATTCTACGGTGCATCGTTTTTGGATCGTCCAGCGTTCTCTTCTCATTTTTCCGGATAGTTCGTGTCGGCGCAATGTTCCACCTCCACCCACGACTCTTTGGCTAAATTTTGATTATTTTTTTAATCTCTTAATTTATACGAGTTACCGGACTTTGTGGAATTCACGCAGATTCGGTGACGAAATGCCTCAGAAATGTGTAATTCGATACGTTGTATTATTATTAACCAATGATACACGAAATGTTGCAATTTCCAATGAAGCGAGATAAAAAAATAATGAAATTATTTCCGTCCGACATCACGAAACGTCAGCTCAATGGACGATCGCTATTGCGCGATGTCTGTGAGAATTTTCTCGCGACTGTGGATTACAACGTCGATCGATAATTTAATAATACGACGGATAGACCTCAGGGCTCGATAATTAAATAACGATGGATTCTGGGAAATCGAGTGACCTAAGGAATTTTTTCCTCGGGACCGTTATTCGCTCGTTTCACGAACCAACGAAATACCGATGTATCAATTATTCAAAAGATTAGCAATTTTTGGTTATCATTCGATTAAATGTGTAACAATGACAAAATTTGCATTAATTTCGATCAGCGGTTAAGCGTTTTGGCGTTTATTATTGTCTACACGGTGACGAATGTGATAATATACGACGACGAGGCGTCTAAGAGTACGAGAAAACGTTCGATCGTCGCCGGTGAACGATGATCGTTGAGAGACGTGATCGTTTAACGGCCAATCGCGAGTGATACGTGCCAGCCGATACTGTAGGAACGTCGAATCTCGAATTCCGCGCGGGTTTGAGAGTTTCGCGAACATCGGCGGCCAAAACGTTGAGGCTCGAGCGAACGAGGGTTCGAAAAATCTCCTCTGCTCGTCGAAATTAATCTTTGACTACTGCTGACGTTTAAAAAAAAACCGCCATCAATCGACTTTGTACAGTAGAATCTCTATTTGCCTCCGTTTTGGGGATATTATCAACGTTACTGTTCCTGCTATTAATTTGGATTTTTTTTCTGTATTTTTAGAAATTGGTTGATCAATTTCGTTTTTTTTTTTTGTATTTTTGACGTATTTTTATTCTTGGTAAGCCATGAACGATGGTTTTACCGTGGTTATCTGCGTTTTGGAGGCAAATCGAATAAGTCCATCGGAAGAGTTTTCGAAAAATAACGAATCTCCGGTGAGAACGCTTTATTGCAGCGGATAAATCGATTAGAAAAATAATAATTGTGAGGTTAGACTTAGTTTTTGGTACTATTCAAGGTAGCATTCGGTAAAATGTTGATAGTCCGGTTTCGGTGGGTCCGGGGTTTTGTTAATTCGGTAGTTTTGATACCCAGTTGATTTTTATTTCGGTGGTTATAACTTATGAATATATAATATGGATATATATAATTTAAAAAAACAATGTTATAGACTTATTCCGTTTTGCCTGCAAATCAGGGACTTTTCTGATTTTGCCTATCGACGCGAGACTATTAATAATCGATATATATTGTCCAAGAACGATATTTTATTTGGCCAATAAAAAGTTTCAGACAAACTTGCAAAAAAAAAAATATAACACGAGTTTTGTTGTTTATTTTTGACGGAAAAAGGGTGGACTTATTCACGGTTTCCCGCTAAAATTGACTTATTTGGTTACGTCAATCTTCTTTATACAATCATGTATAGCCAATGGCTGCAATCTGAATTCCAAGAAACCGATTTAATATAATGTTTTTAAATAAATTCACCTATTCGGGTTTTCCCGCCAAAATAGCCGCTCTTATTTACGTCAATCTTCTTTATTCTTCCCTGTATGGGCAATTGCCGGCACCTCTCTGTTCGCAAGCGATTGCAGCCATCAAAATGACAAGAATCTAATTTACAATGATTTTTTGAAAAAGATTAAATTATTCGGTTTTGCCTCAGAACCGTAGATATGACGTCGGAGCTTTCCGCCCACACCGGCTTCTTTTGCGACGAACTCCGGGGGTGGAACCGGACGCGACGTATGAATTTCTGTGACGAGGTAAGCAAACGAGTTACGGTAGTGGGGAACTTCGCGGGCGGCATCGGGACGCCCGGCTAAATTAGGGCAGCGTAACGCAACACCGACGCTCGACGATCCTTCTCCGTCGCAGCATCCTCAACAATCTCGCTTTCTCTCTCTCTTTCTACCCATCTCCCTCTCTCTCTATCTCTATCTCTCTCTTTTGCTCTCTCTCTCTCTCTCTCTCTCTCTCTCTCTCTCTCTCTCTCTCTCTCTCTCTCTCTCTCTCTCTCTCTCTCTCTCTCTTGGTAAGTCTTTTTTAAAACGCGAGAGAACGAAACTCCCGAGATCAACCGTGCGAACGAGCTTTACGAATCCCTGCTTTTTGCGTTTTCTTCGCTGCCTTCATTCATGGGATGCTGGATACCGCGCTTTTTCCCCGTCCCCTCCCTCACTCCCACCTCCCGAAATAACCGATGCTCTCACTCAATCGCAATTCGTTCGATACAACGCACTATCGTACAAATTATCGAATCATCTTTCTCGTTTCGAATCCATTTCATCGCGGTGCAAAAACTTCATCTTAAATCGTCAAATCTCATGATACTAAAAATTATTATCAAAAACGAAAATTTCAAGTATTTTTATATCCCACCGCAACGTTGTCGGTCGAAATATCTCAATCGAATTAACAAAAATGAATTATTTCCGAAAATACGAAAAGATTGTGACGTTAATTCGCGTTTAATTTAAACCTTCGCGATTTCATTAACCGCTCGAGCTTGGAATTGTTTCTCGACCGACCGAACGTACGTGCAACATACATATAACGTTCGCACGCTCGCGGCTTTCGATCGTTCGTTGTATCATGCATCGAGCCACATTCATTTTTAATTTAGTTTCGTTGAATTCAACGCTTTTTCCCTCCCGTTTCGTTCCGACAAATCCGCGTTATTCGCCGGGTTCGTGGAGTGTGGCTTCATCGTCTAAGTTTAACGCTTAGTCGCTCCCGGAAAATGGCCGCGTTTTCTATGAATAGAATTTTTCTCCATCTCCCCTCGGTCTCACGGTCCTTCGACGTTCTTCCCTCGTGACCCCGGTGGCCTCTCGGCGAAACTATTAATATTGCTTACTCCCCGAAAAACCGAGTTTTACGGTCATCCGGTACTCGGTCAACGAATTTGTCAATCACGGCGTAATTCGACTGTAGATACATTCGCGTGTGTATATTAGGGGGGCTTGAAAGAAAAAACGTTTTTTCCTGATTTCAATTAAAATACATTCACGGCAAAGTATCTTGAGAATTCACCCCAAAGATGAACCCGATCGGACAATTTTAAGGGGTCGCGCAAGATTTTTCAAGTTTTTCCATTTGATTAACATGGAAAGAACGTAAAGTTTCCGTTTAAAAAATCGGAGCTCCGCGAATTTTTTAGGTACGTTGATCACGTAAGTTCCATTTGAAAGCTCTTTAAAAACCGCTTAAAATGGCATGCGGAGCTTTGGAATCCGATTGCAATTTCCGTCGATAATTTCTTACGAAAAAACAAAATTAACGACGGAAGTTGCAATCGCATTCCAAAGGTCTGCATGCTATTTTAAGCGGTTTTTAAAGAGCTTTCAAATGGAACTTACGGGATCAACGTAGCTATAAAATTCGCGGTGGTACGATTTTTTGAATGGAAACTGCACGTTCTTCCCATGTTAATCAAACGGAAAAACTTGAAAAATCTTGCGCGACCCCTAAAAATGGTCCGGTCGGGTTCATCTTTGGGGTGAATTCTCCGGATGCAAGATACTTTGCAGTGAATGCATTTTGATTGAAATCAGAAAAAAACTTTTTTTTTCAAGCCACCCTAATATATATATTGATTTTTTTTTTTAATTCAAGTGTCCAAGATGACTAACCCCTTGATTATTCATCCACCGAGCGAACGAATCGATCAGTTCCGGTCGCGGTTAGAGCATCGAAAATAAACTCAAATTCTTCGTCGTTAAATTATCCCGGCTCAATGCCAATTGTCTGTGTTGTTCCCTATTGACACGTGCATAATGTCATTCGGTTATTGGCTGCCAAATTGTCGAGTTCCCCGCGTTCGTTACCTCTTTCGTTACAATCACGGTCTGTAAACGTTTTTTTTTTCTTTTTTATTCTTTCAATTCGATTATCTCGTTCGTTATTCGATGCATAATCTTTGATAAGAATTAAATTTCGTAAATTTAAACAGATGGCGAAGCAGGTGGACAGAATTTCGTCACTGTTTCACGTTGACTTTGGATAAATCATCTTGCAATGATTTTATTGGCAAGAAGATGACGCAGAAAATAAACCGTAACGCACACATCCCAGTTGCATTAGGGTGGTCTTGTTGTTTTTGTTTTTCTTCAATTCAATTCAATCCATTTTTTTGGGGGAATAAAATAATAATTTCGAATGAAATAATAATTTCATCGTTTTTTTTCGTTCGCAACACTGTTCGGTTGGATATACGTCACAACATACAAAATTCATACGATTCTCACTTTCGGAACCATCCGTTATTGGATTCACGGTCTTAAGGCTGTTAGCTCACGTTATTATCAATTTTTCTTTTGAGTTTACGTGAACGTACATACACAGGATATTTTTTTTTTTTTTGTGTCTGATTGATGATTCGATTGATCGTGTTTTTTTCTAGTTTATTCGGGTAACACGGTGGTATTGATAGTAGTATTATGATGGTGGTTGTATGATGACTATGGGGTTTAGTAGTGATCGGAGTCGAGTGTGGAATTGAAATTTATAAATCGTCACGTGGTTTCATAGGATTGGAACAAATCGATTATTCGAAAATTTTCCATCGTTCTATAGTCAAACCCAACGATCGACTCAACCCCGGAACGATCAATGCAAATTCAGCGATCTATTTTTTTTTTTCAAATCTTAAAAATTCTTTATTCAGTCTATTTTTTCTCTTTCGCGAAACGATTCTTCCCGGCCTCAAGCCTAATCATTCGACGAATGATCGTATCTTCATACGCGAGAACGCCGCACGATCCGCCGATGTATTTTGTTTTTTTTTTCTTTCTAAATCTTTGTTTCTTTTTCTAATATTCAATGAAACGTTTCAGGTAGATCTATCGATGTATCTAACGAACGCGAAATCCATGCAAAGCTCTGACTCCCGCGCATGCCGATATCAATGCATAATCCAAGAGCTCGATTTATCATCATAAATTGACTATCAAACATTTCGTTGAAACAATAAAATAAATAAACAAATCTAACATACGAAAGTTGTGTGAGATATATCGTGAAAAATGTTGACTCTGCTGTGAAACTGTGGAGATGCTGGATTATGTATCTATTTGTCTCAATGATTAGTGCTCTGTTGATAGTATAATATAATTGACACACGAAACACGGGTGAGTACGCACTAGGGTGGCCCAATAACACGATTGGGATGTTAGTCGGATTTTTCTTTCATTTCATTTTCTTCGTTCCTCTGTATTTCATTTTTTTTTGCTGTGACATCGTTAGCACACACGCTCTCAAACACGATTTTCTTTAAACGTTCGTTCTCTCAGTTTTTCTTTCTCATTTTTTTTTAAAATTATTATACATCGTTTTCGCATCAATCCGGAGTAGCAACTGCAGAGCTGCGGGGGGTATATTTGTCGGAAATTTGTTTTACTGACCGTGACGGTGTAGGACGTCGAGATCGGCCTCGTGTAGGGTCGTCGGGTCGTGTAGAAATCGCTCTCGTAAACCATTTTTGCTTCGTTCGTCGGACTTCTCGATTATTTTGATTATCGATATATAATCGTTCGCAGGAAATCCAATGGAACTCCCGGCTCGTTATCGTCCCTTGTTTAGCCTGGCTAAACGAATCGTTGCGATTTTCGTTGAGTTTATCTTTTGTTTTTCAAATATTCTGCGTGACAGAATACCCACTCTGTTTTTTTTCGATGATGCGTTCGCGATGGTAGTTCGTACGGTTCTGCTTCGCACGCGGTGCAAACGCTTCGGGATCTCTTTCTCGGGCGTTGTGTACGTCGTCGTCGACGTCTTGGTCTACGTCGTGGTAGTTGCCGACGTCTCACCTCACCGCTCGCTTTCCACCCTTCGGCCAAGCTCGATGCACGTTCTTCTCCTCGTCGTCGTTTGACAATCCTCTCGCTTTTCTCGCAACCTCTTCGTCGTCTTCTTCGTCTTTCTTTCGATCCTCGTCGACGTATTCGCGGCTTCGCTACACGCTCGAGCAACGAAATTGCGTCACTGGCGCGCGTTTTATGCCCACACGGTTTGATGCATCGAAAGAAATAGAATCGTGTTAAGGTTGCTCGTGCTCTGATTTTTTTTTTTTTTTTTAGGATTTTGTTTTCTTTTTTCATTCGTGCGTACTTTTCGTGAGTCGGTTCTGCGGGATTGTCTTTTTTTTTGGCGTCTCGCAAGCTCGATCGTGCTTTTCGGGTTTTTGCTGTGACAATGATATTTTGGGGTCGCAAGGGGGAGGGGGAGAAAAGCCGATGTCCTTCGAAACGTCAGACGTGGAGCAAACGTTGGACGTCGCAATCGTTCCAGCGAGGTTTTCCAATTTTAGTACGTTTCGTTCTGCGAATGACAGTGGGCAATGTCATCAATCATTTTTGAGCTTTTTTTCTATTGTCCCGAATACCGTTGGGGAGGGAGGGGGGTGGAATATTGCCAAAAATTGCATCTCAAGAGCTTTGATGACAGTAATTTATTCCAGAATCCGATGTTTCTTTGCGAAAACGATAAACATTCGTACATCGCAGATTCAATTTGTAATAATATCTACGGCTGGAGGTATAAAAATTGAAAGTTTAAACGGATGCATTCTTTACGAAACGGTATAGCATTACTCAGTGGCTGTTTCTCTCACTTTTTTTTTTCTTTTTCTCGAAGTGAGACACATTTTTTATTAATAGAACCATCGATCATAAATTTGCGTCACGGTTGTTTACAACTTTTGGACGATATTTGAGACATGATTCACGCAACATTCGAATCTTCGGATAAAAGCTCAAGTTGCTTTTAAAATTTTTGTTACCGATTGAAAAGAAGAAGAAAAAAAAACGTCGCACGACAGAAAATCTATTTATATTTATGTATTTTTTTTATAAATCGCCATTTCGTGCATTCGAATGTGTTTTTCATAAATCACTTTGCGCCGGGTTGCCGCGGTATCTTGACAATATAAATCCGTCGCAAAAACGCGGTCATCCAGATCAACAGTTTTCGAGTTCGAGTGCGTCCTGCGGCTGGCCCGTTCGTGTGGGCCGAAAGTATTTGTGTCAATGTCGCAAAAGAGTTGCACAAACTTTTGAAACGTCCGAAGGCGCCACATGGTCGCTCGAACTCAAAATGGCGACCCCACAGTCCCGGCCGACGGTGAAATGGAAGACGTTAAGAAGCATCTTCGGAAAGAAAAGGAAAAAAACAAAACGAAAAAAAAAACGAAATTCTTCTTTCTCGTGACGAACTTATATGGATAAAACTTTTTCGAGTCCCGACGTATCTTTCTAGATGCAATTGGACGAGACTTGTTTCGTTCGTAACGTGAGAAAACTGGATGTTCCAAATTTAAGAATTTTCGAATTGTTTGGCGCATTTTCGATGATGAATCAATCGTGCGAATATGTACGAGATAAAATGTTGGATAAAAATAACGATGACAACATTAATACTTTGATGAAAATGTTGAAGCATATTCTGACGCATATTCTGAAGCATATTCTAACGATGACAACATGAATACTTTGATGAAGATGCAGAAGCGTATTTTGACGAATGCATAATAATAATGATGATAATGATAATAATAATAAAATGAATAAATGAAATCTGACTATATTAATATCACTAAGTCGATATTGATATTGTTAGTGATACAGGTCGGTTCACGCAACATGTGCACTGTTATAACTTCCCAAGTATGCGTTGCACGGAAAAATGTTGCATACGATAGTTACATGGTTTGTAAGGATGCATTACGTAGTGCATCAATTTTTTTTATGGGTTGCGACGTCTCGAAGATTTGAAGGACAACTTTATTTTTTTTAACAGATCACTATATTTTTTATAGCGAAATATGGTAGAGAGTCGCATTCTAGGTAAAAAAAAGTGTTGATATTTATTAGCCCTAAACTTAATAGTTAACGAATAATTTCACTTTATTGCTAAAAAAATTTTCTTCACATAATATCAAATTGGATATTCAACCTTATCACAGATTTGCGCAGAACAGCGATGTTTACGTGACAGTGAGTGACTAGTGGCTTATCGCAACTAACGTAAGTGTCCTGCGGAAATCTGTGATAACGTCGAATCTCCATGTAACCTCCATGTATAACCATGTAACTTTCATATATAACATTTTTTGGTGCAACGCATACTTTGGAAGTTATAACTGTGCACACGTTGCGTGGACCACCCTGTATATATGTATATTGTCAAAAAAAACCGTAATAATAATGATAATAATAATAATAATAATAATAATAATAATAATAATAATAATAATTATTATTATTATTATTATTATTATTATTATTATTATTATTATTATTATTATTATTATTATTATTATTACGGTTTTTAATAATATATAATAATATAATAATATATATATAATATATATTATATAATAATAATAATAATAATAATAATAATAATAATTATTATTATTATTATTATTATTATAATAATTATAATATTAATACTATTAATATTATAATAATAATAATAATAATTATTATTATTATTATTATTATTTTTATTATTATTATTATTATTTTGATCTCGGTCGTTATTTCTCTGAACAAATGTTGTCATAGTCGAATGTCTCCGTGAAAATACCGACTGATTCATGATACGTCTACGTCCGTATGGTATAGCCATAGTAGACGACATTTGAAAAAGCCACGTCTCTCATGTTCCTCAAATGGTAACTCTCGAAAAAAATGGGTTGGACCTTTCGCAATCATCCGCTATCAAATGATGTCGCTACTAACTTTTGCGCGCAATCAAGCCAACGAAGATAACCTCAAGCTGTCAATTTGGAGCGAAGCTTTCGAAAGGAAAAAATTGTTGGTAAACATCGTCGCCGATGAAAGACGAATTACTACAAGTGCAATGCGAATTTCTTCAAATATTTTGTAGCATCAAAAAGAGAAAATGTCTCAACACGGTGCTGCATTACAGACGTATAATCAGGAACTCGTAAAATGTAAAATATTCGTCGCATAACCTCGAAAATATCCCTTTATTTTTTTTTACCAATAGCGTTGTTTATTATGAAATATTTTTGCAGGCTTGGAAGACATGAAGAGACGACGAAGCGAAGTACAGTCTCAGATTGATTCGCAGGAAGAGGAAAAAACGAATTTGCAACGAGAGATTGAGAAAATGTCTTACAAGCTGACGAGACTGAACGAGAGTCTGAGCAAGAGGATAGCGGTGAGAAACGAGTATGACAGAACTATAGCGGATACCGAAGCTGCGTACGTCAAGGTAATTGAAACGATGCCTCGAACAGGACTGCGACTTTGTTTTTTCAATTCTTCCAAGGTTCTTTTCAACCCTAATAGCCAATGTATCGATTGATCAGATAAATGGGGTTATTAATCTACCAAAATTCTATTTTACAAAAATATGGTCGAGAGCGAGCGCGATTCACGCACAGAGAATTTCCTACATGTATTTTTGGTAATTAATTTCCAAAAGTCTGTAACGCTTAGAACTTTCATAATAATTTTTATGCAAACTTCACAAGAGGTATTTCGAATGTTCCTGGATTTAAAAAAAAAAATGTTCCAGTACATCATTTTCAGAATATCTTTTGAGATATGGTATTTAAAATTATTTAAAAAATATTTTAGCATTTCCCATAACAAGCCCTTTCAAACAATACCTCACATTTTGAAAAAGACACAGAATTGAAAAAAAAAATGTTTGAGTACTCAATTTGACTTTTCTTCAATTCTCATATGAATAGTTTAAAGTGATAACTAGTGCAAAATATGCGAGTCTCACATATATGAAATACCATGCTAAGTTTTTATCATCTGAGTCGCATGGTTTCGAAATAAATTAGTTGTGATAGATGGATAGACACACAGACACGCAATGAGATCTTAAAAGGGTTTCATTTATTCTTTGGATGCATGAAACTCTAAAAATAGTGCTGCTCGTTTAAAATTAGTGTGGGACCATGCAAAAGTAAAATTTCATAGCTAACGACTTTGCCGGAATCATCAGTAAAATAACAAATAATGTAAAAATTAACTTTACTCCAGAATCTTCTTCACGTCGTATTCAGCAGCGAATAGACCCTTCTGGGATTCAATAGATTTATGAAATTGCAATGTGTTTCCAACATACCCGCTTGCAAGTACTCGCTCGACTCATTACTCCACAAACAAATAACCATATTATTGATTCTTCATTTTTCAGATCTTGGAAAGTTCTCAGATTCTCTTAAACATGATAAAAAGAGAAGCCACAAGCCTGGACCAAACTCTGGTAAAAGCGAGCATGGCTAAACAGGACTCCCGACAATGACACCCAAAAAATTCTCGATTAGAAAATTATTTATTTAAAATATTCAACGCCATAATGAGTGCTGAGACGCAGGGATTCGATAAGTACAAAGTTTGTAAATACTTCGCCTAGGATTATGAATAATTACAATTTTTTTATCCGATCGAACTACGTTATATACATTATATTTTTGTAAAGAACAATTTTTCTACGTAAACCGATGTACGAGTGTGTATGATAATTATAATATTTCTAATGCAAACGCATTGTCACTTGCGGACGATGAGTTCATCGCCTCGAGGCAGTGATTGTTCTACGATCGTGGAACGAAATGCAATTGAATCTCGTGCGATCAATGAGTTTGCTAAACTGCCAGACGTAAATTAGATAGCGACGGCGTCTTTTGACCGCAAAGAAAGTCCTTTGTATTTAGGAAGGCTATGATTTTCAACGTAGCGAGTCTTTCGTGGTGTCGAATAAAATAAAATTAACACTTTTCGCAATTGTTCCAACCGGCTGATTTAATAACGAAGAATAGAGCGAAGTATCATGCGTTTCCCAATGATTTTTGTTCCTGCCATACTCGTTGCAACACTTCGGGGTCGTCGTAACCGTGGGAGGTTATCACGTACTTGTAATTGTACATGGTATAATCTTTCTTGTAAAAATGAAATTCGTCACAATGGAATGGCTCTATATCGGCTTTTTTAGCGACAATACCGAGAAATATGTCGTCGAATCTGAAATGTTGAGTGTAGAGACTCGTGTAATACATGTCGAGAAGAGCTTCTTTGGAAAGTACGTAAGCTCCGGCTGTGACGTAAGGTGGCCACAAGTGATAAGGATATTCCTTCAACGAAACGTACCACTTCGACGTTTTGTGTCTGTGAGGCGACGACACTATAACATAACCAGCGAACAGTCTTACGTCGTCGGGTAATTCTAAATCGAAAATTTGACGTCTCGTTCTGTTGCGAGATGGTTCGAGATTGATCGAATCGTCAGATAATTTCAGAAAGTGCGAAGAAGTTTTGTTTTTGTTTTTTGGAATATTTGTTTCGTTGGTTTTGGAATTTTTTTTGGGGATTTGATGAGCAGACATTTTGGTTTTGTTGTGAGAGGTCCATCCCGGTCTGCGTCTCATCATTATTTTTTCCTTAGCCGTTGCTCTTTTTGTAATTCTATCGATGATGGAATTCTCATCGAATTGGTTTTTAATCGAATCCTGATGGGACGCGAGCGAATCGTCGTCCGTGGCGTTGGCTCGATCGGAATCTTTGATCTCTCGTTTGCGCGCAGCCATTCTGCCAGGATCTTTCAAGTAATCGGGGTAGTAAGCGGGATTTCTGATGAATCTTAGAACGTTCTTCACCGACACGTACATGTCGTCATCTACGAACATGTAAAACTTCGAGTGTTTGCAGTGATGAACGGCCCATTTGAATCCCATCATGGTTTTTATAGTGTTGTTGTAATAAGCGTCGACAAAGTCAGCTTGCAGAATATCGTTGTATTCGTTGGACTCCGCGTTTATTCTGGCTTGAAGCTCGACATCGTTGGGACGAACGCCGAGCAAAAATACGGTTATAGTCGGTACGTAGAAAAATCTTTGACCGAAACCCCACGATTGTCTTATTCCGATTCGTCGTTCGAAATTGTCAGCCGCCGACTTTACCAGAAAAACTAGTCTCAGAGTGGCGTAATCCGGATGGGCGCATTTGTCCTTCACGTTGTGCAAGAATTTGTAGTTGTACTCGTTTATCGGCTGTAAATCAGGTTTCTTGTTGCGTCTCAGAGCTTCGACGAACGGTTGAATCTCGCCGTTGTAAGGATATATGAAGTTATCGTTGTAGGAGACTTCGAACATGTGGGTGAAGGCTCCGAAATAGTCGAGTACGACGATTACGGCGAACGCGAAGCACGCGTATTTTAATTTTATCTTTGACATGCATCGTAATGATTTTTGAAAAAACGATTGCAAGAGACAGAACATTATATCATCGATTATCTCGCATCTCCGATGACATCACTTATCGTTGCTAGGACGACGAAGACAGACCTGCCGCATTGAAAAGACAAATCTAGTTAAAAACTTATTATTTTATATCCAAACATAACCTCCCGAAACTTCGTATCTATGCGTCCTAACAATTTGAGATTCTTTTAACAAACATTTAACGGACGAAAAATATGTTTACCCATGTAAATCGATGAAGCTGCGTGTAAATAGTGTTGCAAAGCAAGTCAAATACGTTTTGGGGTCATCCTTGGACGATTTTAACTGTCAATTGTCAATGAGTGACAGGTATTGATAAACTTTATTCGTGCGTGACACATGCAACTAGCTCCATAGTCGGTGACTTTCAATATTAACTACTTTATATTGAGAAGGTTAAATATTGCAACAAAAGTGAGGATCTAATTGAATAATAAACTAAAGTATTGAACCGGCTTTATTATATTTGGATAATTCGATCAGTACAAAGCACAACTTTTGCACAATGCTCAACCGCACGTGCACATTCGTTTATTCGCAAATAAATAACACAATACCATACCAATAATCTCTATTATCTAACGAAATTGATAATCATAACAAAATTACAGCCGAGATCGATTTATTTTTCCGAGTTATTTTACCACTGCTCGAGTAATCAGCAAGTACGGCAAGAATTATTTAAATATGGCGCGCACCGAACGATGGCGCCACGCGGTTTATTCAACGAATAAACTTTCCACATCGATAAGGTCCAAAGGAATTGTTCAATCGAAAAGCTGCGTCCGAACGATAGTTTCAATCGTTCCAAGAAGACGCCAACTAAAATTCATTATCCCACATCTCGCGAGACTCGACAAAATGGCTGCATTCCGCGCACTTACGTTCTCAAATAAAAAAAGTGTTTCGTCAAAATCTCGCCAAATGCCCGATAAAAAAAAATATACATACATTTTATCGACTCCAGGGCCGCACCAATACAAATGCATAGCTGCATCCAACGATTGTACTCGAACCGCCATCTTTTAGTAGGTCGAGAACTACATCGGTTAGTCAAAACATTTCTCAATAAAACAACAAATTAATAAAAATCGTTTCAACATTCGCATCAACGATCAGTGTTTTCCACGATATTTTGAAAATTCGATATTTTTCAAGGTTTCGAGAAGCGCATGGGACAGGGCGTTGAGTTCATCGACCTCGGGGGTGATTGTGACAAGAGGCGCAACCGGCCATGTTTATATCACAGTGAATTTGAGCTGGTGCGCCGAAATAAAGAGTGTTTATCGGGATTACGTGCGGGGGTTTGATATTGTAAACATTTACGGTGAACATCTCGTGAAATTCCCGTGAACGAGGGAAATTTCACAATGGAGACGAGCGAGAGAGGTGAGTAAAAAAAAAAAACGTTCGATGATTTTTTTAAAAAACTTTGAAACGTAACAATATTGAACTCTGACACAAATCCCGGACTGGGGGCAATGGCAGTGTCAGGGTCGAAGCGGAACTAGTTCAGTGACCGCATTTGCCGGAAAATTATGTGTTATTTTGCAACGAATAACGAATTAAACAATCGTTCTTTGGGAATTCGAACGTTTCGTTCGAATCCGGGAAAATTCGATGCTCGTAAGAACGACGAATAACGATATCGAGTTCGTATCTATGTCACGCGTTCCACTTTTTCGAGTGACTGTACGACGATTTCTCGCTCTCGGCAGGTCCGATGCACGGTTTGGGAAACACGCGTGAAGCTGGGACCTGCGTGACGAGACCGAGACGACCAACGTTTGCATTTAATCTCGATGATACTTTTATTCATTTATTCAAATTTTTTATTATCTTCGTCATTTGGTTGATGGGGCTTTTTGCACCTGCCGCAAGGTTGTTACCGCGAGTGGACGGTCGTGGAAGGTGATTGTACCTCGCTACGTTCACGCATCACGTCGTGGAGTATCCGAGAGAGAAGTTTTTTTCCAGTTGGAACGAAAGCCTGGATTATTGTGATTATTTTGATGATCGAGGGTTAATCGTTCAGCTGGAATGTGGGGTTGTGAATTGCTAAGGGTCAATGAAGTTATTATTTACACGCCTACGCATTCGTGTGTGACAACAAACACGTGAAATTTTTACTCGGAGATCGAGCACATGCGTTGCAACGTGGCGACACCTGTCGTCCGAAGCGTTTCACGAACGTACAGTGTATATACGTATCTATGAGTATATATATGTATATGTATGAGAGATTCTATATAAAATCGGCTACTTCTAATCCTACTGGTGGGCGATTTGGATGAATTTTTTTTTTCCTCGAAGTACTTGATGGCTACAACATTCGACAATTTTATTGAATTTTTGGCATCATTATTTTTTTCGTAATGAATTTTTTAAGATTTTGTCAAACTATTTTTCAAATGCAAATATCTCCGCGGTGAAACATCCAAATCTAATCGCCTGCACGTCGAAATATTGTTGAAATTGATAAAATTAATAAAACTAATAAAAAAAGTTTTGAAATGATCTTTTATAAAAAGATATTACATTTTTTTTAAATTTGCATCATTTTTTCAAGGTTTCAATT
The DNA here is from genome assembly GCA_963971145.1 of Sussaba pulchella. Taxonomy (NCBI): domain Eukaryota; kingdom Metazoa; phylum Arthropoda; class Insecta; order Hymenoptera; family Ichneumonidae; genus Sussaba; species Sussaba pulchella. The sequence continues at coordinate 8,240,481 of OZ020170.1, forward strand.
ACTAAATCGACTTTATGAAAAAAAAACGGCTTTTTAGAAATATTTTATCCAAATTCCTTGTCCGGTAGTGAAAATTTTGAGCGCCAATTGAGTGAGAGTAGTAAAACTGTATTTGTTATTTTTCCTTGCATTTTGGAGCTCATTAAAATTAAGAAACTTGCACGGTATATCCGGAAAGAATCGTTTAAATTAAATCGCCCGGGTGTAAAAATATGCATTTCAAACTGACCTTTCAGAAAACAATACAGACAAAAGCAATATCGATCACTTTTTCCACGTTTTAACTGCCAAAATTCACTGTATAAGAAAAGCGCCATCTTTGATTTTTTTCAAATTTCCTGTCCGATTGCGAGGATTTAAAGCCCGGAGTGAATGTGGAAAGATCATATTTACTATTTTTCCGTGAACTTCAAAGTTGATCGAAATCGAAAAACTAGAAACTGCCATGAATATTCCATAAGCAAAGGTTCTTTTATTAGTGTAGGATCTTAATGGTAAAACAGACACCAGCAACGCAAAAAATGTATTGTATTATCGCTTGTTCAACGAAAAAGTTTAGGTTAAAGATTATTTATCATGTACTGAATCTCAATCATTCACGATCTTGAAAGCTCAGAACAATTCTCGAAAGAGGTTGTTAAACTTAAAAATGAATGGTTTTTTAAAAATAGTTATCTATACTTGTGGAATAATTATTGCAGTTCCTAGTTGTTTCATTTCGAGAAACTTTGAAATTCGCGGAAAAATTGTAAATATGGTCTTTCTACCATCACTGGAAAGTCGATTGTAGTAATTGAAACGTGCAAAAAGATATACATTCAAAAAATAAAAAAACGTATATTCTTTTCCGCAAGACCAGTTCAAATCCCATATTTTCACGTGCTCGCGATTGAATTTGGATTTTTCGCCTCGGAGATATTTGCATTTGAAAAATTGTTCGGTGAGATTAAAAAAAATTCATTACTAAATGAACTAAGACGGCAAAAATCTAGGAAAATTGGCGAATGTTGTCGTCATCAAGTACTTTGAGGAAATTTTTTTAAATCCAAATAGAAGGCCGGTCGGGTCAGGAGTGGCCGGTTTTATGTGGAATCCCTTATATATATGTATACATGCGGTCAAGCCGTTTCGGTCCTCTACTGCGAGAATGCTCGAGGCGAAGAGCTGCGAGTCGTGCTTGGCCGTTCTATTTTATTCTGGACCTCTTGGAATCTGTGGGTCAAAATTAAAGCTTTAACCCCTTTCTCTCTTCCTCTTTCGTTTTCTCTCTTCACATGACCTGCATCGAAGATTCTCGATCGAGCTGTTTGAATTAAACAAATAATCGAAAACCTGGCGAAGGCTTCAGGCATCGATAAATCGAAGTCAAATATAATCTCAGGGCTTCTCTCGTTCTCTCTCTCTCTCTCTCTCTCTCTCTCTCTCTCTCTCTCTCTCTCTCTCTTTCTCTCTCTCTCTCTCACTCTCCTCTTTGCTACTCCGCAGTGAACGTTATTGGTTTTGTACTCCCTCAAATATATATCTACATAAAAAAATATGAAATATTACACATATTTTATAAATACATCACAAATACGTTTCCTTAAAGGAAAAAATGCAATCCGTCTTTTTCCACACGAAAATCATTCAAAATTTGGCGTGTCAACAGGGAATGAGTGCACAGAGTACATAAATGTTTGTTATATAACTCATTTGGGCGAAAAGAAATTACAGTCTTCTTATCGACCGAGCTATGGTACGAAAATGTTTATTAAATCTGTGACGTTTGATTGCAAAGTGCAAGAAAAAGCGGACCTTCGCTAACCTTGTGCACTTATCACCGCGAGGATTTTTCGATTTTTTCCAAATTGTGCTGAGGTCGTATTTCAGAACAAGAAGGGGATTAGGATTAAGGGCATGATGAAACGTATATATGAGGGAAAGAGACAGAACTGTAGCTCCGATCGTGGATGGACGGAGTAGAGCCTACAGCATTTTTGTTTTGTTTTTGGAGCGAATTATTGTAATCGCAATCATAATGGTATACTGCAAAAAATATATACACTAAAACCTCGATTATCTAGTCTCGATGGGGGTCTCCGGATAAACGAGAAGTCGTAAAAATCTCTTCCCTCCAGACTCAAGTGAGCGCGACTCCGAGCAGGGCTGTGATGACGGCAATAGTAAATGCAAGCGGGAGACCATCCTATGCATATACGCTCCTGAACTTCCCCCCACGAATTCCGGCAACGTCCCGCATCGAAGCGAGACCGAGCTCAAGCGACTGGATAATCGAGGTTTCAGTGCATGGTAGAACCCCTCTAATTGGAACAGATCGGATTTCCGATTGCAGGGGTTACATAAGGCGTTACTTAAAGGGGAAAAAAATCTTGACCACACCTACTGGCGGTGCCGTATCTCAAAATGTCCCAAGCCTGCAATGTTTTACAACAAAAACGTTAAACGTTTTATAAAAACAGTCGGGGGTGCATCTTCGCACGGACCTGTCTTTTGTCTCACGTCGTTTCTTTATAGCATCACGGCCGGTGGAGAAGTGTAGGAGTATTGGGCATGATTCCGCGTGTTTCGATACGCGGAGTTCCGATTACAAAGGTCCTACTGTAGATGTACCAACAATTTACTTGTGTGCTGTCAAAATAATTGTCATCACTCTAACTTTCATTCTCATTCCCAAAATCCCATATAAGATCGAAACAGGGACTGATAATGTAGAAAGAAATCTATTTTCAACCTAATATGTGATTGTGAGTATTTTCAGTAGAGTTGAAATGACAATACTTTTTTTCGACATTTTCTTCTTGATTTGCTTCGCAGCACCGATTATTTAAATATCATCGCAGACGATATTATCGTCAGGATTGGAAATCGATGCCGCTCCATTTTCTCTCTTCCGTACAATGATTTTTCTTTGTTTGGAAAATAAAACAAGTCTGCTTTCAGAAACTTTGCAGAAACTCTTGTATATGCTTCAATCTGAATCTGAAGCAGTCACATTTCCAGCTCGTCTGAATCCTGTGGATATGGGGGTCGAGGACGGTTGGGGGTGGTTTTCTCGTAAGGGGTTGGAGCATTAAATTTGAAATTAACGGCAATTGAGAGCCGTTAATTTAACATGAATTTAGACACCACATTCGAATTTCCAGCTCGTCAGGATCCTGTGGATATGGGGGTCAAGGACAGTAGGGGTGGTAGGCCTATGGCTACGATCGCTTCTCGGCCAATGGCTACTATCGCTTCTCGGCCTGTGGCTACGGTGACTTCTCGGCCTATGGCTGAGATCGCTTCTCGGCCAATAGCTACGATTGCCTTTCGGCCAATGGTTACGATCGCTTCTCGGCTTATGGCTACGATGGCTTCTCAGCAAGTGGCTATGATCGCTTCCTGGCCTTTAGCTGAGAACGCTTCTCTTGGCCTTTGGCTAAGTAAGATGGCTTCTCGGCCGATAGCTACGATCGATTCTCGGCCAATGACTACGATCGCTTCTCGACCTATGGCTAAGATCGCTTCTCGGCCGATAGCTACGATCGATTCTCGGCCAATGGCTACGATCACTTCTCGTCCTATACCTGAGATCGCTCATCGGTCTTTAGCTAATATGGCTTCTCGGCCGATAGCTACGATTGCTTGTCGGCCAATGGCTACGATCGGTTCTCGGCTTTTGGCTAAGATCGCTTCCCGGTTTATAGCTAAGATTACCTTTCGGCTTATGGCTAAGATCGCTTCTCGGCCTTTGGCTAAGATGGCTTCTCGGCCGATGGCTACGATCGCTTCTCGGCTTATGGCTACGATGGTTTCTCGGCCTATGGCTACGATCGCTTCTCGGCTTATGGCTACGATGGCTTCGCGACAAATGGCTACGATCGCTTCTCGGCCTTCGGCTAAGATGGCTTCTCGGCCTATGGCTACGATGGCTTCTCGGCCGATGTCTGTCATCGCTTCTCGGCACATGGCTACGATCGCTTCTCGGCTTATGGCTAAGATGGCTTCTCGGCCGATGGCTACGATGGCTTCTCGATAAATGGGTACGATCGCTTCTCGGCCTTTGGCTAAGATCGCTTCTCGGTCTATAGCGAAGATTGCCTCTCGGCTTATGGCTACGATGGCTTCTCGGCCTATGGCTACGATCGCTTCTCGGCTTATGGCTACGATGGCTTCTCCGCCCATGGCTACGATCGCTTCTCGGCTGATGGCTAAGATGGCTTCTCGGCCGATGGCTACGATCGCTTCTCGGCCAATGGCTACGATGGTTTCTCGACAAATGGCCACAATCGCTTCTCGGCCTTTGGCTAAGATGGCTTCTCGGCCGATGGCTACGATGACTTCTCGGCCAATGGCTAAGATCGCTTCTCGGCCAATGGCTAACATTGCTTCTCGGCCAATGGCTACGATCGCTTCTCGGCCAATGGCTACGATGGCTTCTCGGCCAATGGCTACGATGGTTTCTCGGCCTATGGCTACGATCGCTTCTCGGCTTATGGCTACGATGGCTTCTCGGCCTATGGCTACGATCGCTTCTCGGCTTATGGCTACGATGGCTTCTCGGCCCATGGCTACGATCGCTTCTCGGCTTATGGCTAAGATGGCTTCTCGGCCGATGGCTACGATCGCTTCTCGGCCAATGGCTACGATGGTGACTCGACAAATGGCCACGATCGCTTCTCGGCCTTTGGCTAAGATGGCTTCTCGGCCTATGGCTACGATGGCTTCTCGGCCGATGTCTGTCATCGCTTCTCGGCCCATGGCTACGATCGCTTCTCGGCTTATGGCTACGATGGTTTCTCGACAAATGGCTACGATCGCTTCTCGGCCTTTGGCTAAGATCGCTTCTCGGTCTATAGCGAAGATTGCCTCTCGGCTTATGGCTACGATGGCTTCTCGGCCTATGGCTACGATCGCTTCTCGGCTTATGGCTACGATGGCTTCTCCGCCCATGGCTACGATCGCTTCTCGGCTGATGGCTAAGATGGCTTCTCGGCCGATGGCTACGATCGCTTCTCGGCCAATGGCTAAGATCGCTTCTCGGTCTATAGCGAAGATTGCCTCTCGGCTTATGGCTACGATGGCTTCTCGGCCTATGGCTACGATCGCTTCTCGGCTTATGGCTACGATGGCTTCTCCGCCCATGGCTACGATCGCTTCTCGGCTGATGGCTAAGATGGCTTCTCGGCCGATGGCTACGATCGCTTCTCGGCCAATGGCTACGATGGTTTCTCGACAAATGGCCACAATCGCTTCTCGGCCTTTGGCTAAGATAGCTTCTCGGCCGATGGCTACGATGACTTCTCGGCCAATGGCTAAGATCGCTTCTCGGCCAATGGCTAACATTGCTTCTCGGCCAATGGCTACGATCGCTTCTCGGCCAATGGCTACGATCGCTTCTCGGCCTTTGGCTAAGATGGCTTCTCGGCCGATGGCTACGATGGCTTCTCGGCTTATGGCTACGATGGCTTCTCGGCCAATGGCTACGATGGTTTCTCGGCCTATGGCTACGATCGCTTCTCGGCTTATGGCTACGATGGCTTCTCGGCCTATGGCTACGATCGCTTCTCGGCTTATGGCTACGATGGCTTCTCGGCCTATGGCTACGATGGCTTCTCGGCCGATGTCTGTCATCGCTTCTCGGCCCATGGCTACGATCGCTTCTCGGCCAATGGCTACGATGGTGACTCGACAAATGGCCACGATCGCTTCTCGGCCTTTGGCTAAGATGGCTTCTCGGCCTTTGGCTAAGATGGCTTCTCGGCCGATGGCTACGATCGCTTCTCGGCCAATGGCTACGATGACTTCTCGGCCAATGGCTGAGATCGCTTCTCGGCCAATGGCTAACATTGCTTCTCGGCCAATGGCTACGATCGCTTCTCGGCCAATGGCTACGATCACTTCTCGGCCAATGGCTACGATGGCTTCTCGGCCGATGTCTGTCATCGCTTCTCGGCCCATGGCTACGATCGCTTCTCGGCTTATGGCTACGATGGTTTCTCGACAAATGGCTATGATCGCTTCTCGGCCTTTGGCTAAGATGGCTTCTCGGCCGATGGCTACGATCGCTTCTCGGCCAATGGCTACGATGACTTCTCGGCCAATAGCTGAGATCGCTTCTCGGCCAATGGCTAACATTGCTTCTCGGCCAATGGCTACGATCGCTTCTCGGCCTTTGGCTACGACGGCTTCTTGGATAATCGCTATATCGCTAAGATGGTAACTCCGCCTATGGCTACGATGGCTTTTCGGTCTATGGCTACGATGGCTTCTTGGCCTATGGCTGAGATCGCTTCTCGGCCCATGGCTAAGATCGCTTCTCGGCTTATGGCTACGATGGCTTCTCGACAAATGGCTACGATCGCTTCTCGGCCTATGGCTGAGATCAGCGTGTGAAATCAGTCGGAGGCACTGTTTCGAGAGAAACGCGTTCAACTGCTTGTTATGGAAAGAAAACGTATACAACTTATCGTGTGTCTGTGAGTTATCAGTGAATTCATACGACAATATCGAAATTCATTCTTTGTGAAGTCCGTTCGTTCCGAAATCGAAGAAAAGAAAAGAAAAAATTCGTACTTACAGCGATGATTGATATTTTTTGATAAATCAAACGGAAACCTGAAGCTTGTGAATAGTACTTGAAAATGAAAAATTTAAGGATTTTGTATAACAAGAAAGAGTGTTCAAGTTTTAAGCGTGAAATTTGTTTTTTTGAGTACGTAATCTATAAGTATATTTCATGATTGGCTGACTGACTGACAGACAACGCACAGCCTAAACCACTGAAGATAGAAACATAAATTTTGGAAGATATGTATCTGAGATGGTGCAGAGAAAATAACCGCTATACCTCCCGCCCCCTCTAGGAGGGTGAAACGGGGTAAGCCTTCTTTGTGCGGATTCTTGTATACTTCTTCTCTCTCAGATTCTTGTATTGCCCAGCTTTTGCCCTCGTCCGTCATATTGAATTTGAGGCAAATTCGTTTCTGTCAAATAACTCGCTCATTTCAAACTTTTGACTGAAAATTGTTTTAACCAAACTTGTAGAAAATTCAATTCTCTAGACCGTTAGTTATGACAATTTTTTGTCAACGATCGATATTTTGCGGGAAAGATCTGAAGAAAGGGATGGCATTTATTTACTGTAATATTCCATTTATTTTTCAGTTTAGCGCGTTAGTGAATATGAGAAAACTTACAGAGAATAAAGATTTACAATTTCGGTACCCACTTTTTCTCTCCTGCAATTAATATTTCAGGTCCTACGTCTATTAAGGTGATGTGCTACACAAACTGTGATTCCCCGTGAGCTCGGGTGAGATTGCGCCATGGGCGATTGCGGTAGAGCGAGAAAACGAGAGAAATATGTATCACATCACCTTAACCCATTCGGGATGTACAGTTGGCATCACAAAGATTCTATACCTAGTGTATTTCATTTTAGTAATCCTTGAGGGGGGTTATTAACCCTTCAACCCACTACGCTTTTTCGGCACCTTCCAACCCACTACGGGGGTCGTTTTCGTCCTGGCGTTCTTTGGACCAATAAAAGTGCTTTAAAAAATCTGAGAAAATTCATGGGAGCTCTTTTAATTTTCAACTTAAAGTTCCAATTGTAATATTTCAGAAAGAATTATTTTTTCATATAGTTTTTTATGAAAATATCGAGGTACGTAAGGAAAAATCACTTGCTCACTTAAAAAATCATAACTTGAAGCCAAATGAAGATATCTAAAAAATCAAAGAGGAAATTGAAGGGGAAGAGTATAGTCATAATTAAAAAAATAACACAATCAATATTATTCGAAAGAAGTGCTTAATTTTTTAACCTCAAAATGGCCAAAAATTGAGTCCTAAAATCGTGTTTAAAAATATTCAAAAATATATATAATGATAAAATTAATTATGAAACGGGTAAAAATCATTAGTAACACAATATTTTAAAATATCGAAGTAACTTTATTTTACGAAACACTCAGTGCAACACGAAATGCGGTGATCGTCGCAAGTTGCCATGCCGCATTTTGCGCAGCAATGATTTCTTCAGCAGTGCGACTCGCTATGATGATGAAAACTGCGAAAAAAAATTTTTATAATTTTTTTCGCGTGTGCAGACATTTTTTTTACACTTTTTGAACTTCAATGAACACTTTAAAACGACAAGTAGAAAAATTATTACCTGCCTTTTTGACCAACGCCGCCCCACTACGGGGGTCGTTTTCGTCCCGACGGAAATTGAATCGTCTGCTGCGACGGCCTGAGGGGAATTAGCGCGCTGCTATTCGGCAGGCGGGTCCTCGGGCAGCATAACTTTTTTTAGGAAGGGGATATGGCGCCTTCCGTGCCCGTTTTCAAAAGTTGAAGCACTTTGAAATTTCGATTGTGACGAAAACGACCCCCGTAGTGGGTTGAAGGGTTAATATTGTAAAGCTAGATTTTTAAATTGATTTTGCCATGGCGATGACCGCCATCTTGACTTAAACATCAATTCTTTTTTGATGAATAACTCGCTCATTTTTGACTTTTGAATAATAATGATTATTGCAAAACATCTACGAAATCTAGTTTCCTACAATTTAAGTAAGGACAATTCTTTCTCTACGATCGATATTTGTCGAGGTAAATCTAAAAAAAAAATGAATTTAAGGTAATGGGATACTGCTCGGTCGGTAACAGAAAACTGTAATCAATTGTTTGGGGCCCCAAATGTTTTGTCGAGTAAAAGACTGTGTTTACATCATGCACAATTCTCAGTCGCATGATGTAAGAACCGTGTTTTATTCGACAGAACAATTGTCGCGACAAACAACGTGTTGCCGTGATTGCAGCTATCTCTCTCGCACTTGCCGATGTAGTCCCTCACCTTAATGATCGTTCGCAGAACAAAAATCCCGAAAATTAAATTTGTTTTTTACGAGGGCCGAAGCGACGAGAAAAAATTCCCGGAAATAAAATTTATTTCGAGGGGTCGAAGGGTCATAACGAGCTGAAAGGGAGAAATTTTTGCGAATTATCTTCTTATAAAGTTACCATCGGATCTCTCTGAAATATTCACCACCGCTTGTTGTTATAAGTACGAGATAAGAAAATCCATTAATAATAATTTTGTTCGACACCGTAAGGAGCCCCTTCGAGGGACCCGCGAGTTTCATGACGAGGGCCAAGCTTTTTACGAAACAAAAATTCCCGAAAATGAAAATTTTTTCAACGGCGTCTAAGTGATTGTAACGAACGGAAAGGGAAGATATTTGTGCGAATTTTCTTCTAACAAAGTTATCATACGATCTCTATGAAATATTTACCACCGTTAGTTCAGATAAGTACGAGATAAGAAAAACCATTAATGATAATTTTGTTCGACACCGAGAGGGTCCCCGGCAGGGGACCCGCGAGGTAGCGAAGAAAATTATTATTAATGGTTTTTCTTATCTCGTACTTATCTGAACTAACGGTGGTAAATATTTCATAGAGATCGTATGATAACTTTGTTAGAAGAAAATTCGCACAAATATCTTCCCTTTCCGTTCGTTACAATCACTTAGACGCCGTTGAAAAAATTTTCATTTTCGGGAATTTTTTTTTCGTAAACAGCTTGGCTCTCGTCCTGAAACGAAAGTGCCCCAACCAGTACACGTCTATGTACATCAACAACGCTCCGTGTGTAAGCAGTAAGGGAAGCCGGTTTCGCGGCACGACCCGACCCGACCCGGACCGAGCGACTTCGGGTCGGGTGAACCGCCGGTGGTCGCCGTAACTGCCGCTACGCGTCGCAGCGGCCCCGATTCTCTCGCAAGTGAAAGAAACGCATAAACAGCATAAAAGCAACGAGAAAACTAGTCTCAATATCGCTTCTCGGCCTATGGCTAAGATCAAAGTGTAGTATCTGTTCTTATCAGCTTAATATCTGATACGCTCCTCATTGAGGAGCCAGAATATTAATCGAATTTTTTTGGGAGTCGTCTGGACCCACGGGCTTGCTCGGGGCGGACAAGGGTTGTACCGGCATTGCAGTGCCGCTGGTGTCAGCCCACGCAACACCTCTAAAAACAGACGACTCCACCTTATACAAAACACATACTACACTTGCTATTATAATACTAGTCAATTTTTTTTTTATATACTAGTCATCCAGTGTTAAATTATTAAATTATTAAATTATTTATTACCGTCACTCAGTGTTAAATTATTAAATTATTTACTGTTTACCGCCATTTAGTGTTAAACTATTAAATTATTTATTTATTATATACCGTTCTTTTTCTACCGCGTTAAACTTATTGTATTAAAATTTTCTGTGTTAACTACTACATTCAAAAAGTGAAACAATTGTGACGACGAAGCTAGGACAAACACATACGAGTGTTAACAAGTGGCCGGGAAGCGATCTGCCGGCGCGCTACCGTGGACGTCTGCTGCGCCCCATCCCCTCACCAACGAGCGAAGCAGCTGACTCATCGAAAAGGTAAGTGCCCGCCATCTTTCATTTCGTACCCGTCATACAATCCCTACACCGTAACGCTCGAAGCGACCTTGAACCCGTGACGTAGGGGCCTACGCTCGTCCAGTGCCAAAGGAATTCAGTACAAAGATCCTTAAAGCTACATAAAATACATGCACAGGGCCACTGCGGTGCGCCAAAGCATTAAATTCATTTAAAAAAATAAGGGAAAGCCTATAGCAATTAACAATAGATAGGAAAGGAGATTGGCACTGGCGCAGTGGTGGCACCTCGCCCGGACAAGACGCTTCGAGATCCCTTCGACGTTCCTGAGTCTCCCGTGGGCGACCCGAGGCACACTGGTGCGAAGTAGGGCAGGACGTCACTCATTAACCTAACCCTTTCCTTGAACGCAACCCACCGGGAAGGTTGCGGGTTCCCACCCCAAAGAATAATCCGCCCCTGGCGCCGGTCGCAAGCCCGGCCCCAGCCCTCCGCGCCCCGGAACAAACCGATAAAGCAATTAACATTGCAATATCGGTGAATCGTTCTGGGGAATCGTCATTCTCCACAAATTACCGCGAGAGAGACTTTGGAAATAATAAGTAAACCGTTAAATAACGAGGGCAGGAGGGACGAGGAGAGGTGAAGCCAGCGAAAAACAACAATAGAGTAAACAAACCCAAACGGTCCTGTACAAACAGTACCTCTGTACACAGGCCTAACCAACCAAGGCCGACACGATCGAGGCTCTAAGGAATGCGGCAATGCCAACGGCCATAATCCATGCTATACGACGTGCCACAATATAGTACATGCTGCAGGACCTGATTATTCATCACCTATTCATCCATCTATCTAGCTACCTGTTATACACACACGGACTAACTCCATGACGTAGATACTATGCCGAACAGCGACTGGGCTCTCAACTTAACTTTTAACCTCTGACGCGTAACTTTTAACTCTTAACCCCAACCTTAACTTTTAACTCCTAACCTCTGACCTCGAACCTTTAACCTCTTTAACTGTTAACTTTAACTTTTAACCTTGAACCTCTAACTTTTAACCTTTAACTTTTAACTTTTAATTTTTAACTTTTAACCTTTAACTTTTAACTTTTAACTTTTAACTTTTAACTTTTGACTTTAACTCTGAACTTTAAACTCTGAACTTCTAACCCTCAACTTTTAACCCTTAACTTTCTACCAGTAACGTCTTAACTCTGAACTTTTTTTTTTTTTTTTTTTTTTTTTTTTTTTTTTTTTTTTTTTTTTTTTTTTTTTTTTTTTTTTTTTTTTTTTTTTTTTTTTTTTTTTTTTTTTTTTTTTTTTTTTTTTTTTTTTTTTTTTTTTTTTTTTCAGCTCTTCACGCCCTGACACTGGTATCGCACCATACAATATTCTAACACCTAACCCTACAATTCTCAACTCCGACTTTTTTTTTTTTTTTTTTTTTTTTTTTTTTTTTTTTTTTTTTTTTTTTCCAGCTCTTCACGCCCTGACACTGTTATCGCACCATACAATATTCTAACACCTAACCCTACAATTCTCAACTCCGACTTTTTTTTTTTTTTTTTTTTTTTTTTTTTTTTTTTTTTTTTTTTTTTTTTTTTTTTTTTTTTTTCCAGCTCTTCACGCCCTGACACTGTTATCGCACCATACAATATTCTAACACCTAACCCTACAATTCTCAACTCCGACTTTTTTTTTTTTTTTTTTTTTTTTTTTTTTTTTTTTTTTTTTTTTTTTTTTTTTTTTTTTTTTTTTTTTTTTTTTTTTTCCAGCTCTTCACGCCCTGACACTGTTATCGCACCATACAATATTCTAACGCCTAACTTACAATTCTCAACTCCGACTTTTTTTTTTTTTTTTTTTTTTTTTTTTTTTTTTTTTTTTTTTTTTTTTTTTTTTTTTTTTCCAGCTCTTCACGCCCTGACACTGTTATCGCACCATACAATATTCTAACGCCTAACTTACAATTCTCAACTCCGACTTTTTTTTTTTTTTTTTTTTTTTTTTTTTTTTTTTTTTTTTTTTTTTTTTTTTTTTTTTTTTTTTTTTTTTTTTTTTTTTTTTTTTTTCTCCTCCTTCAGAACTCTGCGGCACGCGCCACCTACCTACCCCCACCTGTCTAGTCTACCTAGTCTAATTAGTCATTTACTCACTTCTCTACCTATCTATTTATTTATTTATTTATTTATTTACCTACTCAGTGTTCCTAAACTCTCTCTCGCGGGGTCAGGGCACTTGGCGCAAGATGAGTCAGCCATCTACACCAAAAGAAATAATCTTAGGCTACCCATACCCCGCGGTCATATGGTGCGATTTCTGCCCAAGACTCGACGTAGCGGGGGTGGGAAAGGTGAGAGGGAGATTCGCGGGGGAGAGGCGGCACGAAGATTACGTGAAGCACCTGAAGATCTACCACGCGGGAAAATACACCGCAGTCTTCAGGTGCCGGGAATGCGGGTACCAGGGGGGAGGTAAATACCCCCGCAAAATGCTCGCATCACATTATAAGACCGTTCACGAGGGGCCGCCCCCCCCCCGCGATGGGCCGCCGCAACCGGAAGCGGTTGAACAAGCCGCGTCCACGGGGGGGCCGATGGGGCGAGCACAGCCCCACCCCCCCAACCCACAAACACTAACACAAGCGCACACGAACACGAACAAGCAGATACGAACCGGTACCCGGACAGCCGCGCTGGGTGCCGGAATGCGCACGACCGCCACGCGGCTAATTTCCAGAGGCCGCGCAGAAGAACCCAGGCCCGCCGACCACGCATCAGAAACATCGCCAGGACCATCGAGGCCAGTGGCATCGTCAACACCCGCGGAAAGAAACACCCCGGGGGAAACCCCGCCGCAGACCCAGGCCAGGGAGGCCACACCGACAGCCACAGCCTCCCCCCTCATGCGGATGATGATGGCGGCCAAGGGAGCACCGTCGCCGGGGACGACACCCAGAACACCAGCAGCGACAGGACCCACCCCAACGCCACCCTTTGTCAGAGTCACAAGGGCCCAGAAAGCAAAAAGGGTGGCGAAAGCGGCGGCACGGGCTACTCCGACCGGCACACGACCCGCCGCAATGGCCGGAGATGGTCGAGCCCGAACAACGGGAGCCAGAAGACTGGGACTGGTTGACCTCGACGCCACACCATCAGCCCCCGCAACCCGACCAGTGTCGCCGACAAAGACCTTCGCGGAGATGGTGAAAAGGTCCCCCACACCACCTGAGGGGCCTCTAGACCACCATGTGACGGAGGGACAACACCTCACCCCCGTCACCAGCTCCCCGCCGGCTGCTCCAAGAAGGACCCCGACACTAACCACGGCGACACTGACGACAATGACCACGACGACCACCACGTGCGGGGGCCCGGTCATGTCACCAGTCCTAGTCACCACCACGCCGCCGCTCACCGGGAAGCCACAACACCGGGCAGGTGCGTCATCATCACCGGCTGGACACTCAACACCAACAGAAGTCCTGACCGCGGACGTGAGGGAACAACCTGGAGCGGGGCGGACACCGGGGCCTAGTATGGAAACGGGGACGGGCGATGCCACCAACACGCGGCCACACCAATGGGAGAGAGTGCCCCCGAGAAATCAGCGGGCACCGGGGCACAGGTCGGCGGGAACAGGACCCAGAACGCCCCTGGAAATTAGTATCAAAAATAGCCACAGCAAGCGAGAAAATAGCCGCAACAGCACACAAAACAACACACAACACGCACAACACGAAACAGCGCGAGATGCTATGCGCGAACACAGCGACAATACACCACACAACTCACATCACCTCACACAAAACAGAACAGACCACATCACTCACAGCACACAACACCACACGAGGGGAACCATCCCAGCATGCTCGACGACGAGCGATGTCTCGCGCAGTTTGAACGCGGGGCCAGGTAGGGGTGGCAGCGACCGAGGGGCCCCGGCAAGAAGGGCGCAAGCTAACCGTGAGCCCACGAGAGCCGCCGCGCGACCCCCCTCCCGCCCGGGGCGGGCGCGGGACGCACTCCCCAGCGTGATCCGCCGACCTCTCCGGCCGGAAGCAGCTGAAAGAAATGACGGCCACCCGACAACAGAGGACCGTCAGGATAGGAGCAGACGGCTCAGAGAGGAGCGGCTGCAGCTGGTCGGGGAGATCGAGCGGGTCGACGGCAGAGAACAACTTGAGCTGGCCGCCGTAAAGGCGGCGGAATTCCTGGGGAGGTTAACTGAGCGTCGTGCCCCGCCGGATGGGGGGGGGGGAGAGCGACGGGGACGGCGGAGAGAAGATCGGAGAGACGGGCGCCGTCGGGGGGGCGAGAGCGTCGCACCGGAGGGGAGAGCCGAAGGGAGGGGCGTAAGAACCCAGGGAGCGGTGGCGGCTGCTACCCGGCTCCAGAAACTGTACCGTAGTAACCGACGCAGAGCGGTGCAGGAGGTGCTGCTTGGTCCACGAGAACATTGCACTATAAGCAAAGCGGGGATCGAGGAGCACTTCCGGGCCATACATCGGCCACGGGATCTGGAGAACGGGCTGCCGCCGGTGTTCCCGGAGGATGCGCCGGACGAGGTGAGCTGCGAGGCCCTGGAGAGACCCTTCACGGCAGACGAGGTGAGCAAAAGGCTTCGGGGGATGACTAACTCCTCCCCCGGACCCGACGGCGTAACCTACTCAGAGCTGCGGAGGGCCGACCCGGGGACCCGCGTGCTCACGGCACTTTACAACACCTGCCACCGTCTAGGGGCTGTCCCAGCGTCATGGAAGCAGTCGACCACCGTGCTGCTACACAAAAAAGGGGATCGGGACAGCCTCTCCAACTGGAGGCCCATCGCAATGGGCGACACGACCGCCAAGCTCCTGGCGGCGCTCATGGCCGATCGCCTCACCGCCTGGGCCCTAAAGAACAAAAGACTCAGCCCATCACAGAAAGGATTCCTGCCGTTCGAGGGGTGCTACGAGCACAACTTCGTCCTGCAGGAAATACTTAGTGATGCGGAAAGGCACGGTAAAGAAGTGGTTGTCGCGTGGCTGGACCTCACGAACGCGTTCGGCTCGGTCCCGCATGCGGCAATCCACGAGGCGCTCCGACTGCACGGGGTCCCGGTGGCGGCCAGAAACCTCATTGAGGACGCATACACCGGCGTCACGACCCGCGTTCAAACAAGCGACGGACTCACAGAGCCGATCAACATCTGCTCCGGGGTTCGCCAGGGCTGCCCCATGAGTCCTGTGGTTTTCAACCTGACCCTCGAGCCGGTGCTTCGGTCGGTAGACCGGAGAGGACTGGGATACAGACTCGGGGGGTGCGTCTTTACCAACCTGACGTACGCGGACGACACAGCCCTGATTGCGAACAACCCGGAGGAAATGCGATCCCTCCTGGCGGAGGTGGAAACTGCGGCGACGCTGGTCGGGCTCTCCTTCAACCCCAAAAAATGCGCCACACTACATCTAAAGGGAAGGGGGAGAGGGAGGGCCCGGCCGACGGTCTTCCGCATCCAAGGCGAGGACGTGAGGCCGCTGGGAGAGGGTGAGCAGTACGAACATCTAGGCATCCCCACGGGCTTCCAGGTGCGCCAAACCCCACTTGCCACGATAGAGGAAATGATGGCGGACCTCCACGCGGTGGACCGATCGCTACTGGCACCATGGCAGAAAATTGAAACCGCGGCAACCTTCATCCTGCCGCGGCTGGACTTCTGCCTACGAGGGGCGGACGTCAAGAAGGGCCCCCTCAAGGAGGCCGACCGACTCGCGAAGAGACTGGTGAAAGGGTGGATGAGTCTCCCTCAACGAGCAAGCGCGGAACTGGTCTTCCTCCCACCCAAACGGGGAGGGGCAGGACTACTCCCGCTCGGAGACATGGCTAGTGCCCTCACCATTGCCCACGCATTTAAAATGCTAACAGCGGGGGACCAGGTGGTGAGGGACCTAGCATGGCATCGCTTGAGGGAGACAGTCTCTTTGCGACTCGGTCGGGCGACGACGGGGGAGGACATAGCCGGCTACCTGTCCGGTAAAACGGACGGGGATTTCGCCAAGCCGGTGAACACGGGCCCACCGTCACTATGGAGCCGGGCGCGAAAGGCCACAGCGTGGAGCTCAACCAGATCCGGGATATCGTGGCGATGGAGCGAGGAGCGCCAGGAGTTGGCCATAGAATGTGGGGGTGAATCAGGCCGGCCGGTAATAATACCACCTGGCGCGAGGAACCAGATCGTCGGCCGCTTGAGGGCGGCAGTGTCCGGCCACTACCTGGGGACACTACTGGACAAGCCTGACCAGGGGAAGGTATTTGAGGTGTCCGCGTCCTCGGTGGTCTCAAACCACTTCATGAGGAACGGACGAAATACCCGCTTCGCCGACTGGAGATTCATTCATCGGGCTCGGCTGGACGTTCTCCCGTTAAACGGAGCGCGTCGCTGGGGCGATGGTGACAAGCGGTGCCGGCGCTGCGGGTACGAGCTCGAATCCCTTCCCCACGTCCTCGGGCACTGCGGCCCTCACGCGGACGCAATACAAAGACGACATAATGCGATCCTGAACCGGCTGGCAGCTGCCAACCACTCACCAGGGGACATTCGACTCAACCAGAGAGTCGAGGGCGTTGGCGAGGAACATTCCACCCTGAGGCCCGACCTGGTAATCAGAGATGACCGGGCCAAAAGGATAATAATAGTGGACGTGGCTGTGCCGTTTGAGAACCGCAAGGGGGCGATGGAAGAGGCGAGAGCGCGAAAAATAGAAAAGTACACCCCCCTCGCGGAAAGTTTCGAGCGGCGCGGCTACACCGTAAACATCGAGGCCTTCCTTGTCGGCGCACTGGGCTCCTGGGACCCGGACAACGAGCGAGCCCTCCGCCTCCTCAGCGTGAATACTCGATACGCTGCAATGATGAGGAGGCTGATGGTAAGCGATACCATCCGTTGGTCCAGGGACATATACGTCGAGCATGTCTCGGGAGTCCGGCAATACACTGCTTAAAGGAAAAAAAAAAAAGAGGAAAAACAGAACAAAAAGCAGAGCAACAGGCTGCCGGACTCGAGAGGTAAAGGATGCGACCCCTCACATACACAAACAAGAGCGAACAAACGGGACGCGGCCGCGCCGGCACCTAGACTAGATTAAATTAAACTAAACAAAAACCAAAGTAAAATTGCGAATTACTCCGTATATTTTCCCTATTCGCCAAACGAAATGTTAAAGATAAAAAAATAATAATAAAAATGTATATATGAGCAAGGCCTAGGCCGAAGTGTGAAGGAAAGTGGGAGTTGTAACCCCGAGAGGGGAAATTGGTTTTGTTAAATAAACACACTTTATCTGTTCTTATCAGCTTAATATCTGATACGCTCCTCATTGAGGAGCCAGAATATTAATCTGATTTTTGTAACTAGTCTGGACCCACGGGCTTGCTCGGGGCGGACACGGGTTGTACCGGCATTGCAGTGCCGTCGGTTTCAGCCCAATAATTGAACCAATCATAATTTTCCCCTCTTCTCTACTTAAAGAAGTGCCGGGCCCAGCATTCCAATTATTTCTGAACTGGTCATGTTCGCATGTTCATATCCTTGGGCACTGAGTATTCGTTCCATGCGCTCCTGAGGCATTAAACGAGGAAATAAGTAAGTACACGATAACGGGGAGAGTGTTCTTATTAATGCCCAGTGTAATAAGAGTTCGTACTACGGTCGTTGTTCAGCTCTATGCGGTGTTACCCTGAATTTATTCATCATATACGTATCTTCGCAACCACTCCGTAGTTGCGAAGATACGGACATGATGAATAAATTCAGGGTAACACCGCATAGAGCTGAACGACTAGTAGTACAAACTCTTCTTACACTATGCATTAATAGGACTCTCCTCGTTATCGCGTACTCACTCAATTCCTCATTAATGCCTTGGACTACGCGAGAGGGTCGAGGCAAAGAGGTTACAATGAATGAAAAGAAAATAGAAAACGTTTCGCACATGTTTGACGCTTAAAGTTCAACACGTATAGACGAAAATTTGTGTAGAGCGGAGCAAATTTTCGTTTTCATTCGGTGTGGAGCTCTCACATTGTTCAGTCATGCACATGAAAGTTGGCAGGAGTACGGTTTGCATGGTGCCGCGATCTGATATCGTTTCCATATAGATCACTCCGAAAAAAGCATAAAATGAGGAGTACAAATAGCCTAGTCAAATTAGACCGAAAACAGGCCGTTTAACCCATTAAGTCCGAAGAATTCCGATTTTAAAGCTCAATTTCAAGCCTCGTTATTATGATTGAGGAGTGAGAATTCCTTATGCAAAACCATGCTTCCTACTATTTTTGGGTGTGCTCTTTTCAGAATCTGGGCTCAAAATTGAGATATATTTTCTGGGAAATTAAATAACTTCTCGCTTCTTTCAACCATCGGTCCACAAAAATGTTGTTGATTGACAATATATCATTGGTATCCACTAAAAAAAATTTTTTATTTCCAAAATGGCGATTTTTTACTTGAAAATTTTGAAAAAATACAGGTGTGTAGACGCTGCCCTCAGATTCCAACAATCAAATATGAAATTGGTCATATATTGGTTTTTGGGGTCGCTGGATCCGAATCTGGTATCAGATTTTCCAAATTCAAGATGGCGGATCCAATATGGTGGCCAAATTTTCTAAGAATACTCAAAACTCAATGAAATTGTCCACCGATGGGTTTTTGGGGTCGCTGAATCCGAATCTGGTGTCAGCTTTTGGAAATTCAAAATAGCGGATCCAATGTGGCGGCCATTTAAAAAAAAATGTTTGGAACTCGCTGAAATTTACTTTACATTGGTTTTCGGGGTCGCTGAATCCGAATCTGGTGTCAAATTCCCAATATCCGAAATAGCGATACCAATATAGCGTCTAGAATCGTCGAGAATGTCTGTCACTTTATCCAAATCTGGCACCGAATTCCCGTAATTCGAAATATCAGATGCAGTACCCTCCTAATGCTTCGAGAATTACGATTCTTGAACTTATTTTCAAGCCTCATTTTTATAATTGAATAGAAAGAATCTTGGAACGGAAACTTGTACCCAAGTGATTCTGGGTATCCTGGTTTATAATACAATGCCAATGTATATGTTCATATACAAACATGAATACGTTTCATATAAACTCTCCAAATAGGTGAATATTCCCTTATGGTACTCTCAGCATGACCCAGAGAAAACGACGTGGACGTGGTAGACTTCTTTCTCTTTCGGGGTGCTTGTTTCAAGTGAGTCCCCTTGCTTCTCACTATTCAGGGTGCTTTATTCGAGTGAGTTCCTTTGCCTCTCACTATTCAGGGTGCTTGATTTGAGTGAGTACCTTTGGCTCTCACTATTCAGGGTGCTATATTCGAGTGAGTCCCTTTGCCTCTAACTATTCGGGGTGCTTGATTTGAGTGAGTTCCCTTGCCTCTCACTGAACTCTATGCCATGTAATGATTTTTTTTCATACACGCACTACAAAAGTACAACTGACAATCGCCGCAAAATTTGTACGTTCTTATTGCATTTCCAAAATCTGACACCAGATTCGGATTCAGCGACCCCAAAATCCTACATATGACCAATTTCATATCTGATTGTTGGAATCTGAGGGAAGCGGCGACACACCTGTATTTTTTCAAAATTTTCAAGTGAAAAATCGCCATTTTGGTGATAAACAATTTTTTTTTAGTCGATACCAATGATATATTGTCAAACAACAACATTTTTGTGCACCGATGGTTGAAGGAAGCGAGAAGTTTTCTCGCGATTTCAGTGTGAAAAAAAATCTCGAAAAAACGTGTTCTCAAAATTTTCGTGTTTTTTGTCATAAAAGCCGCCATATTTAATTCCCCAGAAGATATATCTCAATTTTGAGAGCAGATTTTGAAAGAGCACACCCAAAATAGTAGGGAGCATGGTTTTGGATAAGGAATTCTCACTCCTTAATCATAATAACGATGCTTGAAATTGAGTTCCATAATCGGAATTCTTCGGACTTAATGGGTTCACTAAAAAATTCGTAACGGTGAAATTCTTTCATTTTTTGTCAGGGGGTGACACTGGTAGTCTAAGTTTCGGTTTTCGACCTCAAAAACCCGCTGCTACGCCCGCCATCTTGAATTTAAGGAAAATCGGTTTTTGTTGAATAACTCGCCCATTTTCAACTTTTGACTAAAAATGCATAGGATAAAAATTGCAGGAAATTCAATTTTGTACAACTCTAGTTATTACAAGTTTTTCTCTATGATTGATATTAAAATTAATGATCGTTCGCAGAACAAAAATCGTGAAAATTAAAATCCTTTTTTCACGAGGGCCGAAGCGACGAGAAAAAATTCCCGGAAATAAATTTTTTTTCGAGGGGGTCGAAGGGTCGTAACGAGCTGAAAGGGAGAAATTTTTGCGAATTTTCTCCCTACAAAGTTACCATCGGATCTCTCTGAAATATTTACCGCCGTTTGTTGATATAAGTACGAAATAAGAAAATCCATTAATAATAATTTTGTTCGACACCGTAAGGAGCCCCTTCGAGGGACCCGCGAGTTTCATGACGAGGGCCAAGCTTTTTACGAAACAAAAATTCCCGAAAATGAAAATTTTTTCAACGGCGACTAAGTGATTGTAACGAACGAAAAGGGAAAATATTTGTGCGAATTTTCTTCTAACAAAGTTATCATACGATCTCTATGAAATATTTACCACCGTTAGTTCAGATAAGTACGAGATAAGAAAAACCATTAATAATAATTTTGTTCGACACCGAGAGGGTCCCCGGCAGGGGACCCGCGAGGTAGCGAAGAAAATTATTATTAATGGTTTTTCTTATCTCGTACTTATCTGAACTAACGGTGGTAAATATTTCATAGAGATCGTATGATAACTTTGTTAGAAGAAAATTCGCACAAATATTTTCCCTTTTCGTTCGTTACAATCACTTAGTCGCCGTTGAAAAAATTTTCATTTTCGGGAATTTTTTTTTCGTAAACAGCTTGGCTCTCGTCCTGAAACGAAAGTGCCCCAACCAGTACACGTCTATGTACATCAACAACGCTCCGTGTGTAAGCAGTAAGGGAAGCCGGTTTCGCGGCACGACCCGACCCGACCCGGACCGAGCGACTTCGGGTCGGGTGAACCGCCGGTGGTCGCCGTAACTGCCGCTACGCGTCGCAGCGGCCCCGATTCTCTCGCAAGTGAAAGAAACGCATAAACAGCATAAAAGCAACGAGAAAACAAGTCTCAATATCGCTTCTCGGCCTATGGCTAAGATCAAAGTGTAGTATCTGTTCTTATCAGCTTAATATCTGATACGCTCCTCATTGAGGAGCCAGAATATTAATCGAATTTTTTTGGGAGTCGTCTGGACCCACGGGCTTGCTCGGGGCGGACAAGGGTTGTACCGGCATTGCAGTGCCGCTGGTGTCAGCCCACGCAACACCTCTAAAAACAGACGACTCCACCTTATACAAAACACATACTACACTTGCTATTATAATACTAGTCAATTTTTTTTTATATACTAGTCATCCAGTGTTAAATTATTAAATTATTAAATTATTTATTACCGTCATTCAGTGTTAAATTATTAAATTATTTACTGTTTACCGCCATTTAGTGTTAAACTATTAAATTATTTATTTATTATATACCGTTCTTTTTTCTACCGCGTTAAACTTATTGTATTAAAATTTTCTGTGTTAACTACTACATTCAAAAAGTGAAACAATTGTGACGACGAAGCTAGGACAAACACATACGAGTGTTAACAAGTGGCCGGGAAGCGATCTGCCGGCGCGCTACCGTGGACGTCTGCTGCGCCCCATCCCCTCACCAACGAGCGAAGCAGCTGACTCATCGAAAAGGTAAGTGCCCGCCATCTTTCATTTCGTACCCGTCATACAATCCCTACACCGTAACGCTCGAAGCGACCTTGAACCCGTGACGTAGGGGCCTACGCTCGTCCAGTGCCAAAGGAATTCAGTACAAAGATCCTTAAAGCTACATAAAATACATGCACAGGGCCACTGCGGTGCGCCAAAGCATTAAATTCATTTAAAAAAATAAGGGAAAGCCTATAGCAATTAACAATAGATAGGAAAGGAGATTGGCACTGGCGCAGTGGTGGCACCTCGCCCGGACAAGACGCTTCGAGATCCCTTCGACGTTCCTGAGTCTCCCGTGGGCGACCCGAGGCACACTGGTGCGAAGTAGGGCAGGACGTCACTCATTAACCTAACCCTTTCCTTGAACGCAACCCACCGGGAAGGTTGCGGGTTCCCACCCCAAAGAATAATCCGCCCCTGGCGCCGGTCGCAAGCCCGGCCCCAGCCCTCCGCGCCCCGGAACAAACCGATAAAGCAATTAACATTGCAATATCGGTGAATCGTTCTGGGGAATCGTCATTCTCCACAAATTACCGCGAGAGAGACTTTGGAAATAATAAGTAAACCGTTAAATAACGAGGGCAGGAGGGACGAGGAGAGGTGAAGCCAGCGAAAAACAACAATAGAGCAAACAAACCCAAACGGTCCTGTACAAACAGTACCTCTGTACACAGGCCTAACCAACCAAGGCCGACACGATCGAGGCTCTAAGGAATGCGGCAATGCCAACGGCCATAATCCATGCTATACGACGTGCCACAATATAGTACATGCTGCAGGACCTGATTATTCATCACCTATTCATCCATCTATCTAGCTACCTGTTATACACACACGGACTAACTCCATGACGTAGATACTATGCCGAACAGCGACTGGGCTCTCAACTTAACTTCTAACCTCTGACGCGTAACTTTTAACTCTTAACCCCAACCTTAACTTTTAACTCTTAACCCCAACCTTAACTTTTAACTCCTAACCTCTGACCTCGAACCTTTAACCTCTTTAACTGTTAACTTTAACTTTTAACCTTGAACTTCTAACTTTTAACCTTTAACTTTTCACTTTTAATTTTTAACTTTTAACCTTTAACTTTTAACTTTTAACTTTTAACTTTTAACTTTTGACTTTAACTCTGAACTTTAAACTCTGAACTTCTAACCCTCAACTTTTAACCCTTAACTTTCTACCAGTAACGTCTTAACTCTGAACTTTTTTTTTTTTTTTTTTTTTTTTTTTTTTTTTTTTTTTTTTTTTTTTTTTTTTTTTTTTTTTTTTTTTTTTTTTTTTTTTTTTTTTTTTTTTTTTTTTTTTTTTTTTTTTTTTTTTTTTTTTTTTTTTTTTTTTTTTTTTTTCCTCTTTCTTCCAGCTCTTCACGCCCTGACACTGGTATCGCACCATACAATATTCTAACACCTAACCCTACAATTCTCAACTCCGACTTTTTTTTTTTTTTTTTTTTTTTTTTTTTTTTTTTTTTTTTTTTTTTTTTTTTTTTTTTTTTTTTTTTTTTTTTTTTTTTTTTTTTCTTTCTTCCAGCTCTTCACGCCCTGACACTGGTATCGCACCATACAATATTCTAACACCTAACCCTACAATTCTCAACTCCGACTTTTTTTTTTTTTTTTTTTTTTTTTTTTTTTTTTTTTTTTTTTTTTTTTTTCTTTTTCCAGCTCTTCACGCCCTGACACTGGTATCGCACCATACAATATTCTAACACCTAACCCTACAATTCTCAACTCCGACTTTTTTTTTTTTTTTTTTTTTTTTTTTTTTTTTTTTTTTTTTTTTTTTTTTTTTTTTTTTTTTTTTTTTTTTTTTTTTTTTTTTTTTTTTTTTTTTTTTTTTTCTTTCTTTCCTTCAGAACTCTGCGGCACGCGCCACCTACCTACCCCCACCTGTCTAGTCTACCTAGTCTAATTAGTCATTTACTCACTTCTCTACCTATCTATTTATTTATTTATTTATTTATTTACCTACTCAGTGTTCCTAAACTCTCTCTCGCGGGGTCAGGGCACTTGGCGCAAGATGAGTCAGCCATCTACACCAAAAGAAATAATCTTAGGCTACCCATACCCCGCGGTCATATGGTGCGATTTCTGCCCAAGACTCGACGTAGCGGGGGTGGGAAAGGTGAGAGGGAGATTCGCGGGGGAGAGGCGGCACGAAGATTACGTGAAGCACCTGAAGATCTACCACGCGGGAAAATACACCGCAGTCTTCAGGTGCCGGGAATGCGGGTACCAGGGGGGAGGTAAATACCCCCGCAAAATGCTCGCATCACATTATAAGACCGTTCACGAGGGGCCGCCCCCCCCCCGCGATGGGCCGCCGCAACCGGAAGCGGTTGAACAAGCCGCGTCCACGGGGGGGCCGATGGGGCGAGCACAGCCCCACCCCCCCAACCCACAAACACTAACACAAGCGCACACGAACACGAACAAGCAGATACGAACCGGTACCCGGACAGCCGCGCTGGGTGCCGGAATGCGCACGACCGCCACGCGGCTAATTTCCAGAGGCCGCGCAGAAGAACCCAGGCCCGCCGACCACGCATCAGAAACATCGCCAGGACCATCGAGGCCAGTGGCATCGTCAACACCCGCGGAAAGAAACACCCCGGGGGAAACCCCGCCGCAGACCCAGGCCAGGGAGGCCACACCGACAGCCACAGCCTCCCCCCTCATGCGGATGATGATGGCGGCCAAGGGAGCACCGTCGCCGGGGACGACACCCAGAACACCAGCAGCGACAGGACCCACCCCAACGCCACCCTTTGTCAGAGTCACAAGGGCCCAGAAAGCAAAAAGGGTGGCGAAAGCGGCGGCACGGGCTACTCCGACCGGCACACGACCCGCCGCAATGGCCGGAGATGGTCGAGCCCGAACAACGGGAGCCAGAAGACTGGGACTGGTTGACCTCGACGCCACACCATCAGCCCCCGCAACCCGACCAGTGTCGCCGACAAAGACCTTCGCGGAGATGGTGAAAAGGTCCCCCACACCACCTGAGGGGCCTCTAGACCACCATGTGACGGAGGGACAACACCTCACCCCCGTCACCAGCTCCCCGCCGGCTGCTCCAAGAAGGACCCCGACACTAACCACGGCGACACTGACGACAATGACCACGACGACCACCACGTGCGGGGGCCCGGTCATGTCACCAGTCCTAGTCACCACCACGCCGCCGCTCACCGGGAAGCCACAACACCGGGCAGGTGCGTCATCATCACCGGCTGGACACTCAACACCAACAGAAGTCCTGACCGCGGACGTGAGGGAACAACCTGGAGCGGGGCGGACACCGGGGCCTAGTATGGAAACGGGGACGGGCGATGCCACCAACACGCGGCCACACCAATGGGAGAGAGTGCCCCCGAGGAATCAGCGGGCACCGGGGCACAGGTCGGCGGGAACAGGACCCAGAACGCCCCTGGAAATTAGTATCAAAAATAGCCACAGCAAGCGAAAAAATAGCCGCAACAGCACACAAAACAACACACAACACGCACAACACGAAACAGCGCGAGATGCTATGCGCGAACACAGCGACAATACACCACACAACTCACATCACCTCACACAAAACAGAACAGACCACATCACTCACAGCACACAACACCACACGAGGGGAACCATCCCCGCATGCTCGACGACGAGCGATGTCTCGCGCAGTTTGAACGCGGGACCAGGTAGGGGTGGCAGCGACCGAGGGGCCCCGGCAAGAAGGGCGCAAGCTAACCGTGAGCCCACGAGAGCCGCCGCGCGACCCCCCTCCCGCCCGGGGCGGGCGCGGGACGCACTCCCCAGCGTGATCCGCCGACCTCTCCGGCCGGAAGCAGCTGAAAGAAATGACGGCCACCCGACAACAGAGGACCGTCAGGATAGGAGCAGACGGCTCAGAGAGGAGCAGCTGCAGCTGGTCGGGGAGATCGAGCGGGTCGACGGCAGAGAACAACTTGAGCTGGCCGCCGTAAAGGCGGCGGAATTCCTGGGGAGGTTAACTGAGCGTCGTGCCCCGCCGGATGGGGGGGGGGGAGAGCGACGGGGACGGCGGAGAGAAGATCGGAGAGACGGGCGCCGTCGGGGGGGCGAGAGCGTCGCACCGGAGGGGAGAGCCGAAGGGAGGGGCGTAAGAACCCAGGGAGCGGTGGCGGCTGCTACCCGGCTCCAGAAACTGTACCGTAGTAACCGACGCAGAGCGGTGCAGGAGGTGCTGCTTGGTCCACGAGAACATTGCACTATAAGCAAAGCGGGGATCGAGGAGCACTTCCGGGCCATACATCGGCCACGGGATCTGGAGAACGGGCTGCCGCCGGTGTTCCCGGAGGATGCGCCGGACGAGGTGAGCTGCGAGGCCCTGGAGAGACCCTTCACGGCAGACGAGGTGAGCAAAAGGCTTCGGGGGATGACTAACTCCTCCCCCGGACCCGACGGCGTAACCTACTCAGAGCTGCGGAGGGCCGACCCGGGGACCCGCGTGCTCACGGCACTTTACAACACCTGCCACCGTCTAGGGGCTGTCCCAGCGTCATGGAAGCAGTCGACCACCGTGCTGCTACACAAAAAAGGGGATCGGGACAGCCTCTCCAACTGGAGGCCCATCGCAATGGGCGACACGACCGCCAAGCTCCTGGCGGCGCTCATGGCCGATCGCCTCACCGCCTGGGCCCTAAAGAACAAAAGACTCAGCCCATCACAGAAAGGATTCCTGCCGTTCGAGGGGTGCTACGAGCACAACTTCGTCCTGCAGGAAATACTTAGTGATGCGGAAAGGCACGGTAAAGAAGTGGTTGTCGCGTGGCTGGACCTCACGAACGCGTTCGGCTCGGTCCCGCATGCGGCAATCCACGAGGCGCTCCGACTGCACGGGGTCCCGGTGGCGGCCAGAAACCTCATTGAGGACGCATACACCGACGTCACGACCCGCGTTCAAACAAGCGACGGACTCACAGAGCCGATCAACATCTGCTCCGGGGTTCGCCAGGGCTGCCCCATGAGTCCTGTGGTTTTCAACCTGACCCTCGAGCCGGTGCTTCGGTCGGTAGACCGGAGAGGACTGGGATACAGACTCGGGGGGTGCGTCTTTACCAACCTGACGTACGCGGACGACACAGCCCTGATTGCGAACAACCCGGAGGAAATGCGATCCCTCCTGGCGGAGGTGGAAACTGCGGCGACGCTGGTCGGGCTCTCCTTCAACCCCAAAAAATGCGCCACACTACATCTAAAGGGAAGGGGGAGAGGGAGGGCCCGGCCGACGGTCTTCCGCATCCAAGGCGAGGACGTGAGGCCGCTGGGAGAGGGTGAGCAGTACGAACATCTAGGCATCCCCACGGGCTTCCAGGTGCGCCAAACCCCACTTGCCACGATAGAGGAAATGATGGCGGACCTCCACGCGGTGGACCGATCGCTACTGGCACCATGGCAGAAAATTGAAACCGCGGCAACCTTCATCCTGCCGCGGCTGGACTTCTGCCTACGAGGGGCGGACGTCAAGAAGGGCCCCCTCAAGGAGGCCGACCGACTCGCGAAGAGACTGGTGAAAGGGTGGATGAGTCTCCCTCAACGAGCAAGCGCGGAACTGGTCTTCCTCCCACCCAAACGGGGAGGGGCAGGACTACTCCCGCTCGGAGACATGGCTAGTGCCCTCACCATTGCCCACGCATTTAAAATGCTAACAGCGGGGGACCAGGTGGTGAGGGACCTAGCATGGCATCGCTTGAGGGAGACAGTCTCTTTGCGACTCGGTCGGGCGACGACGGGGGAGGACATAGCCGGCTACCTGTCCGGTAAAACGGACGGGGATTTCGCCAAGCCGGTGAACACGGGCCCACCGTCACTATGGAGCCGGGCGCGAAAGGCCACAGCGTGGAGCTCAGCCAGATCCGGGATATCGTGGCGCTGGAGCGAGGAGCGCCAGGAGTTGGCCATAGAATGTGGGGGTGAATCAGGCCGGCCGGTAATAATACCACCTAGCGCGAGGAACCAGATCGTCGGCCGCTTGAGGGCGGCAGTGTCCGGCCACTACCTGGGGACACTATTGGACAAGCCTGACCAGGGGAAGGTATTTGAGGTGTCCGCGTCCTCGGTGGTCTCAAACCACTTCATGAGGAACGGACGAAATACCCGCTTCGCCGACTGGAGATTCATTCATCGGGCTCGGCTGGACGTTCTCCCGTTAAACGGAGCGCGTCGCTGGGGCGATGGTGACAAGCGGTGCCGGCGCTGCGGGTACGAGCTCGAATCCCTTCCCCACGTCCTCGGGCACTGCGGCCCTCACGCGGACGCAATACAAAGACGACATAATGCGATCCTGAACCGGCTGGCAGCTGCCAACCACTCACCAGGGGACATTCGACTCAACCAGAGAGTCGAGGGCGTTGGCGAGGAACATTCCACCCTGAGGCCCGACCTGGTAATCAGAGATGACCGGGCCAAAAGGGTAATAATAGTGGACGTGGCTGTGCCGTTTGAGAACCGCAAGGGGGCGATGGAAGAGGCGAGAGCGCGAAAAATAGAAAAGTACACCCCCCTCGCGGAAAGTTTCGAGCGGCGCGGCTACACCGTAAACATCGAGGCCTTCCTTGTCGGCGCACTGGGCTCCTGGGACCCGGACAACGAGCGAGCCCTCCGCCTCCTCAGCGTGAATACTCGATACGCTGCAATGATGAGGAGGCTGATGGTAAGCGATACCATCCGTTGGTCCAGGGACATATACGTCGAGCATGTCTCGGGAGTCCGGCAATACACTGCTTAAAGAAAAAAAAAAAAAAAGAGGAAAAACAGAACAAAAAGCAGAGCAACAGGCTGCCGGACTCGAGAGGTAAAGGATGCGACCCCTCACATACACAAACAAGAGCGAACAAACGGGACGCGGCCGCGCCGGCACCTAGACTAGATTAAATTAAACTAAACAAAAACCAAAGTAAAATTGCGAATTACTCCGTATATTTTCCCTATTCGCCAAACGAAATGTTAAAGATAAAAAATAATAATAAAAATGTATATATGAGCAAGGCCTAGGCCGAAGTGTGAAGGAAAGTGGGAGTTGTAACCCCGAGAGGGGAAATTGGTTTTGTTAAATAAACACACTTTAATCTGTTCTTATCAGCTTAATATCTGATACGCTCCTCATTGAGGAGCCAGAATATTAATCTGATTTTTGTAACTAGTCTGGACCCACGGGCTTGCTCGGGGCGGACACGGGTTGTACCGGCATTGCAGTGCCGTCGGTTTCAGCCCAATAATCGAACCAATCATAATTTTCCCCTCTTCTCTACTTAAAGAAGTGCCGGGCCTAGCATTCCAATTAGTTCTGAACTGGTCATGTTCGCATGTTCATATCCTTGGACACTGAGTATTCGTTCCATGCGCTCTTGAGGCATTAAACGAGGAAATAAGTAAGTACACGATAATGGGAAGAGTTCTTATTAATGCCCAGTGTAATAAGAGTTCGTACTACGGTCGTTGTTCAGCTCTATGCGGTGTTACCCTGAATTTATTCATCATGTACGTATCTTCGCAACCACTCCGTAGTTACTACTTCGTAGTAACTACTCCGTAGTTGCGGAGATGCGTACATGATGAATAAATTCAGGGTATCACCGCATAGAGCTGCACGACTAGTAGTACAAACTCTTCTTACACTGGGCATTAATAGAACTCTCCTCATTATCGCGTACTCACTCAATTCTTCATTAATGCCTTGGACTACGCGAGAGGGTCGAGGCAAAGAGGTTCCTCCAGTGAATGAAAAAAAATAGAAAAATGTCTACACCTGTTTGACGCTTAAAGTTCAACACGTATAGACGACAATTTGTGTAGAGCGGAGCAAATTTTCGTTCCCATCCGGTGTGGAGCTCTCACATTGATCAGTCATGCACATGAAAGTTGGCAGGAGTACGGTTTGCATGGTGCCGCGATCTGATATCGTTTCCATATAGATCACTCCGAAATAAACATTAATTGAAGAGTACAAAATTTCGATATCTCGTTTAGTTATCGAAATATCGAATTTTTTTGTTTCCAAAATTCGAAGAAAACGAACTTTTCCTGTAAAATAATAAAAATAATCTCGTATACTTTTTTATAGAACGATCGCAGATGAGCAAGAAAAAAAAAGAAACTTTTTCGATATATTAATGAGTTTTCGAGATCTCGAAAGTCGAAATTCTTTAAATTCCTAAAACTTCGCAAAATAGGGAAAAAGAATGGCGCACACGTGTGTAAATATACATTATTTTAGATAAATGCTAGGATAACCAAATTAACGGGCCTCTTAACGAACATTTTTTTTCGCGAATCGCTTCACCACTGTACTGAAACAGACGTGCTCGTAACCGTCCACGTGTATATGAAGAGATACCACTTCAAACCAGCCCGATAAATGTAGGAATTTATAATTGAGAAAATTAAAGATTAAATTCTCTAAAGCAGTTAGGTTCTAATGATGGAAGAGGATATGAAGAATTCACAGTTTTAGACCAAAAGTTGATATGGCTTGTGCCCGGAGTTTTGGATTTTGTGTTTTGTCGATTTGCAACCGTAATTTGCATTTCTCGCTAAAAATAGTAATAACCAAATTAATAAAGAATCAAATTCTCTACCGTTTTTATAGGGACAATTTTATTGTAAAATAATTATTTATTGCTCATAATAAAGCAAAATGTGTGGAAAAATAGGAGATTGGCCCAGTTTTTTCAACTTTTGGACCATTTTTATTAAAAATAATTGAAACATTCAAATGGCAAAGCTGTAGAGAACTAAATTCCCTTCAACGTTTGTGCATACAAGTTTTCCGTGCGACGAATAGATCACGGCCGGGAACACGCTCAACACAGAGGCATAGCGGAAGCGACTCAACTCATTTCCACACCACCGCTGTGTTGAGCGTGTTCCTGGCCGTGATCTATTCGGCGCACGGAAAACTTGTATGTACGAACGTTGAAGGGAATTTAGTCCTCTGCAACTTTGCCATTTGAATGTTTCAATTATTTTTAATAAAAATGGTCCAAAATTGAAAAAACTGGGCCAATCTCCTATTTTTTCACACATTTTGCTTTATTATGAGCAATAAATAATTATTTTACAACAAAATTGTTCCCCTAAAAACGGTAGAGAATTTAATTCTTTATAAATTTGGTTATCGCAATTTTTAGCGAGAAATGCAAATTACGCCTGCAAATCGACAAAACACGAAATCCAAAATTCTGGGCACAAGCTATATCAAAATTTGGTTGGCTGTGAATTCATATTCTCCTCGATCATCGGAACCTAACTGCGTCAAATAATTTCATCTTTAATTTTTTCGATTTGAAAAGTCAAATTTGGTCTAAGACAATCGAGCTAAAACGGGTCACTTCTGGTCCGACCGGTCTTCGACTTGTACAAAAAATTTTGAAATGAAAATGTCTCGGAGGCAAAAAATCGAAATTTAATCGCCCGCACTTCAAAGTATGCGTTTTTAACTGAACTTTCAGAAAAGAATAGTGAAATTTTATTTTTTTAAATGTATGTCATTTTCTTACGTTGACATTACTAAATGTAATTGTCGAAAAAACGTTACATTATTTTTCAGAAACTTTAAATCGAAATCCTTGTTCGATTGCTAAAATTCTGAGCCTCGACCGAGTCGAATTTCAAAGTTCATTAAAATTAGGAAACTTGCATAAGTATATCAGGAACGAAATATTCAAACTCAATCGCCGGCACGTCAAAATATGCATTTTTAAATGATTATTCATGCAACGATGTAAAAAAATAAAATAAGATATATATCGATTACTATTTCCGCGGTTCAATGACCGAATTTGACTTTCTGGAAAAAAAACCGTTACCTTTGTTGTTTCCAAAATTTTTGTTAATTCCTTGACCGATTGCGAACATTTCAATCTCTGAGTTTGAGTGAAAAGACCGTATTTACTAACTTTCCGCCGATTCAAAATTTCAGCGAAATTTAAAAACTAGAAAATGCAATTCTCTGAGTTTAGGTTCTTTTATTTGTACAGAATCTTAACTCGCCGAAACGGATACCAACTACGGAAGAAATACATTGTATTATCCCTGGATTGAACAAATAATATTTACATATCCATTATTGATAAACTGTACCAACAATCTATAACAACAGTAATTTTCGCGTAAAAATTTGTTGACAACGGATCCTCATAATTATTTCCATCTGAGTCATGATTACACCAAGGACCGGTGATTTCCCGACATTTTTCGTTTTTCCCGTCTGCAATCTGGAGGAGACCGACGCTGGCAGACGGTTCTTCTATCGGCGGATGTAACACGGCAATCAGCAAGCTGTTTAGACACCTGCCGAATCTAGACCATCTTTTTCTTTCGGGCTCACAACCGTCGACGAATCTACTGAACCAGTATTTCTCAAACCTACGACTTAAACCAAGCTCAATCTGAATTTAAAAAATTCTCAGTCGACCCTGAACGTCCAGACAACGTCGATCAATACGCTTTTTCCACATTATTAATAATTGTCAGCCGCTTGAAATTGCTATTGATGATAAATTAGATATGGATTATTCGCCATATTATAATACAATACATTTATCGACAAACGATCATCGATTTGCAAGGTTATTTTATTTAGTTAGATCGTGAGAACGTTTGAGGCTGTCGCCGATGGCGCTCGATCGATCTCGCAACAAAATAACCCTCCGCCAACGAGCTTTTGTCGACCGAATTATTCCGGACAACCTACCATGTTTCTATCACGTTACGCTTGTCCACTATTCTTTTTTCTACAACATACATAATTTGTTACTCCACTTCGTTCTAACGTCACGCAATTTTACTCAACGGGAATATTCGCGTAGACAGCGGTTAAAATAGGTAGATTTTAGGAACTATTATCTTGAAAACTACGCGTCCGATTTTATTCAGGTTCGTTTTATCCGAAAGTATATATGCTGAGGTATGCTGACATATTTTTTTAATAAATATATATCGACTGAGGGCGCTGCTGTCATGGTCGACGTAAAAAACGTCGCTCACTCGCACGGTCTGCGGTCTCCAAGACTACATGCAGTCCGTTAATCCGAAACGTAATTTTCAAAGAGATTATTAAAATGTAATATAGGATGCCCTTCGCAACGGAGGATGAAAAAATGTCAACCTCAATTTTCGACCTTCCCGGTTTGATAAAAGAAAATTAATTAAATGAAGAAAGAAATCCCACGTTGCAAAAGGCTTCATCCATTATATTTTAAGAATCTTTCTGAAATTCTCTCTCAAATTAAGTCCATATATATTTGGAAAAAAATGTCTCAACCTACCTCAACATATATACCTTCAAGAAAAAACAAACCTGGATAAAATCGAACAAATAGTATTAAAGATAATAATTCTCAAACTTCCCCTATTTTTACCCCTCTCTACCCAGATATCCTCCCCCAATTCCCATACGATTTCGGAAAAAACATCGTTCAAAATATCAGCATCACCGGCTGCAGATTAGCACGAATACGGTGCAACTTCACATTGCGCGTAACGTTCTCAAGGTCCCGCGACCACGCCACGATCTAGCCCCGGAGACTGCACTCGTACACATACACGGGCATGCCACACTCTCGTGACTACGCAAGCACACCAAAGCGCATCTCCCACACGCATGCATCCTCGCGCTATGTAGATTACCGTGTTACGAAACGATTTATTATTGTTGTCCTCGACAAGGCCACCCATGTATATCTATATATCTCCCTCTCGTTGAGGTAACCATCTATATACAAGCTTATGTTACAACAACGTTGAACGTCGAGCGATGCATGTACGGCAAATGTGATGTACGTCGTTCGCTAAGCCCCTCCCGACGCGAGAATCCCCACGCGAATGTCGTCACAACGAGTTCGATCGAATTCGATAAAACGCATCGTTTCAATTTCCCTTCGGGGTGGGGTCACGGCTGCCGAACGGGCAAGGAAGAAAAATGGGAGAGAAGGGGATGGCTCATCGAGTTACAACCCGTGGAGATGGGGTTCGCGTTGCAGGATCCCAAGGACGAGCCCTGTTTTCTCGATGTCCTTGCAACCTCGACCCATATATCCACCATACGGACACAACCTCCGTTATCTCCGTACACACGGGGACCGCGTACAGACTCCGTGCTCACGTATATATGCACATCGGGTGTGTCCCAAGCCGGGTAAAATCATTCTCGTTCGTGTGCTCGACGTCCGTGCATCATCCATCGTGCTTGAACGGCGGTGGTGGAAGGCAGTTCTGTGTACTTACACGTAGTACGGGAACGTATGCGTACGTGGACGCTGGAGTGTGCGAGGAGTGTCCGGTTCTAAGTGAAAACTGCAGCGTGTGCGCCAGTGGTGGGTCGAGGAGCGATGGAGGTGGCAGCGCCGGCGATGCGCCATTGGTTGGAATCGTTACCGGCGCTACTATCGCGACCAGCTCGCTGCGCCATCGTCGGGTTGGCCGGGGGGGGGGGGGGGGGGGGGAGAAGAAGTGCACCGGGGGATATATGGGTCAATGTCGGGAGACTCCCTCTCTCTTCCTTGCCCATCCTCGGCTTCTCTCGCCTCTGTTCCATCGCTCCGCGCTCGTTTTCTCTGCCCCCCCGATGTTGTTCGCCACGCTTCCACCTACTGACCCACTTCGCAAACGCGTCACCTGCGCGAATCCACAATCCACGACTTTGGCCTCGCACATAGAGCGGTCCCCAACGCGCTTTTCCCGTTTATTCCAGAATTATGCACTGGCGGTGCAATCCCGACCTCCCACCGAATCTCCACGACTCGTGATCCTCGTGACCCCTTCGCAGTGGCTCGGAATTCAATAAATCCAACGGCCTTGCGTCTCGGTGCATACACGGGCGTTCGGATCGCGTCGTTAAGTGCATTACGGGTCGCGACGGGGTTTAAAGCTCGGGTTGTTTAATTTCATCTACTCCCGGAGCGGATATGATATGGCGAGGACGTCATTGGAATGCGGAGGGGAAATTTTGATGTGTTGTTGATCATTTGGGGAAACGTTGTTTGAGAAACGCATCTGAAATGCGGCGTTTTTAATTATTTTATTTGCACGGCAAACGTCTGCAACGGTTGCTCTTCGCATCGGGTGGATTTTATTTTTGTCACTTTATCAGACTTGAGATAAAAGCGGTACGATTCGTATTATCCGACGGAGACGTTGAGTAACATGAAAATAAGGTCGTTTTAAATATGAATGCATTCGATGCATGCATTACTCTGTTGAATTTATTCAATTTTCTTATTTCGAAGCAGATTTTTTCGCAAATTGTTTTCTTGGTCCTTTTAACAATTTTTCTTTTGGAAAATCTTCATGCTGGCATTGTTGACAAGCGTCGAATGTCGAACGTTGTAAACCCACGCGATGAATAAAATATTAAAGTTGCATCGAGGCCGATCGGAGCTTCTCATTTTCTCGTGATTTATGCGCATTGCATATGCACTGGGAAATCATTTTGTCTAACGGTCCAAATGGCTGCGTCTGTTACGCTTCCATACTTTTCAGTTTTCATCGGCTTGCAGATTTTTTTCCTTGCTTTTTTTTACTCGGTACTTCGACGGGACAAATTCTATTCCTGTCCTCCTCCACTTTTACGATCTATATTGTAATCTATCGCGCTCAGTATGAAAAATAACCAATTTCGCCCACAGCCAACCGTCCGATCCATCTTCCACCATTGAACGAAACATTATTCATAGCCCCTCGAACGTTGTACCAGACATGTTATATAACGTTCAAACAAATCATTCTTGCACGGAGACTGGCGCTATGCAGATCTCAATCTCTTCGCTCTATTTTCTTTTGCGTCTGCGAAGATATCGTATCTCCGGCACGCATCTTCGCGCGTATTGCATATGCTAATTTTGGATTTCCATGATATTACTCCACTCTTCTACATTCTTATCCGAGCATCGGAAATATCTCGCGATAACTCGATTCATCCCGCCATCATCACATTTACGAATCGCTAATTCTCAATCCTTTTTTGTCTCCTAATTGCGAGAAAAAAAATAGCAACAATTGCACAATGGAAGTTCTCGTGATAAAACATATTCTCAGTGTATAATCTTCCATGTTTGATTTGAAATCTCGACCCTAGGTCACCCAACGACCCAATTTATATCGAAAAAAACTCACGATAATTGGAAAAAAAATCACGTACCTGTACAACGTTTCTCAAATCATTTCACATGCTCGTCACGATCGCAACGATTCTCCAGATCAAAGATTACATATTCTCCGCAGTACGACAAACATTTCGTTCTCCAGTTTTCTCATAAATATTTATTTCAATCATCGTGACATAATTTCGGGACAAACTTCATCGTTCCAAATATCATTGATTCCGGACGGTGCATCGTCGTAACAAAGTCCGCGAATTGAACTTCCTTATCCATCGTGATTGCCCGGAAACTCGTGGCAGCGAGTGTTTGGTATGCGACGGTGCGCTTCGCTCTCGCTTCCTCGCTGTGGCTCGGTATAGTTTGGCAGTCGCTCCACGTGCGATTCGCTGAGAATCTTCCGCGACGTCGAGCGACCGTTGAGATTCAAGGCCAAATTTGCCGAGAGCGAAAGAACGCTGCGTTGCCGTGGCTAATACGCGCAACGCAGCACGGCGCGGCTGTCATTAGCGCCGACTCGGTCCAAAGCCTTGCGCGAAAAATACGAAAGTACGATTGGCTGCTGCCGGGCGCCAGCACCGCCGAGCGCAGTACGCGACCAATCGTCGCTTCGAATTTCTCGGGCGTTGGGTTTGAGCTCACTGTATTTTCGAGTCTGCCACGTGGCCTCTAAACCTGAGTTCTTATTGAAAATAAACAAATAATAATAATAATAATAATAATAAACATTATACACGGAAATAATAATAATGATAATAACAATATAATATTAAAATATTATTATTATTATATTATAATAATTATAACAATAATAATAATAATTATTAATATTATTATTATATAACAATAGGACACCAATAGGTGTGCGGTCGGAGTGCGACTCCGGCGGTCCCACGAGTTAAGCAGCAAATTTGCCGGCCAGTACTTGGATGGGTGACCGCCTAGTCGTTCACCGGCTGGCGCATCAATTGTGGAGCGGGAGACCAGTGCCTTTGGGGCCCCGGTGGTGCATTCGAGGTGGAGTACTATGTGCTCCTACATGCATCACCGGAGAACCATAGAAACATAGGGTCGACTGTACCGGCACGGGTTTTCTGCAGTTTCCCCGTGTCCACGGCAAATGCGGTACAGCGGTACGTCAAGTCGTCTGCAGACGCACGGGAGATAGCGGAGAACACGTAAAAAGGGGGAAAGTCGGAGAATACATTGTAAAAACCTAAATAAAGGTGTGCAAGTAAAACTCTCACTATATATTATATAACAATATATATATATATGAGCAAGTCCACCAATTCGAGTACCGGTTTTGGGCGTCGATATCAGCGATCTTTTTGTAACTTTGAGAAATGGAACCTCCCATTGAGAAATGAACTCTGATTTTTTTTTAGATTTTTCCCTTGGTTATTTTCGCTGTAATTGTATGGGTAATTCTGTGAGTTTGTCATGTTTTTCTTGTATTCATTAATTTCTCAATGTGTTTTAATAGGAGAAAAAATTAAACGCGACCACCTTTTCTTTGTGAAAAAAGCTCAGCATTTCGAAAAAAAATACAAAAACATTTTTGGGACTTGAAAAATTACTTAAAATCGCATTTGAAATATAAAAGTCGATTTTTCTCAAATGTATATTTTTTAAAAAATTTGAAAGTATTTTTATCGAAAAACTGAGAAAATTTCACGTATCATATGTAGAAATGAAGTTGGGACCTCTGTAATAACTCGTTGAATCACCAAATGTATAACGAAACAACTAAAACCTTAATTAATATTTTTTCATTTTCAAATGATTCGTAATACTGAGATCAAGAAACCGAGATAATTTGATAAGTTGACAAGTTTCTGCAGGTAATGACGTCGAGTTTTTTGATTTCATCGTATTTTGAAATGGAAACATTCTCAATTTTTTAAATGAAAAACCAGTATTTTGACTTCTAAATGCTGTAAAAAATTAAAAAATCAATTTGAAAATAAAGACTTGCCTTCATCACCTGCAGAAACTTAGCGGCTACTGAAATCACTCCGGTTTTTTCGTCTCAGATGCTCCAGTAATTAGTTATAATGGGCACCGCGATACAACTTTTTTTCTTAGACGTCTGCAGAGATTCTCCGTCAATTGCTTAGTTGTTCATTAAAGTTAATGAAAATTTTATAGAATATTCTTCAAACGTAACGTTATTGAGTTGGTCATTATATCAATAAATGTATATCAACTGTATCGTCAAGAAAAATTATCAAAAATATCCTTTTTTTAATATCGAACTAACCTTACCCCGCCCTTAAGTTGTAGATGGTGCACTTCCAAAGCTAACAGCGTCACCACGTGACTCTAAGTTTCATCTTTGATCATATGGTTTCCATGTATTTAGAAACAGTAATACGAATCATTTGGAAATGAAAAAAATATAAATTGAGGTTTTAGTTATTTTGTCACACATTTAGTAATTCAACGAGTTATTACAGAGGTCCCAACTTGATTTCTACATATTTCTACAATTACGTGAAATTTTCTCAGTTTTTCGATAAAAATACTTTCAAAATTTTTAAAAAATATACATTTGAGAAAAATCGACTTTTATATTTCAAATGCGATTTTAAGTAATTTTTCAAGTCCCAAAAATGTTTTTGTATTTTTTTTCGAAAAGCTGAGCTTTTTTCACAAAGAAAAAATGGTCGCGTTTAATTTTTTCTCCTATTAAAACACATTGAGAAATTAATGAAAACAAGAAAAAAATGACAAACTCACAGAATTACCCATACAATTACAGCGAAAATAACCAAAGGAAAAATCTAAAAAAAAATCAGAGTTCATTTCTCAATGGGAGCTTCCATTTCTCAAAGTTACAAAAAGATCACTGATATCGACGCCCAAAACCGGTACTCGAATTGGTGGACTTGCTCATATATATATATTATGTATAATATTATTATAAATATAATAATAATAATAATAATAATAATTATTATTATTATTATTATTACTATTATTATTGTTATTATATTATAATAATAATAATTATTATTATTATTATTATTATTATTATTATTATTATTATTATTATTATTATTATTATTATTATTATTATTATTATTATTATTATTATTATTATTATTATTATTTTAAAATTGCTTTGGTCGGTTAATTTCGATTATTTGTTGTACGAAGCTTTGGCGATAAAGAAACAAGAGAGAAAAAAATATATATTCACTATCCAATAACATCGGTATTGTAGGACTCTCTCGAACTAGGACCAGTAATTGAATGTAGACGACTCAAGAATCTAGCTATCAAATAATTAGGTCGCAATCGCCAAAGCTTTATACGAGAAATAATAATAACAATAATAATAATCATAATGACACGAACAGTATGCAGTATAAAGAAAAGTACACAATAGACCTGACATAACAATAGTTTATAAAATAAATACAACAGCATTAATCATCGAAATACCCATACCGCTGAGGAGGAATCTGTATTAAACATATTGCGAGAAAATAACTAAATATTCAGAGCTAGCTGAGTAAATTAACACCTAATGTAACCTAAAATCAGTCAGAATTATTCCTCTCATTATTTTAAATATTGGCATTCCTCATGAGAATCTCAAGTGCAAAATCAAAATGGTAAACCTAGAATTGAGTATTATAGACAAAATCTTCGAAGCCGTGATATCGGCTTCGAATCGGCTATGAATCGATACGTGATTTTCCGGCAATTCCTGCAATAATTGGAATCAATAATTTTACCTGGACTTACGGCAGCTAAGATCGTTGCAATACATACCATCCAGTGCAAACTAAAATAAAATAATAATAACACACGTTCGAGGTACGACGACTTCCCGCTGGTTTCGTGCGAATTCTCTAAGTCCGTTGGGCGGAGCCGCCCGAGGGCCGATTCTTCTACGTTCGGTCATTAGCCGACGGCCGGACGTTTATCGGGGTCTTAACGATTAGCCTTCAAAATTGCGAGCGAGGGCCCCAGCCACGTCCTCGTCTCCCGGAACAATGCAGCGCCTGATTGGACGCAACGCTTTGGAATTAGGGACTCTCGTTCTTTTTAAATTTATTTTTCACGGTGCATTGTACGAGCGACTATGCAACGACGAGGACCGCGTGCATTATATATGCATTATACGTATATATAAAACCGGTACACACCTATGGGTCCAACCGTTCCAAACTCCGCAGCTGGGTATTTCATCCTCGTGCATCGCTTGTCTGCTATTCTCGGACCTCGTGCGGTTTTCATTCGTTTTTTTTTCTTTTTTCGTGTACATCACTCGTTCGTCGGTTTCTACGTCCTTTCATTTTGATTCGATTCAATCGCGACCGCTCGGAGTAAGCATATGAAATCCGAATCCCGCTTTTCAAAGACGGGGTTAGGCCTGCGAAGCTTCGCTCGCTCGTAAACTTCGTATTTGCGCTGTAATTATGATTTACAGGCTGCGTGGGACGTACGCGTATACAGGGTGGCTTAGATATTTCTGTCGCACTGGCTACGTCTTGAATTACGTCATAAAATTATCGCCTCACATATTTTTTATTTTGCCCAATGATTCATATTTTAATTGAGAAGCATTTTGTTAAAGCCAGCGATGAATTCACGGCTTTTTGTTCAAATTGAGATGAAGTTTTTGTATTATAAACGATAATTTAGATCGCATCTTAAATAAATACAGAGATCGCAGCCAATTAATAAGTTTCGCTATTTATTTAAGATGCTAATCAACTGGAGAACGCGAATGAAATTGACTTACAATTGAAGTAATCTGAATTCAGTCCTGTCTGTTCCTAGACAGCTCATCGTCGAAATTATTTTTTTTCGACGTTAAGCTTTTTTTTACTGTAATAATAGTTCTCCTGGAACCGGTAATTCGGCGGAGAAAGTACAATGCGGGCGCTATACGAGGAAATGGGTTAATAGCTGTCCCACGCAGTGCGTTATTACACGATTATTGACTCCAAACAAACATCCGATAATTCACGGACCATAAAACTACCACGCCGCTAAAAGTCATTCAATGTTTCCGAGAGTTTGAAAAATTTGGTCGATTATCGGAGCTCCAGAGCTGCACGAAATCACTCTTCTCTCAAACTCGGCGCCTTAAAAAACGCGAAAAAAATAATGACTATAACAACAATACTAAAATAATTATTTTTCGTTTCCTCTTCGACTCTTCGATTATCCACTTTTTCTTCTAATTTCGGCCCAATGTCATTCTTACACTTTTTCACTGCAAATTTTTTTGATTTCTTTTTCTTTTTATTTCCGATCTCTCGCTATTGGCGCGCAGTTAGCAGCTAGCGCCACGACCCATGCATTCTCGTCTAAACCCTGCGTCTACCGCGCAAGTTGGAGAAGCGACCGCGCTCCCGCCGCTTCTTAACCGAGAGTGAAACCAGTTTCCTCGCTGGTCGAAGAATGTAAACGGAATATCGTCGAGTCCTGTTAACCTTTTCACGTCCCGACTCCCACCGCAGGGAGCAAGAGCCAGAGAGGTCTTTGCAGGCAACAAAAAAGAATAGAAAAAGAAAAGAAAAAAAGGATTAGAGTCGGGTGCAAGTAAAAGCGACATGCGAACTTACCGACTGTCCCGGTTAATTGCGATTAGAGGTGATTAATCGACATTCGGATAAAACAAACTGCAAGTTTAAACTTGCAAGCTGTTTTCCTAGAATCAAAAATATTCTGAGAATCTTTCTACATGAGGAAACTATTTACGTCAACTTTGACTTACTCATAGAGGAAGACTCTTACAATATTTTTAATTCTGGGGGAGCAGCTTGCAAATTTCAACGTGCAGCTTTCTTGAACTCTGAGGAAGCAATTTGCGTGTTTCAACTTGCAGCTTGTTTCTATCATTTGAACGTGTCGTTCAATATCTACCATATTAAGCAACAAAAAGTAACGAATAAATGTTCATAAATTTTTCCATGTTTAGTTTTTAAATTTTTAGAGGTTGATAAACGTGATTCATGAACTCTAAATTGCTCTAAAATTCGATCCGTTTAGCCGATCTTCTCTAAATTTTATCTATATCATATATCAATAGTATTACCCACTCATATAAAATTGGAGTTCGATTGGTTGAAGTTAACGGCAGATAGAACGACAAAGTTGATTTTTCGAAAAACCCAAAATATCATAAAATCCGAACTTCTCGACGGATTCGGCTCAAATGCAATACGAAACACCCGTGTGCTACACGTCAAAAACTATTTAGAGGAATATCTAAAAATTTGCGGACGCTAGAGTAAGTACAAACATGTTTTTGAAAGTTCAAAACGTTGTCAAATTCGAGCGGCTGCGTTGATTGTTGCAAAAAGTACAGATAATGTGGAGATTTTAAGGCATCACAGCTGTGCGAAATTTGGGCACTGTAGCTTAAACCGTTCTCAAGTTATAGACGTTCGAATTCTAGAGGGTCTTTTCACACACACACACACACACGCACACACACACGCACACACACACGCACACACACACGCACACGCACGCACGCACGCACGCACGCACGCACACACACACACACACACACACACACACACACACACATCCAGACATTTTCTTCAAATGTTATTTCTCGACATTTTGAGATATTTTAAACCTATTAACATCAAAATCCCGATAAAAAATGTTTGGACCGTCCGAAAGCTTCCTTTACGAGGAAGCAAAAATATCATACATATTTCATCATCATTATCATCATTATTTCCTCTCGGATCTATCGCGTGTCCGCGAAATTTCATCTTCCGACGAGCGCCGAGGGCATTGCTGCCTGTTACCCTCGTTCGACTCTATTTACACGTGTGCGGTTGGACGGCCGCGATGTTTCGGACGGAAGGCCATCGCCGCGAGCGACTACCCGAGCTTTCGCACGACCGTGCTTTCAACGACCGAAAACATCAGAGGAAAAATAAAAAAAATTTGCCATCACTCTCGTCCTTAACCCGCTTGCTGCAATCGGCCGAACCGCATTCACGAACCGCGACAACGAAATAAAGGAAGCGTCGGCATTAGTGTGCAAGAGAAAAAAAAAAAAGAGTCATTCATGTTTGGAACGGAGATGGATGAACCTGTGCCCGATGCAGGCTACCTATATTAGTGGCTCTAAATTTAGATCGACCGAACGACTGCGTCCGACCGAGAACCCCGCGAGTCTACCGTTGTTGGCGTATCTCACGCGCTCGATTCGTCGCGGGCATCTTGACGGGCTCAACAGCGACGTAGCATCGACGTCTGTGCATCGCTTCCTTACTATAATTATTATGCAAAAAAAAAAAAAAAAGAGACAAACGCGATTGTATTAAAAGCGATACAGCGATAGCGGGGTTTGTTTCGAAAGTTTCCGATGGAT
The DNA here is from genome assembly GCA_963971145.1 of Sussaba pulchella. Lineage (NCBI taxonomy): Eukaryota > Metazoa > Arthropoda > Insecta > Hymenoptera > Ichneumonidae > Sussaba > Sussaba pulchella. The sequence goes on from OZ020170.1 coordinate 8,284,274, forward strand.
ATTTATTCTTAACAAGGCAATAAAGAATGAAAAATAGTATTTTCAGAGAGATTGTGACGATCAGTTTTGAGTGACATTCGCGGGAAGGCATTTAGAAATTTCGAGCTTTTTCTGAACACGGATCGGCCCATGATTTTCGGTCAATGAAATATAATTGTAAACATTTTTTTTAATCGTTCATCCGTACTATATTACATTTGCTTTATTCAAATATATTTTATCACAAATAATCGTCCGTAAGTTGAATTTTATCGAACAAATATGAACGAAAAACGAAAAAAAGATATTCAGAATACCGATGGCTGTACCGTCTGTACAAAATTACATTCCCATCATCCAAATCTATTTCAACAAAAGTAATCATTCGTGACCTTGATGTTACTCAACAAATATGAAAGAATAAGAAAACTAAAATCCACACGACCTGTGTAAAATTCGCCTATATCCAGAATGTCAATCACTCTACCGTCAGTAAAAAATTACATCTCCATCATCCCCCCTCATCCCTATTTCATCAAAAACAATAGTCCGTAACTTTTATTTCATTCAACAAAGATAAACGGAAAAAAAATCTAAATCCACACGACTCGTGTGAACCTCGCTCATATCCAGCATCCCAATGACTGGACCGTCTGTAAAAAATTACATCCCCATAATCCAAATCTATTTCATCAAAACTAATCGTCCTCAACTTCAATTTAATTCAACAAATAATATAAACGAAAAAAAACCCCAAAATCCACAAGACTCGCGTGAACCTCGCTCATATCCAGCATGCCAACGACTGTACCGCAGGCCGCCGGTACCCACCGCGCGTCCGCGTGTACACGTAACAATGCGCGAGCGTCGGCTCAAAGTCGGCAGCCGCCCGACTGTCAAGGTTTCGCTTGGCTCGATGCACTGGACTCGGTCGGATGGGCGGGTATAGGTGCAGCCCAGTGTCGGTGAACGTGTGTACATGCGTGTGACCGCCGCGAGGACCATCGGGACGGGCGCACGCCCGCCCGCTAGCCGGGCGAGACCGCAGCTACAGTCGTGTCTGTGGTAGGTGGCTAACCTTGACGGCCGACTGCTGCTGTGCGCTTCCAGCGTTTTTCCCCACCCAACTTTTGCCTCGAGCCCAGCAGCTCCGACGGTAGTCGGATGCATCCGACACGAGCTCTCGCGGCCGCTATCCGCTATGTCTGTTCTGCACAGCCGAGACCACTTTCGCGCGCATGCACAACCGCCGAGGTTCGAGCAGTGGGCCGCGATCGCGCGGCAAGCCGCCATCGCCTGACACGCCGGGACTCGCAAGCCCGTTTATCTCGCGGGAAGCATGGAAATTGAGCTGCGTGGGTGTCGTTCGGCGCGCAACGGATGGACCAGAGAGGAAGATAGAGATAGAGATAGATAGAAAGAGAGAGAGACAGAGAAAAAAAGAAAGACAGCCGCGAGATTTCAACATATGGCCCGGACCAGCGTTCGAATCGTCCGTTGCACGGCTCCATGGACCGGAAGCACCTCGAGCCCCCGGGAAAATAAAAACAAAAACGAAACGAATTATTCGGGACACTGTCGCAACCTCGACTGTCGTGAATAGAAATGTAAACGGAGAAAAAGAAAGCGGAAAATAAAATAGAACGTAGTCCAACTATATTTCCATGTATCCTCCCGAAACAGTTGCAGTCGCAACGATTCTCAAAAGAATCGAAATAACGCCGGAATCTCGACGACGAGGCATCGCGCATTTACAACGAGATATCAGCTTCCGCGATGAGTAAACGTAACCGAGACGCCGGGACGTCTTTGCGCGAGCAAACGTGATATGAAAAATAAAAAAAAACACACACATACATACATATATCGCCGCGGGTGAGTGCAACGTAATTCACCCGGGAGTTCTCATTATCGCGAGCGCGAACGCGTTTAACGCATCCGGCATTATACGGCGGGTTGCGCTCTGTGGGACAACCTTGGAGCATGCGATGCGACGATCGCCGCGGGACGTATAACGTCCGCGAGAAGGAAGGGGAGGGACATCGGGATGGGGAAGAAACGAGAGGGTTCTCCCGTTTCGGCGTTGCACTAGAACTTGACTCGGGGCGAAGCTCGTAAGCTGGCTATGAGTCGTAAAGCTCCGTCTCTCTTTCTCGACTAGTTTCCCCTCTATCGTTCCTCGTTTCTTCTCGCTTCCACCTCTTCACTCGCGCGTTTCCCTACTCTTTTGGCTCCGGCCTCGTCGCAGTTCTTCGCGTTCTCTCCCTACCTCCCCCTCTCCCTCCCTTCCCGCCTCCGTCATTCGACGACCTCTTCCTCCTCCTCGACCAGGCCAAGCTCCGAAATGCGTTACTCACCTCCGTCGCTGCACCCTCTTCTCCTCCCTCGTTCTCACCCTCTTCTCCTCTCCCGCCCCTCGTTCACTCTCTCGCGGACTCTCACTCGTTCGAGGTGCGCTCGCGCCTCGTTTCTTGCTCGCGTGCATCCCGCCCTCCGACCGGCGTTCGAACGCTCTCGGTCGGTTTTAGCGCCGTGCAGTTCCCCAGTCATTCAGTCGGTCGCCGCGTGCGAGTGCTGTGTCGTGACCTCCCCGACACTTTATCAACGTTATCGCGGGTTGATTAAGCACGCGTACACGCGTGTAATTCACGCCGGGCTTATTGTGCGCTGTTGCATTCGTTGGTGTGCCGTTATTAATTATCGATTGTTTATCGATCGGATTTTTTGATTATGGGTAAACTGGATGGGATGGTAAATTTATGGACGGTTGGAAAATTTATTTATTTGTTTGGAGGAATTAGGGATTGGAGGAAGGAAGACGGTCGGATGGTTGAAGACTTGTGTGGATATGATTCTGGAGGGATTTTTGTGGTTCTTTAAAAATTTTTTTTAATTGACATTTTTATATTAGAAAAGATTATTTCGTCGACGTGATTCTAGGAGTTTTATCGAATTTATGCGAGGGCTTCATTGATTCTACTATTGATGGATTTAGGACATAACCTAACGAGAATCGATTTAGCGGCAATTGGGAATTTATATTCATTTGATCATAGAGAAATAAAAATAAAGAATTTTAGTTCTCCGCAGAGAAAAAATTTCAAACGAAATTCATTGCACTGCGAATAAATTTTTTTAATTAAATAAGTGCGAGCTTCCATCCAATGCTGCTAATATTCAAATATTCAAATTCTCAATACAATATTCAATTGTAAAAACACGCGTGCATTTTTACAATAATTTCCTTAGAATTTTCCACCGTAACACCAATGATAAATTTTTTTTTTTTAAATCTCACCGACTTTATCATCCAATATTTACAAAGTCGCCTAGCGTAAGCTCCGAGGTTTGATCCACGTGTCCGCCATCGACTTTTCATTTTTCAATCTTGCATTTTCGATATGCATACCGATAAAGTCATTCATACCCGCGCCCTTGCACTTCTACAAGTTTCAGGGTGGTTGCACCGTGTCGCGTATCAATAACAGGCCATAGCGCGCATTAGTAAGATCCCATGGCGCGCAGTGGAAACAGCGCACCGTGGGCAGACACCGTCGTGCGAGGGCACGACCACGCGTTACGTTAGAATCCGCTCCGCGCACGGATTCGCGTCTCTCGCTCGCTCTCTCTCGCGTCGCAACAATTTTCAAGATCCTCGCTCTCCCAATCAGTCGTTCGCCGGTTCTCTCGGTGCGCACGAGGTTTACGCGTTACGTTTGCGCTCTCGCGCTTCTCGGGATCATGACGACACGTAGAAAAGAGAGAGTGAGTTAGTGAGAGTGCGACATGCGGTACACGTAACTTTCATACACTTACGTGGGTACGAACAGCTGCTGCGTTCATGGGCTTGCGGTGCTACATACAAGCCCTACGCTTCAATCAAACAGTCTTTGATTATTTTTCTTTAATTCGTAACCTTTTGGTACAATTTTACGGGAAAAGATTTTTTCAAAATTGATTTTGTTTTTCTTTTATTTTTATTTTTTTTCTTTGGAATTAATTAAATTTGTCGGTGCTCCGAGAACGTTGAAGTTTTTATTTGTTTTTTTTCTAAAACAGAGTACTTCGCAGTTGGTGATAATATCGTCGGACGTGTTAGGTTGAACGATCGATTACACCCGAGGCTTTCACACGACCTGTCCACTGAACCAATGCCATCAAACGTTGTATACGTAACTGGCCTCGTTAACGCGTGTGTACACAATGTATCGTATATATAAGACACACCGTCGTATTTTAATTGCGCGGCTATCTCTCTCTCTCTCTCTCTCTCTCTCTCTCTCTTTCCGATGGAATCGTCGACGTTGCCGTTGTCGTTGTCACGACCTGCAAAACGCGTTGCGAACCGACGATAGCCGCGCTCCCGATTCGCGATAACTCCCGCAGCGTTTCGAGAATACTATTTACACTCCTTTGTCCTTCGTTTTGCAATTGTTACATTCGGCCCCAACACGATTTCGCGTCTTCGGTGAAACGATTAATTCCGGACGAAAATTTCGCATGCCCTGGTGTCAAATGAAACGCCGATGATGTTTCAATTATTTTTTTTTGGGATGTAGTAATAACGTGGAGCGATGAATAATTTTTTTAAAACAATTTTTGCAGCTTAAGGAAGTTGATTCAGAAAGAAATAACCCAAATAACCTATAAAATCGGGAAATTAAGAAAAAAATGGGGTAAAAAATGTGGCAATAGATAAGGAAAGACAATTGTTATTTTGAACTTGGTTTTTTGCAAATTTTAAGTTTGTGACGATCTATTTTTTTGTTAATGGAAGTAAATCTTGCTTTTTAACGATTCGGATAATTGAGAGGATATAAGTACCGGAAGCGAGTGAGGGTTATTATTCGACTCGGTGATTAGTGCATCCGTTGATGAGTAAAAGTTGGCGCGTCGCCATTTTCGAACATTGATACCAAAATTGAAGCGAAAAAAAAAATTCCTAGTACAGCTTAGACCAAGGTTCAATGACGACTTATCATTGATCGAAATCAGTTGCATTTAGCCAAATTTTAATTCCGAGTGCAAGCAATTTGAAACGATATTTTCGTAGCATTAATTCTACTCCAATTGAGGTTATTTTAATTCGATGAAAACTCGCAGCCAAGTGTATGACCTCGTAAACGTTGATCAATTAAATTGTCGCTATTTTCGAAGATTAATACGGAAATTGTAGCAAAGAAAATATTTTCAAGGCCAGGATTAATCGGGGTTTAATAACGAGGGCGGTGTACGATTGATATTATTATTGACTCTTCATCAATTTAGAGTAATTTTAAAGTAACATTAATTCTACTTCGCTAAAGAAAACTAAAATTTCTCGATTAACAGAGTAACATTAAATCTACTTCGCCTGATTCTATTTCGACGAAAAATCACAGCCAAGTGTACGAACTTGGAATCATTGATCTCCGTTAAATTCAATTTGAACTTTAAAAAGATAAACTTGAGCCGAATCGTTAATGCTCGAACAATCTACGAAATTCGATAAAAACTAGCAAGTGACGTTATTTCCGTGCTCAGGCCGTATCAATTCATTACGGTTCTTTAATTTTCTAAGCGTTGGCGTCTTAAAACCTCTTTTTTAAATTCATTCTCTCCATTTAACATTTTTAAGTATAAAAAATTGTAATGCACGATTTATCCCGCAAAGCATAAACAATTGTGATGTAGGATAAATACCGAAGAATCCCTAAATTCTCGGTGCGAAACGTTAAATAAATGAATAACGAATTAAAAACAAGGTCGTCCGGCGCCACCGCTAAGAAAAAAAACCATTGAAAAAAAACGATCAAGTCTCAATCAAATACCAAACCATTCGTTATGTTTTTTACGACGTAGACGCGGATGAATCAAGCCTCGTTCTTCAACGACGAATTTCGTGACCACGCCGATTTTTGCGCAGTTATCGAGTGTGTAGAGCGGTAACACGAAATACCGTCGTACGCGTCGCGATCGCGTTCATCACGGATTCACGTATACATTGTTTCACACCCGGCCAACCGAGGTCGGACAAAAATGACTCGCGACACGCGACTGCAACCCCGCCTCTCGTTAATCTCGCTCGATCTATCGCGGCGACACGACAGTTCGTTGTCTCCGCGTTTTCGTCAGTTCGTCGATGCGTTCCTCATCGAAACGTCAACATCGCGAACTCGTTTAGCTCATTTCGATATCTCTCGTTGTATCTTCGGGTGATGGATGGTCGATCGTCGTTCGGCTTAACAACAACATTTATATTACAGCGCGTTGACGGTGACGGGGTTATTTTTATTCGTCCCGATATCGATTCTCTCTTATCGGACATCGGTTCGAAAAGAAAAAAAATACGAACACATTTTTATTCATATTCGACTCGTTTAGCGATTACTCAGAGACAATTTTAGTTACCCGTGACCTTAACACGATGGCAATTTTATTATTATTTATTTAATTATCATGTTTTGTAGCGTTGAAACACAAAAAAATGGTTCGATAGTTTTTCAATGTTTTTTTAAACATGTTTCTTGCTTCCATTGATTAAAAAACATAAATATTCGATGAATTATTTATTTATTTGTTTATTTGTTTTGTACTTAAAAAAGTAAAATTGTTGAGACGTCGTTGAAGATAAATCTCGCTCCAATTGAAGAAGAATTTATTTACTCCGGTGCCTCACAACAGATTGATAACGGAGAGAAGAAAAAAAAATGTAGGTCAAGGTCGGGTCGATGCAGCTCGCGATAATACCTGAAAAGCTTCGGTACTCGCGAATTCGAGTGTTTGCGAAAGTAATAACGGGTTTAACGAATCGCGAAAAAAATTGCGGGGGCTATCGCGTGTTTCGGATGATGACCATAGAATTACTTTCGTCGCATATCGATTCGACTCTGCGTTATACGATGCACCGCGGCAAAGGCGGCAGCGCTATGCCGTAGTAGTGGCGTGGTAGTGCCGTCGGGTTCCGAATCGGCCGCGCGCTCACCCGGCATTGGCCTTGAATGTTCGCAACCCCCAGGGTTATCCTCGGAGTCTATATCGCGCGCGCTTGCGGAATATACTGGATCACTGCGGCAGCCGAGCGGAACTGGAAATTTGCGCGAACTTAACGTCGACGGTGATTTATAATTTCGCTAAGTTTTATTTTCTTCGACATTTTGTTTTCATACTTTTTCTCGTCACCGTAATTTTTTATTCCCTCCGAGTCAGAGTAAATCTTATGCTCACAATAATAATAGAAATAATATAATATTATTATGAGTATTATTATATTATTAATATTATATAATAATAACAATAATAGAATATTATTATGAGTGTTATGCTATTATTAATATCATTACGATTATATAATAATAATAATAATAGAATATTATTATTGTTACATCATTCTTATTATGATCGATGGTCGTATGTTCGTGGTAATTAAACGTCTAATAATGAATAGAAATAAAGAACTAATAATAATAACAATAATATATTTCTATAATAATAATTATTATTATTATTATTATTATTGTTATTCGTATATTTGTGGTAATTAAACGTCTAATAATGAATAGAAATCAAGAACTAATAATAATAACAATAACATATTTCTATAATTATAATAATAATAATAATAATAATTATTATTATTATTATTCGTATGTTTATTATTATTATTATTATTATTATTATTATTATTATTATTATTATAGAAATATATTATTATTATTATTATTATTAGTTCTTTATTTCTATTCATTATTAGACGTTCAATTACGACGAACATACGACCTTCGATCATAATAAGAATGATGTAACAATAATAATAATGATAATAATAATAATATAATACTAATAATAATATTCTATTATTGTTATTATATAATCCCAATAATATTAATAATATCATAATACTCATAATAAAATTCTATTATTAATATTATTATTATTATTATTATTATTATTATTATTATTATTATTATTATTATTATTATTATTATTATTATTATTATTATTATTATTATTATTTCCGATTACCATTAGACGTCTAATTACCATGAACGACCATCGACAACGTAATAAAAATTATGAATACAGCGAAATTCGAAAGATATCCATCGTAAGTAACGAAATTGATGCCGAATAAAATTTCGAGACAAGGGAATAAGGGAATAGGATCTCTGTCGAGTCGTAAAAGCTTCGGGAATCCCCCACCTTCCTCTCCTCGGTTACGTTACATTCGTGGGTTGTAATTCAAGATTGTAGTAGACTTGCGAGCCGAGAGAACGGTTCGTCGGAGGATTACCGTGCAGGACGAAGCTGTCTCGCGAAGCTTAGCTGAAATTTTCGTTTCTTTTATTCATTCGACTAAGCGGGCGTCGCGGATAAATCGAGGGCCCAAGGGCGTAGGAATAAATTTGGGAAGCGAGAGGAAAGATAACGACATTGCGTTTCTGATATCTGGCTTCGCTGTTGAGCTGGGCGATGTAAATTTGATGGGATGTAGAACGCTAGGTACAAATCGAATTGAATTTTCGGTTTCGCTATTGAATTCTTTTTTTTCCTTCATTTTTTTCGTGACCGTAACGAGTTTTGATTCGGCGCTGCCACGTTTTGGTTCTCGTTGATTTCGTCGTAGCGTGTTGAACTTCTCTATCGAATTTGTCATCGGATAGATTGTGCGTTAGCAGGGTCTCCAGTGGTCCTTGAAGTCCTTGAAATCCTGGAACTATCCTCGAATTTTGCTCTTCCTTGAAAAGTCCTCAAATATCCTCTAATTTAATTTAATATCCATGAATTTTTTATTTCTTCTCAATTTTAGTATGTTTGGGAATATATATTATTTTTTATATTAGTTTTTTTTTAACTGATTCCAACATAAGCAAAACACGATTATTCAAACAACAAAACATTACGATTTAACATTTTCTTGTGAGTTTTGTCTACTTTAACTTTCGATAAATGCCCTAACACAATCTGCCAATGTCCTGGTAATGCACCGAAAATTGTCCTCGATTGTCCTTGAATTTCGAACAACCTTTTTACGGGAAACCATGGTTAAGTAAACCAAATAATGTGACGGAAATTGGGCCAAAACGATAAATCAATTGTTCCACAGCGTCAACGATACCAAAATTCAAGCCAAAATATATCCGATAAATTGAAAGTTGATGATATCAATCAGAAGGTTTGAGAGTGCGGATCAGTTACGATTTTTGAAACAATTATCGACTGCTCGAACGATTCTTCCTTCGATGTATAAAGTACTGACAGTGATGTGATCAGAGACAAGACGTGGGAAGAGAAAAGAAAAATAATTGTCGCGGTTCATTGAAAATTCGCAAAGATGATGAAAAAGGAGAAACCGATGATGTCGGTGACGGCGATCATCCAAGGAGCCCAGGCCCAGCACTGGGCCAGGGGTAACACATGTACGTATTTTTATTTTTCATTGATATTCTTGCAGCACATCAAATTATATGCGTGTTTCTCATCATAGACACAAAGTTTGCGAATATCCACTGACCTTAAAATTAAAATTATTAAAAGAATGCAAATACACGATGAACAATTTTTTTTTTCATCAATGACTAATCAATGACTCAATAATACAATGCTCGAATGGATAATAATTCTATTCAGTGATTATTATTTTCTTGAACAATTTTTTATTACGAATTGAGTTAAAATTTCGAATTAAGTTACCGTGAAGAATATTCGAATACTTGAACCGCTTATACTCGCCAATTCAACTCATTTCATTACAAATAAATCCACTGAATCGATTGAACTGAGTGCGTACGATAAAAATAAATTTGATGTAACACAATAATAAATATAATGAATATAATGAATAATTAATAATGTTCGCATCGACATGTCAATTTCGGTGCATAAAATATTGTATCGATAATGCAAAGTCCATTTTGTTTCGATTGAGACTAATTCACCGTTATCTCCGCGATACAAACGTGATTAATTTCATTGCCCGTTCGTTTTTTTTTTTTTTTTTTTGAGTAAAAAAGTCGAAGGTCAGAATTTTCGACGTTGATATGAAAGTCCCCGACCCTCGTTTCGAAGAAACGACACACATAAGCAGCTTCGACGCGAATGTCGACGTTCGCGTAATTAGCCGCACGTTGAACGAATCGCGAGGGCCTAATTTACGTCCCGAACGTACTTCAAAGTAATAGTATAATCGTCGGTGCGTCTCCGGGGACCAGGGAGATGTAAACTCACGAGTTTATATCGTTCCTAGCCATGCACGTGTGCCGGAATTATTCCCTCGCTGCAGCGGCAGCTATGCACTCATCGCTGCATTCTGCGCGGCAAACATTGCCGGGCTTGACGGTCGGACGGATGGCAACCGATCGTAAATAAATTGTTTAATGCGGGTGGATCGTTCTGCCGGTCGTCGAGCCGCGAGAGTCGAACAGTGACTTGTCTATGAGCTTTGCCTCAACATTATCACGATTTATCATCGAACCATTACCGCCCATTCTCTCCAAATACAGCAGAATTTAATAAAAATTATAATTGAAAAACCTGTTTATAGATAAAATTATGTGTCGCAATTAGACAACTTGATTGTATAATTGTGACACATAATTTTATTTGATTTCAATTTTTATTATTTAAATTATATACGTAACTAATTACACATCTTCAAATTGAGATAAAATTGGATGCTGACTTCGTCGTGTACTCATCGGGATAATTTTTGGGATGTGCAAAGTCTCGTGAAGTTTTGTAGTACGTCTTTGAAATACGTCAGAGAAATAACAGATACTGGTCTATAATTTTTTCTCTAACATCACCACAATTTATATTTGAACCATGATCGCCCATTCTCTCCAAATACAGCAAATGTAATAAAAAAATAATAATTTAGAAAACTATCGTTCAATTTTTCCTCATCATCCTTTTTAATTTAGCATAGAATTTCGCTCTACAGATAATTTTAGGCGAAAACCGACAGCCTGATTGTCTAATAGCGATACATAATTTTCTTTTCATTTTAATTATTTAAATTATATACGTAACTAATTACACATCTTTAATTTGAGATATAATTGATTGCTGACTACGTCGTGTACTCATCGGGATAACTTTTGGGATGTGCAAAGTCTCGCTGTGTTTCGTACGTCTTTGAAATTGCTCCTTCGAATAAGTTCGCGACGGTCTCGACGTTGCTACCGCTTCGTTACGCGAGGGCAGACAATTAGCGTCGCGACGTGAGACTGTAGATTAGCATCGTTTGCACGCATGCCCGTTCATACATACGACACATGCAATATACACACGCATATACATATATGTATTAGTATTTATACTTCCCATTTGTTAAGGGGCTGTTGCGGCGACATATAGAGTTGTCCTTCACCTGCACCTGCGTTCCGCTGCGTCCTCACACTTAAACCTATTACTTACCACGCCAGCGCTTTTTGACCTCGATCGTCTCTTTTCTCTGCGCCCTTATATTTAATATCCACAATCAGAATTTCATCAACCCGATCTGCGTTACTATTTTTCATGATTTAAAGAAGAAAAGAATGGAAAAAACGAGTATTGTCTTGACGTCGACAATCCAATTAACCTTTTATCAATCAATGAGTTTCGGAATCGTATCCATATCTCCTTAGATCTACCAATGTTGGCTTGAACGGACCTCACTATAGTTCCCGGACGTTCGAAATACAAACTTGTCGACTCATCGCACTTCGTTTCTCATTTAAAGAGTATTCACAGCGTTTCCAATATTTTTTACTTCCTCCACCAAATAAAAAATTTAAAAAATGATGACATCAAGCCTATCGTTTATCAGTGATTATCGATTTTATCGCTCCTCCTCCTCTCTTTCTCGCCTGTCTTCGTTATGTATCACGAACACACCTAAGAACAACGAACTGCAGTCTCAGCGTACACACGACCAATTAGCGATCGTATCGTAGAAGCTTTTAATGGCGTTCTAGACCACACCCATGTTTTATTGCCCGGAGACAGCAATTTGTTATGATAGAAAGAAGAAAAAAATAAACGTTTCGCACGCGACGCTCCGTATCTTGAGTCACCGGCTGTAATGGATACGGTGCGTTTATTTGTCTTCTTCTCTCTGTCCGTTGCGTTTTGATCAATTCGATTCCACATCCTCATTATTCTACAATGGATTCATTCAGCGAAATTCACATCCAAAAATCTTATTTACGCGAAATGTGAAAAATTGTGTACAGTAAAATATAATTTTCAAGCTTCGCGATATCCGCGGGTAAAAATTCTTATATCCTTATCAAAAATATATTTTATATCTTTTTCTGATAGGTTAAAAAAAAAAAAAAACAATTAAATTCCACGCTGAAAAATCTTATTCTCTCAAAATATAAAAAATGATGTGCAGTTAAAATAATGTTCATTCCTCACAACATCCGAAGATAAAAAAGTATTCCTATTTTTCTCATCAAAGATATATTTCACATCTACCTTCCGATACGTTTTATCCCGAAAAAAAACAAAAAACGAAGCGTATGGATTGAGATGAAGAAGATCCAAGTTGGCGGCTGGGGGAGTGAGGACGTCGACGCCGTCGGGTAACGACGTCGTTGCCGTGCAGGCGGATTTCGAGCCAAGCGACAGCTCATCGCTCGACGATGATAAATGCGAGTTGCGGGGTGAAGGTCGGCTATTGAGACTCGGAAAAATAAGAGTAAAAAATCGTCCGTTGCACGCGTATAACGGGTGAGAAGAATTCGCGCGAGTGTCGGCGTTGCAAAAAAGCCCGCGGCTGGGGGGGGAGTTAAAATGGCGCGAGAGCGAGCGAGACGGACAAATGTCAGCGGGCTCTTATCAGTGTACGTCGCGCGAGCAACGCGTTATATAGGTTTACGAGGTTCTGCCCGGCGCGGCAACGGCGAACGATGCTTGGCTATGTCGCGGTATACCGCACCCGCGAAGGTCACGACATCGCTTCGTTATCGCCGCACCGGCACACCGCGTATACCTTCCACATTTGCGACACACACGTTGTACCTCGCCCTCTTACACTCCCCTTCTCCCCTTCCACTTCTCCTACTCCGACATGCATCATATGTCGTTGCAATTTATATAGTCCTCTTACTGTTCTCTCTCCACCTTATCTCGTTCGCACGACAGTAACGAGTCGTCACGCGTTACCGGTCACGGCTGGAGTTTTTATGAAGACCGTAGACGATGGCCGCGAAGACGTTGAGACCGATTCAAAAACCCCCCGATTTTATATTTCTCACAGACGAATCGATTGATCTGTGTTCGATCCGTCTTGGACTACGCAGAATTGTGGCAAAAAGGGTTTGAGGGGCTTTTATTCTTTGGAATTGATCTTTATCGGTTTGGAGATATTTTCTAATTTATTGTTAGTATTATTATTATTATTTTTATGGTTTTATTTTTATGAGTGAATTTTTCATTGATTTTTACGGGGAAGAAGGCGCTAAAAATTGAATTTTTTAATCAAACGACAAATTATTTACGAATCATTCGCCGACCGATAATCGCAGACGATCGATCCACGCTCGATCCGTCTCGGGCTACGCATAATTGTAGCAAAAAGGGTCCAAGGGTCTTTCGTTCTTTGGATCAATCTTTATCAGTTTCGAGATATTTCGTTCTAATTTATTGTAGGTATTATAATTAATATTTTTATGTTTTTATTTCTATAAATATATGTTTTTATTTCTATAAATATTGTTTTTATTTCTATAACTATATGTTTTTATTTCTATACATTTTTCAAATCGAGCAACCATAAGTGCAAATGATTTACGTATTATTCCCCGACCGATAATTATTGCGTCAATTTTCACAAAATATAAATTCTGTAAAATATCTTGAGACCTTCAAATATTGATAAAAGTCGCAAAAAAAAAATGATTTCGTAATTAATCTCTTTCGTTACGATAGAACCAACTAACTACTCGATTATATAAGTGAGCTCCGAATGACGCAATCGTGCGAGCGTTGTTCCAATCATTGCGTAGCTCGAGGGTCGTCGCGCGATGCCGACTTTCCGGGGTTGCATCAAGCGTAATCTCACGAAACGTCGAAGTCCGAGCAGCTTCGCACATTCTCTCCGGTATAGGCATTATGGCTCGAGATCTACGGTCGTTTTGGTTATACGGTAGCGAAGTACGTTGCCAGCCTAACCTAGACCTCCACAACGCTCCGGGCATGCGAATTGCACTCTCACTCGCCACGATATCGAATGACTTATCCGTGTATCGACACTACACGATCAGATAAGTCAAGGGCTCGAAACCGAACAACAAATTAACCCTGGATTGGTTACTATATGAGGGAATCCCTAGTGCACATCGTTGTTTCCCCCAAACTATTGGCGAATTTTTTTTTTTTTAATTAAACTTTGTCCTTTGGAGCTTCCAAAAAAACGATTATATTCTTTTCGAACCAAATGAAACGATCAAAATAGAAAAATAACAATGATTAGATCGAAGGAACACCGAAATACGGCGATCTTCTCACGAGCTGACCGGATTCGTTAGTGGTTTCTCGCTGGCGACGTTGCCACACTCGTGCCGAGTTCGCTCACTCTCCACCGAGTTCGTCTACGCGCACGCTAGAAAATTCGAGCGACGAGGCAACGCTGCAGCCTGCCGAGCATTGTGGAATTTTCCTCATCAGGTGACCAAACTCGTTGTGTCGCATAAAGTGATCAATCTACGATTAGGCACGATTAGCTGCCCGGAATCCGGCTACGTGCGCTCACACCACAAGAATCATCTCATTTCGACGTCGTCTGAACTAATCCACCAGAGGCGCTGATTACCAGTCGCGCCGCTTACCCAGCGCCACGTAGCGGTGGCGTCGTTAAACAGCCCTCTATAATCTCTCGGTGCCGCAATTATCCCTGAATCTACTAAATACATTATTCCTTCCTGTCCATTGAGAATACACTAGACAAATTTTTTAGACCCAAATTCAGTGACCCAAAATGAAAGTACGATGAAACCTCGATTATACATACAAGACGGGTCCTATGGATTATCCAGAGGTCGTTCAAATTCCCTTCCTGCAGACTCAAGCAATCTTGACTCCGACCAGGACTGTGAACACTGTTAGGACGGGGTCTGCCAATGTGTTGGACAATCCTACGCATGTACTCTTTTGAACTACCCCCCAAATTCCGGGAACGCCCGGAAAACGTTTGGAGAATCGATTAATCTATAATCGAGGTTTCAGTGTACTATTTTATCTCCCTCACCAAGCAGACGAAAAGCTCCTCAAGCAAGGAAACGACCTTGGCTCAACTAATCCTAATTTCACAAATAAATCTCCCCCCCCCCCCCCTCCCAACCTACCGGATCTCAACTTAACCGGTCGTGTAGTGTAATTCGTATCGCGATCTGGTAAGGTTTATTCCTCCGGTTGACACACCACGGCAGACCGCGTGAGACGACGCTGCGAAACGTTCACACTCATTCACCACTTTCGCCCGTTGCGTTACTCGCGTGGGTGTTCACATCTATATTGTATATATATGTAGGTATATATATACCTACACGCTCGAGCACGGAATATAGGTGAGCGTGTTTGCCGCCATCTCGTTGAACAACGTGCCGTGCGCCGGAGGCGAGCCCGTGGAATTTCATCGAGCGAACCGCGAGAACTCGTCGTGTGATACACACGAGCGGCGAAGCCCATGGAACCACGGTTACACGGTACAACCTTGGCACAAATGTGAACGATGCATGAAGTGCAAGCTGCTGTACCATATAACTCGTATCAACGCTCGCGAATAATATGCCACGTATGTCGGGGCGATACACGTGAATACGCGGTTCGGCCACGGTGCACGCGGACGAAGGGCGTTTAACCGTGTGGATGTGCAAACGCGAGTATTGTAATTATCGCGACCCCTTAATTCGCGTGTTATCGTCGGAGTCGATCGTACGTTTTTGTCGTCGTTGGTTAGTTTCTGTGCGAATTATTGTTGGAAGAAAAAATTGAGATGCATTTGCGTGGACGCGAAATAATAATTATTATATACTTGCAATTGATTGCAAGATTGTTGGGGGTTGGTTTTGACAGGGGGCGCTGTTGGCTTATCAATGCACGACGTTCACTTTTTGTTCTCGTTCTTTTCTCGACTCGTATCATTGTTGCAACTGAAAACGCCATTCAGGTTGAAAAATAAATAGTCTGCGGCTGTACAGATGTGTATAGACCCATGTATAGGCTCTCGAGTCACGCGGATTCGGTCTGTGAACATCCGAGCGTACTTGAATGCACGTCCGCAACGTCTTGTTCCTTCGTCTTCTTCCATACGTTCCGAGCGAGGAAGTGGAAACAATGAGGAGACACAGTCACGTGACTCATTGTTGCGGCGAAGCTTCGGCCTTGGCCGCAGAAACTAGCCCCACCGGCTTCGCCTCTCTTCCTCTTCCTATTCTTCTATCTTCGGCGTGTATTGTTCGCTTCGTTAATTGAGATTCACCCATAAAGATCTCAGACGATGTCTGCTGGGAAAACTGGTTTCTGAAATATTTCAAACTTCCGGCTAGTCGGTTGAAACATATTTGTTATTATTATTTTTTCATTTGTCGATGTTTTTCCATGGTCGACGGTAATTGTGCGAGTTTCGGTCGACGGATTCTCATTAGGTCTTGAGAAATTCGGCCGGGTTTGGAGATGTTGTGATTTCGGTGTCGGGCCCACGTGCGAGGACCGTGACGATGAGAATCATTTCCTTCTCTTAAAATGTTTACGCTTACGATATAATGACCCGACGTTCCGACACCTTAATCCTTGAGACTTTTACATTTGTCTATCGCGTATACCGCAATTACACGAATAAAAATGTACTCAATTAAAGATCTAAAGAGTGGATAAAACGACAAAGTTGATTATTAGGAAAATTGGAAATATCATAAAATCCGAACTTCTCGACGGATTTGGATCAAATGCAAAATCAAACATGTGCATAACTCTATATGAGAAAAACTATTCAAAGTAATATCTTATAATTTGCGGACGCTAGAGTCCGTACAGACATTTTTTGCAAAGGTCAAAACGTTGTCAAATTCGAGCTGCTGCGTCGATTGTTGCAAAAATGACAGATAATGTGGAAACTTTAAGGCATCACAGCTGCGCAAAAAGCGGTAGCTCAAAGCATGTTCGAGTTGTAGACGTTTGGATTTAGGGAGGCTCTTACACACACACAGACATTTTCTTTAAATGTTATTTCTAGATGTTTCGGGACATTTCAAACCTATTAACATTAAAATCCCGATAAAAACTTTTTCGAAGAAAAAAATATGTAAAGAAATAAAAATGTCTTTCATCCCTGCAATACCTTTTTGTCCTCAATCGCTCGAAAAGTCTTAATCAGCTGACGCAACATTACTTCGATTCATTATAAAATTGTTATCTTATCCGCACGCCGGAATGCAACTGAACTTTTTTTTTTCTCTACTATCGCTCGATCGATAATTCGTAATTTATGATCGAACATAATGACTCTCGAGAATTTTATATTTACCGTTAATATTTTACCTCGCGCTTGATTGGCCAGCTCGTATAATAACTCGATATCGCACGGTGGTTAGTTCGTTGGTAGCAATTTTCTTATATACGTTATTTCCGGGTGAAAGGTCGAGAAACGCGTCGCGAGCCGCGTGCAGCATGCTATTCGTGTAACGAAGGTACGATTGCACCGAGTACGAAAGGAGATGGGTGATTCAACGCGTTTGTTTTTGCAAAACCTTGCTCAGTCTTTTTTCCAAGTCAATCGAACGCCCAGCGAGTCGCGTAATCCGTTTCGATCGGTCCAGGTTAGCGAGATAAAAACAGAACGGAACGGCTCGGACCGACGGTCATTACGCAACACGCGTGCACGCTGATGCAGTTCTAAATGCGATGCAAAGTGCATTGTTATACGTCCTTCTTGTTCCAATGATTTTTTTTTTAAGTTTCGGGTTTCCAAGGAAAACTATTACCACACTTATGGATAGTATACTGCTTGTGTACACTAAAAATTGTGTAGTAAAAAAAGATGCTGCATAATTCTCAAAACACTTGAAAGTATCTCGGAGCTTATCACTCGTTAAATCATTCAACCTATGTGAAATGAAATCACGAATAAATCGCACGATATTCGCTGCAATTTAAATTACATAAATATCCTTAAAATTGCGTGATTCCAGCAAACGCTTGATCAATAAAATCCCAATCAATAAAATATACCCCTTCGTGATGTGCAGCGTGCACGACAACGTTGTTATTATCATACACATGCCTATAATAATAAAATCAATCTCGTTGAGTCAAGATTTTCCGACCTACCGGGTGGTCCAAAGGCCACCGCATCCCCCGAGCGTTTGATTGAAATTGCGAAGGGCGCGTAGGTCGGGAAAATGAAAAATCCGAAGGGAGAACATTTTTATTTCCAACGCCCACGATGCTCGTGCTCTCGCTCGTGCGACGGCGGTGCGGTAAACACCGTTACTACTACGAAACGTTCGATGGGTTCATGAATGCCGATGCGCGGTAAAGCCTGGGAACGATTTTCATTGCGCCGAGATACATTCACAGCCTGCGGGGGGGTGGTATTAAAACCACCCCACGAGCACGCGCGAGACAGACTCGAATCCACGACCTCCCGACCTTCCCCGATTGACCCAGGTAGCTCCCAAGTCTGGGGCGCTGTAGCTACCTACTTGTTCGCTTACCGCACGTGGCAACACGACCCTACCCCGCCGCATGTCCCTGACTGCCACCGTTCTATATAAAGCCCGTATAAAGTGCAGGATGCATATAGAACGACCCGACGACGACGACGACCGCGGCAGCCGCTACGACAACGGCGTCCCCTTGCGGATTAATGCTTCGTCGAACATGCACCTCGTCGTCTCGCCTTTCTCTCCTTCTTCGTCGTTTGCGCTCATGTCGTTTCTTCGTTCTCTTTCCTCGACTTTACCACCTGCTTTCCATCAAATTTCAGGGTCGTCGACGCACTCGCGACCTCCGAATTTTGAATATTTCGTTTTCCGTTCGAATTGTTTCGTCGGTTTCGTTTCCGTTCGTTCTCCGAATCGTTTTTACTCGCGATTATGGCTCGAGCATTCGGTGGTACGTTTGTGAGTACTCGATTTTGTGGGTTTTTTTGGTGGTTCGTTCGCATTTGGGTGACTCACGAGCGGCGGATGTCTCACGTTTTAACAAGAAAATGTAATTACGCGCGTACACGTGAGTTAGATGGGATTTAATTTGAGTGGGATCGCTAAAAAATATTGGATCTTGCTACGTGAAGTTTTTACGCCGCAGGTCTCAAGGTTTGAGATCTCTAAACAACCTCGGCCCTTCTAAAAATATGCAGACCTTTTTTTTTTTGCTTTATCGCACGTTAGTAACTTTGTTTGTGACGAGGAAATTTCTCGCGTCTCGTCATTCATAGATGGGTTTCTCATTTGACTTTCAATACGCTGCTGCGTTATCGAGAATAGCGGCGTCGTCTCGGCGTCGGGTATCAGAGAATGAAGAACTTTGTCCTCTAACCAAACCCTACGTCGCTGTGTATATCTCATATTGTCATTTCTCACCTTCGTCAACCTCACGAATTTTCCATTGTTCCCCCCCCCCAACCAAGACTCGAACACGATTCAGCCGAGAGTCGGCGTTTTTATTTTCTTCTTTTTTTGATTCTCTCCACGCTGGTTGCCTCATTCGTTGGTACCTCAGCTGTGCCCATGGAGAATCTCGAAGGTGGACGAGGTCGTTCAGCTGATTCACCGAAAGGCTACGGTCTGACAGAAAAGTTTCGGGTTTCGTTTTGCACGTTTTGTCGAGATTCGCTTCGCAATCTTTTCTTCTTGTTGTATTATCCGTCCGGTTCTCGTGGGGCGAAGCCAGAATTTCCTACGACGGGAGGTGTATGCCTTATAAGTACAAGAACCGCGATAAACCCAACGTCCGACGGTGATTCGCGTTCGTGTGTGCGAACACACCTCGTACTTTATGACTTCGGCCTTGTAAAAAAAATATATAAAGATACGTTGATTTTTATTGCGATATAAATGCTCGTCGTTTTGACTGTGAAGAAAAGTTTTACGAACTCTTTTGTTTTATTTTGTTTCCTGGTAGAGGAAGCTATATTATAGGGAAAAAATTATTTTTCGAGACGTTCGTGTCATTATGTTTAGGATATGCTGAAACGTTGAGAAAGGACATTTAGAGTAAATGGCCGGATGTATGTGTATGTGTGTGATACACTCCCAAAATTCGAACGGGTATAGCTCGAGAACGGTTTCAGCCACAGCTCCCAAAATTTGCAGACATGTGCAGCTCTATAATCTCTTTATTGGCTCTAATTTTCGTCATAATTGAATCTCGGGTTTTATGTCGTTTCGAAATACCAATAAGTAGTCAAGTAGCGTGTTGGGCACGCACATGATGGGGTGCTACATTCTGGAATTTTTTCAGATTTTTCGCACCAACGGTTTGAAAATTAGAGGGGGGGAGGGAACACTCTGATAACGACTTTGAAAGCTAATATTTCGTAAGAGAAGGGGTAAAATGAAGAAGTCTTCAAACATTCTTCGTTGCATTTGAGGAGACCTATCTAAAGACGTCTCACTCAATGGCGTGAGCAAAAAAAAATGTCGAGTACCTACACGTTTTAATCTGCGTGAGAATTGTAAACATTTTTTTTTCCGAAAATATTTTTTTTGGTTTCAGGTCGACGATCTCCGTCTGTGTACCAAATTTAATCCCAATCGGTAAATAAGTAACTGAGAGAATGGGAGGACTGTGACATACAGACAGACGGACGGACAGACGGACGGGCGGACGGACTTGGCGAAACCATAAAGGTTCCTAGATTTCTACGGAACCCTAAAAAGGACGTTTACACGATAGCGATCGGGAATTTTGGAAATATTCGTCTAAATATTCCATCACAAATAAATTTTTACCCGAGGTTGGGTGGTTAAGTTGCACTTAGGCCAAATCCATCGAGAAGTTTGGATTTTATAGGATGTCGAATTTTTCGAAAAAGTGACGTTTCGATCGTGACCAATCGAAACGATTGATCGGTTGATTAAGATATTGTGAGGTTTTTCCTCTATGAGAAAGCCAAAGTTAACATTAATAATTTTTCGCATGGTCAAAGATTCTCACAATATCTTTAATTCTGTGGGAGCGGCTTGGAAATTTCAATTCGCAGCTTTCTTGAATTCTGAGCTAAGAATTTGCTCAGAAGTTTAAACTTGCAGCTTGTTTTTCCTTATTCGTTGACCTCACAATTTCCCGCAGATTGTTTGCAACTGGATTCTCGAAATACCTCCTCCATAATCGCAACGAGAAACTTCAAGCCTCAAAATTCTCGCAAGATTTAATAATAATCGTTTCGAATTTTCAAAAAAAAAATCGTCCATTCTGGCGTTGTTCCATTTTGATCACGAAGGCGAGCGCTTGAAACAGCTATCATCGTACATCTCCCTACGAGTACAAAACGTTACCCTGTTGGTTGGTATTTGCGCGTCAAATATTTGATAGTAATCGCATATGGTCCTCGTGTAAGTTTACTTTTTGCTCGCCCGAACAAGGCACCCTCTGTGTCTCGTCCAACTGCAACGCTATTTTTTCATTATTCTTCTCACGCCATTCGAATCTCCAAAGTCTCCAAGCTACACGATTCCCGCAGAAAAATCGCATCCTCAGTCAAAAACGAGGATAAAAAAAATAAAAAGCATTTAAAAAAAAAAAAAAAACGTCGGCGAAATTGAAGACGGAGCGTCGACACCCGGGCGATCTTACCACACTGCGCTTCTGCACATTATTTATCGTTCAACGTTCGCTGACTCCATATTTCTTCATCTATCTCTCGGCTAATATATCTCACGTACAATCGTCGCTGCGTCAACCTTCATCTCGCATTCTCGATATTCGTTTTTATCTTTTTTTTTTCCTCGCTTCGTGCTCACTCGTGCGACAAAACGATGAAACGCGTGCATCGTCAATTTCATCTCAACGCCGAAGAAATAGAAGAAAATCGACGTTTCGACGTTATTTCGTGGGATCTTTAAGATCGAATCGTGATTCGCTCACGGGACTACGAGGTTCGTAGAGCGAACATGCGAATTTCGCAGCGTCTCGATGAGATCGGCAGCGGTCTTATGCGCTACACGCTTGGGAAACAGGTTCTCGAGATTCGGAAGAGAGACCCGTTTAAATGGTCAGACGATGACGTCAGCTGTACGAGAGGGCGATTGCGAGATCTACGAATATCGTACGCGTCGTTGTTTTTATTTCTTTTACGCTCGCGACAACGCACGAAATTACTTGTTTTTCGTTCGACTTTTAATACTGGAGATGAAAAAAAATCGAGGAAAAAAAGGATTGTCGGTGCAGTGAGAAATTGTTTTCTTATTTTTCAGAAATATTTTTACGCGTCTCGTTGATTTTTCTTTTATCGTTTTATGGGTCCTGAGCGATTGGTCGGAGGCAACGGCGAAACACGAATGCGGGTGATAACGGAAAGTAATACGAATACCGTGCGAGCCGGATGATCGCCCCCCCCCCTCCCCCCTCGCGCCGGATTCTGGGTTTGCACCGCACGAGTTTCTATATTTAACGCGCGAGACGTGCGAGCCTGACCGGCGAGCTAATACGTCTGCTTTTATATACCATAATATCGCACGGCGCACTGGGTATGATCGTTCGAGCTAACCAAACCCCGCACTCTTTTCGCGCGCATATCGAATTACCACCGGACGCTATAATTTTCCGCGGTGATAGCATTGTGATGTAATTCGGTAGAATTATTGCAACAACGTGGAATTGTTTTTTAAAAAAAGGGAGAGTATTTTCAGTGCAAGCGAAATGAAAAAGATGTTCGATTGAAGGCCCAAGTTTGGGTATTTTATATTTCGATGCTGATCGATGTCAAACCGATCAAATACATTTTTTTTCTTAGATTGTTCGGTGTAATTATAGTATTGTCGAATATAAAGAAGCGGAGCCGACTGAAAGTGGGGAAAAATTCGTATAATATATCGCATCGAAGTTAGATTAATTATCGGGTTTTAAAGCGAAGGATTGTAATTAGTTGTTTGAACTAGTTCGTGAGATTTTCGGCTAACTATTCGCATGAGTAAATCGCTTTTTTAATTTTCTGTAGAAGTAATAAACAACAAACATTTCCAATTAATCATGTCAAGTTGAATTTCGGAATTGAATGAATTCCACAACTCATAATTCCGATTCATTTTACACGCTAGGGTTCGGTCGAGATCGTTCGTTGCTCGCTCGAATGCTCATTTTTCCTGACAACGAAAAAAAAAAAAAACGTAAAAAATTAAAAATCAGTAACAGACAATCTTAACGATCAGTGACTTTTTTCCCGTCAAAACCGCGACTTCGATCGACGATATAAAAAGTCGTCAGTACGCAGCCGCTTTCCTCGTCGAATAAAAAAAAAAAGCCTTAAAATTCCTCAATAAAAATTCGCATCTCATGAATTTAAATATCTCTTTAAATAATAATCCTCGAGACGCGACAACGTCAATTTCTCGAATGAAAAATCACATTTGTCGCGCGAATGTGTGAAAATACGTCTCGCATCGTCTGAACCCAATCGGACTAGGTCAGTTCTGTATACGACGGTGCTTTCACCCGTCTGTATCTACTAATAACTCCCGAGTCCGACCGAACCCGGGACTGACTACTCGCTCACGAATCGAGATTCCGACGTTTCCGCCGCTCGTCGCGATAATCAACCGCCGAGCGATAACCATAAGCGCAAATAAAACACCGTCGAGTCGTTCGAGACCGCCAATGGTGGAGGGGGGATTCGCCCGACCTTCGACACACGCGAATATTCAAAAGAGCCTCGTGCGGCGAAATATTGTGACTCTCGTTTTCCCCTCCCACGGTTTGTCCCACTACGTATCCAGCGCACTCGAGTAACCGTTGCCGTAGGTCGGTCTTCCCGAGCGATTCATGCTCTTATCCGCGAATTCCCTCTCCCCTCCGGTCAACTCCGAAGCGATCAACCGACGAACGCGAATACCGGTGACGAAGAGTAATTAAAAAATTCATTATTCGTTGTTATTATTATTTGTTGTTGTTTTTTTTTTTCATGATTTACTTTGCGTACGTGTCTGAATTATTGCGCAAAAGCACGATCGCTCGCGATATTTGTATGATACGTGTGAAAATAATTGTGACAATATTTTTCCGACGATGCGGCGAGCTTTGAGTAAACATTGGGGTGGATTGAAGAAAAAAACGTTTTTTTCGGATTTCAATCGAGTTACGTTCGCTGCAAAGTATCTTGCATCCGGAGAATTCGTCCCGAAGATGAACCGTTTCAAGTTTCCATTTGAAAGCCCTTTAAAAACCGCTTAAAATGGCATGCAGACATTTGGAATCCGATGGCAATATCCGTCGATAATTTATTACGAAAAAACAAAATTAACGACGGAAGTTGCAATTGGATTCCAAAGGTCTGCATGTCATTTCAAGCGGTTTTGAAAGAGCTTTTAAATGGAACTTACGGGATCAACGTAGCTGTAAAACTCGCGGCGCTACGATTTTTCAAATGGAAACTTTACGTTCTTCCCATGTTAATCAAATGGAAAAACTTGAAAAATCTTGCGCGACCCCTAAAAATGGTCCGATCGGGTTAATCTTTGGGGCGAATTCTCCGGATCCAAGATACTTTGCAGTGAATGTATTTTGATTGTAATCAGAAAAGAACTTTTTTTTTCAAGCCGCCTTACTAAACATCGAACTCTTTTTCTCGCAGACGATGAATTTAAATCGTATTTTCGGAACGTGCTTGCTTTCGACGTTTTTCTTTTTGTGCACGAAATGTCGAGTTAGGAAACACGGTTGAATTACAATTGCGTATATATTTACAGCTGTTTATTACAGCTCATGTACGTCTGTTTGACTCGTTGACTCGCAGCGTACTTATGTATGGGCGGAATATAAATCTATGTATATCGAGCGACCAAGCATTCGTTTGTCAAAGGAGCAATAATAAGCTTTAAGCGAGAACGGTCGATCGTTGCACCAGCTTGTTTTCGAGTGGTCAAGGTAGCCGAGGACGTAGCGTAGCGAACACGCGATTATCTTTGGGCTCGCTGAGTGGGCAGTGGTATCGCTCGGACGTGGCCTTGAACAGACATTGTCGGTTATCACTCTTCTTTATCTCTCTCTCCCTCTCTTTTTCTTTTTTCTGTCTCCTACTCAGACCGTGGCCGGCCGAGACTTTTTTTTACGCTAACCTTGGCCTTACCTTACCTTTTGACATTTTTTTAAATAATAATTATTAACGATTTATTGCAAAGCCGCATTGTTGCATTTTCTTCTACACGTGTGTGACATTTTTCCTCGCACTTCGAGAACGAGCTGAATAAAAATGGGAATAGAATCAATTTGCAGATTTTTCTGCTAAATATATTTATTATATTATATATAATAAATAAATAATAATAATATAATATAATAATAACAATAACAACAATATATAACAACAACAATACATAACAACAATAACAATACATAACAATATATAACAATAATATATAATTATATAATTATATTATATAATAATCTTATATAATATAATTATATAAGATGATATGTTATTATATATGGGTGGATCCATCGAATTTTGGATAACTTTGGGCCTCATTATCTGGGATCATTGTAATATTCAGACAGCTTTAAGTGTATGTTGAAAAACGAATTTCCGAATGTCTGGGAAAAAACTTTTTGCAGATTTTTTTTTCTATTATTTTGGCAGCTGTCAATTGACATATTTTTTTTTTCTTCGATTTCTTTTTATTCAAGTATTTTTTTTTACATTCTTACGCGGTTGAAAAAATATATTAAGAATTTGTTTTTAACATGAAATTGTCTTGGCTTTTCGGAAAAAATATCAGTTTTTTATTTCAACTGTAAAAAATGTGTTAAAATCGAATTTGAGACTGAGAAAACTGTTTTTCGGCTGATGCCCAAATTTTGAGAATTTTTTCAATGAATTAGGCGGAAAGCTGAGAAAATTTCACAGGAAGTGTGTATTGTTTGCGTTGGGTTCTCTGTAAGTTTTCTAATAACTATTTCCATGTTCTAATAATTATTTATGAACAAAAATTCAATAAAAACGATCCAAACATTTTATTTTCCTTACTTTTCGCTTAAGCGTTATTGTGACTATAAAAATGTGTTCGATCGTCTTTAAGTTCATCATATTTTTTCAAGACAACGAGCTTGAAAGCTATTGAATATTACACGAAACCGTTATATTTGTCTTTTTTCAATCGTCCCCATTAATAAATCAAATTGATGGATAACTTCTCTCAGAAAATAAAGATATGCGATACGAAATCAACATCATAGCAGAGATATAAGATATGCAAAGAAAACACTTCAGAATTTATTTCTATAAAACACATATATAGCCCAAAGTCGTCCGAATTTCGATGGATCCACCCATATACATTTCTTCTATTCATATTCCGCCCATAATATTTCATCGAATAATTATTTCCCGAAAGAAATCATGAACTTCTACCTCATCAAATTGGAATCCATTCAACCGACGAAGAATTATTACAGCTGCACACGTATCAACCTTCATTGCCTCTGATAATCAAAAATTACATATTCATATTACGCACATTCCCTCAATTTTTTCCCCCAACGTCACGCGGAGATAACGATTCAACTGCACTCAGCTATATTTCAAGATCCCCGAGAGATACACCGACCCGATCGCTCGCTCGAATTAATTCATCGTGTTGGGCCCCCAGCGGCCATCGAACGTAAAAATAATAGTCCAATTCGTTGCATTAGCCCGAAACCCGGTTGATCATAAATCACAATCTACCGAGGCTCGGCCCGCGCTGTTGCTGCGCATTTTGCAGTCCTCACACGCGCGAACCCATACATTAAACCGCCGTGATTCCACCACCAAGATAGCGCGTCGATGTTGCACACCGTGTACCAACGATCCCGAGATTATTCCGGCTCGCATTTGCACCGGTCATCAGCGTATCGATGTAACCCGCGTGTGCTATGACGTCGTCAAATACAATTACGAATGCACTTGACGCGTCCTCGAGGCGTTTGAAATGACCAGTGGGCCTCGAAACGCCCATCCTTACCGATGTCTCCTTTCCCATCGCGACGCCTACTCTGCAAAAGCATCGCTTCGCGTCTTCTCCGGCTCGTTGCGTCCATCCTTAAGGCGATAGGCCACATCGAGCAATGCGAAAGAGACTGCGGTATCGGTGCTCGCTGCGAAGTGAGAGAGAAGAAGAGCGTGTTTGTAGTTCATCGTCTTAAGCGCATCGTTTGCCATCTTCGAGGTGTCCGCTTCACGCTGTGGTACCACGGACACGCGTTTCCTGGCCTTTGTGGATGATTAAAATGTCATTTATCTTGTCAGGGACACGAGTGCCTCTTAGCACTTTGACTTTTGAATTTTTTATCCACGTTTCGACGTTGATTTGCGCATGCGTGTGCGTATTTATTTTTTTATTGGAAGATTTATTTTCTGCGTATGATTCTTTTTATTTTTAGGGTTACGTAGAAATTTGGGAACCCTTAAGGTTTCGGTCAGTCCATCGGTCTGTATGTTACAGTCCTTTCATTCTTTCATTTGTGTGCCAATTAAGATGAAATTTAGTACATTAGACGCAGATCGATGGACCAAAAACAGAAATGATAACAATTTTTTTTTAATTTTCGACACCATTCTGCAGATCGAAAAGTGGACTGGACATTTTTTTTACCCCTTCGAGTGAGGTGTCTTTTAATAGGTTCTTTCAAATGCAATTTAAAATGTTTCGAGACCTTTTCATTTCAACCCTTCAGTCATGAGATAATTGCTTCTATAGTCGTCATCAGAATGTCCCCCCCTCTAATTTCTAAATTATCGATCCAAAAAATCGATCAAAATTGCAGAATGTAGCCCTCAATTGGTACATTTGATCGCAATCATAACAAACACTGTAGCAAAAATAGTTTATGAAAAATTTAGAAATAACTTTTTTTCGAAATGAGAAAGAATGACTACGAAACCATATCATGCGCGTGCCCCCGACACGTTCTTGACCAGTAGTTAAAAAATTGTTATCGTCTAAGTCATGTAATGACGCCGATTATTGCGCATTCACTTGTGTATCAGCCATATACGTATAAAGATAAAATTTACACTAATTCTGACGCGTAACACAGTGTCGACGTTTATTACGAACACGAGCGGTAGGAGTTAACCCATTTATGGTCAGACGAGCCGTTTCCGACCCACGCACTCGCGTTGCCCGACTCCTGTTTCGACTTTTTGTCTCGTAGCCCTTCCAGTATACATCTACGTAATTTTATTTACTATACTCGAGTCGGAATCTCATTTCGAACGAGATATCACAGTTTTAGAATAAATAACGAAAGCAGTTTTGTTTACGGAGAAAATGGATTTTTTATTATATTCAAGGTACAGAGAAAAATAAATTGGCTGATCAATGGATCTGACTGTTCCATCAATAATTTTTCTACTCATAAATAAATATATTGAACCGTATTGATGTTCGGTTTGCATATTATCGAGCAGCGCAATTTTGATGAATCGCTCATAACATCGAGTAATCGCTGCGATTCATCGTGGAATATTGCGTCGCACGTTGGAGAACACACGGGAACTTCGTACGTCGAGGGATAACGGGGGGAACATGCCACGTTCTGCATCGTCGCAAGTGAGAAATGTTCTTAGAGCGTCGGCTCGCGTATGCTCGTCGTAGTCATATATATGTATACTGGGTGTTCAATTTTAATATATAATTCAGGGTTCTACGAATAATAAGGGTCGAATTGAAAAATAGTTCGGATAGAGTTTGTAGGGCACGAAAGGGAACATCCGAACATTTTTTTATATTTCAAAATGGCGGCGCTATGGTGGAAAATGTGTTTTTTTTTTTGGAAAATATATTTTCGAAAATTCTTGAAAAATATTTTTCATCGATACTAATAACTTTTGTATAACATATTTTTTCGATTCCATTGATATTTTTTATGATACAAGGTCTTGAATTTCGATATTTGGCTCATTTATTAACGCACACATACACACACACACACAGTCCGACACATGATGTTAGCAACGAACTTTTTGTTTCAATAAATAAACCGAATTTCGAAATTCAAGTACGTGTATAGTACAAAATATCAATAGAGTCAATACTTTTTTCATACAAAAGTTATTAGTATTGATTGGAACTATTTTTTGAGATCTTTTAAAAATATGATTTCCATTGAAAAAAACCATCTTGTCCATCATAATAGCCTTAATTTTGGAATTGTAAAAAATTTTATTTTTTTCCGGAGTCCCCCTTCAAACCCTACAATCTCTGTGCAAACTCGTTTTCAATTAGACCCTTATTTTTTGTGGGAACCTAAATTGTATATTAAAATGAGACACCCGGTATATATGAATGTGTTTGTAATAATTTTGTGAGCAACGCCTTGGCCGGTTGACCCTGTACCTTAGACGCGATCAATTTTCTCCGATCGATCGTTATGCAGTTGTGTGACCCCCCTCTGCTCCTCCATCAATCTTCCATACATCTACTGTTTCCCTTATTCGTGCGAGCGCTACGAAGTCTCGCTAATC
This sequence comes from Sussaba pulchella, assembly GCA_963971145.1. Classification (NCBI taxonomy): domain Eukaryota; kingdom Metazoa; phylum Arthropoda; class Insecta; order Hymenoptera; family Ichneumonidae; genus Sussaba; species Sussaba pulchella. The sequence goes on from OZ020170.1 coordinate 8,313,885, forward strand.
TTTTTTCACGGTCGACACGGTCCAGAAATACCGGGAAATGGCGGGAAATTAGAAAAATGGTCAGAGTAATCAGTTCTGAAAATTGTGTGCGTGTGGAAAATGAGGGGCAATCAGAAACGGAAGGAAAAAAAATCGAGTTTTTTTTTACGGACAGAAAGAGGATTTGAAAGAGAATTTTTCTTCGTGTTGTTTGAAAAAAAATAATTGAACTATTTTTTTACGGTTCATTAATTATTGCGATCAAGATATATGGATTTGATTTATTATCAGCGTAAAATATCTTCGATTTCTCACAATATCCAGTCTCCGATGTTAACCCTGCGAGGTCACACGTTCTAAAAAGTAACGCGGAGGTCACATGGGGTCAGAATGAACCCAGCCATGTTTAAACTGTTGCCGCGTTAACGATATCGTTCGGGATGATTCATAAAAATTAAGGATGTTAGTTTGAACACTTTGGAATGAAGGCATCACGGACATTTTTTTAAATCGAATTTTCAAAATGGTGAAAAAAAATCATTGAGGGGTCAATGCGTGAGAAACCTCATTCCTTATTAAAAAAATGATATCTCTTACAATTTTCAATTTTTTTCGATAAAATTGCAGGGTGATACTCTTGAGATATGACACTTTGATAAATATAATAGCTCGATAGTGGGCGTTCCAACAAAGGTATTTATTTTTACATCTGAAGAGTGTTCATTTCGGAGTGAAATAAAGTACCATAATTATGAAAAATGAGCGCGATTTCGGATAAAAAATCTCTTTAAAAATGGTTAAATTATTGAATATATGTTCACAATTAACATCTGTTAAAAAATACACAATTGTTTCTCTTAAATAATTGTAATGTAATTTTGTAATTTTTATGGATTTTTTTAATTTCCCTAATTTAGGAGTAATTAAGTATATTAACACGATAAAAAACATTTTTAGTTATTTCTCATAGTCATCCTTACATTACGATAAGTAGTTCTCCGAAAAAAACGATCACTTTTCATAATAACGTCCAGGTCACACGCAGGGTCAAAATGATCCCAGCCCTTGCACGGTGCTGCAGAATCGACTCCCACGAAGAAACCGCTGTCGCGATTCGTCCGGTCCTAGCCTCATCTCACAAAGGGAACCCGAAAGCACCGTTAGAGGGTCGACCAGACCCCTCGGCCACCGATAACGTTAAGAAATTTTAGCTCGAAGTTGCGTTTACGGTCATTTTGACCGCTAATTGGCCTCGGAGACTCAAAAATGTATATTAAACTCGTCTTCGCGATGCATTCTACCGTAAATAGATTTATCACGACGAAGTCTTTCGTCCCGTACGTTATTTTTCGAGAAAAAAATGTATACAAACAATTTTTAGCAGCAGCAAATTATACGACGACTCGAAAAATTCGAAAATTTCGACTGGAAAATTGCAAAAACAATTTTATTCAATCCCCGAAAAGTTCAACAATGCAGACAATCTCTAAACATTCGTTTTTCTTTGCTCTTTGTTTCAGGGCTCAGTCTGGAAAGCAGCAACATGTCAATGTCGTCGGCGGGCCCGCAAAGCCCATTGGACATGAAGCCCGACACCGCCAGTCTCATAAATCCTGGAAATTTCAGCCCCTCGGGACCCACAAGTCCGGGGTAAGTCAAGCGAAAAACCGCATTTAATTCGTTCGAACCCAACAAATATGAGGCTCTAAATCATTTTATCCCCGCACTGCGGTGAATTCGCGAACGTCTCGACGTCGCCTTCGAATATTCCCGAAGTTCGTGAATTTTTTTCCACACATTCCCGAGTGTCGAATCAACGGTGAAGGGTAAAAAACGTGCTTGCATTTCACGACAATGTGATATTGGCGAGCTAAAAAAAAAAATCCGACATCCATCCAACCTCGATGTAATTTCGTGAGGTCACGCGAATCGCGAGATTTAATGTCTCTCATATCGTGTTTTTACGAACGTACAATTTTTTTTATTCACAACACAGCCACGAACGACGGTGAGTAACGGTTTAGAGTCTTTGACCCAAACGAAAAAGTATACACGGTGCGTCTAGACGGTGACTGGCCGAGCTTTCGCAACCCCATCCGCGCCCCTCCCCCACCCCCCACCCCCGCCACGATTGGCCCGACTAATTGAAAAAGTTGCAAGACCCATCGGATAATATTCTTGCGTCGATAGCGCGGCCGGGTGTGAATAACATCGTGCGAAACAGTCGGAAACGGCGGCGAGGTTAAGAACGAGCCGAATATACATCGTTAACTATTTCTAGAAACCAAAGCAAAAGCGAGGGTGTCGGAGACTGCAACGATGCAAATTTAGAAACGGTTTACGTTTGACCAGTTGTATATTCCAAGTTGTACCACATTCTGTGACGTCCGGACGTTCGAGCTTTCGCGGATTAATGTACCGGATCTTCTACGCGTGTACAATTATCGTATCGTTTTGGCAAGAACGCGAAATTGGTGTAGTCTTTTTTTTCTGTTATTATTTTATCTTGTTTTTATTTTATTTTATTTTATTTTGTTTTATTTTATTTTATTTTATTTTATTTTATTTTATTTTATTTTATTTTATTTTATTTTATTTTATTTTATTTTATTTTATTTTATTTTATTTTATTTTATTTTATTTTATTTTATTTTATTTTATTTTATTTTATTTTATTTTATTTTATTTTATTTTATTTTATTTTATTTTATTTTATTTTATTTTATTTTATTTTATTTTATTTTATTTTATTTTATTTTATTTTATTTTATTTTATTTTATTTTATTTTATTTTATTTTATTTTATTTTATTTTATTTTATTTTATTTTATTTTATTTTATTTTATTTTATTTTATTTTATTTTATTTTATTTTATTTTATTTTATTTTATTTTATTTTATTTTATTTTATTTTATTTTATTTTATTTTATTTTATTTTATTTTATTTTATTTTATTTTATTTTATTTTATTTTATTTTATTTTATTTTATTTTATTTTATTTTATTTTATTTTATTTTATTTTATTTTATTTTATTTTATTTTATTTTATTTTATTTTATTTTATTTTATTTTATTTTATTTTATTTTATTTTATTTTATTTTATTTTATTTTATTTTATTTTATTTTATTTTATTTTATTTTATTTTATTTTATTTTATTTTATTTTATTTTATTTTATTTTATTTTATTTTATTTTATTTTATTTTATTTTATTTTATTTTATTTTATTTTATTTTATTTTATTTTATTTTATTTTATTTTATTTTATTTTATTTTATTTTATTTTATTTTATTTTATTTTATTTTATTTTATTTTATTTTATTTTATTTTATTTTATTTTGTTTTATTTTATTTTATTTTATTTTATTTTATTTTGTTTTGTTTTATTTTCCTTCATTTTATTTTATTTCTAATTTGTTCCGAACGAGTTATCAGTTGGTGGATTATTATTATATTATATTCATTATTATTATTATATTGGTTATTCGTTTATTTTGTTTCATTGTGTTTCGTTTTATTTTATTTCATTCTTTTTTTATTTATTTTTTCCGATCGAGTTAGCGGTTGATTGATTGACATGTCACACGATTGTATTGCCCGTTGCCGATCGTCGTATCGTTCTGGCAAGAATTCAAAATTACTGTAGTCGTTTTCTCCTGTTATTCGTTGATTCAATTTAATTTAATTCAATTTATCTTAAATTCCTTCGATCGTGTTATTGGTTCGTTGATCGTAATTTTACACGACTGTACAAATCCGTTGCAGATCGTTCACCGTTGGATGTCACAGCAGCCTGTTGAGCACCTCGCCCAGTGGTCAGAGCAAGACCGGCGCGGGCTCACCGTACCCGCCTAATCATCCTCTGTCCGGTAGCAAACACCTGTGTTCCATTTGCGGCGATCGCGCGAGTGGAAAGCACTATGGAGTTTACAGGTGAGTTCTTGTTCCAATTCATTCTCCCTCCCAAAAAAAAAAAAATTCTCATCGTGAATTATCAAAACAGCGAATCGAACGATTATTCAATTATTATCTCTACGACGATAACACTTTAATCGATAAAGCTCGCCAACAACCGAATTCGTAAATTCGAACAGTATACCGACATTGCGTACGTCCACGAGCTTAAATTGAAATCTCGACGAACCAACGATGAAGAAGTTGATGAAGAATAAACCCGTCTCCGATGTATTTACTCATTCAAACGCGCAGACAGCGAGCTTTTTATCCCCAGCGAATATACAAACTCCCGAGATTCGAATCGTAGGATGAGAAAAAAGCGTGGGCGACCGTTCCACAACTTTCTTCTTTCCTTTTTTTTTGTTTTCTTGTTTTTTAAAATTCATTTTTTTTAATTTATTTCTTCGTTGCCGTTTCGTCGCGAGCTTGCAACAACCAGAAACAGAAACGACGAGAGCTTTTAGCCGTCCCCTCGTCGGTCTTCGGTTGACACGCTCACTCGTAAGTTTCGCGTATAAACCCGAACGATCCATTTTCTTTGCTAACGGCAACACCTCTCGTTGAATATTTTTTTATACCGAGCTTTACAAACGATGCTCGCTCACGTATCACGAAGAAGGATCGTCCCTCCGTCCTTCGCAGTTCCATCGTTCGAGCTCGCTGCAGACTCTCTCTCTCTCTCTCTCTCTCTCTCTCTCTCTCTCTCTCTCTCTCTCTCTCTCTCTCTCTCTCTCTCTCTCTCTCTCGTGCTTGCAGATTCACTGAGAGCAATTCCCGCACCATTTCTCAAACTCCTGATGCTCGAAAGTGGTCGTGCGTCGCCACTTGAATTTTTTTTATTTTTTTTTAAATTTTAATTTAAAGTCTCCAACGACTCGTCTCACGTTTCAATTACTTTTCTGCATTTGAGTATTTACAAAGTGTCGAGGCTTCGAGCAAAGGGCATTGAATTTTTAACGTAGACGGGGATGGGCGGGGATTCGATGAGAATTAAAATACTTTTAAAATATAATATAATATATAATACAAAATATAATATAAAATATAATATAAAATATAATATAAAATATACTATAAAATATAATATAAAATATAATATAAAATATAATATAAAATATAATAAAATATAATACAAAGTATTTGAAATACTTTTTCAAACGTTTAACTGTGATCAATTATCATGCAATAATCTTAATGTTCATGTTTCTGTATATATGAGGTGATCCATGTCACTTCAGTCAGTAAAAAAAAAAATTCCACAAATAATTTTGAAAAATCGAGTTACATTTATTGAAAAATATTCACCGAGTGTCGAAATTTTTTTTAAATTTTCTGACGCTTTTCTCATTGATTATGATTTTTTAACATTTTCCCATTCAATTGGTTGTATCTTTGGCAGGATTTGACGTATTTACAATTGTGAAAAACGAAAATGTGCGTCTTTTTATGGCCTTCCAGAAAAAAATTAATTTAGATTTTATTGAGCAAGTCGAACTTCCGTTTCAGGGCAAAATATGCAAAAATATTTTTTTACTCAAGGAAAGACACTTGATTTCATTTTTAAAAAATTCCCCGAATCGTGAAAACGAATTTTCGTTATTTTTACTATTTTTTTTATGAATATTCGATTGAAGAGTGTAGAGCACTCGCTGTATGTTTACCAGGTTTTTGAAATACATGTATTTAAAAACTTGGTAAACATACTATTACATACATACTATACTATACTATTATAAAATACTATTACTATTTTTTTCTGGAAGCCCATAAAAAGACGCACATTTTCGTTTTTTACAAATGTAAATACGTCAAATCCTGCCAAAGATATAGCCATTTGAATGAAAAAATGTTAAAAAATGGTAATCAACGAGAAAAACGTCAGACATTTTTTTTTAAATATCGACACTCGGTGAATGTTTTTAGAATAAAGTAACTCGATTTTTTAAAATTATTTGTGGAATTTGTTTTTTTTTTTTGACTGGCTTAAATGACATGGATCACCTCATATATACAATAATAATGAATAATTTGCCTTATTTGAAACTTTGGGGACAACGACGAAATTATTGGTTTTATAGCTATATTTTTTTATACATCTGTATTTAACTCTTGGTAAGAGTTCGAGAGAGTCCTCCATAAACGATGTTAGTGGATAGCAACTTATATTTTTTCCCTTGAGTGAAATAATTACCGATGATTTTACTTCGCTCGATCAACCCATCGAGAGCTGGCAGGTCGAAGCACAATTAACGATTTTTAAAATAAATCGTGATATTCTGACGTTTCCCGTTCGATCCCGGCCTGTGGTTGAATTTTTTCACGATGTATTTTGTAAATCGTTGATTGTGATTTGTTTCTCTTTCGGACTCGCACCAAGAGTTGAATATAGATTTTAAAAAAAAGGTAGCTATAAAAATAATAATTAGGTCGTCGTCGCAAAAGCTTTAAATAAGTAAAATTAATCGGCGAATTCTTCATGTTAATAAATAATTTGTATGAATCATTGTTTTACAATTAATCCTAATATTCGATAACAATTGTTTCTCTGATAATTTAGTAATACATTATTCCTCCATGATAATTCGATATTATGAATTATCCATGATAATTTAGTAATAAAAGTATTTCAAATAAATTGAAGGGTTTTTTTTGTCGTGAAAATCAATTACATTGGACTGTTTAATGAAAAAATTCTATTTTCTTCGGTTATACTCTCTTAAATGTTAATTTGGGTCGTAAAAAGTACCCACCTAGAATCTGAATAACCTAGCTAATGTGTAAAAAGTCCCACCGATCGATTTTTCCTTATTTTTTACAACTCTCGCGATACATCCTGAAATGTGCTATCCATACAGAGAAAATTCACGAGAATTCGTTTTATCGAGACTCTAATTTTGAAAAAAGAACGGTTCATATCAATTTTGTCGAAAGCAGAACATTTATTCAGATATTTGCAAAGTTAATGTGAAATATAATAAATGAAATATATGTTATTAGTTTTATAATGAATTAATATTGTCGATTTTATTTATTGTAGTTTTCTATGGAAAGAAGATTTTTATCGCAATATTTCAATGGACGAAAGTGGACAAGAAGAGTATATATTTACGAATTGAGTACGATACCGTATTTTCTTATTCCAAACAGTGATTGAGTATCTTGCAAATATCCGAATGAAAGTTCTGCTTTCCCCAAATTTGATATAAACTTTTTTTTTTAAATTAAATTATCAATAAAACAAGTTCTCTTACTTTTTCTCGTAAATAGCATATTTCAGGGGACATCGCGAGAATTGTAAAAAATAATCAAAAATTAAACAGCCGGACCCCTTTACGCATGAGCCAGATTACTAAAAAAAGTGAAAAATTTCAGGTGGGCATTTTTCAGGACCTAAACTAACACTTAAGGGGTTAGCACCGAAGAAAATAGAATTTTTTTTTCAAACAATCTGGTATACATATTAGGGTGTCTCATGAGAAAAAATTGTTGGAAGCTCGTAGATTTAAACTATATAATATCACAAACCGTCTAGCCAAATCCGAGCCCAATAGGACTAATTTCAGAGGTTGCATTTAATCAAAACGTGACAAAAATTGTTTGCCCAGGGCAAATTAATTTATCCGGTAAATATTTTTTTCCATCAAACCCTCTAATCATAATTATACCATTAAAAAAAAACCAAGCAATCTGGAAATCCAGCGCGAGACGTCGCGAAAAAACGCCGACGTAGCTCGAGTTGAAATGCGCATTTGCAATATTCATGTGCGCGGGCGTTGATCGTGCATCTGGCTGGATGAAACGAGCCGATGGGACATCGCCGACACACTCCGTTCTATCGCTATAAACCGCTTCTGGGTCATTAAAACGGAGCAAAAAATAAAACTGAAAGAAAAAAACGTTCGGAGCCAGGATTTTATAAATAAACTTCCCACCGTGCTCGTAGGCTCTGCATTGAGACAGCCGATCAACATTCATACACTTAAATTCTCCGTGTTCTTCGTATTTCCAAAGGAAGTCATTACAATAACTTCCTTAAAAAATCGAGAAGGTAAAAATAATAATATAAATTAAAAAAAATAAAATAAAATAAAATAAAATAAAACGCCCGCGAAATTAAAAATGATAAATAGACGCAATTAAAATTATTCACCGGCTAAGTCTCACAAAACCCACGGAAACCACCATAACCAAAACTGAAAACGCCATTTAAAACCCTTAAAACTCAAAACGAAACAATTCCGAGCTCATTACAATCCCGTAAAGATCGATTCAACGTTTAAACCTCTCTAACCGCCCAGACGGCATTCAATGGTCTCCCCAACGCTGCGGGTATGGTTTTCACATCGAGATAACATAATCATCGTTCGACGAACGGTGCGAAACGCGCGTTCGCGCGCGAGTCACGCGCGCCGTTTTTCTATTTTACAGTACGTCGAGTTAACCGTCGTGTATATTCCCCTCGTTCGTACGTCTCGCTTCGATATCGTACGTACGAAAGCGACATATGCGCGACTATTAACAATACGCCATGCGCACTTGCACCATGGACTCAACCTTGGACTTGGCGAATGGTACGACGTGTCTACACGATCGCTCGAGGTTAGCACGGCTACCCACCCGTACTTCCTACAACCGTGAAGAGCACGAACACGCTCGATTCTAAGTTCCTACCGCAGAAATTATAGGCACGTCGATTTCTCTTTCTCTCTCAATCGATTTCTCTCTCTCTCTCTTCGATCCTCGGCTCTTCGCAATGTAATTCGCTCGATCGTCACTCGACGATACAACGCCATTTTTAATTGACCAATCCAACGGTGATCTCTCGAATATGCCAACTTCTTCATCTTCCTCGTTGCCATCGCGATTGCGCGAAACCACGAAAGCTGTTATTTCACTTCCCATCCGCGTTAACTGCACGACTGATTAATAAAGAATGAGAAAAATTTTTTTTATTTCGCTGCCTACGCCAACGCCATCGTTATCTTCCTTTTGCTACCATCTTCAACGATTAATCAACGCCTCGTTGATTGAAACAACGGCGACGGTGATTGAAGCCCGAGAATTAATTCGGAAAAAAAAACTGGTTGCGCGCGGTGGAACAAACTTGGTTTTACCGTGAGATTCATTTGAATAATGCAATCGCGACAATAGTAATATATGGAACAATGAGTAATTGTGGTTTGCGGTTGACGGCAGCGCCCACCACTTTGCAGTCGTCATTTTGCTAGATATATCTTTATATAAATATGAACGATAATTTATTTATTTTTTTTTACTTCTTTTCATTCGTATTTCTTCGTTCGTCGCGTGTTAAAACGATCCATGGCCGTTCGGGCGGCATCGGGTAAGCCTCCGTCTGCACCTGTATCCACTCGTCTCGCTCGTAACTTCGTTTATTATCGTTGCATTTTCCTCGAGTTGGGAGCGGAGAGCGGCGACGGCTTCGCCGCGAATGATAGATCGGTGGAAACTCGTAAAACATTTCTACTGAGAAAAGTTTGCACAGTTGGAAACGCGTGTAGAATTCGAACCGCTATTGCTTTTTGAAAAGAAGAAATACATTGAAATAACAAAAAAAAACCAATGGACGATGAAAATGTATTTGTCATTGTGGCAGACCGCAGGATGCGGAGAACGAATTAAATTTCTCTGTACTTTCTATTGTACGAGAGTTGATGGGTTCCAGGAAATTTCCGGTTTGTAAATGAATCAACGAATTTCGTTGTGGAATTTGGATTTGTTAAATTCATTTGATTTTTAAAAAAATTATTATATTTATTTCGTTTAGTTTCTGTGCATTCTTCGCGTCGCAAATAAACGTATTACACGGATTATTGCAACGACGAAGCGTTTTCCGTCGAAGAACTACGCCCCGGTGTGATTGGTGACGGTCTATCGATTCAACGACTCGCGAGATTTCCAAGGAAAAATTAATTGAACGCCTCTCTCGTAATCGTCGCACGAGCTTAAACGAGACGTCATCCGACGTTTCCTCCGACACACAACCATTCCTTCTATAGAAATTATCGCTGCTTGGAAGCATTTGAAATTCACAATATTGAAATCCCAATTTTCTTGAGTTTGAAATTACGATTCCTTAACTTCGAAGCATTTGAAATCCACAATATTGAAATTCAATATTTCTCGAGTTTAAAATTACGATTCCTAAACGCCGAAGCATTTGAAATCCACACGATTGAAATCCCATATTTCTCGACTTTGAAATTGCGATTCCTAAACTCCAAAGCAATTGAAATCCACAATATTAAAATCCTATATTTCTCGACTTTGAAATTACGATTCCTAAACTCCGAAGCATTTGAAGTCCACAATATTGTAATCCCATATTTCTTGACTTTAAAATTACGATTCCTATACTTCGAAGCATTTGAAATCCACAATATTAAAATCCCATATTTTTCGACTTTGAAATTGCGATTCCTAAACTTCAAAGCATTTGAAATCCACAATATTGAAATCCTATATTTCTCGACTTTGAAATAACGATTCCTAAACGCCGAAGCATTTGAAATCCATACGATTGAAATCCCATATTTCTCGACTTTGAAATTGCGATTCCTAAACTCCAGAGCATTTGAAATCCACAATATTGAAATCCCATATTTTTCGACTTTGAAATTACGATTCCTAAACTCCGAAGCATTTGAAATCCACAATATTGAAATCCTATATTTCTCGACTTTAAAATTACGATTCCTAAACGCCGAAGCATTTGAAATCCACAATATTGAAATCCCATATTTCTCGACTTTGAAATTATGATTCCTAAACTCCGAAGCATTTGAAATCCAAAATATAAAAATCCTGTATTTCTCGACTTTGAAATTACGATTCATAAACTCCGAAGCATTTGACATCCACAATATTGAAATCCCATATTTCTCGACTTCAAAATTACGATTCCTAAACTTCGAAGCATATGAAATCCACAATATTGAAATCCCAATTTTCTTTATGCATTTTGGGAGTTGTGATAATTGATAATCAGTGATTAATAATCAATAATTAATCCGATTAGTATTTCGTTCTTTTTCGCAGCCTTAAAGTTTACCCTGGGGTCGAATCGACCGAAGGCTTTGTAAAAATAGAAAATATCATCCCAAGAGTCTGGAAAAATTCATGCATAAAGCTCAGGGTTTCTGGTTTACGATAAAATTTTTAAATATGAAATTCCCGGAATTTATTCATTATAAAAATAACAATAAACAAATGAACTGCCGGAAAATGTGCCAACTTCAAAATTTTTGCCTGGGTCAAATCGACCCCACGAAATACTAATCAGATCTATTAATTATTTTCATAGAAATGATTAATTATCAATTATTTCTCTATTTTCTATTTATTATTTTCAGAGGAATAATTAATAATTAATTATTTCTATATTTTCTATTAATCATTCTCAGAGAAACAATTAATTATTAATCATTCCTCTAATTCCTAACAATCATTCTCAGAGAAATAATTACTTATTAATTATTTCTCTATTTCCCATTGATTATTTCCAGGTAAATAATGAATTATTAACTATAAACGTTTTCGATTCGATGCACGAAGCCGGGAGATTCGCGCCTCAATCGAATACATCCGTGCTACATCCATGCCGAACGCGTTATGCGTAAACTCGTTTGGAGCGCATATGCCACACGTGTCGAAAAGTTTCTGTACGAGCATGAAAACATTCGTCCCGCCCTCGTAAAACCCGACATCAAAGCTCGAAAAGCACCGTGAAACGACGCAACGTCAAGACCGGCGATCTTTTGCGATCTTCATAGTTCACGTCCCAGAATCACCGACGCGTTAAACGTACCTTCGCGCAGTCTTCGTTGCAACCGAAACCGACGAGATTACGCGAATTCCCATGTATCAACGCGTTTTCTCATCCTCGTCGAACAACCGCGAAATCACTCGCGTACGTGCACAAACATTCGCGAAAATATTTCTTCGCCACGAAACACAAAATTAAATCGTTCGAGTTTCACTCGGCAATTATTTTCCGTCGAACAATTTGGTCGCGAAGAAGCTGCGACGTGCGAAATTATTCCGTCATTGAAATATCTCGAGCTTGGTGAAATTTGTCGAGGCTTTGAAGAGATCGTTGGATGTCGTCGGGAAGGATGGTTAATTGCTTGGTATTGAAATTCTCGCAAGTTTTCCTTTCAAGTCGTGATGAATAAAATATATATATTTGTGTCTATGTTTGATTGCCAGTGGATTGTACTTGTCGTAGGTACATCTTCTTCGGATTCTGTAGACGTGCAATCTAGAAATACATTTCTTGACCAACGAAAATTAATATTTAAATTGGGATTTTTTTCTTGTCTGAATTATTATTATTTTTTTTCATCATTCAATTTAGAATCTTGTGCATTGGTTATTATTATGATTATTTTTTCTTAGTTTGCATTCTCGTTTAAATTATTATCAATATTTTTTATCAATTTAGAATGAATGAAATATATATTTGGGTCCATGTGTCAATGACAGTGGATTGTACTTATCGTAGATACGTCTTCTATAGACGTGCAATTTAAAAATACATTTCTTCACCAACAAAAATAAATACCCTAAAATTGTGATTTATTTCTTGTCAGAATTATTATTTTTTTAATCATTCAACTCAGAATTTTGTGCACTGGTCACCATTATTATTTTTTTTTAGTTTGAATTCTCGTTTGAATTATTATCATTATTTTTAATCAATTTAGGATGAATAAAATATATATCTGTGTCTATGTTTCATCGCCAGTGGATTGTACTCGTCTTAGGTACATCTTCTTCGTCCTCTATAGACGTGCAATCCAAAAATACATTTCTCAACGAACAAAAATAAATAAAAAATATCATAATATATTTCGCGTCTAATAATCATTATTCTTTCAATCATTCAATCAAGAATTTTTCGCATTGGTTATTATTTCTTCGTAGTTCACATTCTCGTTTAAATTATCACCATTATTTCTAATCAATTTAAGATCTCGTGCGTTAGCTATTATTTATATTAATTCAGTTTTTATCTTTCTTCGTCTATTCGATCCGTTGTTTCCGGTGCAACTCGAAGATGCAATTTTTTTCCTTTCCCCCCGTTGAATCGACAAATTCTTTGGCACGAAATGCACGAATGAAAACGTGATCTGCGAGTTTAGGGAAGCGTTTGACGCGTCGACAGTCGTAATCCTCGTAGCGCTTTGTACGCATCTGTTGCGGCAAACCAGCGAAATTGCTTCCGAGTGTCTCTCGAGTCTCGCGAGCATTCGGATTGCCTCGAACGAACTCAATTGTCATCGAATAAGTATTCGCGGCCCGACGAAACCAGACGTGCGTAAGAGTGAGAAATGAGCAAAACAATGTGAATCGTTGTTTGGATAAAACGCTTGATTCGAGCGAATTAAAATGTCTCATCGCCGTCGGTAATTCTCGAAGTGAATGAATTTCAAGGCTCCGAGCTCGTACGGTTTTGGTTGTCAAACGTTGCGTAAAAGACCGGAGAGATTGATTTGTGATTTTTTTATTATTCGCTGCAACGGAGTCGCTAAATCGCCTCGTTGGCCACGAAGGACTTTCGTGAGAATTGTGCGAATTATTTACGCTGACAAATTCGTCGCTGAATGTCTCGTTCGAGAATGATTATTTTGTTACGCTGTTGAATGGATATTGCGAGGATTAAGGTGTCACAAAAGTCTCGTTTGTTTTGGGATCTGTAAATTGCTGCAGCTTTTGAGACTCGTTGTTTCGGCAAATTTACGTTATTTCAAATTGTAACATTTTTTTACGGTATTCCCTTCGATGGTTAGTTTTGTTCCAACAGAATGAAGGAAAAAGCTGCAAGTTGGACTTGCGATTGCTTCCGCGGGATTGAAGAAAGCTGCGAGTTGAAATTTGCAAGCTGCTCACCCAGAATTGAAGATGTTGTGAGAATATTTTTGTATGAGGAAATTATTATTGTCAACTTTGGCTTCTTCGTAGAGAAAGATTATCACAATATCTTGAATTATGAGGAAGCGATTCGCATGTTCGAAATTGCATTTTGTTTCTATAATTCGAACGCGTCGTTCAATATCTACCGAATTAAGCAACAAAAAGTAACAAATGAAAGTAAACGTTTAGAAAATTTTAATATGTTTTGTCAATCGTTTTTAAATTTTCAGAGGTTGGAATTTATAAATTTCTAATTGCTCTAAAATTCGATTAGTTTGGCCCATCTCCTAAAAATTTTATCGGTATCATATATCAATGATATTACACACTCGTATAAAGTTGGGGTTCGATTGGCTGAAGTTAGCGGCAGATAAAACGACAAAGTTGATTTTTCGAATAATTAAAAATATCATAAAATCCGAATTTCTCGACGGATTCGGCTCAAATGCAATAGCAAACATCCGTGAGCGTAACTCTATGTGTGAAGAATTATTTAGAGGAATATCTCAAAATTTGCGGACGCTAGAGTGCGTACAGACATTTTTTTCAAAACGTTGACTTCTGGAGCGGCTTCGTCGGTTGTTGCAAAAATTACCGATAACGTAGAGATTCTAAGACACCATGGCTGTGCAGAATTTGAGTTCTGTAGCTCATACAATTTTCGAGTCATGGATGTTTGGATTTTGAAGAGGCATTACATACAAACACACACACATACACACACACATACATTCGGACATTTTCTCTAAATATTATTTATCGATGTTTTGGGACATTTTAAACATATTAACATCAAAATACCGATAAAATATTTTTGCAAGCAAAAAACATTGTCCAACATTAAATTACCTAGAAAACACTCAATCAAAAAAATGTTTCATCCAAAAAAAAATTTTACTTACGAAAAATAAATTACGAAAAAATTATTTTTCAATGACACATAATAATTATAAATGTTTATATTATTTGATTTTTTTTTTCATTCGTAAATATATTGCAGCTTGAATATGCATTCGAATATTATTTTCAACATTTTTCTCGGAAGTTTGACATTTTCTGGAAGATACACAGTCGGAGAAAGTAATTGCAAACCCAGACTGAAATACGTTATTTCGTTTCGTAGAAACTAAAATGAATGACCGGCCGGTGATATATCGTGGATTCACAATTTTTGGCCGACGTTGATTCTGGATGCGTTCCAGATGTAAAAACGACGACCCTGGACGGACGCACGTGTGTGAACGCACTCAAAGATTCGTTTCTGCATCCGTTCGCGTTGACCCAATAGCGAACAATTTTATAACGTAACGCGCGTCGAAAAACTCGTTTTTTCATTGGGTTAAATTTAATTGACCGTAAAAACGGTTTTTATGTTACAGTTGCGAGGGTTGCAAAGGATTTTTCAAGCGCACCGTTCGCAAAGATTTGTCTTACGCGTGTCGGGAAGAAAAATCGTGCATAATCGACAAACGACAGAGAAATCGTTGTCAGTACTGTCGTTATCAAAAATGTCTCGCGATGGGAATGAAGCGGGAAGCTGTGCAAGAGGAACGTCAGCGTACCAAGGAACGGGATCAGAGCGAAGTCGAGAGCACGAGCAGTTTGCACGCGGATATGCCTGTGGAAAGAATTTTGGAAGCGGAGAAAAGGGTTGAGTGCAAACCCGAGCATCGAGGAAATTATGAGGTTTGTTGGTTGCTTATTGAACAAACTAGTCTCTTTTTTTTTCGACTATCCAGAATTACAAATTTAATAAAGGAAATAAGAAAATAATAAAGAACAAGGCGATAGATTCGTCAGTAAATAAATGAGTGAATTAGGTATCTGGTTAGTTTGGATAACATTGAACCGAATGAGACAATTTAGAGAAGAATATATATGAGATATTCCATACCGGTTCGAACGGAATTTTGCGTAGGCATTTTTGAATTAGCTGATATTGGTATATTTTTTTGTACCAACTAAAAGAGAAGATCGTAATTATTCCTTTTTTTCGAACGGTTCAAAAGTTATGGATTTTTTCAAAAATCTTGAATTTTTTTAGAACGATGGTAAACTCGGTAAACAATAGTCCAAATTGAGTTATTTTTCAAAATCTTGGGTTTTTTTCCAAATTAAAAAAAAATCTGAAATTGTTAGAATTGTTTTTTACTTGAATTTTTGTATTTTTGACCTGAAACATTTTTTTTGGAGACATTATTTAATTTTTTTTTTTTCAAATTTAGATGTGAACGTACATTTGATTTACGGTATTATCTAATTTTTTCAAGTTCGGCAAATTTTTTGTTCTATTTTTTCTTTAATTATGAATTTTCAAAAATCGAATTTTATTGGTTTGAAGAGATCATGCTATTTAGGAACGTACCGAAAAAAAATTTTTTCCCATTATTTTACTCTTCAACAATTCTTCAATCTTCATGAGCTATCAATCATTCGAGTTTGTTCCTTGTATTTTACATAGAAAAACAATCTTTATGTACTTTCAATATTCCGTAGAAGAAAAAAGTTATTCTCATACATATCTAAATTAAATATATAAATGAATTTATGCATTTTAGTTTCTCATTCCCGAAAGAAATATTGAAAAAAATGTTGAGACTCGCGCAACGCCTTAAAATTCGCCTTTTACACCTTCAACTCGATTCCACGAGCATTCTGTTACTCCAAAATAAAAATCAATCCTTTTTACCCCCAATTTCAAACAATTTTACATAAATATGCACTCAAAACGTAAATTTTATCGTTCAACAAGATACTAAAAAATTCACTTAAAAAAAACCCCACAGAATGCCTTTTACATTTATAGCCGAAATAACGAACGAATAAATCCAAAAAAAAATCAACGCCATATATATCACCAAGGACAACATCCTGAATTCATTTCAACCATTTTCAAATCCACCCGCCCCAAATCTCCATCTCTATTCGATTAAATCAATCCTAAAAATTCCTTCCTACGAACCAATTCTGAACTGAACACACTAAAATAATTCGACCAAAAAATTTCTTTACAGAACGCCGTGTCGAACATTTGCAACGCAACGAACAAACAATTGTTCCAACTGGTCGAGTGGGCCAAACACATCCCGCACTTCACGTCATTGCCCCTCGAAGACCAAGTGATGCTTTTACGAGCCGGTTGGAACGAATTACTGATAGCCGCGTTCTCGCATCGTTCGATCGGCGTCACGGACGGCATAGTCCTGGCAACCGGGATAACCGTTCATCGTGATTCGGCGACCCAAGCCGGTGTCGGAGCCATATTCGAACGAGTACTCTCCGAATTAGTCACGAAAATGCGCGGCATGGACATGGATAAAACGGAATTGGGTTGTTTGAGATCGATAATACTCTTCAATCCGGAAGTTCGCGGTCTCAAATCCACCCAAGAGGTCGAATTGTTGCGTGAAAAAGTTTACGCCGCGTTGGAAGAATACGTGAGGGTTTCAAGGCCCGACGAACCCGGACGTTTTGCAAAATTATTGTTACGTTTGCCAGCTCTACGTTCGATCGGTCTGAAATGTCTCGAACATTTGTTTTTCTTCAGGCTGATAGGTGACGTGCCGATAGATTCTTTTCTCATGGAAGTTTTGGAATCACCATCGGATCCTTAGGAAGAACGGGTGTGCCGCGTTATCGGGCACACCGACATGTAAAAACAACGCGTGTTTATCGTTAACATTCACAAACGTCATCGAACAGTCTCCTCAACCAACCCCCGCGTGCGCGAGACAGGCTCGTGGTTCAACGCGACGAAACGACGGTTAACGCAATGGATAATCTCATTGAGGTCACGTTAAAACTGCGCGGATCGTCTCGGCAATACGGAAAGTCGCGATTGGAACGCGCGAAGAAGCGTTTCAAAAGGTTTACGGGGAAAAAAAATACGTCTACGAGAAGAAACGGGAGAAGAAGAAACGTGAGAGATCGTTGATAACGTCACGGGATAAAAATTAGCAGCGTATACCCTGTACTTACCAGTTCGAAGACGAAAAGCGCTTCAGGGTAATCGATATCGAGACGATATCGGCGCAGCGGCCGATCGACAGTTTCGGGTTATCGCCCGTCGAATCTCGTTTGAAGATAAAAATTTGCGCGATGTTTTTTTTTTTTTTTCCGTTTTACGAAACAACTTTTATCCCGCGCCGACGTTGGAATGTTCAAGGTAAAACCGCGGGGAAGACTGCGGTAAGGTCGGGGGTTGTTCGAATCGCCGCGCAAAGTTCCTAAATCACGATGCTCTCGGTTGTCATCGATTTTTCCCCGAATTACGATGATATTATTGTTGTAATTACCCTTGACGATTCGTCTTCGGTGTTCGCAAGTCGTTCGAACTCGTTCGAAGTCGTTTGAAGTTGTTCGGACTCGTTCGAAGTCGTTCGAACTCGTTCGGACTCTTTCGAAGTCGCTCGGACTCGTTCGGACTCATTCGAACTCGTTCGGACTCGTTCGGACTCGTTCGAACTCGTTCGGACTCGTTCGGACTCGTTCGAAGTCGTTCGAACTCGTTCGGACTCGTTCGAAGTCGTTCGAAGTTGTTCGAAGTCGTTCGAAGTTGTTCGAACTCGTTCGAACTCGTTCGAAGTCGTTCGAAGTCGTTCGAAGTCGTTCGAAACGATTTTTTCGGGCGAGTTCGGGGATAAAAATTTTACATTCCAACTCCTCAGCCTCGACTCGGAGCGTTATCTCAGAGAGCCACGATCGCATGTAGGATTTTACGGGCGCGAAGAAACACGCATGTTGCACCGTCGTATGTTCATTCGTAATTTATTGTTTTGTATATTAACTTTTAGCTCGATAGATTTTAAGATAAAGAACGTAATAATTTTTCGTTAGCGATCGATTGAGTCGCGAAGACGATTCTTACGCTGCTATCGAACGCGGATTTTTCGTAGCGATTGGATTGTTTCGAACGAATTACGCACTTTTAACCCTAATGTCTTGCATTTTTTTCTTCGTTTTTTTATTTAAAAAAAAAAAAGGAAAAATTCGTTGCTGTTGTAAAAATGCGACTCTTCGAAGCGTGGAGAAATTTCAATGACGTTGATACGCTCAGGTTTTTCTTTTTCGGGTCGATAATTTTCGTGTGCGAAGTTAACGAAAATTCTCGTCGCCGATTTGTACAGGGGCTGATTCCCGAGATGCGAGAGTACTTTCGATTTAGGCAAATAAGCACTGTAGACGTAAGAAAAACGAGAAGAAGAAATAACGAAAAAAAAGTAGACTTGATGAGATTTGTTCTCATTACGGAGCGTTCAAATAGAATCATGCTAAACGTCGACTCCGACTGAAAGATCTGGAAACGAAAAAAAATTGTCGAAGTCGTAAAAAAAAAAAATTGAGGTCCTAAAATTTTTTTTTGAAAAACCATCTCGATATTAGACAAAATTTGGTATTGAATTAGGTTGTGGGTATTGGGTAAGTGGCAAGTATTACGTAGTTTTTAGCAAATCCGTATCCATCGAATTTAATTTTCTGGGGGGCAAAGAATAAAAAAACAAAAATTTGGACTCGCGAGATTTGGAAAATACGAACAATTTTCGATCATCCCGTTGGGATTCGATGGAAGCATCGACATTCGCTCCTCTCAGCTTCTGTCGTGTGCATGACGATTAATTTATTACACGTAAACGAAGGATCATACTTAATGCGATAAAATTATTATACATATTATTGAACATATTTCTATTTTCGCGTGAATGAATTACGGTTGTTAGTTGTTGGTTATTGTTATCTATTTGATGAGAGTTTTTAATGTTATGCCTATCGTGAGGATGAAAAAAAAAAACAAAATAAGCAAAAACCTGACAAACGATAATTAAATACTCCGTTTTTTTTTCCAATGCACGCTACGATGAAAAAAAAATTGATTTGAAGATTTTTCGATTGACGCACGATTATAATTAATAAAGAAAATTCGAACCGAAATTACCTCGTCCGTAGCGACCGCGAAATTACCGCGTCGCGGGCTTCTACGATATATACCCGAGCAAAGTAGAAAACCTGAAAAAGCGAGAGTGATATGGGCGCGAATGCTACCTGTGAATGAAGTTTCATATTATTATATATCAATGTTTTAATAAAGATATCTATGAATATTATATTATAAATAAACGAGAATAATATCGTGAGTCTTTAGCAATTTAGAGATAAGCGATACGGAGGACATCGGTCGTTAGTTGAGAGAAGGATATTAATTAAATTAAGGGGGTGCATCCGAGTCGACAGCTGAAAAACTAAGTAAATTTTTGCGAATTGTTATTTCGAAGAAAGATAAAAATGAAGGTTTGTTTTATTTGAAAATATACAATAGGATGGCTCTGAAAAATTTTTTTAGCCGATTTCGAATGATTAGCTTGCACTACAAAGTATCCGTAGAATTGCGCCCAAAGATGAACCCGATTGGACCATATTTAGGGGTCGCCCACGATTTTTTAATTTTTGGTATTTGATTAACATGGGAAGAACGTGAATTTTTTATTCAAAAAATCATAGCTCCGCGAGTTTTATAGCTACGTCGATCCCGGAAGTTCGATTTGAAAGCTCTTTAAAAACCGATTAAAATGACACGCAGACCTTTGGAATCCGATTGCAACTTCCGTCGGTAATTTTCTTTTTCCGTTAAAAAAATCGAGCCACCCTAGTATGCATGTTTAGGTATGTTGACGAATTTTTCTACAAGTGTATATCGATTGGGAGCGCTGCTATGACAGCAGCTGGCGCAGAAAATGTCACTCGCTCGCACGGTCTGTGGACCTCAGAAATTTAAAAAAGATTCTCAAAATATTATGTATGATTCCCTTCGCAACGTAGAATTAAAAAAAAAAAACTAATTTTCATGAAACGGCGGCTGTATGACCTCTATATTAATTTGTCACCATTAATTCTCGACCTTTCTAGCTCGATAAAAAAACAATAATTGAGTGAAAAAAAATCCTACGCTAGGAAAAAAATCATAAATTGAAGTTAGAGAATTTTTTTGAAATTTTTGTTTCAGATAAATCGACTGCATGTAATCACTTTTTTATTCAACTATTTTTTTTTATCACGCCAGGAAGATCGTAAATTAAGGGTAAAAAATGGATGTAGAGCTTCATCGGCCGCCGTTTCGTGAGAATTAGTTTTTTTTAAACCTACATTTCGAAAGGCATCGTGCATTATATTTTGAGAATGTTTTTGAAATTTTTTAGGACCGCAGGACGTGCATGCGAGGTACATTTTTCACGCCAGCCGTGACAGCAGCGCTACCAGTCGATATATCCTCATAAAAAAAATATGTCAGCATACGTTAACGTGTATACTTTCGAACAAACCAAACCCGGATCAAATCGAACAAATAGTTTTTGAGAAAAAAATTCCCAAAACTCATCGAACTTTTTCCGCCGTCTACTCGAACGTTCTCCCTTTGATCGACGATTGAACGATATTTTGTGATTGGTGATTGCTCAGGAAAAATCACCGGTGGATAATGTTGTTACACCGATGCATAATCATTGTCAACGTTGACGATGTAAAATCGCCCGAATTGCGCTTAAAATCACCGTTACGCGCTACAGTCTAATCCACCTTTTTCTGTGCAAGGAGTTGCAACAAATTCACTGGCATAGATCAGTACAAACATGATTATAAAACTGTAATAATTAAATTAATCAATCGTACCCGGTATCCTGATATCTATACATATGGGGCAAAATTTCCCAATTCACCGAACTGAAACCCTCCTATCGCCCGATGTGGACGATGATTTTTTTTAGTATCCTTTGGATCCTACGACCTCACTAATTTTTTTAAAGATTTTTTAGACCCCTCCTTCCCCTCCCCTCCCCCCGCCATATTATTTTTATCAAGAGGTAACTGCTATTTGCCCCCTTTTTATTTGGATGAAATTTTTTTCCCGGATACTCTATTGAAATTGAAAAACTTTTTTCATAAAATTGGAGTGGGCAGCGGGTTCCTAATATTTTTATTTATTTTTTTGAAATTTTTCAAAAATTCGAGTTTTTCCGAAATTTGAATATATGATAATGATTATCCATCTAAAAAAAGAAAAGAAAAATGAAAGCTATCTTGCAAAAAATCGATATTACGATTGAAAATCGATAGGAATTAGGAGTTACCTCCTGATGATAGCAACAATTAATTCATACTCAAAAATCGATTTTATATCGAAATAATCGAAATATCGATTTTTTTGCCAGGTAGATTTCATTTTTCTTTTATTTTTTTAGATAGGAAACCATTATCATATATTCAAATTTCGGAAAAAATCGA
Organism: Sussaba pulchella; assembly: GCA_963971145.1. Taxonomy (NCBI): domain Eukaryota; kingdom Metazoa; phylum Arthropoda; class Insecta; order Hymenoptera; family Ichneumonidae; genus Sussaba; species Sussaba pulchella. The sequence continues at coordinate 8,336,032 of OZ020170.1, forward strand.
ATTTTTCCAAAATTAAAAAAAATAAATAAAAATATTAGGAACCCGCTGCCCACTCCAATTTTGTGAAAAAAGTTCTTCAATTTCAATAGAGTATCCGGGACAAAAATTTTATCCGAATAAAAAGGGGGCAAATAGCAGTTACCTCTTGATAAAAATAAAATAGTGGGGGAGGGGAGGGAAAGGAGGGGTCTAAAAAATCTTAAAAAAAATTATTTAGGTCGTAGGATCCAAAGGATACTAAAAAAAAAATCATCGTCCACATCGGGGGATAGGAGGGTTTCAGTTCGGTGAATTAGGAAATTTTGCCCCATATATATATATATATATAAATATATATATATATATATATATATCTGTACTAATATTATAGTCAACGTCTTACCGATAATTGTACATCCGCGAGAATTCGACCGAATTTGTGAATTCATATTTTTCCTCAATAGTATATACACGATGCATAATACCGTATATGTCGTAAACTCTCTATTCTGTAAAACTATACTTGACACAAATCTTCAATCTATCAACGTCCATCGATTACTGCCTTAAATCTTTATCCTCCCAACTTTTCGCTCCCGAAGAAAAAAAAAATTCAACCATTTTTTCACGAAGTTTGCTCTAATTTTTATTCGATCAATTATTACTATTTAATTGAAATTATATTTTTTATGAGCACATAATTGATTAAATCATGTACACAATCGCCTAAGTGATTGTTATGGCTACGGACGATTAAAAAATTGCAATGTTTTGGCACAATTTAGGTTTTGAAATTTTATTGTTATTTAACGTTATTGGAAAAAAAATTTTTGTTTGACTCGCAGCAATTAGGGTCGTAGTACGAAAGGGCTAAGACGACAACTGTCGATAATTAACGTACACGATAAAGTCGTCCGTGCAAAGGAATAAAGTAACAAATAACCGGTCGATAACAATCGATTTTCGTTATTTTTTTTTTAACGTCTCACTCGAAATTCTCTCATTCAGACATTTCCCATATTTATTTCAATTAGTACATTTATTAATAAACAGCGAAATTATCTCCCAAAAATGTTAATATTTCACGTGCTTTACCGTCTAATCATTTCCGCTATCCACAAAGTTAAAAAAAAAAAACCACGACTCAACGTCAGCCAAATTTCCGTTGAAGATTGCAATCACAACAACACCACGAAGATTCGACAATCGAAGAAAACTTCGAAGTACTTCGAAAGCTGGCAAATTTGCCCTCAAGATTGCGACGTCGTTCCACATCGTAGCTCCCAAGAAAACCCAAAAAAAAAAAAAAAAAATCATGATACAAACGAATTGCCAATGGGATGTCGGTTTAAAAAACAATTTTCGAATAAATAATCGTTCAATGATTCTCAATTGCATAAATTGTACGTTTATTGCGTTATCAGTTGACTCATCCGAATAATAATAATAATATCTTCCATTTTTGTTTGCTACAAATTGCTAATTTTTTTTTTTTTCGATGTTTCATTCGGGATAGGAATAGTCAACGACGGTGCTGCAACGATTACGAGTTACGAAAACGTCATGTTTTATTAATTACGGACACTGATGGGGGCGACAACGAAAACAAATTTACGATGACGACACGAGAATTCATCGTTGATAATCATAAACGATTTTTTTTTGTTCATTGACGTTTTCTCCGTTGTCGTTTTTTCTTTTTTCTCATCTTCCGTTCTTCCGTTAGATTATAAATATCAACAGCCAATCCGGGTGAGTATGACGAAAAACAAAAGTATAATAAATTGAAAAATGAAAAAAAAAAAAAAAACATGAGTGAATTTTTAATTGTCGCTTTGGACTTTTAAATGATTGACATTCGATTAATATGGTTTTATTTACAGTCAAATTTTTTTCAATTTTATTTTTTTTTCATCCCCAAGATTCTCGTCTAATTATCGTCATTGATGGGTTAACGGCTTTCAAAAGAAAGTAATAAATAAACTGCGCAGAGGGGCGAAGAAGATTGGAAGTATAACGTTCATTTCGCTGTGCAACCCTAAATTTCGCAGTTCACCAGCGTTTTTGTAGTCTTTATTTCGGCATATCTGGAAATGTAAAATTAATTTTTTTGGTTATTCGATCATGGAAATTTATCGCAATGGGTATTGTTGAATATTGTTGAGAAGGGGAGAGTTATGTATGGATCATGATGACGCTGCAACGATTACGTTGCAACGGGAATTACATCGCCGTTGTTTTTCTAACATGTTTGTGCAGCGATCGACGTAATTTGTCAAACGTCGGCCACGAATAGTCATGTATGGGTGGAGAAAGGCTTCTGACATGACCGGATTGTAATCATTCTATACCCCGATGTGGTCGATGATTTTTTTTTTCAGTGTCTTTTAGATCCTAGGACCTCGCTTTTTTTTTAGATTTTTCTACTGCATTTCTTTTTACCTCACTGAACTTTTTTTTTTTTTATCAAGAGGTAACTGCTATCTCCGAAGTTGTAAATTGGATGAATTTTTCCTTTTTTACCTACTTTACCGAAATTGAGAATATTCTTCATAAAAATGAAGTGGGCATCGTGTTCCTAATTTTTTTGTTTTTTTTATTTGAGAAAACTCGAGTTTTTTTTGCGAGATTCCAACGTATGATAATGGTTTCCTATCTTATAATGAAAAAAATGAAATCTACGTGGCAAAAGAATAAAAATTTCGATTATTTTCGATAGAAAATTTATTTCCTGATTATTTTTTATTATTTTTTATGACTATTCAAAAAATAAAAAAATTGAATTTCTATAAAAAATAATAGGAATATCGATTTTTTCGCCCGATTCAATTTTTTTTTTTAAGGATAGTCATTATGACATTCTAAAATTTCGGAAAATCTCGAATTTTTTAAATTGAGAAAAAAAAGAAAAAAAAAAGAATATAATAAATATAAAATAATATACATATAAAAAAAATAATTTTTCAATTTTAATTCAATTAAAATATAAAATATGATAAAAAATATAATATAAAAAATTCCTCAATTTCGATAAAGTATCTGGAAAAGAATAGCAATTACGTCTTGACAAAAAAGATGGACGGGGGAGGGAAAGAGGGGGCAAGAAAAAAATCAGTGAGGTCATAGGATCCAAGATACAAAAAAAGAAAACATCGACCACATCAGGGTATAGAAGGATTTTAATCCGGTAATTTAGGACGTCCGTCCCTTCGAATAAAAATAAAAAATTAGCAGACCAAAAGAAAAAAAAACAAAGATGTATGAACTCACAAAATTTTCCACAATTTGTTGAATATCTAAGAATTTATTTAGAATTTTTCCTCCTCGAGACCGTGTTTGAAGAACATGAGTACAGGGACGGAATCTCCATCGATTTCACGATACTCCATGAGGCCAACGATTCCGTCGATATCCATGGATTCGCCGGTGAAGAACTGAAGTTCCTTGAATCTGCCCAGAATGTCCTTCATCACTTTGTTCATGTTGGTCTTCAATACGTCCACTTGATCGGGTGCTGTCTCTTCCAGTTTGGTCACCAATCTAATCAGACGAAACAAAAAAACATCAATAAAGAATTTGACGATAAATAAATTGAATAAAAATAAATAAATAAATAAATAAACAACAATTCGCCTCAAATATCAAAACTATTTCTTTTTTGGCTACGCTTCTTACTTTTTCATGTATTCCTTGAGGTATTGAGTGTAAGATTTCTTGTCGCCAAAGGCGTACGTCTCCTGAAGTCGATGATTCAGAACGACGTCGACTCCGGACTCCACAGAGGCGTCGGTGCCTTCGTCAGCTTCTTCGGCGGACGGATTGAATCCGTCGATCTGTATTTCTCCGGCTTTGCGGGTGATGAGCTACCGAAAATCATCGAATCATTGAATATAGCTACAACAAACTTCGGTCTATCGTCGATGTCGCTAAAGAAAAAAAATGCTTCCGCAATACCTTGCCGTAAACTTCGTAGAGAACGTCGTCGACGAGTTTCATCTTGTAGGTGTCCGAGAACATCTCGTCACCTGTGACGAGAAAATTATTGTATTACGTCAAAAATGTAGTTAATAAATCGAAACGACGTTCGCTTCAGTGGGTGGAGCACGATTGGCTCTCGTTGTGCGGAAAAGAAAAAAAAAAGTAACGGATATGTCCATATGGTGAGGTTATAATTAGAAAAATTTCGAAAATGTTAAATTTTAGAAGACCTCGATTCAGTTTTGATTGCGAAACACGAGAAAGAGCCAATGTTGCGTCAAGGTCGACCTGATTGGCATGAAAATTCAAGCATCGTAGACGCTACTGGAGGGACGAGTAAACGTCATTCCAGCTTTGACAAAAATGTCGTTTTTAATTTCTTTCGTTCGTCAAAGTTGAGAAATATAAGTGTCGAAATAAAGCTGGAAGTTCGATGATTCAGCTTACCGGTGAAAATATCCTTGTAGATCCTCATTGTGGAAGATGGAGAGAGATTTAATAACAGCTAAAACTAAGTAAGACACAGTCACCCGATCGAGCGAACCGGAAGAGAACAGAGGAGAACGATTCGCGAAGATGAGTGAAATAGACGCCAGCTTGGATTACACGAACCGTGACCGAGGGATATGTAAGGAGACGCGAAGCGCTCGGTTTTTTTGGAGAACCCACGGTTTGGCGCTGATTCGCAACGGCTGGTGTGAAAGCTCGGGAATGGTGCTCGGCCGGTATTGCAGATCGTGAACAGGTGAAAAGAAAAAGATTTTTAGGCTTACATACGCCTTGGCGCGTTGAGAACCGAGTGAATTTTGGAAATTGTTATAAAGGGGGATGGTGTGGAAAGTGGTCTTTGGGAAAAAGGCCCCGTGTCAGTTTGCCCCAAGTCTCCCACGATTTTTCGTTCAAATTTTAGAGCAAGTAATTGGCGCGATTTTTGAATCAGCGCAGCGGACACAATCATGAAAATTAAATATCCATTAAACATTCAACGAAAAAATTATGCGCGACTGTTCATATTCGATTTTCATGCTTTGCTTGTGTTAAAAATAAATTGTTTTTATCCCGCTGCATGAGCTTTCGCGACAAACGACCGTATCTTTATATAAAAAAATTAAGATACGGTCTTTTTATCTCTAAAGGTAGTTTCCGAACGAACCGGACAAAATATATTCATTTTTTCGGTTGATAAAACAGCACGCACAAACAATGGCCGGCTTGGCAGGACGACTTTCCCTCCGCCCCCCTGATTCGTACTTGCTGTTCGAGCTGCGAGGCTCCTCCTTTGTCGGGAATAACTAGCTTCACGAATAACAAGACGGATTAATCAGGATTAATCGTCCAGGCACGATGAAAATGCGACGAGAACAAATATTGCACACTAGCTGCTCAAGCGATGCGCATTCGCCTCATTATCGCATCATATACAAATAGCTCGCTAAAATACTTCCCTAGTCATTTAATTCAATTTTGCAACGATCCTTCATCATCGATGCACCAATTTTACTTTATCGCTCAATCACCCATCAAAACTCGACGTCCTTCGCATATATATAAGTTGTAATATGGTTATAATATTACGAAATAAATGATTCAAAGACATTTATTAATTAAAATCGTTAAAGCACGCCAAAAATTGCGATATCTCACAGTCTCTCGTTAGGAGCCGGCAGTGAAAAATGGCGGACGTTTCACGCCACTGATATGCGTCACTTCCGGCTTCTCTCTTCCAGAAAACGTTCCATGAGAGCGCGGGTAGATAGTGGGTCTGTAAACCCTGAATATTTGACACGTGTTTGCTTCGTCGTAATTAAATATAATAGCAACAATCGTTATTGAATACAACAGCATTCGACGTGACGCAAAGTGAGAAAGGACGAAGTAACATTGGATCACGTACGTTGTTCAACGTAGACAAGTGATAAAAATGGAAAACGGTGCGAAAAACATTAAGGCCGAGGAGGTTATGGCCGACAAGCCGGTCGAGAAATCTCAAGCCGACGATGTTAAAGCCGACAAAGTAAAAAACGACGACATCAAGGTGGAAGAAACGAAGAACGAAGTCGCCGAGCCTGAAACGATGCAAACCGACGGCGCCCAGGTCGAAGAAACAAAAGTCGACAAACCTGAGGAAACAAAGGCATCGGATGAGGCTAAGCCCGAAGCTGTTAAACCTGAGGATGTTAAAAGCGAAGAGCCTTCCGAAGAGCTTCTGGAGAAAGTCAAGTCACAACTGGAGGCAAGTAGAATTTGCGAAGGTTTTTAGGTTGGGACTTGCGAATTGATTCCTCAGAATTTAAGATACAGTGAGAATCTTTTTTCAAGATGAAGTACTTGTATAGACTGGCTTTGTCGTGGCGGAAGATTCGTAGAATATCTTGAATTATGAAAGAGCAATTTGCTGGCTTTAGCTTGCAACTTGTTTCACGTATAAAATATTGTCCCTTTCGGCGATCTTCATGAAATTTTATACGTTTCAAGATTAAGTGATATTCCATGTATGTAGCGGGTCGGGTGTTAATTGGCCGAAGCTGCTGTAACTTAGAACGAAACGTAAATATTTCAAAAAATTCAAAGACTTATTAAATCGAATTCTTCTGATCGATTTCCACCAAATTGCATACATCGTACAGTCGATTTATGTTCCATAACTGCTTCGAGTTCAGGTTCAATCAGTCACGACTGCCGCGAGTTAGAACGAAGCATAAATTTATCAAAAAATTAAAAATCCTATAGAATCTAAACTTCTCAACGGATCCAGCCTAAATGCAATACCAACCAACTTTGGGTTCAAACCCATCCATAAAGAGCTATTCGGACAAATATCTCAAAATTTGCAATTGCTATAGTCTTAATAAATGTGAGATTTTATTTGGTTATTTGATAACGACACAAAATCCGAGCCGTAGTTTCAATCATGGCAAAAATTTTAGTCAATAAAGAGATTACAGAGCTGCGCATGTCTGTTCAATTTGGTGACTAGCTATAACCGTTATCCTGAACGAGCAAGAAACAGAATAAGTCTTTTCGCAGCAACGTTAATATTTCGTTGTCGAAAGCGATTCCAATTCGTTTTTTAATTCGCAGTTTTACTTCGGCGATATCAACCTGCAACGAGACAAGTTTCTGATCGAACAAACTAAACTGGACGAGGGATGGATTCCTCTGACGGTCATGTTGACATTTAGGCTGTTGTCATCGATGACCAAAGAGCAGGAAGTCATTCTAAAAGCGGTGGAATCCAGCGATCTAATAGAAATCTCGGAGGATCGTAAGAAAATAAGGCGTAGCCCGGAGCATCCATTGCCGGTGTTCGACGAAGCTTACCGCAAAGCCCAGGCTGAGAGGACCGTCTACATCAAGGGATTTCCTCTTACCGATGTATACATCTACAAACTCAAAGAATTTTTCAAGGACTACGAACCGTTCGAAAATATTATCGTGAGTTCAACATGTTTAAAATTTTTAATTCAGGGATAATACAATATTATCTTTTTTATTTATTATATAAATAATAATTATTATAATAATAATTAATATACATATAATTTGATTCTTTATTCAGATGAGAAAGTATCAAGATAAGGAGAAAAAATTACAATTCAAAGGATCGATTTTCATACAATTCAAGACGTTGGAAGGTGCAAAATCCTTCATGGCCAGAGAATCCGTCAAGTACGGCGAAACGGAGCTCATAAGAAAATTCAGGTGCTTAAAAATTAATTTAAAAAATTCGTAATCACAATTGGCATAAAAATTAATTGAGGATTATTCTTACGCGATACAGCGAGGATTACGCGGTTGAAAAGGCAAAGGAGAAGGAAGAGAGAAAATTGAAGAAAGGCGAGAAGAAGGAAAATAAAAATGACGAAAACGACAAAGACGGCGGTGGGGATCAGACATCCGGATTTATCAAAGGATCGGTCATACATTTCAAGGGTGTGACCGTTCCAACGATGAGGGAAGTTTTCAAGGAGCAAATAGAGGAACTCGGCGGTGTCGTGGCTTACATAGATTACCAAAAAGGCGACACGGAAGGATGGATTCGTCTTCAGGTTGAAAATACCGGAAAAACCGTTATCGATCAAATGAAAGACAATACGGTACGTATTTTTCGCGTTAAGGACGTACCCTCGGTACGCGGTGAGTCAGAGAGGTTTAGTCTTCAACTTGGGTAACATATCATTCAATTTGACAACACCGCCTTCCTTGCTTTAGTGTACGCGCTCACGTACAAGTATAATACTTATGTATGAGACATTGAATCGGTCAGGACGCGGTTTCTATGTGCATACTGAATTTTCATTTATTATCTATGTTACATATATTAGAAATACTTTATTAAATGTTGTTGTAAAGTTATAAAATGAATGTTGAGAAAAATAATGCATGTAATAATGTAATGTGATGTATTGAAATTGTCGATAGAGTTCAATTCTTAATTCTCTTTCCTTTATTTTTTATATTTTCTTCCCTGTTTTCCTATAATTTCAGAAATAATTGATGCATTATACTCATGAAAGCTTTGTTGTATATGTGGAATCTTTCCTTTGAAATACTATGCTTTTATCATTGACTCAATTTAGACGTGTTGTTACGTTTTTAAAACTGCTGCAGTTCCGTAACTCACTTTTGAATGAAGCGCTGTAACCTATGATACTGCGGTGTTGCCATGTTTGTGAATTGGTAAAAAATCTTGTCTCTTTTTGAGCTCTTTCTCCTAACAGAGGTGAGCTTTACGTGTTTTGGAAAAAGTAAATTGTTTAAAAGATATTCGTTCATACCTCCTCCAAATTTTATCAAAATCTGTTTGTCAGTTCCAACGTAATAAATGATATGGTGCGTCAAAATCACAGATTCCCATAAGACTCGATGTCAAGTGTTTCGAAATGAAATTATTAATATCTTCTTTCAGAGTCAACCAAGGATTACGAAATTTTAACTGAGTCATTTTTGTAGGTGTTCTGACATCTCTGCAAATTTTCATAATTTTCTGTTTGTTAATTGACTTATCGAGGGTACTCCCTTAAATAGGGTAAAATAATGTGATGAAGAATGAACAGATACCGCCGTTGGGAATTATCAGGCCTTTAGCGAGGCGTACGCGCAAAAATTACTTCTCTGAACTTCTTTGAACGTCGCTAACTTCGCCGCAAAGAAAGTTAGAAATTTTTTTAAGCACTATTAAAAAGCTTAGGAATATTTGAATCTATTGATAGTTTTAAGATAATATTTTCATCTTCAAGCACTGAGATAGCTTGTAAAATAGATTGAAAAAGAATCAGATTTTTTCGAAATTTTTTATGTTTAACTTCAACCCATGGCCAAGTATGGAATTTTTTTTTTCAGAAATTTGGATTTTTTCACGCCGAATCTCTTAAAACTTTGTCTTTAATTCGAGCCTAATAAGCATGAAAAATCTTTACGAGTTCTTGAGTAATCATGAAAATTGTGAATCGAGCACGGGTCATCTATTGCATGAATTCTGCATGAACTCTTAAAGATTTTCTTTACTTTTCGAGCTTCAATTACAGGTAAAGTTTGAGAGATAAGTCGTAATCAATTTCAAGCTTCTAAATAATTTTTCCAAACTTCGACCATGATCAAAAGATCAAGTTAAAAAAAATTCAGAAAACTTCGATTTTTTTTGCAATCTTTTCTCCACGCTATCCCATTGCTCAGTAATGAAAATATTATTTTTAAATTATCAATAGCTTCAAATATTCATAAGCTTTTCCAATGGTGCTTCAAAAAAAAAATGTCTAGCTTCTTTCGTGAAAAAATCGTCAACGTTTGAAGACAAAAATAATTTTGCCTCATAATTTTCAACCGTGACGTTTATGTTTCGCAAATCAAAGAAGATTTGAATTCTAATTCTTATTAAAATTGTTGCAGTTGACCATAAAAGACGACGTAGTGACGTTCAGACTTCTGGAAGGTGAAGAGGAAGAAACTTACCTCAAGAATGTTCGTAAAACTATCAAAGATTTCCGAAACCGTAATAAATCCGGAAAGCGAGGACGTTCAAGGCGAGGTGAGAAATAAATGTTCGATACAATGCAAATTAATTTTTTCAACAATAAACGCATCGAATGATGAATTGCCATGCTAATACCGAGGGATCTTCAGGATCTCGCTGAGTTGAAACCTCTTAGCGATTCTGACGAACGTAAAAATTCGTTATTCGACGAAAACATCGATTTCTCACGAACGTTTGGAATCATACATCCAACGTTAATTTAATTGTTCTCAGGTCGTGGAGGTGGCCAGAGAGGGTGGAAAAGGCACGCCAGTCCTGCTCGCGGTGGACCGGAGAAGAAAAAAAGTTCCTCCGGTACGGATTAAAATAAAAAAATCCATCATCCGCTTTTTGCAGTATATTCCGCGATCAATATATATTTTTCATCGTTACCAAACCCTCTTAAAAATCCGCGAAACCACAATGTATTCACTCGTACAGACTGGCTTACAAATCAAGCTCTACAGCACCATTTTTTCACCCCCAATTATCGTCAATCAGAATTTTTACCACAAATCATTTGCCTGAAGAGCAAAATATTATTTTTATTTTCTAACACGATCGATCGAATCGCGTCGATTTTTCATTCAACGCGTGAAGAAATATTTTATTTTAATCGTGAGATAATTGGAACCGGGCTCGACGAGAGTTCGTGGATATTCGTATTATCGATTTAAACACTTTTCTTCGTAATTCCTATAAAAAAAATTCATCAGCCTTTGTCCAGACGAGATTTTCGTTTAAGGACGATTCAATAAAGAAAATATCTTGTATATTTCATTAAAAAAAATGTGTGTCTTTGTTATTTTCGACGATACGCGAATGAATAATCGGTAAGGGAGGAACGGATTGTTATAAATCGGTGTTTTATTGTTTAGTGAAATTTACAAATGTTTTCTGTTATCTAATTTACTATATAAATTTCACTACCATGCATCCGATTTTGTATTATCTTTTTCTCTTTTTTTTTTTCGTTACGAGATTAGATGACGTTCACTGATCGAATGATAAATTCTATTTATCGAATAGAGTCGGTTGAGTCGAGATTTATCGACGTTCTATTTAAAGGGATACAGCTGTGTAGATTGCCGGAAAAGTAGGTGAGTTTTGGGAATTATTATCTCAAAAACTATTCGTCCGATTGAATTCAAGTTGGTTTTATTTGAAAGTATGTACATTCAGGTATGTTGACGATTTTACATATAAATATAAAAAATCGTCAACATACCTCAATGTATATACTTTCGAATAAAACCAATTTGAATTCAATCGGACGAATAGTTTTTGAGATAATAATTCCCAAAATTCACCTACTTTTTCGGCAATCTACGCAGCCGTACCCCCTTAAGGCGATGATGAGCGTCACGCTCGTACGATAGTCTTAGGATGAATCGTTTTAACATATTTTTCTAAAAAATCACGTTTCAGCAAATCGATCATCGATTATTTCTCGTGCTACGTACGATTTCATTCTCACTCTGTGATCTTTCTAAGGTGTACGAAGTTTCGGCAATTTGTTTTTAACACTGAAACAACAGTTTTTCTTTCATAGATCGTGCATTGAATATCCTATTTATAATTATTACAAAGAATCTCTCACTTTCTTCCTCTTTTTTTTTTACCGATTCATATCGTTCTCCGCAACGTTCGTTACAATTTTGCAAAATCGTACCAACGAATTTTCATAAACGAATGCGCGGGGAAATTTTCATAATTTCTCCAATCGCTTCTCACGAGAGGCTCGTAGATGCCGCAGCACATTTGGTCATTAAAATACAGTCCAAACTCCGAATAAGCAACCCGGCAATAAGCAACTTTCCCCAGTTTCTCACTCGAGCGCTTCCCCAGCTCCGACTCGATTCCGAGCTCAAGAATTTTGTGCGCCGAATTTCTACCGAGTACCAGGTGGGACAAGGACCGCGCGTATCGTGTGGAGGACCTCGGCGGCAACCAACATTACGGCGCCATTTTTTAATGTTTTCAAATAAAATTTTACAATGTTATTCTTGAAACCCTCTATGATATTGAGTTAAAAAATAAAAATATTCCGGCCCATAGTTTCGAATTTATTAATTAAAAAAAAAAAAATGTGCATTTTTCGGTCCGCCAGGGTGGCCAGACGCCTTAAGCAACCAACCTGGGACCGATTATTCGAGCAAAATAGAGTGAACGTTGTAGTGTAAATTGATGTGCGCATGCGTGCGTGAATGTAACACAAAATCTACAAGTTTATTAGAAATTTTTTGTATTCATTGAAAAGATACATATGAGTGTTAACAAGATTTTATATAAAATAAAAACAAAGATAAGGACGTTCAAAGATTCTCATACAAAACAGCAAAAGTTTTCGAGACGAAATAAAGGGGGTTTTCGTTTCGTTGCGTTGTTGTTCTTCGACTTGTGTACTACAGTCTGATCTCTTACGCTTCTTTACAGTTTCGGCCATTTTATGACGGTTAATAGTTATTCAGATACAGTAGTACACAATAATATTCAATAGTATATTAACGTTAAACAAAAATTCGAGAAATAAATGTCCAGGCGAAGTCGAAAACGTTTTTGCATGGGCGAGGCGAATGCTAAGTTGGAACTCGTTCGATGGTGTTTCTTGTTGAGAGAATCGCATGCGGAAAAGAGTGAGAGAGACAGACGGAGGTAGTGAGCGCGCCTGGTGGGGGTATGCGATATATAAGAAAAACTCTTCCCCTTGGGAACTTTTGGTTGCTTATTCGGAGTTCGTACCGTACAGCTAGTAACTATCAACGTAACGAAGTTCGCGAGCGCCAGCGCACTTTTCTCAAACGAACTTCACGAATAGTACAATTTTTATCCGCGCAAACACCGAATCGTTCGCGCACAAATTAACCCTAAAAACCTCGAAGATGCATCGATTCACTCTTCACCGAGTTCTCGGGTCGTAATCAAACCCCCCGAAGACGAAAATTCCCGACGCTCACACATTTCCGAACTTCCGAAAACGACGTTTAATCGTTGATCGGCGTGAAAAAGTTCATTGTAAAACACAAAACGCAGCCAACGCAGCACGATTGTCAATAAAACTGGTGTAGACGACAAACACGTCGAACCTTTCGTAAATTCCCGATAAATTAAAAACCGACGAAGTAAACACGAAAAAAAACGTTCGATCCGCCATTTTGTGAAAGATAAAGACGAAGTTTTTTAGAATCTCGTATCCTGAACGGTTTGATCGACGTCGACGAAGGTCACGTGTTTGGATTTGGACGAGCCCTCTCGGGGCAACCCCTAATGCTATACCGATATTTCTTGTATCTGCACGCGTTTCTTGATCGTACCACCGCTACTTCCGGTTGTCGCGGTGGTGCTCAACGAACTCGTGGTTCTCGTCGGTGGTTTGGGCGGTGTTGAATCTTTGTGAATAGAATTTGCATAACTGTTTCTCGAACCGGGTTCGTTCGTTCTGTCATTTTCGTCGTTGGAATTTTCGATCAATCGTTGATTCGTATTTTGTTCCGGAAGTTGTTGATCGTTAATTATCGACGGGCTTCTCGCGAGGGTCGCGTACGACGGTGGGGGTTCTTGGGTTTGTCCTTGAACGTCGGATGATTTTATCGTTGGTCTTGTGGTCATCGGTAATGATTCTTGACCGTTCGAGGAACATTGCATGGCGGCTCTTTTTTTTCCACGATCTCTTTGATAATATATACCAGCGAATATTAACATGTTTAACATGAGAAGAATGCAACCTACGCCGACGGTGATGGCTAGAGCCGTCGTCGTGCTGTAGTAATGACGAGATTCCAATCTTTGACGCATTTCCGCGTCGTCCTCGTTGTCGTCGAGGATTTCGGACATGGATTCCGTTATGGATTCCTCGGACATGACCGTCGTGCAAGTCGTGGGCGAGGTTCGGGTCTTCGTCGAACCTACGAGTGGCAATGGCGTGTGCCATTCGTCTCGGACTGGTCCTGTGTGACACGAATCGAATATGAGTTATTTTTTTCAGCATAGAGGAAGGAAGGTTTGTTATGGTGAAACCTTTTTTTTTTTAATCTCCATGAGATTATGGTCAAAATGTGTTAAAACGTCGAGAAACCACTTTTGGCGAAAATGTCCGGATGTATTCCTGATGGAAATATACATTTCAGATTTCGATCAATTTTGTTATAAAATGTTACATTTTTACGGGAATTCGTCGAATTTTCTCAGAATGTTACATTATATTAAAAATTGACCTTTTTTATCACAATTCGTCGTTTTTGCTTCCTCATAGAAGAAGATTTGTTTTCGTGAAAAAATTTTTTTCGAGATGTTCATGAAAACGTGTTCAGAATGTCCCAAAACATCTAAAAATCACATTCAGAAAAAATGTCCGGATGTATGTGTGTATGTGTGTTTGTGTGTGTATGTATGTAGCATTGGTTTAACGTTCACAACTTGAGAACAGCTTGAGATATCAAGCTGAAACTTATCACACATGTGAAGAGTTCCAGGCGCCTTGCTTGATTTAATTTTTGGAAAAATCCATGCAGTTCTTTTGATTTTACGTGATTTCAAAATTCTTCTAAAATCGATTTTTTTTTCGAGATATCGAGCTCAATTTCAGTCAAATGTTGCACGCCTTTAGGAAGTTGCTTGGTACTGAATTTGAGCGAAATCCATGCAGTGCTTTTGTTTTTAGAGAATTTTGAAATTGGTTAAAAAGTGTCGAGCGCTCTCTAGCTTGCGCAAGGATGGACTTTGCACCCTTGTTTCATCGTCAATTGAAACTGCATTACTTTTTAATGAAAAATGATAACTTTCGACATTTTTCTGACAAAAAATCTCCAATTTTCGCCGAGTATGATCTTTTACCGATTTGACCTTATATGGCGCAGTTTGTTATAATATCTTGACATGATTCTGGAATAAGTTCTCGTATTTCCAGAAATTATACGATATTCTGACAAGATTTGTGGATTTCGTCATTTTTTGTAATTTTCTGTAATTATTTAACAGTTTCCGTTGAATTATAAAATTTCTATTTCCATCAGGGATGTGTGTATGTATGTGTAATGGCCTCCGAAAATGTTATTTCTCTGAAATAACAAACGTGTGTAAATCGAGAACGATCTTAGCCACAGCCACCAAATTTTTCAGACGTCTGCAGCTCTATGATTTCTTCATTGACTACAATTTTCGTCATGATTGAAGCTGCGGCTTGAATTTCATATCGTTTTTGAATTACTAAAATAGGAGGTTTATACTATAGCAAGCGCAAATTTTGAGATGTTCGTCGAAATAGATCTTCACGAATAGGTTTGCACCCGATATTGGTTTGTATTGTATTTTGGCCAAAATTCATCTCAAATTCTCAGTTATTTGACTGTACTATGAATAACATTTGGTGAAGATCGGTGAAAGGGACCGAATTTGATATAGGGAATTTTATATTTTATATAGCTGCAAGTTGAAACTTGCTAATTGCTCCTTCAGAATGCAAGAAATTGTACGAATCTTCTCCTACGAAAAAAAAGCCAAAGATGATATAAATACTTAATCATATAGGAAGATTGGTACTTTATCTTAAATTCCGAGAAAGCAATTTGAACTTGCAGCTTGCTTTATACTATTAAAACCAGTTTCTGTTCTTTCTAATGCAATAAACCATAACGAGAAATGAACATAATCGAGCTGAATGATATTATAACATTAAAAAAGAAGAGACAATTCACAAAGTGGTCAACACAATTTTATATCGGAGTTTTGGTATTTTTCTAAGATGTAAAATTAATGATAATGGATAATTTAGAATTTACAAGATGCAGGATCGAACGTTACCAGCGTAAAGTTCTTCGCCCCTTTCACGAAAATGATGATGTCGCATCGAGACGTCCTCGTCACCGGGTTGATGAAGCTGAGGTATCAGATTCAACCACACAGCCATTTTATGACCCCGATAATGACTCTTTATTTTCGGTTTCAAGGCTGGAAAGTTCATCAAAGCAATTAACCAAACATCGTTGCAATAACAGACTCTTTCGATAATTTACCTATCGTCAGATATTGCTGGGTTCCAGTCTCGTATTGTCCCCACGTCAGTCCTCGGAATCGAGCTTTTTCCTTTACGGTACCATAATCCACGGACTCGATATTGTGTGGCTCATTCGGATTTCCGGTTTTCGCGAAATTCGTGAAAAACGTGAGCACAGCCTCGGCCACGCCCTGATCCTGTCGCGAAAAATTTTGCGGGAAAAACGGTCCGCCCGAGATCAACGGTAGTCCAAAAATATATGGAATATCCTCGCCCCGCACGCTTCCCAATCTCTGATAAACAACAAAACACGATAAAAATGTTATTTCACTAGGCAAATACGAGTTGAAACGATCTACAAAAATGTTGGTCATACATCTAAATTTTTTAAATTTCATATCGATTTTTCCAACTGTCGGGTGGCGATGAAAATTCCGACTGATCGATATCTCGACAGATCGATGGATCGAATAAATGGATAAATAAACCGAATTGACATAGATCCAACTGACAATATCTCGACGAATCAAAATCTCGACAATGTTTATATGGTAGGGCATCCCTTGATAAAATCATGTTGGAATTTCATGGATGCTACTTTCTAATACGATTTAAGGTGTATAAAAAAATTTAAGTGCAAATGGAGACCCGTACGACACCTTCAAGGGTGCCTCTATGCGATAAAAATTTCCCATTTCAATAAAATTACTTTACTTTATTACTACATCGCTTTTACCCGTGCAGTAACCACATATTTTGTCGGCGAGGTGCAGGAATTGTAGACAGAAAAAAACCTTTCCAACATAACTGAATGGAAAAATGTAAGGCTGTTTAAATGGAAAGTTTCGATCGCTTAGCGACACCCCTTAACGGTGTCGTACGGGTCTCTAATTGAACCCAGGTTTTTTATATTAATTTTTTCATATTATTTATTTATTTTTGAACACCTTAAATCGCATTAGAAGGTAGCATCTATAAAATTCCAACATGACTTTATCAAGGGACACCCTAATATATAGTTATAGTGCCGGAGCTTATCCGGCCGCGTAATCATCTCCATGCGATATATTTACTCTCTTCGGGATTCGGTATATTCAATTTCGGGGCATTTCGATTTGAACTATTGACTTGTCAAGACTTTTATCAGTCGCAAGTCACCCGTGATTGTGGCGACGAGAGATAAATACGCAAAATTAATTCGTTAAAAAAAAACATTGTCCACGAATTTGCGTCGAACAAGATGTCTAACAAGATGGTGGCTAGCTTCTATAACCACGGATGCCACCGTTAGAAAGTAATCGAATATTTCACGCTCCGGATCGTCCTTGACTCAGGTATTCGTAGCCCTTATTATCCCCTCACTCCCACACCCACCGTTTCCTCGGGGGAAATAAAACTTCGGGAGCGCGAGGATGAAACCCATGCACGGAACTCGAGAATCGTGCGAGAGAATTTCCGGCGGACAGCCCGTCTTATCCACCGACCGGAATGATAATTTAATCACTCGGGTTTATATTAAAATCATGACGTGGAAGTGGCTTCCATTGGTCGGTTGATGGAACCCTCGCGAAATAGCGCGTCGAAGATAACGCGAGGAAGATTAATTCGATGTAGCGTGGAGTAGCGATCCTTCCATCGTTCGGACGACGGGAGTTTGATGGTGCTTCGAGATACGCGATACAAGATATTCAGCCCGCGCTCAGGGGATGCTGCAACGGGGCGAAGATGCTTCCTACCCCGCTTTCATCCGTAAATTGCGCAGCGTTATGCGCGCGCTGCAACGATGGGACGCGTTATCCCCTGCAGTTTGTCGATTTAATGGAGTTAACCCGGGATTT
Organism: Sussaba pulchella; assembly: GCA_963971145.1. Taxonomy (NCBI): domain Eukaryota; kingdom Metazoa; phylum Arthropoda; class Insecta; order Hymenoptera; family Ichneumonidae; genus Sussaba; species Sussaba pulchella. Next base: position 8,353,832 of record OZ020170.1, read on the forward strand.
AAGTGGCTCCCGCATCTCCCACAAGTTCATACACCTCTCGACGTGGCAATGGTCTTCCTTTCTCTCGGATGTTTCACCCTACGGGCGAAAACGGCTCGGTGAAAACTTGTTTGCCCCGAGAAATTCATAGCCCCCCCCCCCCCCCCCCCCCCGTCGGTGTGACAGCTGACACGCGTTTGAGACGCAACTGTGTCTCGCGGGAAAAACCCGGACGAACGACTGATGAGACTTCGCGCGAACGAGTTTGAACTTTCGAGCGATGAAAAGTACACAAGAGTGTAAAGTCTTATTTCTGGGTGAAATATTTCGTCACGGTCTCGGAGAATAATTCGCCTGTCGGAGCGAGTTTTCCGGTGGATGTCACGGCGGGTGTGTTTATTTGACGTTGTTAATTCAGGTTGTCGGTTTTTTTTTTTTTTTCGTTGAGAAGCCCATGGGGTTGTATTTGGTGTTTGCATTTTGAAGGTTGACGTGCTGACTCTGAATAGAAACTTGTTGGACTTTTAACGGAAACGGGGTTGTTTTTAAATAATATTTATTTGGCTAGTTTGAGGTTATTTTTTTTTTATATTGTAAAAATAGAACTAAGTATGAAATAAAAAATTATTCTTATTGTCTTTAAAAATTATAAATATATGAGACAAATGATAATTGCAAGAAGATAGGGTAATTATGCAGTTGTGCAAGTATGTTATGAAGATAGTTTGTATATTTGTAATTTTATTCAGAACCTGTTATATCCGAGAAATGTAAGTTAGTGGTGGGAGAATTATTTTTCGCTGAGAAAAGGCTTGTCGGCTGCTATTTGGACAACAAAACTTAAATATAGGCCTAGATTGGCCTACAATCTTTTTTTTTTGGCAAATGGCAAATAATGAAAATTTTTTTGAGGTTTTTGGTCCGATTTTTCCTCAGTTTTTTATGAATAAAACGAGAATCAAATTCTTTCGAAAAAGCTTTCTTTTGAAGAGCTTAAGCTCTGGAAAGTAATTTAGGTTATTTCCGAACCAAATTTGTTCGAAAAAGCTTCTCTCAAGCTCCGGAAAATAATTTCTTACGAAAGCCTTCCAATTTCGAACAAAATCAGTCAAGTGGCCCTCAAGAAATCTTGCTTACCAACTTCGAAATGTAGTTTCGTGAATAAACACGTTCAAAGTTTTGACCAAGTTCCTCGTTAGCGACGGCTCGGTCGGAGAAGCGTGACAAAATTAGTTACGACTCAGCCGATTTTCGGAATTCCTTAATAAAATTTCAATGTCATATTTTTGTCTTCTGCTTTCCGAAAACGCAAAAAAAAAAAACCGATTTTTCGCTAGATATACCCCCATAACGCAATACCTCATCACAATAAAAATCTCCTCGAACTAACAACGCAATTGGCGTTCCTATCACTGATTATCCGCCCAAAATCACGCCCAATCCACGATCTTCCGATTTCTCTCGGACCAAACCTCAACACCCTCAATTGTTTCTCCATAAAAAAAATCCAATACATGCCATTCGAGATTAAAAGCAACGAACCGCGGTTCAACAACAAACTCCAACCAATCCACGTATCAAAGCCGCGAGGCGAATAGATAAGTCTTTACGAATTCATCGGTCTTTTCCCGATTTTGCCACCTTTGACCCCGTTGCATTTTTTTCCCAAAACTGCGAATGAAAACGCGAAAAAGCTCGAGGAATACCGAAAAAAAAGGAGGAAATGCGGTTGGGGTTTATAGCGGCTCGCGATGAGGCTCGGTTATTCGGACGAACGCTGCAGGGTAGGCAAAGAAGCAGTTATAAAACCTGGTATAAAAGCGTAACGAGTTCTAGACGCGTAAAAGAACGTCCGAGTGCATGCCTTCCGGCGTTATTCATTCCGTCGGTACTCCGACGTTGCCGGAAGACCACCGAAACCTCCGGAGTGAAACCTACGAACATTTTTTTTTCTCTCAAATTTTTTCCTCTCTTTCTTCTTCTTTCCATTCAAACTCGCTTTCTCGTGCTTTCATCCACAAAGCGACGAGCTTTCTCCATGCGCGTCAACGCGTTTCCGCGCACATCCGCGTGTGCTTAATCTCGACGCGTACTCGGGAAAAAAAAAACTTTTATTTCAAGACGCGAGGGAAAGCGCGATTATGCGCTTTCGAAGTGGAAAGCTTCGAAATCGCGGGGAATTACGGGATAATTAAAAGTGAAGTAGCTGCATCGACAAGTAGCCCACTTATCTCTATTACGAATGCACGCGAAAATTTTCAGGATTATTATGAAGAGTACGAAGGTCTCGGTTGAAAAATCCGGAGAGAAGATTAATTGAGAGAACGTGGGCTTAACCGAATCGCATGATTTAATCAAATCGTACGGTCATAGTTGGCTGAAATGTTGAAGATCTTGCCTGATTTCGGAACTTGCGCGTAAAGCCGTGATAAATAAATCTTTTTGAAGAATTTATTTTTTGCATGTCCGTAGGGTTTTGGATTTTGGGTTTCGCGATTTTCTTTTTTATTATTATATATTATTATAATATTTTATGTATTATAATATTTATAATTATATTGTAATATTATAATGATAATAATAATATACAATTATTATATAATAATAATTATAATTATAATATAATATGATATGGAATTATAATAATATATAATATTATTATTATTATTATTATATATATTGTAATATTCTGTTATATTATATATACAATTACTCGATGAATATAACGAAAAACGAAATATCCGACGAGCTTTCCCGTTATTATAATATAATAATAATATAATAATTATAATTATCATTATAATAACTGTAATTCAATATAATAATTATAATTATCATTATAATAACTGGAAAACTCGTCGGATATTTTGTTTCTCGTTACATTCATCGAGTAATTGTATATATAATATAACAGAGTATTATAATATATATAATTATATTATTATATTATTATATTGATATATATAATAATTATATATATTATATTATATTATAATTATAATTATAATAATATTATATATTATTATATTATAGTATAATATTATTATATATACTATAATAATAATTATAATAATATTATATATTATTATATTATAGTATAATATTATTATATATATTATAATTATAATTATAATATAATATATACATATAATAATATTATATTATAATATATATAATTATTATACATATTATAATATTCTGTTATATTATATACACGATTACTCGATGAATACAACGAAAAACGAAATATCCGACGAGTTTTTCACGACGTAGTGAAATCTACCCGGCTCATCGATAAATCACACGCCAGCCATCACGCGCATACCTGATTGTAGTAGCTATCCTTTGTCTGATAATTGAAGTGAAAAAAGTACGTCGGAGCTCCTCTTCTCGCGTGATAAAAGGCGATTCTCATGAGGGGCGCGACGGTGTGGGCGTCGCTCAGCGCCTCCATGGTCGAGTCTCGTATGTGTATCGGATGCAGAACCGGTTTGTCCCAATCCGTGTATTCGTTTCGCACCGCCGAAAATATCTCGTTGAGGTGATAATAATAAGCATTTCTGATGTAAGTCCGTAGAATACGGTTACGCTGATCCTCCTCCAGACCAAACTGGATCTCGTGATCATTGAAATCCAGATAAGCCTCGGTCGTGGCGACTCCGAGTATCAGAGGAACCCTGATAAAAGCGTCGCTCGCGCGTTCCATGTCCAGACCGGGATCAGGATTGTTCTGATCTACCGGAAGCGCCGGTCCTATTCTCGGCATGAACCTACGAAAATAATGATAATAATAATAAAAACGTAGTTGAATAGCTAATTCGTTATATCATTATCGCAATAACAATTCATTATTGGCACGAGGCAAATTTTCCAATATCTTTGAAATGAGAAAAGGGCGGGGCCCGAATCCCTTTTGTAAAAAAATTAGGTGTGGGTAAGAACTCGTACGCACGAGGTTGCTTGGATCCGTTAATTTATTCCTGAGCAGTAGAAATTGAAAGTCTCGAGCGTGTCATTAATGACGCGGATTATGCTTCGTGCTGGAACTTCATGCAAGTAAGTGAAATTTAACTGACGTTACTGGTGGTCTTGAATGATTATTTTTAACTTGTTTAAATTATATTCAATGATGTACGCATACTTTATGAACATTACCACGAAATGTAACAAATTTTTAAAAAAGTAGTGCGAAAAGCATCGCAGCACTACCTTTTGCTTATCATGGGCTAATAAACATTTTTCAGACTAATGTATGTGAGTATGATAATCGCTTTTTATATGATATGCAAGACTTTTGTAAGAGTTTTTGATAAAGAAAGATGAAAAAAATACCAAAAGTATTATTTTTTCATATTTTTCCTTACCTGCTAGAAGCGACATTTTCTATAGTCAAAATAATCATACTTTTTAAAAGTAATCCCTACAAAGTTTTTTTTCCAGAAAGCACATATATTTCACTGTAAAACCCCGTTGAAATTTCTCATTTCGATGAAATTTTTATTAAGATATGATTTTTTGAACAAAAATTGATCTTTTCTCGATTTTGTTGTAATCGATTTGTCATAAAAATGTTTATCTATTATAAATCGCTAAAAAAACTATTGAGATATCAAATAGAATCTGAGATAAATATCACGAAATTTTTCCAAATGTTTTTAGCGTAATTTTCTGCCCCAAAACATCAACGTGCCATTCATGACCCAGATTACGGACGGTGCCCCTAAATTTAAGATTACGGACGGACGGAGTTCATTTTTTTTTTCGAATTCATATGAGAGTCGGTGAAATCGATGGAATTACTTTATCTCCGGCAGCTCGACGTTCAACAATACGTGAAGAGAAACTCCACGAAGGCAATCGGCTATGTCCTCGTCTCCTTCGACCGAGCAGCCAAGTTGCTCCCCGACTTTGACACGGAGATCGTTCGGATCGTGTACAGCGGCCCAAGGGCTGAGTGCCGATCCACTTACGAGAACCACTCTGTGAAACAGGCCTGAAAAGCAACAAGAAATACAAAAAATAATAATAATAATAACGATAAGAAGAAAAAAAACGTTGCATATGTAACGTTGAGTTATTGCACCTTGAAAAGGCGCGCTCTAATTCGATTTTCGCCGAGGTAAAAGGCAAGTTGCAAGAAATACCTCGAGCCACCACTCGACAGAGACATTTTTCTTCGGTATATGAAAAAGTTTCTTTCAACCTTTTACCGAGCAAAGTACGAAGAAATTAGATTCGGTACGAAATTATGCCACCGGTGATGGCACTTCAAAGTGCAACTTCCGTCTTTCCGTACTCGCGGAATTTTCGCTACCGCTCGCAATCGATTCGGTCAAGACGCCTAGCGTTTACGCGAATCATTCCCCCATTCCGTTATGAGACTCACAAGTTTCGATAATTATCGCAATTGAACGTTTAAGTTTCGAAATTGAGAATAAAAAAAATTTTTCAATTCATTTCGAAAGCTTTCATTTACCATTCGTAATTTTAGTTTTCGATTCTTGTTATTCTCTTTTGACGCAACTTTCTTCGTTCTGTCCTCCTCTCCCTCTCTTCCTTCTCAGCTATGCGCTATCCTTTTTCATTCTTTTTCGTTTCCCAGTGCTTCGAGAAAGTAGCGAAAGCCTCTAATCGTCGGATTACTCGCGCCCGAATCGTTTCCCGATTGCTACGGGGGATTTAACTGGCGTACGGTATATGACCCGCCACCGGGCCATCCCCGGCTTCGTCCTCCGGCAAAAAACCACCCACCGCCCCATCCCACCCCCCCAACGGTGAGGTATAAGTTTTCTCGACCTGCTCCCCGCCGTTTCCTACTTCGCGTTTTCCGGAAATCGAGAACCCCGTCGAGGGAGTTGATCTTCCGAGTTCCGCTTTTCCACTCGCGGTTATGACCTCCTTTTCCTCGTTCCTCGCTCCAGCTTCGACTTCCGTCGCCGCCCGCCCGCCGGCAATGCCGCTAGGCCCTTCTCACAACCGTGTACGTGCGCTTTTGCCACATACCCGGCTCGGTACATGCGGTGTTGCAACTGCTGAGGTCCATCCGACATCTCCTACCGTCTCCCACCGTGCCTTATCGAAAGATTACGCGACGCCCGGGCATAATGTCCCTCTGGAGCGTTGCCAGTATTGATATGGCAAGTGCAAAGCGTTACAACCGATCGCAAGCTACGAGGCAATTGACCGGCTCGTGCACCGGCCCTTGGAAATTGCCACGACCCCGGCAAACGCCGCAACCACCCCCGATCCCTTTCCCTCAACGATTCTCCTCTCGAAGCATTATACTCCCGAACCTTCACCAACGTTCGACGATTTTACGTAAACGAGCTTTTTATTAGCAACGTTTTTTCGAAGCCTTTTATTTTTTATTTTTTTATCGTACTCTTCGGTTCGATTTTTTTCCTCTGACAGGGTTTAATGTTCCAACGCGTTATTTCGTTCTCGAGTTTTTACGTTGGTTTGTTTTATGTTACGATTGTGTGTAATTTTTTTAGGTTGTTGAGGTTTGATTCGATTTTTCTTTGACGTATTTGGGCGAGTGGGTCTCGAAGTGTTGGATGTTCAATGTTTTGGATGTTCATGGGTTGGCAATTTTTTAAATTCTGATTTAAATTTTTCGAGAATCGAAATTTACGAATTTTTTTTTCTGAATTTGAAAAAACTCGAACGGTCAAGTGTCCGAACGGTCAGTGAATCGAAATCTGAACGATTCGAAAATAAACTTTGACCGCCGATGATTCGAACAACTATAATTTCGAAAAGGGAAGTCATTTTTATAATTCATAATTTCGAAGTTTCCAATATTCAATTTTTCGACCGTCCAAAACTCTGAGCGTCAAACGTTTCGATCGACATAACATTTTGATTAATGTTTCGAGGGGTCGACGTGTTGAAGGATCAAAAGTTTAAAAACATATATATTAGGGTGGGTTGAAAAAAATTTTTTTTTTCTTATTTCAATCAAAATACATTGACGGCAAAGTATCTTGCATTCGGAGAATTCACCCCAAAGATAAACCCGATCGGACAATTTTTAGGGGTCGCGCAAGATTTTTCAAGTTTTTCCATTTGATTAACATGGGAAGAACGTAAAGTTTTCATTAAAAAATCGTAGCTCCGCAAATTTTATAGCTACGTTGATCCCGTAAGTTCCATTTGAAAGCTCCTCGAAACCCGCATAAAATAGCATGCAGAGCTTTGAAATCCGATTGCAACTTCCGTCGATTATTTTGTTTTTCCGTAAGAAATTATGCCGTCGAAACATCGATAATCGAACCCTTGCCGATTCCGCAAATTACTCTTCGGAGCCATACCCGTGTGGAAATTTCGCCCAGGAATCTACCAGCCCCCGACTAGTTTTCCTGGGTTCTGGCCAGCATTTTGCACGGTAAGCTAGATAGCCCCCGACGCCATGTGTAATTCCTGGCCACCCAGTTGTTGCCCATGATACCAAATAGGGGCCTGACTAGCGTTCCGATTTTGAATCCCGGAAAACGGCGTAGAGGCTGGACATTGCTAGCACAATCTATACTGATAAATGAGGGGCGGGGAGGGGGAAGGGGGGATTTATTTTGTAATGCTATTAAATAAAGCGAAACCTCGGTAATATAGTCATATAATCGATAATTTATTTCACATAAAATATATAAAAAAATAAACATGTCGGTCATGGTGCTCATTAAAATGGTCATTTTGGTTTCTCATGATCTCACCTAATATATATATATATTAGGGCGGCTTGAAAAAAAAACTTTTTTTTCTTTCAATCAAAATACATTCACGCCAAAGTATCTTCCATCAAGAGAATCGTGTCCAAAAATGAGCCCAATTGGACCATTTTTAGGGGTCGCGCAAGATTTTTCTAGTTTTCCCATTTGATTAACATGGGAAGGGCGTGAAGTTTCCATTCAAAAAAACGTAGCTCCGCCAATTTTATAGGTACATTGATCCCGTTAGTCCCATTTGGAAGCTCTTAAAAAACCGCTTGAAATGGCGTGCGGACCTTTGAAATCCAATTGCAACTTCCGTCGATAATTTCTTACGAAACCACAAAATTATTAATGAAAGTTGAAATGGGATCCCAAAGGTCTGCACGCCATTTTAAGCGGTTTTTCAAGAGCTTTCAAATGTGACTAACGGGATCAATGTACCTATAAAATTGGCGGAGCTACGTTTTTTTGAATGGAAACTTCACGCTCTTCCCATGTTAATCAAACGGGAAAACTAGAAAAATCTTGCGCGACCCCTAAAAATGGTCCAATTGGGCTCATTTTTGGACAAGATTCTCTTGATGGAAGATACTTTGGCGTGAATGTATTTTGATTGAAAGAAAAAAAAAAGTTTTTTTTTCAAGCCGCCCTAATATATATATCCATTATAGACTCTCTTCCGGACGCCGGGAATGGCGGGGAACGCCCCAGGCGAGTTGTCGGACCCATTTCAGTAACAAACGAAATCTGAAAATGAAAGATATTTTTGTAATATTGATAATATAGTAAAAACCAATATTTCGGTCATAATCTCAGTATTATACTTACTATCATTTTCTTCCGGTACTTCCGTCGATGTCGAAGGGTTGCACGAGTGAACGAGAGCTTCCGTCTGGGTGACCGAGGACGGTCAAGCCGCTGTCGTTGGTATAAAGTAAATTAAATTAGTTTCCATACTCAGAGAAAAGTTAAACATACATGCATATGACGACCCAAGTAGAAATATGTACAAATAAGTACTCCCTATACTCCATTTTTGACTTCGAAAAGAAATTCAGGTTCTCCACCCTCCCAATCGTTCGAAAATATCAAGCTTAATTTTTTTTGTTTTTTTAATGACTGCGTCAAACTTTATTCTTTTTGATTTTATAATGACTGCGACAAATTTTACTCTTCTCAGATTTATAAAAACAGAGGCAATTTTTACATTTCATTTTATAACAACTGCGACAAACTTTATTCTTTTTGTTTTTTTAATGACTGCGTCAAACTTTATTCTTTTTAATTTTATAATGACTGCGACAAATTATACTCTTCTCAGATTTAAAAAGACAGCGGCAAGTTTTACATTTCATTTTATAACAACTGCGAGAAACTTTATTCTTTTTGTTTTTTTAATGACTGCGTCAAACTTTATTCTGTTTAATTTTATAATGACTGCGACAAATTATACTCTTCTCAGATTTATAAAGACGGCGGCAAGTTTTACACTTTATTTTATAACAACTGCGACAAATTTGATTATTTTTGATTTTATAACATCTGTGTTAAACTTTTTTTTTTGATTTTATAATGACTGTGACAAATTTTACTCTTCGCAGATTTATAAAGACAGCGGGAAGTTTTACATTTCATTTTATAACAACTGCGACAAACTTTATTCTTATTGTTTTTTTAATGACGGCGTCAAACTTTATTCTTTTTGATTTTAGAATGACTGCGACAAATTATACTCTTCTCAGATTTATAAAGACAACGGCAAGTTTTACATTTCATTTTATAACAACTGCGACAAACTTTATTCTTATTGTTTTTTTAATGACTGCGTTAAACTTTATTTTTTTTTATTTTATAATGAGTGCGACAAATTATACTCTTCTCAGATTTATAAAGACAGCGGCAAGTTTTACATTTAATTTTATCACAACTGCGACAAACTTTATTCTTTTTGTTTTTTTAATGACTGCGTCAAACTTTATTCTTTTTGATTTTATAATGACTGCGACAAATTTCACTCTTATGAGATTTATGAAGACAGCGGCAAGTTTTCCTTTTTGATTTTCTAACAACTGCGTCAAATTTGATTCTTTTTGGTTTTGTAAAAACTGCGTCAAACTTTACTCTTCTTGACTTTTTAATGACTGCGACAAATTTTACTCTTCTGAGATTTATGAAGACAGCGGCAAGTTTTACTTTTCGATTTTATAAGAACTGTGTCAAATTTGATACATTTTGGTTTTGAAAAGACTGCATCAAACTTTATTCTTCTTGATTTTTTAATGACTGTGACAAATTTTACTCTTCTGAGATTTATGAAGACAGCGACAAGTTTTACTTTTCGATTTTATAAGGACTGCGACAAATTTGATTCTTCATGAGTCCTGGTTGAGTAAATTTGTATCTCTGCATTTCGAATTACACATTACACTTATATACATGAATAATGTAAAAATACGACCACAGAAACTAACATGCAAATTGAAAATAAAATATCTGAAGAGGCCCCAGATCGTAGCGACAAAACGTATTAAAAACAAAAAGATAAAAGATATGGTTGTCTGTCGCCAAAGCTCTGGACAACCAAAATAATAATTACTATTGAAAAAATAATGACTTACATCGACGACGGTAGTCCTGAAAACGTTTTCTTAATAATTCCTCGACATTTTTTTTTCACTGCACGGCGTCCTTTCACTCGTTCCAGAATCCTTGCTCGTTTTTCCTCGTCACGCATATTTGTTGTTAAACTGTCGTTAATTCGCGAAACACATTGGTAAAAGTGAGGTTAGGTTTGTTCAAGAAACAGCAGTGCCTCAAGCCGATCATACCGGCAACGGTCGCTGCCCATCGACCAATCAGAAGCGCCGTGCGCACGCATTGAACCTCTACAGCTGCGACGCCGACTGATGTCTGCAAAGGACGCTGGATGGCGTCATCTATCGATGTATGCTAGCCAAAAACTGCTTAGCCTCCCTACGGTTGATCTAGAATAAAATGACTGGTTGTCGCCTGGGTAGCCGGACACCTATAAATGTATTGTGGCTAGCTTCTATCCAGCTACTTTAGAGGTAAACCTAGAGCAGAAAAACTAGTCAGGCGCTGGATTCAAACGAGGGTCTACGGGCCCGATTTCCACACGGGTATCTATTCGGAACTGTTAATTTCGATTCCTCGGATTTTCAAACAAACAACCGTTCAATGCGTTGATCTCTCAATCATTTATACCGTGAGTGAATCAAGACAACTTTCAACTCATCAAAGTTTCAAACGTTTGCCCTCTCGAAATTGTACTTCCGATACATTGGATTTCAATTTTTTCATTTCCAAATTACAACCGCTCGAAACTTTGATCATTCGGATCTATGGACGTTCCAAACCTTCCACGGTATAAACATCGCCCGTCGAAACATACATTGTCAAAACTTTAAACCTCGAAAACATATAATATTCAAAACTTCCACTCTCACCCATTTTTTCGTTCGCAAACGTGGCCGTCGACAGCTCGATTTTCGCGGTTGTATCGAGCAAATGAGAACGCGCGATCGTGGCGCAAAGAAAATTGTATACGTTCCGTTAGAACCGCCAGACGCGTTTCGGATTAAAGGTAAACAAGAAAGAATACGGTCGTCGCGATAATAAGAGAGTTTCCGGGCGCAAGAGCTCACGATACTCCAACGAACGAGACCGAATTGCCGCTGTCTGCTCAACACCGGCGTTATCCACTTCCACCCGCGCACGGATGCATCTCGTCGTCGCAGCCTCTCTCGGCGCTTCCTCGCGCATTCAATAACGCTGCGAATGAAAATAACTCGACAATTTCTTACGAAAGATTGTCGAAATAAGAACGGTAACAAAAAAGCATCGTCAAAAAACTTTGAAATAAAAATATTAGTTGCGCTTTCGCGAAGCGAAGTGAATTTTCGACGAAGCATTTCTCATTCCTTGTTCTCGGGGAACAAACTCATCCGTGGATTTCCGAGCTCGCTGGTTGCACATTCATTCGCATCTTTGCGTCTCGCAATTTCTCATTTCCAGTCCAATGGAATATCCTGATGGATTTCGAGCGTCGCGGAAGCTCGACGAGTTTCAAGATTTTTTTCTTCCCTTTTTTTTTTTTGCTTCGTTTCTTTGGGCGTTTTATTTTGTTTTATTTTTTTTTTTTTCGGCGTATAGCATTAGGAGCGAGGAATGTGGTATTTCGTGGCGAGGACAAGATGTTGCCTCGCCGTAATTGCTGTCGGCGTATCGGCGTCAGCCGGCGCTCGTTGTATCTCGACGGACAAACGTGAATTTGATGCTCTCCGGGGCTCGTCCGTGTTCGAAATAACCAACGGCTCTTTCAACCCCGGCAATCTCGGTCTCGACCTCTTTTACCGTATCCGTTCGTTCGTTCGTTCGTTCGGCAACGCATCTTGAGCTTTACAATTTTCTTCAACGACTCGGATGTAATGCGATGAAGAAATAAGTGGTCAAGAGCGTTTTAAACAGGCACATGAAAAAGTTTCGTAGCCATTCTTACTCATTCCGGAAGAGAGTTATTTATTAATTTTCCATCGACTATCTTCGCTACAGTGTTCGATATAATTTTGATCGAATGTACCAATTAAAAGTTACATTGTGGAATTTTTTCCGATTTTTTTGATTGATAGTTTAGAAATTAGGGAAGAGGGGGATGATGACAACTTTGAGAGCGAATATCTTGTGACTAAAGGGTTTAAATGAAAAGGTCTCGAAACATTTTAAATTGCATTTAAGGATGCCTATTGAAAAACACCTCATTCGATGGGGTGAGCAAAAAAAAAACTTCGAGTTCACTTTTTAATTTGATTAGTGTATCGTGGGATCGATTTGACCCAGGCCGGAATTTCAAAGTACCCGCAGTTCCTTTGTTTATTGTTATTTTCATGATGAATGCATTCCGGAAACTTAGTATTGGAAAATTTTTGCATAAAGTAGAAACCCTGAGCTTTATTCGTGAATTTTTCCAGATTTATACGATGATATTCTCTATTTTTTCGGAGCTTTGAGCCGATTCCACCTGACACGATGCACTTTAAGGGTGCGAAAAATAACAATACACTAATGGGTGTATCTACTAATCGATTAATCTGAGGAACAAAGTTCAAGAGAATTTTAAAAAAATTTTTTGTAATCATTTCGGTTTTTGGGCCATCGATCTACGTCTGTGTACCAAATTTAATCTCAATCGGTACAAAAATGAGAGATTGGAAAGCCCTTGACATACAGACGGACAGAAACCATAATTGTTTCTAAATTTCCAGGGAACCCGATAAAGGCAATTGAAAACCCCATCAAAAACTTGTAATCGAACGTGAAAAACGCTTCCCATGCTCTTGCTCATTATTACCTCGCTTTTGTTAAAATCGCAATAGCACTAGTACGACTATGCTCTCGTCGTACATCGAATCATCGACAAAGCGTTGGCAATCAACAAAGTTTCATTCCATTTTCCCGATCCACCGAGCATTCGTGAAAACGTGTTTCGTTAACAAACAATAATAGACGAACGAAGAAACGAAAGTCGCGCGATGTATAAATAAATTAAATTACGGACTTTTCGAGGTTGGCCAAGTGGCAAGAAACTTCGATCGAGTTACACGAAGCAATTCGACGAGTCGTAGAATCGCGATTCCCTTCAATCGTCGCGACGCACCGAGTCTTCGGAATGTCTTACCGAATTCCATTAATGCACTTTCCTCCCTCGTTCTTTTCATCCCTTCCTTCTCCATCCTTCTATTTTCCGAGTTTTCTCGTTTCGCATCGAAAAACTCGGTTATTTCACCTGCTCGCGTGAGTCTCGGTTTGGAATTCACGCGCCGGAGAAAATCCATCGCCCGTCTCGTGATAAAAGAGCAAATCCACTGAAGAAAGACGCGCGCGAGCGTGACGGAGTTTCAGCGAAAGAGACGTTGAATAAAAGAGCCACAAAAAAAAAGAGCCACAAAAAAAATATAATAATAAAAAACCAAGGTTTACGCAGGTGCAGCGAAAGAAAGCGAAGTACGAAGGGTTGACGAAATTTCCAACGTTTTGCAAGACCGTCGGGCTTTCAACGGACAGATCTCGTCTTTTCTCCGTTGCCATTTTCCAGACCTCCGGGGGTGCACCGGAACCACGGCAAACAGTTTACATCCCGAAGCGTGGAAAACGTGCGCCACTCGAATCCCAACCGGTCCGAGTAACGTTGTAACACGCGAGGATATATATGAACGTTTCCACGTTGAACTGAAAAAAACGAGGGCTCGACGCTTTGCTCTCTCGCCCTTCGCGACGTTTCTTCCGTGCGTTCTCGGAAACGCTTTTCACCGTCGGACGGTTGGCGTACGACGGCCCGAGGATCTTTCCGCGTTTTTACACCGGTTGCACCGTTTCGACCGCGGTCGTGACGAACCAACGTTCTCGTTACCAACGGACGAGCAACGGGACGAGCGCGAAGGCTGTTACGACGAGACCATTCGCAGTGAACGAAACGTCGGAGCGAGGAGAGCCCATAGGTCGTCTTGACTCTTTTCGTTGGGCTATTCGGGAGGCTTTTCTCCTTCGTGGGTTACTTCTACGCAACGTTGGTACTTTCTTTCCGTTATTTTCTTACTTCTCGACCATCGTAGGGGAGATTGGGGTTAAAAGTAACACGGGTGAGTTGTAACAGTGCTCATATCTCTTGAAAGAAAAATGGGAGTTGGGTGGAGGTGAGGCCAAAATGAACGTCAGAGCTCTGGGCGTCTCGTCTTCTCGTCCGTCGTGCCTACGTCGGCACCATCGTCGGTTACGATAACGTTGCGGTAAAAGAGCGACGTAAGTACAGATTTGCAGTGTAATACTTTTTGATTACACTCAATATTTCTCGGTTTTTTCTCCGGATTATTTCTCACTTTTTATTGTCATCTATCGCCAAACCGTACCGCACAGGGTTTGCGATGTATACACGCAATTGTTTTTTTTTTTTTTTTTCATATTGAAAAAAATAAAATTCATGATGATAGTCGAATAACCAATTAACAATATACCACAGAGAGATTGTGATCATATTGAGTAAATCAGAAGAAATTTATATTTTGGCGAAAAGTGTTACAACTAACCCCAGTCTCCCCTACTCGCGAGGGTAGCTCGAGCGCGGTGTAAAAAAGAACTTAAAAAAAAAGATAAATTTGAAAATAAGAACGAGAGAGTCTCGTTGAGATGGTTTCCATGGTCGATATAATAATTACTGCTTGTTCTCGCGGTTGTTTTTGGAACGATAACGCACTCTAAAAAATTACGACGATACGAGAGTTTATCATCGAAGCCCGTCGAACGCGGTTAAAATCGTTGTAACGATTATTTTATGCCTCACGGCGAGATCATAATACCGGTTGGTTTATTTCGCAACGTGTGCCGAAGCGTTGCCCGGAACTATGGCGCCCGTGTGTGCACACTCGTTAGACGGGCGATATTACGCGTTAATGAACTATTATGTCTTCGCACGACTCCCCAATTGTTCACGTGTGCCATCAATTCGACCGCGTAACCCTCCGTTGACTAAATAATAATTAACCGAACGGAGTTACATCGAGGAAGTTTAATGATCGGACTAACGATAACGACAGCTTCCAAGGCATCGTACGGAACAATTATTATAAGCTTAAAATCTGACCTTTGGCAAACGGTGTGAGTAGTAACAAATTTACGAGAGCCGCACCGGTGTCGTGACCCATCAGAGTTATTCTCGTGGGATCACCGCCGAAGGCACGGATGTTCTCGCGTACCCAGTGCAAACCCATCGCGATATCCTTGAGCGCCAAATTTCCTCCTGATCCTGTGGCGGTGTCGGGCATCGGGCGGGTTCTCAAAAATCCTGGAAAAAAAAAAGGATACTAAGATATAGTCCTCGAGATTCTTTCTTATTCGGTATTTCACCGTGTTATATCCGACGGAAGAACGAGAGAACGGAAGATCAAGCCGATAAGTTACGAAAGGGGGAAGCTTTAAGAAGAATCGTTTTTTTTTTTTTTTTTTTCTTTTATCATATGAAAGAGGAAAGGCGAGGATGCATGACCATTCCTGTGAAATTTTCGTCGAGTCCGAGGTAATCCTCTTTCTCTTTGACCCCTTCGCGGCTCGCTGTAATTCCGGATGCTGCGGAGAGTCTCTTCTGGTCTCCGGGTTGGCTTAGCTCGACGGGAGAAGGATTTACAGGGCTATTTCTCGTGACGGTTCTCCTTTTCCCGCATACACGCACGCACACACACACAAATTTTCACGCTCGCACACACGCGCATACACACTCATCGAGTGTGACGGAGATGTTGGGGAGATCCAGCGTGGGCATCGTTCTCTATATCTGTCTGACGGAGGATATGGGGCGAGGACCGCGCGCTTCTGGAAAGTTGGAATTACTCTCGCGTCGTCGGACTACCACTAAATTTTCACGTCCTTCGTTACCGCAACTCGCGTTATTTCCTCGCGAGATATATATATATATATATATACACGTTTTACACATATGCGCATACGCGGGTGATGCTACGGTCCGGAAGAAGGCACTTCCACGAGCTCCAGTGCCAATCTCCGCTCGCACACCACCCGTTTCACCGACCATCATGCTCGCGCATACGTCGAGGGGATGTTTGTGCGACGCCACGGCGAAATAACGGTTCGGATATAACTCTCGTGTGCGAATTAAGGCATGCGACCTTGCGTCGTCGGGGTTACGGCGCGAGACCGCTCACACGGTTTACTTACCCAGAATCCCGAGGCGATAGTTGAGGGTAATGACGATTATGTGGCCGGCACTCGCAAGGACGGAGCCGTCGTGAACGTTGCCGGTACCCCACTCGTAGCTCTCACCGTGTACGTACATTATCACCGAGTACGGAGCTTCCAGACCTCTCGAACCTGAAAACACGAACGGTTATTGATACCACAGATGGGAATCACAAATTTACGCACAGCTGCGGTTTATGTATATGTACATGTTACGTTAAGGGATGGATTATAACGTTATACCGTGTCTTGATGGTCAGTTTATCAGTCGATTACTTTGAATTGCGGTATTAAATCGACGCTGCTTACGAAAACTAGCACGTTTCAGATTTCTCACGAAAACAAGCACGTTTGGCATCACCGCGAAAACTAGCACGTTTCGGCTTTTGCCACGAAAACTAGCACGTTTCGATATTCGCCGCGAAAACTAGCATGCTTCGGCCTGCTAGTTTTAGGGGTCGAAGCCGAAACATGATAGTTTTCGCGGCGAATATCGAAACGTGTTAGTTTTCGCGGTGAAATTATAAACGTGTTAGTTTTCGTAAGAAATTTGAATCGTGCTTCTTTTCGTGAGCAGCGTCGAAATTATACAGGGTGAGGCACATGAAGTGTGACAAAGCAATAGCACTCAAACTATTGATAATAACCAAAAATGTTTCAGACGAAAGTTTCCGTGTTCTAGAAGGCCGTCATACTAGACCACCCTATTTTTCTATCGGTGGAGGCACTGAAACTACGTCAAGGTCAACTTCACTTTTTTAAATCCCGCCCTTATGGGTTTTCATGGTCAGACGGGGTACGGGCAGACAAACGGGTGATCCTATAAAGGTTTGGTTTTTACCATTTAATAGCACGGAACCCTAAACATAAATATGTAACAAAAACATCTAAACTTCTACGATAAAAACCTCAAAAAGATAATGATAAAACGTATCCCCGAGTAAATTAAAATTAAAAAACGTTAAAAAAAAAAAAAAAAAACGCCTCTTGTCGAAAAGCAACCAGCAAAGATTTCTCGGAATGCCATAATCCTAATGGAAGAAGATACTTCAGTAGGAGAATTCTCCAAGAACGAAAGATTGCGAGGATGAGGAAAATGAACTTTGAATTCAACTCAATCTTAACGGTTTCCTTGAGCGCAATAGAGAGTTTCCTCTGTTGCGAAATACGTTTTCTATTACTTTTCATCTTGTTTCTCTGTCGTCATTGCCGTTCGTGAGCGAGAAGCAAGAATACGAAAGTAACGGAGTATATACCGGGCGACCGGTATAACTTCATTGACGACGAACAACTCTTCGCTCTTCTCTCGACCATTTCTCTCTCTCCTCTCTCTCTCTCTCTCTCTCTCTCTCTCTCTAACTCTCTCTCTCTTTCGACTTCTGATCCTCGTTCATTTAATATCTCCGTCGGACTGTCGTCATGAGCCGGCCTTGCCTCATTATTTATGCTGATCCTGAAACGAGAGCCGTGACGGGAAATGGTCAGACGGCTGCCGAGGGTAAATTTCCCTGGAACGACTTGGCCCGAGGGCCTCGGGCGGTTAATTAATCGCCCGGCTATAGCCTCGCGACCGGGCGCGCGCGGCCTCCGTCCGCGTTCATTCGCCTTGAGGGAGGACTTCCGCCCGTCTCCTCGTCGTTCTGCGCTTAACTCTCAGCAACGGGGTAACGGGGCACGGGGGTTACTTCTCGCGCGGAAAAACAAGCCGCAACGTGGCAGGTGCGACGGGGCGAACATACTTCGTTCCGCTTGGCCACGAAACACCACCGAGCCTCGGGAAATGAGGATTGTGATTTTAAAGGATTTACTTTTACGCTGGACGCGCCGCTCTTCACGTGCGACGTCGTTTCTGCTTTTTTCGTACATTACTACCTATTTATGGGGCATTCCATGACAAGTCGATCAAGTTCCGGCGTCCATTTTTTAGATCGTTTTCATAATTTTTTATTTGAAAGTACTCATCGAAAAAAACGAGCCCAATTTTTTTCAAATTTTTAAAAAATATGTTTTTTGAGATATTTTTTTTTTAAATAAAAAAATAAAAACAAAAGAAAATGTCCATTTTTTTTTCGCCTGAAAAAATTCACGGAATTCTTATGAATTATAAGGAAATTTTCAAACGCTATTGCAAGATGGAGCTTTCAAAATTACTGGAGAAAAAAAATAAAAATCAAAAAATTCGCCAACAAATATTGGTGCTGCATTTGTCACGTACACAATTTTTTGATTTTGATTTTTTTCTCCGGTAGTTTTGAAAGCTCCATCGCGGAGCTACGATTTTTTGAATGAAAACTTTACGTTCTTCTCATGTTAATCAAACGGAAAAACTTGAAAAACCTTCCGCGGCCCTTAAAAATGGTCCGATCGAGTTCATATTTGGCGTCAATTCGCCGTATGCGAGATACTCCGCAGTGAATGTATTTTATTAAAAATCGGATTTTTTTTAAGCCACCCTAATATATACATAAAACATTTCGGACCAAATTGCAGACTTCTACTACATTCCGAACTCGCGCCTCCGATCAATAGAAATTTTCCATCTGCATAACATTACATTTTTTCGATTATGTCAATAGAATGTTGTTTCAAAGGTTATTTTTCGGTTCGAAATTATTACACCTCACCGCCAGCATTAAACCGAACAATGCCAAATCCTTAGCTCCGAGCACTCTGCTCCATCTCTCACACGGCGTCGTCCTGGAGGGATTCGTCCACGTGGAATCTAACCCTATGGCTTCGCTGATTGCCCATTACAAATGTCCTCAGCCGCTTCTCGTCGCCGGAACTCGGCCCTTTGGTCCGTCGGCTCCGTCGAGTCTGCACGTGCCACCGTCCGTATATCAAGCTCGCGACGGTCACTCAAAAATGATTATCCCACAGGAGCCAGTGTCACACGTCCAAATAGTTTGTTGAACGACATTTCGCTCGGCCCTTTCTCACATTAGAACGTTGAATGCACGTCGTAACCCTGACGTGTGCCAGTCGGCCACGTGCAATTAACTCGCTCGTTTCATTTTAATTACACATGAATTTCCAAAAACGATTCCAACCAACTTCGTCAAACGTACCGTATCGCGTATCAAATTAATTTCCACGACTTCACAAACTTCGTAAACGAATTTTCAATGGCTATTTAACGCAACTACTCAAAGTCCTTCGTAATGCAATTATAAATTCAAAGTAATAAAAATTTGAAAATAACGTTATTGACGTTACGATCAATCGTCTTTAGCTGAATTTTTTTTTTTTTTTTTTTGCGCTGGTGGAAATTGATGTTATAACGAGTTTAATTAAAGACCAAAGGACGTCCGAGGTCTTTGATAAAGAAACGTTCGGATTTCTTTCGGTGGAAAAGCAGCTCATTAAAAGATTTTTGCTTCTGCGAGGAAACATTGACGTTTCTTTGCCGTTTTTTTTTTCCCCGACTTATTACAAAAATGAGCGGGATTGCGGAAATGAACTGCGGAAAATTGCATTTTCTTTGATTAACTGAGAGGTCGCGTTGAGGTCAAATAATGCCGGCTCGAGTCGCATCAAACGGATACGACGCGGTCTCGAGTTGAGAATGAATACCGACGTTCGCGGATGACGCGAGACGAGGAACGAAACGAGGAACGAGATTGTGTAATATGCCAAAGATATTACGAGAAGCGTGTCGCACTCTCGTTTCCGGTTTATAACGAAACACGGTGCCGCGCGGTTGGTAGCTTCTTTTTCATTACGCGGCATACTCGGGCGTATCTGCCGAAGCACGAGGATTCTTGGATTACTCGTGAAATTTGATTTTATTCAGGAATCACGCGACCTTCCCGACTCGGCGCTGAGTACTCGGAGTAGTTTCCCGTTTCCGTTGGCATCCGACGATCCAAGAGCGACGTGGAAACGTGAAAAATGTCTATAATGCGGCCAAGATGGGATCCGTACCGAAGAAATCTCGTTAAAATCTCGATGGGTGCGGCTTTGTTGATGTAAAAGAAAAATTTCGAGCTCTTGTAGCTGATGGTGGGTAACAATTTATGTGCATTTTTGTGGCAGGGATTTTTTTTTGGTTTTCTTTGGGATGTCTCTTTATTGTGGAATGTAAGGAGCGTTTGGAAATAATGCGTGGGCAATTACGTGATTTTATGGAATATTTTTGAAGAATTGCAAATGTGAAGGGATTATTTTTTCAAATTCGAGGGCTTTTTCCGATGTTTAATGGATTAAATAAATATTATAATAATTGTTTCCGCATCATATGTATTATCTGCAACGTTGGCGAGATTATTGATCAAATTATGTAAAGTAGTTTTAATTTTTTAAGCTGCATAAATAGATAAATATATATTCAGAGCAGTAATACGTGATTCAAATAGTCAGAACCGCCAAAAATAAAAAAATAAATAATTCGAATAGACCAGCAAACTTTTGTATTATTATATGGTCTAATTTTCGGAATTTCTTTACTTATTCATCTGTCACGGGCTTAAGGGCTCACATATCCATGCGCCTGCTGGAAAGGGAGTTGAATAAAAAATCTATTACAGAGTTTATGTAGTGAAAAGGAATGGGATTGTTTGTTTCACATTTTTTATTAATTTTTTAAATATAAGAAAGTTTTTTAAAATTTTTAGTTTTAACATTATTTTACTATGATTCTGAAAATATGTTTTTAAAAAGAGTTTGAACGATAACTCAGTCAATTTTTAATATTTCTCGACTTCTTTTTTTTTTCAAATCTTCATAATTATTTTCTCTATAGTCTGACCACTGGATTTTTTAAATTTTTTGTTTCGACAAATTTTCATAAATTATTAAACTCATATTTTTCTTTTCTCTGCATATTGAAGCTTAAAATACTGTAATTTCTTCATTTTTGAAAAAAATAAATCCATCCTTCAGACAATCTTACATTACTTCACTAGATACTTATTTATTTTCGCAGATTGCATAATTTTTCGTGAAATTATGATGCCAACCATGGTTTTCATCAATACCATGGTCCATTTGCACCCGTAAAAAACAATACTAATATATTTTTTTTAAATATCAATTTTTTCCTCACCGTTGGAAAATAAATAAAAAATGTAAAATCAACGATTAAATTTCTTTCCCATCATACAACCTCCATAATAATTCCTCAAATTCCCTCGCTTTTGACCATCCTCAGAGCTATGCGAGCTCTCAATCGATAATCCATGAATAATAAACTCCGCGGTGTTTCTGCATAACGAACCATTCCATTGATACAAAATTTCACGATCTTTTCCACAACCATCTTCGTTTCTCCCGCAATTTTTTCCTCCCTTCCCTCATCGTCCCCCTCATATTCCCCGAATTTCGTTGCGCGATTGTGATACCACGCGCGAACAACCGAGAAATTTGCCATTCAATCAAGCGCCGTCGTCTTCTCCGGCGCCGCGTGCTTTTCCCGTCGGAACTTCTGGCACACCCGAGTTCATCCACTTTACGCCGCATCGTCGTGTCTGTACTTCGTACGAAACGCAACGCGGCACACCCGCCTCTTTCGACACAACGGAAGAGATGTAAAGTGAAAAGGGAAGGAGGAGATACAATCTTCGTCGTGATTGCCCGCTGGTGGAAAGCTTCTACGAGAAGCGAGGAGTTCGAGCTTTTGAACCTTCGTACGCGTTCTACGCGCCACGTATGCGACGTTCTTGCATCGTCGTTGTTGAAACGCAACACACACGAACACGAATAACGCTCGATTGGTGACAAACGTTTCGTTCTTGTGTGTACAACGTGCCTGGCAACGACGTATACCGACTATGAGACCCAACTTTGTCCCCAATTCGGTGTCAGAGAGGTTCCCCAGATTGTTGACATCGGCACCTGCCTTGAAAACTTCTGGGGGTTTACATTTCCGTATCTCATAGTGTCGCGACGAAATTCTTCACCCCTATAACTTACTTCGACACCCTCTGTTACGCACAATCTTGAGCTATACTTCTCTGATTATTCCCCCGTAATTTCGATCTCCTTCGACTCGGTCGTGACGTTTCGATTTTCATTACATTCGCCAACTCGAACGGATCGTTTCTTGTTGTTGTTTCGTTTGCGTGAACTTTTTACGAACTACGAAGTATTTGTAATTATAGCGATTGAAAAATTTTTATGGGATTGATTTTTACTGTATCTACGTTTGATTGATTATTCGCTTGCAGGTAAAAAGAGGAATTTGAAGGGAAGCAAACTTTTTCGATATTTAAACAGCGGAAAATGTAATTACGATGTACAAATAGAATTTGGAAGGAGAAATCTATATAGTGTTTGAAATAGGGATATATATTTTGATCAAATTAATTTAATTTTGTACGTTTAGTGTCGCTATTGGAGAAGTATGAAAAATAAAATAAACATTTTTTTCGTGAATGTTTTGGCGATGAACGACCGGAATTGTAATTTCTTTTTCACCCTTTCCGAAACAAAGGGACGAAACGTGAGAAGAAAATCACAATGTCGGTCGTTCATTGCCAAAACGTAACCCACGGAATAAATTATCCTACAAAGAAAGCAAGACACGAAAGAAAAAAAAATGAAAAAGTACTGACCACTTCCAGGTATGTACAGATTCAGGGTGAGACAATCTTCGCTCTGATTGGTGAGAAACGTCACGAGACGTTCCAGTTGAATTACTCTTCCTTTGGGCATGTGACCCAACGCTACGGTTTGATTGGTCACGTCCGGTATGTTCTGAGGACAGACGGGACCGAAGGAATCGGCGAGTTTCACGTCGCGCCAGGGAATCGGTGCTGCGGGCGGCCTCAGACGAAGATCTCCTACGGGAGGTGCAGCGTAAGGAACGCCTCGAAATACTTCCACCGGTTCGAGATGCCTTCCGTTCAATTCCTGGAAAATAAAATAAAAAATTTTTCGATACAGAGAAATGGCGGGATTTTTCATCACACGAAAAAAACGTAACTTTTTCTACATGATCGGAATCTCTTATGGGTGAGAATTTTTTACACCAGCGTGAGAAAATAGCAGTGAAATTCTGTGTAAATTTAGATTTTCCTTCTTTCGTATTTTGTGTATGGATGATTTGTTTTATTAAATGACATTTGCAAATTTTCCAATTGAACAGGTTGAAATCATTCGAATGTAATTCGGCTTACGATATTGTGGAGGGTGAAATGGCAAAGAGTGTTTAAAATTGAGGGAGCAAAAAAATTCTTAATAGCCTGAGTGGTGCATGAATAATACATTGTCCGATGTTCGAATAGTTTAATTGCAAAAATTTTGAGATAATGGCCTTTACAACAAAGAACAAGTATGAATGTTAAAAAAAAAAAAAATATACCAACTTGAAAACTTGGCGTTTCTGGACGAGCTTGACCTAAAAAGTTAAAATGAATATTTTGCATTACTTTAAAGAAAAGAGCATTAATGGGCAATATAAAATATGATTGATACTTAAATATTTGCAATATCTAATGAGTTATGTTTGAAGTCATTGCCAGCCAAAGCACCGACGAGGAGACGAAAAACTGATAAAATATTGCAAATATTTGAGTATCAATAATTTGTATATTGTCTTTCAATGCTCCTTTCTTTAAAGCAATAAAAAATATTATTTTTAATTTTTTTGTTGAGGTTTGGACATGGAAGCATAGTTCTGAAATCGGTTTTTATTTTTATTTGATATAAATTTATTTTATCATCATCGAAACTAATTCTATGTGCCAAGTAGGGAGTAACGAAAAGTGGGCGAAATACGATAAACGGAATTCATCCCCTAATTTTTTAACTTTTAAAGTGGAATATTTTCTTCAAATATAAATAGGACTACCTTCGAAATGTAGCCTATTCAACAAAAACAGAATCATAAAAATCGGTTCACAATCAGCGAAGATATCGCGGAACAAAAAACACAAAAAAGTATATCTCGAATTCAGAATCGCCTCCTTTTTTCGAGTCGAGTAGGTAAAAGCTGAAACGGTAAGCCAGCAAGAATTGCTGTACGTAAAAAAAAATGGTAGGATCTCATTTGGTCGAGAGATGCATTAAAAAAATGTCGATAAACACGGGCCGTTACAGCCGATGTCAATTTCATCAGTATTCGCACTTTCTTCGGTAAACATGCATTAAATTCAATGTGTCAACGTCACGATAAAAGCTAATTAATTTTTTCATAAATAAATTGTCTTCTCCCACTCCCAGCATTATCAATATTTCGCCATCGCGTTATTTCAGTACCATCAGCGTAGCTAGAAATATCGTTATAACCGCTCTCAATAGAGCACAGCCAAAAAATAATCAATAATCGATATTGGTAATTAATGAAAATGCTACAAATTCGTAATTATCGAAAATCAGATGGACGTTTCGAACGTAAACTCGATAATGTACGAAGTCTCGAACGGTCGCATAATAATTAGCCTTCGTATCTCCTGAAACAACGAAGCCTTTGCCGTCATAGAAAACAAAACAAGCCGGTGAGTTGTTTGAAATAAATTATCGATCGCAGCGCGGTACAATGTTTGGAAAAAAATTTTTTTTTTTTACCTTTGAAGCTACGATAGTGTATTTATTTCATCTCCCCGCGATACACAGTTCAGCGCATACGTACGATCAACGGAGCATTGAAACTTCACCGAAGGAAAGCTATTAAAACAGCGAGGTCGACATCAACAATGCGATATCAATTTACGGTTTTCAGCGACTACCGGAGCCAACGGAAGCCATGCATATACATAGATACCGTTGTTACAAGGACCGCATGTACAGCGTTGTTGCAAAACGGAAAATTCCCGTCGACCCCATTGCACCACCGACATATTAAATTCATGCCAGTTTTTTGTGCGATGAAAAATAACACCAAAAAATTGTCCCTCCAACAAACGAACACCAGAACAAAGCTGGACACAGTGAAAAAACGAGAGTAAACAGAAACATTGCGAAAAACAAACAAGGGTGCAAAGTCGAACCTTGCACATTGCTTCCTCATAATTTGACACATTTGCCAAAGCTTTCTCTATGAAGAACCATGTGGCGATCAATTTTGGCTTTCTCATAGAGGAAACTTTGGCAAGTGTGTGAAATTATTAGGAAGCATTGTGCAAGGTTCGACTTTGCACCCTTGATTTCATATAAAATCCGGTCGTAAATGTATCTAGTCCGGAATAAATATATGAGGAATTACATGTCTAGAAATAGAAAAATAGAATGTTCCAAATCTAGAAAATTAAAAATCGCATTAAATCTGAACGTCAGGATTCATTTGGGTTTTGGTACATTCCGAACACCTTTCCATAAAAATGTGGGAAAAAAAAATTGTTAACCAAAACAAAGCTTCCTCTATAAGGAAGGAAAAGAAATAAAATGCGACGTTCCGTACCATGCTCTAAGAAAGTTTGTCACATTTAATTTATTCCCCTCGTATCCGCAATTGCCGATTATCTTTCAGTTTACAATTTTTTGACTATTTTCATTATTATTATTATTATTATTATTATTATTTTTCGTTTTTTTTTTTTCGATGCAAGTTAAAGCGATGGAGTGTATGAGAGTGCGGTCAAAGGTTGGGCCGCGGCAGAAACGTTTCCGCACGTATGTGTGGGGGGTGCGTGCAGTGCCACTACGGTGCAGGCACTCACGGGACTGGTCAATCAATTCCTCCCCCCGCTATTCCAATTCTAGCCCGTCGTTTCATCTCGTGCCTCGCGTTTCGCACGATATGAAAAAAAAAATTTAAAAAAAAACAAAAAAAAAAAAAATAAACGAGTAACCGGTTGTACGAGTAACGCTTCTTCAACATGGGAACCAACAACGTGATCGGAGCAGGCGACGAAATAGGGGTTTCGAAGCCTGTCTGGCGAACCGCGGTGTCGGTGACCCATAACAGTTAACGCCTCTGTCATCAAAGCGATCCTAAAATGTACGAGAGTGTGCGTGATCGGAGGTGGGAATTCTAGTTTCGGGTATCTCGTTCATTGCGAAGACTTTTAAGAGAAAAAATTGGAACAAATGATAATAATAGAATAATAATAATAATAATAATAATAGAGAAAAAACCATAGATAGAGGAAACGAAACAAAAATCAAAATATATTAAAAAGAAGAAAGTCTGTGTAATAAACAA
>OZ020170.1:8380563-8755563 GCA_963971145.1 Sussaba pulchella
CAAGAATAATCAGAAATAATAAAAATAATAATAACAATAATAATTCATGTTCACCTCGTCGGTATCTTAGACACTAAACTGAGTTTCTGAAATTTAATAAACAGAGAAATATATTATCAGATGTAAGTCTTGTCGACATGAACATTTGTGGCCCTTGTGGTCACATTCAAAGTTAAAAAACCATAACCACGTAACAGATATCGATCCGAAGCTAGACAGTCTGCTCTTTTATTTCCACGCCGGGTCTCGTACGAAGCAGCCCAGAGACCAGAATCGTTCAATTCACCTCAACGGCGACATTGGGTGACTGAAAAACAATTGAAAAAAAAAAACTTGACGAGGGAGGATTCCCTGGTTAACAAAGACTCACCGTAGCACACGTATAGTTTATCGAGCGTATGTCACGATGCCCAGGACTTGCATAAAAAAGTACCGAACAATCCAAATTTCTCATTCACGCAATTTATTAACCATAAAAAAAATCTGTACGTTCAAAAATTGTCAAGCGAGACACTTCTGAGTGATAATAAAGAATGATGACTACTCGGGTTGAGTAGAAACAAAAATCCCGCGGCGTAAGTTTAAATTTATATCAGCGAGGGAATAAAACTGTCGACAATTTTTGTTATTTTTATTTTCATAGCTCTCGCAGTATCCGTACTTATCGAGTCAAACTCGTTGCGTAATAAACTTTACGATATTATAGTGATACGCCCGGGGGAAACGTGACAATGCATCACAAAGGTATACATCGCCGGGTACGAGATGCGCTAGCATAGTTTATTCATCGCGAAACTTTTTCATTCTTCCACGAAAGTGTCAAGTTATATACGGCGTTACCGTCCGTCGTGGATGTAAAAGAAAGGAGTGAGATGACGAGGCACGACTATGAAAAAGCACGGAAGAAAGAAGCTTTAACTTTGTTCTGTGTTATTCGCGCGGATTTTTTTCTCGTTCTATAATGCCATGTAATACACTGTGAGCCACACACGGCGCAAGATGGCGTTTCGAGTGGGAAAAAGTATTTGTATTTGTATTTGTATTTGTATTTGTATTTGTATTTGTATTTGTATTTGTATTTGTATTTGTATTTGTATTTGTATTTGTATTTGTATTTGTATTTGTATTTGTATTTGTATTTGTATTTGTATTTGTATTTGTATTTGTATTTGTATTTGTATTTGTATTTGTATTTGTATTTGTATTTGTATTTGTATTTGTATTTGTATTTGTATTTGTATTTGTATTTGTATTTGTATTTGTATTTGTATTTGTATTTGTATTTGTATTTGTATTTGTATTTGTATTTGTATTTGTATTTGTATTTGTATTTGTATTTGTATTTGTATTTGTATTTGTATTTGTATTTGTATTTGTATTTGTATTTGTATTTGTATTTGTATTTGTATTTGTATTTGTATTTGTATTTGTATTTGTATTTGTATTTGTATTTGTATTTGTATTTGTATTTGTATTTGTATTTGTATTTGTATTTGTATTTGTATTTGTATTTGTATTTGTATTTGTATTTGTATTTGTATTTGTATTTGTATTTGTATTTGTATTTGTATTTGTATTTGTATTTGTATTTGTATTTGTATTTGTATTTGTATTTGTATTTGTATTTGTATTTGTATTTGTATTTGTATTTGTATTTGTATTTGTATTTGTATTTGTATTTGTATTTGTATTTGTATTTGTATTTGTATTTGTATTTGTATTTGTATTTGTATTTGTATTTGTATTTGTATTTGTATTTGTATTTGTATTTGTATTTGTATTTGTATTTGTATTTGTATTTGTATTTGTATTTGTATTTGTATTTGTATTTGTATTTGTATTTGTATTTGTATTTGTATTTGTATTTGTATTTGTATTTGTATTTGTATTTGTATTTGTATTTGTATTTGTATTTGTATTTGTATTTGTATTTGTATTTGTATTTGTATTTGTATTTGTATTTGTATTTGTATTTGTATTTGTATTTGTATTTGTATTTGTATTTGTATTTGTATTTGTATTTGTATTTGTATTTGTATTTGTATTTGTATTTGTATTTGTATTTGTATTTGTATTTGTATTTGTATTTGTATTTGTATTTGTATTTGTATTTGTATTTGTATTTGTATTTGTATTTGTATTTGTATTTGTATTTGTATTTGTATTTGTATTTGTATTTGTATTTGTATTTGTATTTGTATTTGTATTTGTATTTGTATTTGTATTTGTATTTGTATTTGTATTTGTATTTGTATTTGTATTTGTATTTGTATTTGTATTTGTATTTGTATTTGTATTTGTATTTGTATTTGTATTTGTATTTGTATTTGTATTTGTATTTGTATTTGTATTTGTATTTGTATTTGTATTTGTATTTGTATTTGTATTTGTATTTGTATTTGTATTTGTATTTGTATTTGTATTTGTATTTGTATTTGTATTTGTATTTGTATTTGTATTTGTATTTGTATTTGTATTTGTATTTGTATTTGTATTTGTATTTGTATTTGTATTTGTATTTGTATTTGTATTTGTATTTGTATTCATTGACTCATTCATTTCAGGACATTGCGGACGCGTTTGGGATTTTCACGTAAGTTTCTGCGATCTTCACGAAGCGTTCTATTCTATCGGCAGAAGTCTTCGGTACTTTCTTTTCCCCGACTTACCTTTCGCGTGTGCGAAACACGCCACGTACGAATGCCCTAGCATTTTGTACGCCCCGCCTCGACGCGTCCCCGGAAACGGAAAACACGAGCAAACAATAAACCTCGAGATCAGAGTTAACAGCAGTCACGTGAGTGTCACGTAACGAGAAATATATATATTGAATTGATACGAAGCAAACATAGAGCCGCGACGAAGAACTTTTTTATTTGTACCTGACGTGAAAATACACGGCAGCTTTGGAAGCTTTTCGACGGCAAACCGCTCTCGAGTTTTCTTCAGACAACAATGAGTACAAAGACGTAGATATAAATAAAATATTACACAAGGGTAAGACACATTCATGATCACACACGTGTCAGAGAAACCCGTTTGTGCCGACACAGAAATGAAATTCAATGCTATTTTTCCACATCCGGCCAGAACAGGCGGTCACGTAGCAATGGAGGAAGAAAATAAATGTCCTGAAAAAGAAATTAATAAAAAAATTAATAAACAGAGGAATGAAACGAGGAATTATTTTTTTGAATGTAAGACATTTTGATTACTTCTCTTTTCGGTAACTCATTAAATTGCTCGTAAACTCTCGCTTGTTGATTTGTGCAGAGAGCACGAGATGGGGAAGAACGATGAGCAGACTGGACGGTGGGTTTACAGAGCAATATATAAATATATATAGCGAATATATGTATGGGGCATTCTGACCCAAATCACAAGATTGAAAACCTTCTATCCCCCGATGATGTATTTAAAGTACTTTCGATCCTACGACCTTGCTAATTTTTTTCTTAGGTTTTTTGAATCCCCCCTTCCCCTCATCCTACGCCATTACTTTTCTTTATCACGAGGTAACTGGAATTAGGCCATTTTTCAATTGGTTGACATTTTCTTCCTACTAACTTTATTGAAATTGAAGAACTTTTTTTATAAAATTGGAGTCGGAACTCATGTTCCCAATATTTTCTAAAATTCTTTCTAAATTTTATTGCAAATCACAGAAATTTGAACATAGGATGATGGTCTCCTATAAGAAAAAGGGAAATAAAATCTTTCTCGCTAAAAATCGATATTTCGATAGTCAATCGATTTTTCGATTATTTTTTTCACAAAAAATAATAGTAAGTTTTCAAAAAATCGATTGTTTATCGAAAATAATTGAAATTTTTTTTTTTTGCTAAATAGATTTCATTTTTCTTTTTTAAGGTGGGGAAACAGCGTCATATTTTGAAATTTCCGAAAAAATCGTATCTTTTTTAAATAAAAAGTCAAATTTAGAAAATATTAGGAGCATGAGTTCCACTCCAATTTCATGAAAAAAAGTTCCTCAATCCGGATTAAGTATCTAAGAAAAAAATTCCATCCAATGAAAAAATGGCACAATATCAGTTACGTCTTGATAAAGAAAAAAAGGGGCTGGGGTGAGGGGAAAGAGGGATCCAAAAAATATTTTTATAAAACTAGTGAGGCCGTAGGATTTAAAAGATGTTAAAAAAAATCATCGGCCACATCGGGAAATAGAAGGATTTCAATCCGGTTATTTGGGACGGAATGCCCCATATATATGTACGAGTGGTATCCGGTAGAAAAGGCTTACAGAACTTTCGCGCTGCCCAAGTTCCAAAGCTTCGGATGCTGCCACCGGCGTATTTGCTCCCTCTCTCTTTCTCTTTTTCTTTCTCTTTCGTTATCTCTTTCTCTCCTTCTCCCATTGCAACGGTTCAGTGTACAAGTCGAGCGGGATTTTACGCGAGACATAATACAAACGAAAGAAAAGAGTTCACAGAAACGGAGCACGATCCCGCATCTATATATATTAGGGCGGCTTGAAAAAAAAATTTTTTTTTTCTTCCAATCAAAATACATTCACGCCAAAGTATTTTCCATCAAGAGAATCGTGTCCAAAAATGATCCCGATCGGACCATTTTTAGGGGTCGCGCAAGATTTTTCTAGTTTTCCCATTTGATTAACATGGGAAGAACGAAAAGTGTCCATTAAAAAAATCGTAGCTCCGCCAATTTTATAGGTACATTGATCCCGTTGATCCCATTTGAAAGCTCTTGAAAAACCGCTTAAAATGGCGTGCGGACCTTTGAGATCCCATTGCAACTTCCGTCGATAATTGCTTACAAAACCACAAAATTATTGATAAAAGTTGAAATGGGATCCCAAAGGTCCGCACGCCATTTTAAGCGGTTTTTCAAGAGCTTTCAAATGGGACTAACGGGATCAATGTACCTATAAAATTGGCGGAGCTACGATTTTTTGAATGGAAACTTTACGCCCTTCCCATGTTAATCAAATGGGAAAACTAGAAAAATCTTGCGCGACCCCTAAAAATAGTCCAATCGGGCTCATTTTTGGATACGATTCTCTTGATGGAAGATACTTTGGCGTGAATGTATTTTGATTGAAAGAAAAAAAAAAGTTTTTTTTTCAAGCCGCCCTAATATATATATATATTAAATACCACTGTAATTTTTTCTACTAACAGTATTTAAATTCCACAACCGCGTTTATCAAATTCTCGTATATTAAATAATTTTTTCAAATTTCCCGCCTTATCTTTAAGTTCGTTGCATGTACCGCGGTCGCATTACCATCCGAAATGTCGAATTTGTGTGTCATCGACGGTGAGTCGATAACCCGGGGGAAGCCCCCGCGACGTTTCGCGAATATCGCCCAGCAGACGACGGAACTGAAACTATTCCGCGGCTAATTTAATTCAAGCTACGGTCGTGCCGTCGTCGTCGAGACTCATGGGTTCCCTTTCCATCGTCCGTCGCCCAATTATCGGCCGTGCCAATCCTTCGGACGGCGACGGCGAACTTCCACCCTCGCGAGCACTCACGAGTCTCGCCTCCCTCTCGCCCTCTTAACCCCCTGGCGGCGTCGACGACGCCGTTGCCGTCGGGCTCTCCAGGGCGAAGCTATACGGCATGCCTCCGGGGATTAACCCAACCTCCGAGATCCGAGCTTCGCAACCCCTACCGCGCCCAATCAACTCGGGCCCTTCAGCTTTCGTACGCGATTCTCGACTTTATCGATCCCATCGACGTTAAAACCTTTTATCCGACGGACTTGACACGGAGATCATGAAAATTCCCAGGAAAACTGGAGAAATAACATTTTTCGTTTGCGAACGAATTTCGGTGGATTGTCGAAGAACATTTGTGAGTGATGGTTCATTTTGTTGCCTTTTGAAGTCCTCATTAAGGGAGGTTCGTGACTTTCCGACATTTTTTTATCGGGATTTTGATGTTAATGGGCTTGAAATGTTCCGGAACATCGGGAAATGTAATTTGTAAAAAAATGTCCCGATGTAAAATCAAACGTCGAAAATTCAAACGTATATAACTCGAAAACGGTTTAAGCTAGAGTGCTCAAGGTTTGCATAGCTGTGGTAACTTAGAATTTGGAAATTATTTGTAATTTTCGCAACAATCGACACAGCCGCTCGAATTCGACAACGTTTTGAACTGTTCAAAAAATGTCTGTACGCACGCTAGCGTCCGCAAATTTTGAGATATTCCTTTAAATTAGATATTAAATGACGCGTTTAAATTATAGAAACAAGCTGCAATTCGAAACATGCAATTTACTTCCTCTGAATCGTAAATAGTCCTGGATTCCTTTACGAGGAAGCCAGGAGGAAAATGATGCCTTAAAGGTCTCTCATTCTTGGACCGTTATAAAGCAATCTTTGTTCAGTACCTACGATCCAGAAAAAACAAAATGAAGATTCAACTTGCAGCTTATTTTTTCTCCACGAATAAGAAGACGAAAAATTTTCCGTTATCTCGACGAGTATTTGACCGCCGAGTTCTGAACGTGTTCGAGTAGATATATAGATTTTAGCGATGGAGATGCTTCAAGTTCCGAGCACAGTTCCAAAGTTGCCCGAGTTCACATCGTTAGTTTCCTACGGCCGGAAGACATGCCCCGATTACATAATAAATAATTGATCAATTAATCAGCCGGACGTTAATCAATTACTCAACGATAAATCTGAGCTGCACGAGCTATCGGATAATTTTTTAATTAATATGACCGTCGGGTTTCTCTCCTACTTTCATTTGCTTGATTAATTCATAAATTTATCACTGAATAGATTGCACGCCGGATTGTAATACGAAAAAAAAAGTTATTTTTGATGTAAATATTTGGATCGAACGGATTTTAAATTAATTGCATTGACCGCGTTGATATCAAACGTTACCGAGCTGAATTATTCAATTGTTCAAAGCCACGAGACATTGAAGCTGCGACGGGGGTCAGAAGGATAGTCGGGTAATCTAGTTGGTAATTTTCAACTATGCGCCATAACCGCAGCTTATAAGCGAAACTCATTCGAAATTTGACTTTATAATCGAGCCACGAGTTTTCTCCCGTTAATTGCGAAGAAACAAATTTTCACGTTTCACGCAGAGAAAATGGCCGACAGCGGGGCGTTTGTTGACTATTGAAATGAAGCATATAAACCGTGTATGCATTTTAAGCCCGTGGCTTCGTCGAGAAGATATTTTCCAGACTGTAGATTTTACCGTCGTTGATGTATTACACGATGCGTAAGTTATATATGTATCTTTCATTTCCAAGGTTAGTTCTCCAGGAGTACACCTATTATCCTAGCAAACACAGTAAGATGGCAGACCGGAATTTCGCCACATGCGCCAACCGCGAGTGCGTCCGTCGTGGCGAATCGAGGAACTAGCGAAGGTATTATAACCAAAGTTGTAAAATTAATTAACCGCGCGGTATTTCTCCGAAGTTGAAATTTTTTTTCTCGCGGCACTTTCGCGACACTTTCGCGCATCTTGTACAATATTGAGGCGAACGTTCATTCTCGCGCTACCATATTTGAATTGCTCCGAGGCAGATTAATTGTATTAACACCCTGGCGAATTGATTGATCGCATTGGATATCGCAATAAAAAATTGAAAAAATCCAGACAATCGGCGCGCTTCGTCGCTGATATTTCAGCTCGATGAACGTGATTAATTTCCCTCGGTCTGTTATATAGCGACGTCGATGCACTTTTATTATAATACAGATGAATAAAAAGACCGATCGTTCGGAGGCTTTGTACAACGATTGAACCTATAAATAAACCTGATTTGGGCCCGTAAAAATGATCTACGGTCGAGAGAAAGAGAGAGAGAGAGAGGGAGAAAGATGTATAGAAAATTATGACACCCTCCTTTGCGTCGATGGCGCGCCAACAGTTTATTTCCATACGTATATGCATGTACAAAACGCGAGAGCTTATCCATGACCGGGCGTTTGACCATCGGCAAAATTCCGATCGACGGCGCTTCGATGTTTCGCAACCACCGATGCGGTAGATAAATTCTTTCGAATCAAAGCCCGTAGGTGGATGGGTTGTGCGCGCTCGTATAACAATGAAATCGTCCACCGCGGTGCAAGCCGCGAGGCGAAGGGACCAATAAAAACAAATAACGGTTTTTATTCGAGGTTGTTGAGCCTTCACAATCTCCCGTAAATTGTGTTGTAATTAAAACTGAAATTGTGCTGGTCGGATTTTTCGGCTTTTACAACGGAATTCAGCGGTTATGCGGGTGGGTTGTGAGACTGTTGAGTAAATTATGCATGAAGACTGGAATAAAAGCAGCACGATAATCTTTTTGCAGCGCACTTCGCGCCCGGTCTCATTCTGCATCAACGTAGGGAGGAAAGAAATTTTAAAACGAATCTTTTTCTGGTATCGCAAAAAACTGTTCGTGCTACGCTGGTGGAGTATTTATTAAACCGTGGTTGAGCTATTTCGAGGAATGTACCGCATTATATATGCGGTATTCCACGTCAACTCAGACAACATTAATCCTTGGATCAACATTTTTGCCTCCTAATTTTTTACATGAATATATGTTGAAAATCAAGAGACCCGTATTTCGAGGTTTTTTATTTTGAGGCCCCGCTTTTGAGATACAGTCAATTGAAGTTTTTCAGCCATTGACCGTATTTGGTCATTCGAATCGATATATCTCAGCAATGGTTAGTGATATAGGGAAAAACCACAGGTTTTTTTTTCAACCTTTGGGACGCTTCGATATTTTAGTTATTCCAAAATTATTCGAAGAACTTTGATGATTATCGTCAGAGGAACGGTGAAAATGTGGCATAAGATGACCCATATTTGTATTTTTTCATGAAGGTACGGTTCATACGCGTTTATTTCACATGGTGTTGGATTTTCCCACGAATAATTAGTCGCCCTGTCAATATCATTACCGAAAAATAGAAAAATTGCATGCATGTCAATCGGAAAACTTCACCTCGAATCAGTGCGGGGAAAGAATTCGACGAGAAAGAACGAACTAGGTCTTCATTTTTTTAAGAATTGCTCGGAACCTTGTCGCAATAAAAATTTGAAAATTCCTTTAATAAGAACCGCCCTACCATGTACATTAAGGTGTCTCACGGAAAACATAACAATTTTTTCAGTGGCTGTACAATTTGAAATATATAATATCAGGAGACATCTGGCCGAATCGCACCTCAATCGGACGCATTAAAGACACACAAAGTTCCGCAATCATTGTGTAGATTCTTTACCGGATTAATGCGCGAATAAATTTGTTCAACCAGTTGAAATCGAATGTTCTAGTAAATAAGGATATCACCCCAATCACCCAATTCGTCTATTCATTACCTTTTCACTCATCTACTTGCATTGAGTCCAAACGAAAAGTATCAATTTATTACGGGATGGTTCTTTTGAGCTGAAAATCATTTCTACACGTTTCCATTAGTTGTTGATGATGGGTTACTAAGCCCATCATCGTGTACCTTCAGTAAGCGTTATATAAAGTTTTGCACTCAGTTTCAATCCTCGACTATATACCCCGAAAAAATCAATGGCAACCGTTCAAACCATTTCTTCCACATCTTAATCATCTGCAAAATGCATATACCGAATGCGAACACCCCATAGAACTGTCCAATTGCGCTCAATCTTTTTCAGATGTTTCCTGATATTAAAAACTTCAAATCTAAGCACTGTCAAAGTGTTCTTCTTCTACGCAAAACACCCTAATTTATCTTCTCATTACCAAGTGTCTCCCCCAAAATCGGCGCTTCAGTCCCCGATGAATTCTCCAGCGAGAACCGTCTTGATAACTCGCTCTATAAAATGTTCTACTCCCCCCAAACAAATAATTCGTTTTCGACTCAACAAGGTACAGAAGAGTTACAAAATAATCTCGTTCGTGCGAAATCGTATTATGCAAATCGTTCGAGCCGGTCGCAGTTGATGTTTTCAAACTTTCGAACAGACGGAAATGAACGGCGCGCTCGTTTCGAGGCTAGAAAATGGCGATGACGAGAAAGACGGAGATAGGGCGAGAAAGGGCGAAGGGTGTGAAAGCGAGAGAGAGAGAGAGAGAGAGAGAGAGAGAGAGAGAGAGAGAGAGAGAGAGAGAGAGAGAGAAAGAGAGAGAGAGTGAGAGCAGGAAAAGAGGCGCGGTCGATAGTTCCGTAGGGCTCCAGATTCGGAATTGCGCATGTGCGGATGGATAGTTTGTCATCGATACTTCTCCACTGGTTGGCGCTGGCGACGCTCCACAGTGTCTCACTGTTCCGTCAACGTAGCAAGAACAAGGATTACTTCGTCGTTAATTCATTTTTCCCCAACGGACTAGGTATTGTTTACGTTTTTTAAAGATTTTTATATTAAAAATAAAAAACGAATTGACAAAGCTTTTGTGTTAAAAATTACTGTTTCATTGTTTTGTTATTTAAACGCATTCGGTGACGTATTGCCTGCTGCCAAAAACGGTTTATAAGAAGTTTTCTTATCACTTATCACGATTACTTGACGCGTATAAACGGATCATTGTCATTATTGATGAGTTCAATTCCTTTTCGATATAGAATTTTGTTTCATTCTACGTCTACAATATTTCAGTTTAAAGCGGCTTTAAATTAGTCGACATAACCTCAAAAAGTGGTCGATCTGACAGAGCTGGCTTACGTGTCTCTTATGATACGTGAATTGTAGCAATTGGAAAAATAAATTGTACGTCTCGATGTTTTGTTGCAGAGCGCGGTTGGTCCAAGATGTCGACCTCTGCGATTTTCATTCTAGACGTGAAGGGAAAGGTGTTGATATCTCGCAACTACAGAGGCGACATAGAAGCAGGCGTTATAGACAAATTCATGCCGCTGGTTATGGAGTGCGAAGAAGAGGGAAATCTAACGCCTCTCATACAAACCCCGGAATGTACATACGCGTACATAAAATACAACAATCTTTACATCGTATCGACGACCAAGAAAAACGCCAATATTTCTCTGGTATTCGTATTTCTCCACAAAGTTGTTCAAGTGATGCAGGAATATTTCAAAGAATTCGAGGAAGAAAGCCTGCGAGACAATTTCGTGGTTATCTACGAATTGTTGGACGAGTTGTTGGATTTCGGTTATCCGCAGACGACGGACAGTAAAATACTGCAGGAATACATAACCCAAGAGGGCCACAAGCTGGAGATTCAGCCGAGAATTCCCATGGCGGTGACGAACGCGGTGTCGTGGAGATCGGAGGGCATAAAGTACAGAAAGAACGAAGTTTTCCTAGACGTCATAGAGTCCGTTAATTTGTTGGCCAACGCGAACGGCAACGTTTTGAGTTCGGAGATAGTGGGAGCGATAAAAATGCGCGTTTACCTGTCCGGCATGCCGGAACTGCGACTCGGACTCAACGACAAAGTTTTGTTCGAATCTACGGGTCGTGGAAAATCAAAATCGGTAGAGCTCGAGGACGTTAAATTCCATCAGTGCGTGAGACTGTCTCGTTTCGAAAACGATCGAACGATATCGTTTATTCCACCGGACGGCGAGTTCGAGCTAATGTCTTATCGATTAAACACTCACGTCAAACCTCTCATATGGATCGAGTCCGTTATCGAACGACACGCTCACAGTCGAGTGGAATACATGATCAAAGCGAGATCTCAGTTCAAACGTCGATCTACGGCGAATAACGTCGAGATCGTCATACCTGTGCCAAACGATGCCGATTCACCAAAATTCAAAACAACGATCGGTAGCGTCAAATACTCCCCCGAGCAAAGCGCCATCACTTGGTCCATCAAATCGTTCCCCGGCGGCAAGGAATATCTCATGCGTGCTCATTTTGGATTACCTTCCGTCGTTGGCGAGGACATCGAGGGCAAACCCCCGATTCAAGTTAAATTCGAAATTCCATACTTCACCACATCGGGAATTCAAGTGCGATATCTTAAAATCATCGAGAAGAGCGGATATCAGGCGTTGCCTTGGGTGCGTTACATCACGCAGAACGGTGATTATCAATTGAGAACGAATTAATGAGGCGACGAGTGAGGAATCGTTGTTCTTGCGAGCAAATTCAATCTGTGACGATGGAGATCGGAACGTGGAAAAATAAAAAAGAAAGTGGATATATAAGTGATATAAATTAGCTCGAACGGTAGAAGACGTAGAAAATCTTTTTCAACGCCTATCCCTATTGCGAATGAATTTTGTAATTGAATTCTTGGATCATTGTAACGAAGACGAGAACATTACAAAGATCGAGTTTGTGTTTGCAATCACGAATGATTGTTACAAAAGTGCAACATTATTTATCGAAGGCAACAAAACGTACGTGTGATGTTGATTTCGTCGTAAACTCGTATTGCGCTGATGTAAATGATTGAATCGTTACAATTATGACTGAATTATTATGAAATGCAGCTTAAATGCGAAGCGAATTATGTGCTCGTCTTCGTTAACGATCGTTGATTACTGTAGTCTGCAACAACGCGTAGAAGCTGTTGAATTAATTAATCATGGTGAGAAACGATTCGATGTAATTATTGTAATACGAATGGAAATTGTCTCGCTCGAGAGTCGTCAACGTTCGTGTATGATGAAGAAAGCATTCGGAGTAATTTAGGTCGCGTTTTCTCGCTTTATCGTGGTAGCAAATCCACACGGAGACGGTGAAGTTGAGAAATAACGTTGCACTTCGTATTACGTAAGATAATGAGCCGAAAAAAAATATTGAAATGAATAAACAAAAAAAAAACATATAACTAGTATTATTACGATTATACATAAATGACTATAACGCGAACATTGCGATGTAATAAATGCAAAGAGATGTATTAAATTTTTAACTGAAAAAACAAATTTTCCCGTGTGTGTTTTGATCCTTATTCGATGATGGGAACTTAGAGGAAAAAAGCGAGTAGTGGAAATTATTTTTATGACACGATGTGCGTAAAAATGAGGTTTTACGCTCATTTCGTTCGATTCAAACCGCATTTACGCACCTTGTGACATAAAAATTCGCACGATACTCGTAGGAAAAACGTTTTCGGGACTCGTGTGATTGCAACACTCGCCTTCGGCTCGTTCTGCAACCTCAAACTCGTCAGACATTTTTTTTTCGTACTAGTGTCATAATGTACTATTTTTTAGCCTTGGCTTCATCAAATATGTGACCAGTCGGGGATCGGTAAAGTCGCGCCGACAGAAATTCAAGAAAAAGTTGAGCCATTCCACGAGCCAGTGGACATTCGAGGACGTCGGACAATTTTTTTTTCTTCCATGGAACGACGTCGCTTAATTTTTCAGATTTATGTTTGCCCCGAGGCGTTAATAGAAAAAGCAAATTTTCTTTACGGGTGCGTGAAGATGCTCACATTACTTGTCTCTTTTCCGTTCGGAAAATACGAGATCTCCCACGGTTTTCGATTACCCATGGTAACTAACTTCACGACGTGAGTAATGTGTCAGAATCGCACGCAAGCGTGCGATTTTGACTACATTACCCACGCTGTGAAGCTAGTCACCGTGGATAATCAAAAAACCGTGGAAGACCACGTATCTCCCAAACGGTAAAGGGACAACTAGTGCGAGCATCTTCATGCACTTGTAAAGAAAAATAGTATAAGCTACTCGTGCGGGCAGCCGGAATCACCCACTCGGGCGGCTTCGCCGCCCTCGTGGGTAATGACCGGCTTTCCGCACTCGTTGCTTAATATACTATTACCGCACTGCAACGTAGCCGCAGTGGGAAAATTTTAGCTCGACCGCGAATGCCGGGGAAGGTAATAGGGATGCTTCGGGAGAAACTCCGAGGGGATTTTCTCGTCGTGGTCGGCTAGCAACGTTTTCATTCCTTTTCGTTTTTTTATTCTCGTTCGTTCGGTTTTGCTGGTTGGGATTTTCCCGTTTTTCTTGTAATCGTTGATACTGCAGTCGGAACTTTTTCGTCTTGAGTGTAGGTGAATTTCGAGGTCGAACGTTTCGGGCCCGGGTGAGGGAAGAGTTGTTTGTAGAATCGGTTTTGTTTTCTCCGATTTGTAGAATAATAATTTAATGAAGGAGATTCCAGTGGAGGATCTCAAGATCGAAGGTATTTGAGATTCGTTGAAGCTTTTGATTCTGTGCTTGACGTATTTGAGTATGGCTTTACCCCTTAACGAGGACACTGATTTTCGTCATTATAAGGGTTATTGTTGTAAAGATAATATATATGGGGAGGAACGTCCCAAACCACCGAGCTCGATAGGACCATGCTTTTTTTTAGATTTTTTAGAATATCTTCTCACCCTACCCTACCCCCCCCCCCTTTTATCGAGAGGCAGCAGCTATTTCTAACATTGACAATTGTATGAAAGTTTTTTCTTAGATACTTTATCGAAATTGAGGAACTTTTTTCATAAAAGTGGAGTAGGCATATCATGTTTCCAATATATATTTTTTTATTTTGAAACAATTCGAGTTTTTTCGAATTTTAAATATGATAATGGTTTTGTATCTAAAAAAAATTAAGTTGATCTTGCAGAGAAAAATCGATGTTTCGATTATTTTTTATGAAAAATCGACTTTTAAATTTCTTCGCATATTATTCATAGAAAAAAGTAGTAGAAAAATCGATTTTCTCTCGAAAATAATCGAAATATCGATTTTTTTGAAAGATAGATTTTATTTTTTTTTCTTTTCTTAAAATAAATCATTATGGTAAGTTGAAATTTCTAAAAATCTCGAATTTTTAAAAAATGGGAAAAAAAATATTAGGAATATGATGCCTACTCCAATTTTATGAAAAAAGTTCCTCAATTTCGATAAAGAATCTGGGAACAAAAATTTCATCCAATTGGTATTTGTGGAAATAGCAGTTACCTATTGATAAGAAAGGGGGAAGGGGAGGAGCAGGGATAAGAAGAAGGGTATAAAAAATTTAAAAAAGAATTAGTGAGGTCCTAGGATCCAAATGATACTTTTAAAAAAAACATCGACCACATCGGGGGATATAGAAGGATTTCAATCCGTCGATTTGGAACGTCCCAACATTATACATTTGGAACATTATACTGATACATAAATATAAAACAAAATAATGAAGGTTATCATCATTATGAATTATAACTGAGTCTCTAAAAGCAAACACACCATTTGCCAATGAATTATTCCGATTGAGGGGTAAAGATTTTTCCCAATTCAAACATTAAGTCCACAAATCTTGATATCTACTATGAAAAAAATACTTCAAGGACGATGCCAAATGAAAAACGAGGGTCCTCATAGAAGGTACCTCATAGGTATCAGTATCAAGCCCTGTACAGAATTGCCTTTTTTTTCGTACACCGCTAAAGCCGACGTTTTCTTTTTTTGCACTCCGCGAACGACGACCATCCCTTCGAGACAAGTCCCAGCGGAGAATGGGATAAGAGAAACTAATGTTTACCGGTGATTTATCGTCGCGGATGAGCGAATACGAGTCCGAGTGGGAGTGAACCGTGTGCGAGAGGACGGTCGGGCTGTCGCGGGATGCTGCAGCAGCCACTTCCGTAGGCGTCGGTTCACCTTTTGGCTTTCGATCACGAGAACCGCCACCGTCGCATACGGCGAAACGACAACCACAGAGATCCAACCCTTCTATCCGAACTACAATCGCCGGAGCCGTGACTTGTGCAGCAATCCTCGGGTCATTGGCGGGTTGCCAATCGGAAATCCTCTTCTCCACGGTCACCGAGCTTCGTTGTTTTCGTCCACAATTGACTTTACTACACAATTACAAAAAAAAAAAACAGAGAAATCCTAAGGGTGAGATTTCGCACCCTCCTGTCCTTCTCGATCTCAACAGCACCGACGACTTTCGTCTCGCCAATCGTTTGCCGAATCGCGATTAAAAAAAAATAGAAATAAAAATTCGTACTAGAATTTATCGAGGAACAACGTCGAGTGTATTTTCGATATTTATCAGCGTATTTGCAATTCCATTAGTGAATTTCCGTCGAGGCTGTAGGCTTCAGCTTGATTCCAAATATCATATTTTCGCGGCATCGATTGATTTTGACCGAAACGAGGCCAAGTATGTAGATGTATATGCACATCCGTATGCATATATATGTATATAGATATAGATTATTTTATCCACTCAAGTCAGAATCTCGGGCTGGGATCTCTCGGGCTCTCGAGGGTATATGTACGTACGGCACATCCAACGGGACTTCAACGACTCTCCAAGGGGTAGAATATTTGCCTTTCTTCCAACAAGTAAATATTGACCCGGTCTGAGGGGTCGCTCCAATTTTTATCCCCCACTTTACAACCTTTCCTTGAGCTCTCCAATCGTTTTATCCACGCTTCAATGATATTCGTACCTCTCTTTCGCGTCGTACGTCGTTCACCAATTTAGTACAACGGTCGGTATGTGGCACGCAGCCATACAACCCCGTTGTACCTAATACGTCAAAGTTAACAACGGAAATAGCGATAGAAAACGAGGGTGCATAGGTGAACTTAGCACCTTGCTACCTCATAACACATTTGGCAAAGCTTCCTCTATAAGGAATTACGTGTCGATCAATTTTGGCTTCCTCATCCTGAAGCCAAATTCGGATTCTGATTTCTAATTCTGATTTGGCTTTCTGAAGCTTTGGCAAATGTGTAAAATTATGAGGAAGCAATGTCCAAGGTTCCGACTCTGCACCCTCGTTTTCATATAAAATCTGCACGTGAATCTATCTAGTCCGGAATAAATATATGGGGGATTGCATGTCAAATAAGAGATATTGAAAATCGCATTGATTCTGAACGTCACGATGGATTTTGCCCAAATTCAATACGAAACATCTTTCGATAATAGTGCAACTTTGTACCAAATTCTAGGTCGATACCTCGAAAATTGCGCGAGCTAGAGAGTGCATCTCGATTGTTGACAAATTGCAAAATTCTCTAAAAACAAAAGCACTCGATGGATTTTGCTCAAATTCAGTACCAAGCATCTTCCTGTAATACTGCAACATTCTACTGAATTGGAGTTCGACATCGCGAAAATTGTGTGAGCTCGAGAGCTTAAATCGATTTTTGAAGAATTTCGAAATCACTTAAAATCAAAAGAACCGCATGGAGTTTCCCAAAAATGTTGTCAAGTGAGGCACCCTGAACCCTTTACATATGTGATGAGTTTCGGCTTGATATCTCAAGCCGTTCTCAAGTAGTGAACGTTAAACGAATGATACACACATACATACATAAATCGGACATTTTTTTAAATGCGATTGTTTGACATTCTGAACACGTTTTCATGAAAATCTGGAAAAAAAAAGTTTCAACAAAACAAAGCTTCCTTTATGAGGAAGCAAAAGAAAAAAAATCGAGCAAACTCTATTATCGCTCTTTTTGTTTGCACGGTAATTATAATTAAACGCGTTATGTAAGTCAACGATCGATAAGGCGTGTCATTGATAGTGCGAAAGTTGGAAGCGAGTAAAAAAAGATTCTACAAACTATCTTTTCGCGAAATCGGGATATTGATTTTAGTAACTTTACGTTATTGACAGTCGCGGCTTTCGGTAAAGTCGATGGGTCAAAGAGCGAACGATTCACGGCCTCGTGAATGGTAATATACGAAGGGTTTACGTTATGGCGTGTATCTACTTGCGAGCTAGA
This sequence comes from Sussaba pulchella, assembly GCA_963971145.1. Lineage (NCBI taxonomy): Eukaryota > Metazoa > Arthropoda > Insecta > Hymenoptera > Ichneumonidae > Sussaba > Sussaba pulchella. The sequence continues at coordinate 8,398,179 of OZ020170.1, forward strand.
AGAGGATGGATAAAAACGAGAACGAATGATTAAGAGACGAGCAGAAGAGGATTCTCGGTGCTTTCATCCGTCGACAAAGCCGGGTATTTCTGCTCTCACAGACGTTCGGAGAAAGGGAAGAAGGATCATGAAAGAGCAAACTCGATGATATCCCTCGGATATTCCTTTTCATAAGTTCGCTAATTCATCTGCCGCGCCTCGCGATCTTCCATTGTAGTATCTCGCGATTCATCCCCTCTTGAAAAGATCGAGGGTTGCCAGAAATGCTTTTCCACCGGTGTTAAATATCTGCGCGAAGTTTGAGGCTAATTCGAAACTTTGTTTTATCGATGAATCGCAAACGACACGCAAAGTAGATTTAAATTTGAATCTTCTAAAAACATCTCTTATAATCACTAAAGAATATTTGACATATATATGAAAATATATAAGAATAGAAATACTTTTATTTAATCATAATTATTTTGGGATCATTTTTTGAGTAACGAACTAAACCACGAGTCTTTATTATTTTTCGGTAATTCAATCAAAACCCAAATCGACACCCCCAAACTCAACATCGACCATCAACCTCAACCAAATCGACAACCAAAACCCAGACCGAAAATTTATTATTATTATTATTATTGTTATTATTATTATTATTATTATTATTATTATTATCGTTATTATTATTACTATTATTCTTGTTATTATCATTATAATAATAATTATTATTATTATTATTTTTATCATTATTATTATATCCACGAGATTAAAAGTAATTTTGGAATAGAAGAAAAATATAAAAATCTTGGTTAACATATAATTCGCAGAAAAAGATTAAAAGAATTGCAATGAAATTGCGATCGTCGCCTTTTCGTCAGATACAACGATTGCCAGCGCCGTTGAATAACTAATGATCTCGGATTTTCTCCTATCCACGTGATTTACGATCTTGCTCCGCGGGGACGAAGCTCTTTGCTCCGAGCTCGAGATTCCGGTGTTGCGTCGATTTCTCGTCTTCCGGGTTCTCGCTCGTCGACCCGGGTACGACGTTTCCTTTTCGCCTTGGGCCTTGCCAGGCGCTCGGGGAAAGTCGATATTCGACCGAGCCAATAATTTACAGATCATTCTTTATTCAAAGATCCTCGAGGGAATCGACGTTTCGTGTTTCACGGTTGCTCATGTTCCCTGGCCTACCGCACCACTTCCGGCTCTGTGTACTATTCCGCACTCAGCTGTATTATATCTGGCGTGTGCAGTAAGACGTCTTTTCAACCCCCATAAACCATCCTCGACCGAGGAACGGTGAGCTTTCTCCGAAAGCTCGAAACTCGATGGCTCGTCCACGAACTCGCGAGGATTCGACCATTTCGCGAACGTTTCGAAGCTGTCGCTCGTTCTCTTCTTTGCCTCCGTCGGGGTCACGACGATTCGTCGCAACGCGATCGAATCTTTTCCTCCATTCCTCCTTCTTCGCTCTTTCCCCCTCACGTTTCAATTCCTTATTCTTCCGTACAATCACGCTGTACCGTCGTGACAAGTCCGTAAATCCTCACCCCCGGCAATTCTCTCCGCCAAACCTTGGAATTATGAATGTTTCGAACGTCGTATAAGCGGACGAATGAAATATTCAAATATGAAGAAGCTGTCTCCGCGGTCGTGGACCACGGCGTGAATCTCACGAGCTTTCTTCTCATCCTCTTCGACTCAACCCCGAGGCGAGGTTTAATATTCCGTCAGTATCTTACACTTTCAGCTGAGGCAGCAGCAGTCGCAGCAAATACCTTTTTCGTCACCCTTCGTATACAGCATCATTTTTACGAAGTTGTATTCGTCCGCCTCATTGAATAACCGACCACTGCATTATCAAGGTACTTTTATCAACAAGAGGAAAAAAAAAAAATTACTCGAAATTGAATTACGTAACGGAGGGATGAAGCCGGGTAGTTAAAGAGAAAACTGAAACCGGTATAAGTCAAATCTCGGAGTTAAACCGGAAGCGCTAAGTCATCAGCGTTCTCGACCGCAACATCGCTCTTCGCGTTATATTCCATGCACTACATTGCCACAGTCGAAACAATTTGTTGTATGTACAAATGACCGCGCTTGCACGTACGAATACGTCGACTTGCAGCCCCGGGGGGAACTGGCGACCGCGAACCAGCACGACAAATAAAGATGACGCCAATTATTGCGAATTATGCATGTTACCACCCGTGGTAATATACGTTCCTAACGGTATCGTTGCCGGAAAACCGGAGTTGCGGATGCAGTCGGAAAGCGAAGGTTCGGTGTACGGGACGATTGTGTGTGTCCCGGAGAATTACGCGAGTGGTTTTGCGCGAGCTCCCCGTGCGCGGAGGGGGGGGGGGGGCGGGAGCGTGACGCTACATTGCCGAGGGTGTGTGCTCGCGTGTTGTCGCGTGTGTGTGTATCCTGTAATAATATGTTTGAAAGCAAACGTTGGTATGTTCACGGGGGGGGGGGGGGGGGGAGAACCGACTGTATTGCGGTACCACTCGCGCTGGTTCATCCTCGGTCACTATTGTCTATACGTGTATATGTGCGAACGCGCAGGGGTGGGAATTCGCGGGACAGCGAGCCAAAGGGAAATAGACGTGAGGGAGGAGGATATTGCATACAAGGTAAACACGCTTGGCATTATTGCAACGATATACGTATACACGCGGGTCGAAACGATAAGGGACGAAGGGAGAGGGGTTCGGAGGATAAGGAGAAATAGTATTCGGGGACAGGGTTGCCGCAAGAGGCAGCACAGTATTGTGCAAGACCGGTATAATCCTATTATTATGCTCGAGTGGACCAATTAGGGCGTTGTACGCCCGGAGAACGCTGGAATTCTCGGAGACCACGGATGGGAAAAGGAAATACATGTGTATATATGTATATAGATGGCTCGAAGATGGAGGGGACAGATGTTTGCGAGAGTCCAAGATATAGTACAATTGAGTTCTCTTCTGGTTTACTCTCCGACCGTATCGCTTGCCGGTGAATCTTCGTTCGCGGAAACTATATACGCGTAGTACCACGTGCCGGGAAGTTTCCAATGGCGTGTACTTCGCTTCGGCTGTTGCTGGTTACAGCGGTCGTACCACCGGAGTCCTGTAACTGTCCGTTCGGTAACTTGTTCCGGTACGAGATCCTCCCACGAATCGAGAGACGAAACGTTTCCGGTCACGGATCACGGAATGGCGAGAGAGTTCAGACCGCACGAAACAGACCCGAGAATTGTTACGACGAGGCCAGGACTCGGTCGACCGAAGGGTTTGGAACGTGCGGCGTATGCGACGATGTTGGAAGCGACCTCGTGAATTATGCGGAGACTGGCGAGCGGAGGTTTATTGGAATTATTAATTTTTATGGAAGAGCGAAATTACGATTTTGGTGGGAATCAACGTTGTCGAAACGAGATTTTTTTGTTCAAATTTTTTATTCGGCTTTATATTTCGTTTGATTTTATTTTTTATCGTTGATATTACTCGATGAGAATATTTTGAAAATATAAGAGGCTTACCGAATTTCGTGTTGTTACGAATTAAAGGTGGAGCTTGAACCCTGCGTGTTGGAAAATGCATTATAATGCTCATGAGTGTGTTGATAATTCAAAGAGATTTGAAATAAGCTTCGAAGGGGCTGAGTAAGCTCACTCCGGGCTTGTTTCGTTTATAGTCCATTTGAGTGTTGTATCTGGGAAGGTTGAAAAAGTTGAAGTACGGAATTATGAACGAACACGGTTCGACGTATCTCGTTTCGAGAAACCGTTTCCACTCTGTTTTACAATATTCCACGATGTTTTCGCATCAACGATGCTCAAACTTCGCATAGGGTGAGTACATTTTAATCATGATACAAGTGCACGCACCTCGGAAAAGGTTCACAATGACAGCTCGATAAAGCCAAAAGTTGACGTAGCAACGAACGAGTTGCTACCGCGTCCGACAACAACGACGAAATTCTGTACAGCGATTGCAAAATCTGCCTCCGGTGTGATTAGTAGTTACATCGTGCATTGGTCAGACGGCCGAGCGACTGCGAAGCCCAACATTCTACATTAACACGCGATAGAGCTATACAACGGTGCGAGACAATAAACTGCATCGAAAATTAGTTTAATGTGATATTTTGAAGTTCAAATCATTAGCCTGCAGTTGCCTGAGTGCAATCGAATAGACTTCCGGCCCGTAGCCACACCTAAATATAAATCCAAAATATTCCGAACTATATAATGTTGTTGACTTGGTAAACAGCCGCGAATTTGAGCAATAAAAAATAGACACATTTATGTTATTGTTATAAGAACATTTTGTTGAAATGATTGAGTGAAAATATTCTTGCTATAGTGCAAAGTGCACATGTATATATATGAGATGGAAAATATATATCAAGTAATCATCAAGTGAATATATCGAATAAAAAAAAATACACCATAATATGTTTCCATGCACTATTCGAATTTTCCAGTTGCGATATACATTTTCGTACTCTTCACGCTCGGATTTATGATAAATATTCAATACGATGAATAAGTTTTGTCAGCTTCTTCGTAAAAAAAAAGCAAAGGAAAAATAATATAATTCCAGGTAATTCGTTATGAATTTATCCAGAGGAAGTCTCCATGAATTCATCCGTCATGAACGAATATATGTGCCTGTAAAACGTTCACGTTTGTCTCATCAGAGGAAACATTATGGTGAATGCATCGTCAATTTATGAATCGATCCAGTCATTCTTCATGAACTCATTTCTCCGTATGAATATCGGTGCCTGTGAAACGTTCATATTATTTTCATTAGAGGAATAATCATAGTGAATTCATGGCTACATTCATCAGGAATGGATTTTTTTTACATGGGTAGTTTCTCAATCAATATTAATCATATCAATGGTTCTTAATCACTATCGAACCGTTATCACGTGGGATGCTGGTACCGATAAGTAATTTTTGACGTATTTTGAAGTAGAAAAAAACAACAACAAACAAACCCCAGTTCGATGCGAGAAAAAAATAATATACGGCCTCCAGCGATCCCGTGTAATCCGTTAATCCCAAATCCGTTTTAAAACTGATTAGGTTGAACATCAGCAACGCCGGCAAAATTCAATATTTCCATCATGAATATCGAAGGGTCAAAAATATATAATACCTTCATCCTACACATTTCGCATCGAATGCATGAGAATGTAAAACGGCCCTTCAGGAACAGGAGCTCTCGTGAATCCTGAAATTTCCCCGATCGACCATTGGCGACTGTCCGCACCTTCAATTCCTCCCGGAATACACGAAGTCGATATACGCGAGCGATTTGCCATTACAGCATATACCCCACAGCCACCCCCCCCCCCCCCACTGCGCGGAATTAAATGTAAAGCAAAAAATAAAAATAAAATACAAAACTGAAATAAATAAAAAAAAAAGTATGGGAAAAAATTGCAAAAGCAAGGCCGGATGGGTGGGGTTTTTTTTGTCGCGACGTCATAATAAATTAAACGAGAATATCAAACGTTATCGAAAAATCGGTACAGATAGAAGAACCGGGACCGGGGATTTTCCTCTCTCGATCCTCCCACCGCACCCGCAGTTAATCATAGGCCAGCGCACGGTGCGACCGGAATAAAAATAGTGTATAATAAAACCGCTCGATTCGCGACTATAGCTATATATCTTGTGCTCGGGTACATATACCGAAAATTGATAGCGTACTTTCTTGCAAAGCACCGAGGCACGGCGGGAACGCCGCATCGGCCCCCGGGCTTGTGCGCCGTTCCCCGGCACGAGGGAGTGATACATCATAGGTGTCACGCGTGTGTGCGTTGGCGTCGTCGTCGTCGTTATGTCGTACTTTTCTTCGTTTTCCTCGATATTGGCATCGTCCTATCTGAATCAGCACCGCGCGTTTCCCCACGGCGCGCCCTTCGACACCGAACATTATTGTTTTACGAATTCTTATTAGGGCGGCGGCTCGTCGCTGCTGCGATAAACAATTCTGCGTCGAGGTTTTTCTTTTCTTCTGGTTGTAAGTAATTTTGGACGACTTCGTTTTTATTTTTAATTCGATTTTTATTCACGATATGTGAAAAGAAATAATTCTGGGGACCCGACGAGAGAAAATGGTCTATAATGCCGATAGGTAGGTGGTTGATATTCTTAACTGACTTCGAAAAAAGGAATGAGGTTCTTAATTAGAGGTGATTTTTTTTTCGTGCGTATTTTACGCGATGTCTTCGCCGATTGTGAACCGATTTTGATGATTCTTTTTTCTTATTGAACATGCTATATCTCGCGGGTGGTTCCATTTAAATTTAAAGGTAATATTCCACCTCCGAGGGTGCAAAATTAGGAGATGAATGCTGTTTATTGAATTTCACTAACTTCCCGTTGCCCCCACTTGGAACATAGGTGTAATTCGAATGATTATAAAATAAAATAATATAAAATAAAGATGAATCCGAGTTCAGAACTTTGCCTGTATGTAGAAACTCAAACTGAATAGTTTAAAATAATGTTTTTTATTACCCTGAATATAAGAGCATTGAAATAAAATATACAAAATTATTAATACTTAAGTATTTGCAATATCTTATCAGTTATTTCTGGAGTCGGTGTCAGCTAAGGCATTGCCAAGGACAGAAATAAATGATTGAATATTGCAAATATTTAAGTATTAATCATTTTGTGTATTTTCCTCTTTTCTTCACGGTAATGGAAAATATCATTTTCAACTTTTCAGTGTGAATTTGTACATACAGGCAAAGTTTTGAAGTCGGTTTTTTGTCGTAAAAATGATTACTTGTTAATCGCATTTCTTTAAGCCGTGATTTCTCAATACAATTCACTCACCCACACATAATCATAGAAATAATATCGAAAAATATGATGATAGCGCGCACACCCATATCGATATATCACACAAATAGCCGTATACGTATAATTGATTGTATAGTATAGATATGGTTTGCCGGATCAGCCGTTTTCTCGATGTCGAAACACGCGAAGATCGTCCCGTAAGGATGGAACGTGAGATGGCTTCGAAATCTTTAGGATCAGTGGATTCGCTCGACGTCCTAGACGGAAAGGCGAGCGTTATCGCGAGAATCGAATCAAATAGTTAATAGCGATGGGTAGGATAATTACCGCATTGTTTGCTCAGACACACGCATCACTGATAATACAAATATAATATAATTGAGACGGTGGTTACTTCGGACGGGCCTCGCGATCGTTATCGGGCGGCTGCCGAAGTTTCGTGGCGCCTCGGGTCTGGTCAAAGAAGGAAGGGGGGATAATTCAGTGCCTCGCGGCATCATGCTCCGTACTCGCATATAAACTGTTATCAATCTAGATAATTTGGCAACTGCCAAACCACGTTCAACGGCAGTGATCCCCTCCTGGGATCACGTGGTCAACGATATATATATAAGAACTAGATCACGCGACCGAAATTGGACCAATAGGGACTCAATTTCGATCGCGTGATTTTGCGTATCGACAAGACGAAGCAACGCGGCTTCAAGCGGAGTCGCCCGACGCCTTTCGTCGAGGGCAGACCCGTTGCTCCGAAAAAGTATTGCCGTACGGAATTCCAATCTTATATCAGTGATCGAAATTAACGTATCGAAAGTATAAATGCAATTGTAACGGATCAAATCGAATGGATTGATTTGTGGTAACGACGTGGTACAACCAAGGACAGTGATTAATGGACACGATGGATAAACCAAATGAAAGTGAATTAATATAAAAAAACTTGCAATTTGCTTCCTCGAAATCGTAGGTAGTGAACGAAGATTTCTCTATGATGAATCATTTGTTTGTTCTGAATCTGATAGATTAAACGGAGATATTTATATGAGTGGTAATTTTCTATTTAATCTTTGGCTTCCTCATAGAGGAATCTTCGTTCACTACCTACGATTTCGAGGAAGCAAATTGCAAGTTCCAACTTGCAGCTTGTTTTTGGAAATGTAAAATCGATACAAAATCCGATTCACGGCTTGAATCATGACCAAAATTATAGTTAAAGTCGGGGTTATGGAGCTCGACATGCCTCCAAAATTTGGGACCCGTAGCTGAAACTGTTCTTGAGTTATACACGTTTGAATCTTGGGAGGTCATCTTGAACGTACATAATAATTCAAAGTGTCCTAAAATTCGAACGCGTTGTTCGGTTTCTACCAAATTTAGTAACAAATGAAGCTGATTGTTGGTTCAAGCGTGTGCATGAATTCGAGCACGTTCAGTCGAATATTTTCCAACTTGCAGAGGTTCGAACTTCGAAAATTATAGTTGCTATAAAATTAGATCCGCTGAGCCGATCTTCGCCAAATTTGGCAGATATCATTGCTTAATGATGTTCTATACTCGTGTAAATTAAGAGCTCGATTGGTTAAAGTTAACGAAAGTTATAGCGATAAATTTGATTTTTTGAAAAATTCAAAATATCATAAAATCAAAAATTATCTATGGATTCGGCCCAAATGCAATACCAACAAACATTATATACAAATCTCTTTGTCAAAAACTATTTAGACGAATATCTCAAAATTTGCGACAGTTATAGTGCGTACTTCCTTTTTTTGGAAATTTGAAAACGACACATATTCCGAGCGACGCCTTGAATCATGACCAAAATTATAGTCGGAGAAGGGGTTATAGAGCTGCACATGCCTGCGAAATTTGGGGGCTGTAGCTGAAACCGTTCTCGAGTTATACACGTTTGAATTTTGGGAGTCCATTACACACATACACACACACACACACACACACACACACATACACACATACATCCGGACATTTTCTAAAAATGTGTTTTCTGGACGTTTTAGAACATTCTAAACATGGTGACATGAATATCTCGAAAAAAAAATTTTTCACCGTCACATAGCTTCCTCTATGAGGAAGCAATATAAAACATAATGGAACTGAAGATGATAATTAAAAGTGAAATATAAATCGAACAATATGAAATAACATGGAGAAATGATGAAACTGATATGATAAAAATATATTTAACCTGTGAAACATAATAATCAATGTGCTCAATGTAATATTTTAAAGGAACAATGTTTGGGATCGACGTGCAACGACTTTGGACTATGAATATCGAATACAATTTATTGAACCCCGGTAACGCAACCGCGGTAAATTTATAAGGATTAGCTATGTACTGTAGCAAACGGCGATAACGAACGAGGATACAATAATGAAATCAAGAGATTGAATATGACAATGTAGTTGAGTAAATGTGAATGATCAACTGAAATTATATAGAGAAATAAGGCGTACGAGTATGATTGACTGATTGAGAATTGGGTGAATGAAATAATGAAATCAAAATGTAATTCCTATGGGTGAAAGAACTATATATTCGAGCATGAATGATAATGAGAATGTAATCTGATGGAATGAATGGCGTGTAAATTATATAAATTTCATTGCGTTTGTGAATAAATGAAATAAAACATAATATGTCGTTTTAAAAATCAAAATAAAGAAATCATCCTTGCATTTATTTAATAAAAAAAACCACGAAATCGACCCCACTCCGGCCAACTCAACTGACGAATTTACAAAACACAAAAAAAAATTCAAACGATTCGCTACGACCCTTCTTTTACAATACAGAGGGTCTGTAACCTCCTGTATTCTACCTTAACCTCTAGGAAACCCTTTCAGGAATGAAAAAAACTCCCCGTTCTCTGAGCAATAACCAAAATTTTCATGCGCGGTCCACCATCCGACCAGCCACATCCGGTCAGTCTGAGCCTCGCAATTTTCCACATTCCAACGTCCATCACCAAGCTGTTTTCGCAACTCTTATCGCTTCCGAATAAAGTACAATGCCCGCGCGAAACACATTCACCGGGTCGTCTTTGTCGTTACGTGTGACACGAAGAAAGAGCAGAGATTCTCGTTTCGCTTGCAACATTCAAAGAGATGCTGGGCTCGTAGCAGCCTCGGTTATGGAGACACAATAACGGCGAAACGAGACGACGATGAGATTCGAGCGAAGCGACGACAGCAAAGCCGACCAGGGTTAGAGCAAAAGGCTATATTCGATGATACCTTAACGTCGCGACTATGCCCCAACTCTACGGAATATATATCCTATCTCTGCTGTATCTACTCTTCGCTCTTTTCTCTTCCTTCTATCTCTCAACGACCTTTTCCACTATGTATGAGCGCAATGTCGTGATACATCGCGAGCAAGCTGCACAACGTAGACCCGGGCACATTGCGTCACGGTGCATGCTTGGTAAAACCGAAAAAAGGTAAAGAAAAATAATACAATTGAAACAACGAATGGAGAAAAAAATAACACAAATTAATGGATTTAATTGAGTTCCATGAATTGTAATTTTTCGTTTGTTCTCAACTCTTAGGTAAAACTTGAGTCATACTGCCCCAAGTGCGTCTTCCCGTAGCACCGTGGAAAGATGGAAAATGATGGATGAAAGACGGAGGTTTCACGATGGAGGCCGAGAGAATGAAGGATTCAAGCCACTTGACGAGTTACGATTACGAGATACTATAGCCTGCAACTGCTTCGATCGAAGTACGGTCGAAGCCAGGTGTGGGACGAAGGAGGAACGCCCATTGGTTGAGTGAGTGTGAGCGATGCGCCCGAGTTTCGCGGAAGTGAAGTGGTTCCTGGACGGGGATGGGAAAAGCTTCGAGCGGAAAGGGGATGAGTATCCGAAGGCGGGGACTCGAAGTATAAGGAAGAGAAGGATGAGGCGGAAAACGGATGGTGAGCAAGGGTGGAGGGAAAAGCGAAGATTTGAAGCGAGAAAAGGGGGTGGAGCGGGAGGACGAGGAGGTGGAGAAGGTGGAGTATTGCCGACCAAGCGTGCGAAGTCGTTCAACGTGGAAAATGCAACGGTGCCGACAATCGTATCTGTATTACGTCCGGTCGTGGCAATTTGCAATTCAACGCCGGCAAGGGGTCCTGAAACGGCAATCGACGGTTCCCGTTCTCTTGCCTTCTCACCGTCGATCGTACGTCTCCCTCGCGCTGTTACCCCCCGTGTGTATAAACCCCAGCATCTCTTGCTCCGTGAATCTCTATCACTTTCCTCTCACAAGCACGACCTCGTCTCCGCGCATCGAAACCCTCCTAAGGCTAAGGCTGGTTCCTCCTATAGTCGGGTCTACAGTGTTCACTAGCTTGGCGACTTTACGACGCTTGAGAATTCCACTGTTTGTATGACATTGTCTCGGCTATATAAGCTCAAGACACCGTATTTATTCGTATATATCATTGCTTGTGTGAGACATGCAGCTGTATTCGTGGATTGAAGGGGTGTGAATCGCATAGCCTGTCTCGTTGATCTGCGAAGCGAAAATGCGACGATGCTCTTGTAAGGTATTTGTAAATTTCGCTGTACTTTCATCATACTATAGGACAAATCGAAATGACAAGATTAATGTCCGACGCTGTATTCGCAAATGGAAAGAAATTTTCCCATTATTTTCTCACGAAGGTCCATCCGAGATAAATCACACGATATAGAAAAATGTTCTTGCAGACGGTGTCCATATCGATGACGTCCAATTCGTTTTTCCAACCCTCACAGTCGTAGTGCTACGATGTGAATGAAGTGCGCCCAGCGTGTGCTTACACTATAGCGTACAGTAGTGTGCGTTAGCGTATTCGTGTCCAACGAATACGCTCATATCAGAGACGCAGGGAAATGAGGAAACCTGGAGTAATCGTGCAACGCATGATGCGACCTCATTGAACCGAGCTTATCGCGAGCTTCCTTCTCCCGTGCCCATTGCCTCAGCTTGGGCGATTGACCCGTGCATATACATGACACATGCATACGCAAGAGAAATTTCTTGCCTCGATGAGAAGATCTCGTGACCAACGAGCCAACGGCGTGCATACTCCGAGCAACTATATCCGTCCATATATATATATATATATCTGACCCAGTAGCGTGCGACTAGGAAGAAGGAGTGGAGAATCGATAGGTCATCGGCCGTAAGGTAGTGTGCACTGATAGAGACACGGGAGATTGGACGTGAGAGCCTCGGAGGAGATGAGTAGCTTGCGATTTGAACGTATTCTCCGCTCCGTTCCGGACTCTCTGGGTCGCAATACGAAACGACAAACCTATCTTGTCCCATTGTGTCGCGGAGTGCACGGCGCATCTGGAATCGATCTCGATGCTCACTTACATACGTCGTGCGAGTGTATTATAGCGAAACAACCGGTCGCCGTGGCGGATATCGGTACCAGTTGGGTTCGAGATATCAGCGTTACCCTTCCTTCCGACCCCGAAGGTACTGCGAGCAAACGGTTCAACGTTGAATTCACGACGGACCGAAACGTCAGACACTGCAATGTTCTGGGCGTGGTACGAAACCTTGTGAACTCGTACGCTCGTACGGCCTCTGTTGGTGAAGTATTCAATAAGGACGAGAGCCCAGAGCTCCGTGTACAGATCTGGAACGGAGCTTGATCGGTATACGTATATACGTTATTGAGGATGGCCTCTTTACCGACTATAGTTGGTCCGGCGCAATAGCTGCTCGGAGAATCCGCTACAACGACAACGAAGACATAGCCTGTGTAATAGCCTCTGGGCGAACGAACATAGCTGCTGTGCAGCCATACTGTCACAGATAGAAACACGAAAGGCAAACTCCCGAACCCTTCCCAGCTTCCGGCCACACCGGGCTGCTACGGTCATCTCCGCGCGGTATGACCAGTCTGCGAGGACCTGAATCAAGCCTCACGATGGGCCATCCCATGCACTCGAAACCCGAGGATGGGGACAGTTATTTGGCTGCCGAATCCTATTTGCCAAGCAATCGGGCAACACTGTTTATCCTCTGGAGCTACGATGCCGCTTCTACCCGTTGCCGAGATACACCCTTCGGCCCTTGCTCTTTCCACTGTGAGCATCATTCCCCTTCGGGTTCTCACTATCCCACGATCACCGCCAATTCTCGTTGCTACATAAACCGTGGAAATGGTTCAACTACGTGGCTTGCTTGTTGATAAATAAATGATATATAAATCGCACATGAGGAGACCCTCGTGGTAACCGATTTTCATTGTTTTCGTCGAGATAACGACAATTTACTCGAATATATTTCGCTATGAAACTCGTGTGATTGCAATCGATAAATCTTTTCATGAAAATTTGGAAAGGGGTAGTTTTTTCTTTCAGTATTTGTGTATTACTTCTGTTTCGGTCCATAGCAGGAGCCAGTTTATATGGATGTAACGTGCGTGGGCGACGCCCCAAAACGATCTTTCTTCTGTTTTGCTTGACTCCACTCTTTTATTTTTCCAGTCTTTCCCTCCTGCCCCCGCCATCCCCTCGCCCCGCCGTTGCAAGAGGTGAAACGGTTGTTGAACGCGATACGGCAGGTAGAAGCGCTGGCCGAGGCGAGTCGCGGGTCGAGATCTACGAGCACCGTCTATTTCGTGCGAAAGAGGTTTTATGTGTACCATTATTTTTATCCAATGCGCAATGAATTATGCGACAGGAGGGTGGAGGCGAGCGTTTGGTTTTTTTTTCTTTCGTTTCTTCGTGCTTTTACTTTGCCGCATGGTCCAACGCGAAACAACCGTAACACGACCCCGCGAATTCACCAACTCCATCCACGCTTTCGGTGGACTATCGCCGGCCCTTGAATCGTGCGCTACGGTAATACACGCCCAAAGGACGTACAATTGCGTTTCGCAATGTCTCTTTGGCAGGCAACGAACCTTCGATCTCTGGGACGAGATATCCAGCGCTTGACGAAGAGCCGCGACGTGCAAGGCAAAAGTGCAAGCATTTCGTTGCTCCGAGAATGTAATCAAATTATATCCATGGTAGAAATGCGTGGGAGTCGTTGCGATTGTGCAAGAGAAATGTGTAAATAAGCGTGGAAGCACACGGTAGATATCGGACGGTATATTGTAGAATATTGCACACCGACCAATTAAAATGTCTTCAAAGTACCTTCGTAGACCGAGGGCTCTTTGACTTTTTCACTTCTTCTCTTCCTTCACTTCGCTCGTCCATCCTTCTCGGCATTCTCTTCACGCTTTCAAAGACCTGAAATATCGACTTTATCTAGACAGTCTGGAAAGTCCCGGAGAGTCTTGAGTATCTGGGATCTACAATGAAATGTGCCGAACCGAGGAGGGTTCGTCGAAGAAAAGGAACGAAAAAAAAAAGAACGACGAGCTTGCCTGTCCTCTTCATCAGTTCATTTTTCGTCTCATGGTTATTAGAAATATTTCAAAAGCCTCTCGACGTACTGTTGCAGGTCTGGAGCTAATTTTTTTTTTTTTTTGGCTGCGGCCGCGTCGTCTAGAGGCCGCCATTCCGGTCAATGGTCGGTAAGATAGATTGGACGTAACGTTTTCTTCGATATACTTCGTACAAAGTACTCGAGTACTTGGAATGAAAAAAATGTACAACGTTTCTTTTAGCTAAACTCGTAAGGAAGGTTATTTTTCTAGAAGAATATCCGACCAAAGAACATACCACGTTCGGGTAAATAGGGTACAGTGCGAGTTACGATTTATCTGCCGGATGTGTAATATGTTTCGTCGACGAATTTGTCTTGAGTATTAGCGCCAGTGTAATTCGGACTATATCCACGTGCGTATTTAACCGCAAGCTCGACTCTCCGCCGCGTATTTGTCTGAGAGATCCCCGCAGCTTTACTCGCGAGAGAATCGTAGTCGGAGTATAGAGTTTCGAGGTTCTTAGTACTAATATAGTGGAGAACTACCATGCCTTACGTGCTGGTGTATGAAACTATACCTGCAGCAGAAGCCAGTGCAAACAAGAAATGGAGCTTACGCCGCACTTCAGTACTACTAACTTACACTGTACTGTCTAAACTAACTCTACTTGAGGTACTCCGGATTGCGATGACGCTGCTATTTTTGCAAGACCGTCGTGAGCGTGTCAAATTTTGGAACGAAGTCCAAACATTAACAAACATTTATCCGCATTGTTGGCATAGAAAGATTAATGCCAGGAGATGCCAAAGTTATCAATTTCCGTGAATGAAAAAAATTACCGCGATTAGCCGGCTCAGTTGTAATTATCTTATACACGACGCCTTCCATTCTTGACACCTGGATTTCCCCAACAGCCTCGGCTATGTGACGCATGTCGCATCGATCGCCATAGACCACGGCAAGGAAAACCGTTGGGCCAATGAGCAGTCGAGGTGGATGCGCATAGTTGGGATTAGCGTCAGTGCGCAACCTCGAGACGATGCGGAACCAGTCGGCCACCGTTTCGAAAGTCGAGGTGGTACTGTAGATCGCGAATGTCCCCAAGAAAATATCCTTCGAGAGGCTGCGGGAGACAAGCGAATATCCGTGTGTGTCGTGGTTTCGTTGCGTGAACCGCAAGACGTCGCAGCTTCCCGGGACGAAAAGAAAGCCGACGGAGCTTTCCCCGGGGGCCGAGGAGGACGCGAAACGTGGTACAAGTTTGTCTTTGGTATTACGGAAGAGCACCGAGAGAAGCGTCCCCAGGGTTCCGAGGACTATAAATTCTATTCAACGACCAGCAGGCCGTCTTGACTTTAATATTGCCCGGTGGGATCGCAGTTCAGGGGAAACCGCGGCAAGCGCGACTTTACCGTTGCGGCTGAGCAAAAGCCGGGTATCTTGGTCTGGGCTACCTACATTCGCGTACGTACAGGAAAGAGAGAACGTACAAAGCACCGCTAAGCCGCAAACTATCCATGCGTATATGTTCACCTGGCCGGGCTTGCTGGTCGCGCTACTGCAATCTCCAAGCTCTCGAGGTTGGGTCTTGAAACCGACCTCCGCGTTTCTAAGCCACACGCTGGGTCGGCAAAAACTTTAGCGCACGACAAGAACTCTACCGCGAAAAACTCCTAAATTCACTCTGTACCGCAGGCAAGACTTTGCGCTCGCGAGCTTCTCGCTTCATCTTCCCCCTTCTCTCGATAGAATGGTAGAACCGTTAAAACACGCTAGTGAAAATGATCTTCCACATTCTTTATGCAACCCGATGGCGGCGAGAACAACGTTGCCGAGAGTTTTAGAGGGCGATAGTGACCGTGAACGCGGAAATGGGTGAAATAGGGGATGCGGTGAGAGAGTTGCGGCGAGTAAAGGATGCTCGCACGCTTCGCGAAGAGGGTGAAAACAGGAAGCTTCCGTTGCTGTTTACGGTCTCACTGGCACGGGTAAAAAGATGTTGCGAAGCACACGCCCCGTTTAATCCGGATGTCCGTTAGTGTCTGCCACTTATCGGTCTGCTGTGCGGGCCGAGGCATGAGGGCGGACTTTTCCGGAGAGCTTGCTTCCGATAGTAATCTAAGAATGATGCATACAAAAAAAAAGCAAAGGAAAGAAGCAAGTTGTTGCTGAAAGAGAAAAAAGTAAACTACGAGGACGAAGTAGCATCGGTGTACGTACCAGTACTTTTTGTTACTTCCCAACTTTGTACGATGACTTCCCGGGCTTTGCTAAGCCCGTTCTTATTGCGAAGAGTCGAGAGTATGCACGCAGGAGTATTAGTCTCATTGTGCCTAGTTTACTTGGTTTGCCTCAGACCTACCCAACCCAACGTTCACCAGTTGATGTTACAGGCTTTTTCAAATTGAATGCTACAAGATTCGCAAATTTTGTACTTCTCCGTGGCATTGTGGATCGGAAAAAAGTTGGGCAATCGAAGGACGATCTCTCAGAACCTAAAGTGCCAGTCGTCGACGTTTCCGGGTTTCCAACGAAGAACGTACGAACGTAAAAAACGCGACGATCATTTATGAACAATCCTGTATTACGGTACATACTTGAGCTTTCGTCCCAACCGTCTCAAGCACCTCGCTACACCGGGGAGTTCGCGGGAGTTGTTCATTTCGAAGGCTCTCGATTCAACTCCACAGGCACAAGTCACCGTTTTTGTATACAATCCTCCGCCCCCTTAGACACTTCTTATTCCTCGAACTTTTTATCATGGTGGACTAAACACCGGGAAAGGGCTACGCGATGCCAAGCACCAGCGAGCACAGTAAACCCATAATACCTGATCCCGCTGTCGAGAAAGCTTGTCCCGGGAATCAGGTGGAAATAGCAAAAGGCCGCAAGCTTCACGAGAATCCGCACGAGTGTATGTACGCGGACGTACGTGTATGAGTCCGCCCGCGCGGGAGCGTGTGTGTGTACGTGTGCGGTAAAGAACTTTCAGAGACTCAGGGAACAGAGTACAAAGAGTCGGCGAACCGTGGGGCGAAGCACATAGCAGTACGAAAGAAGACTCGGTAACAGAGTCGACTACACACCCTTTTGCATCCACCATCGCAACTACGACCGAGACGAAGCTACAGCATCAACTCGGGCCGTGCACGCGTTTCTCGGCCACCCCGAGGAGTACCCGGGAGAGTGCGGAACGTGAGAGGTTCTTCCACGGTGAAAGAAGAGGTGAGACGGGACACAACGGAGTCCGCAGAACTGCCGGGTTTTATTGCCTTCCGCAGAAGAATGTGTACTTGGCTCAACGGACACTCCCAGCGAGTCTCTACCCTCGCGATACCCGCCACCGTCTTCTTATGCCCATCCACTCTCATCGTACTCGCTCTTCGGCTTCGCAAACCTCTTATAACTCTCCTCCCACTCATCCTCTCGACTGTATGTTTATTTTTATTTTTTGGTTTTTTTTGTTATTTACTTATTTTTTTCGTTTTTTCGTTCTTAATCCGTGGCCTACGTTTCCACGCGTTTTCTTCGTTTTCCCGTCGTTATTCGTTCGGAATTCACGCGTAGCGGTTTTCGACGGTGGATTAACCGATGCTTACACGTCGGTAACTCGGTAATCCTTGAAACAGACTAATAGCAATCCCGCTTCTGTTTCACACCTTTCGTACGTGCCAACGGCTTAACGACCGAAGTCATTATAGAACGTTGCGGATTTTCCGCGCGCACGAGCCTTGGCACATCGTGCTTTGTACAGCTGGTGAATTGCGTACGAGTGGGAAGTTAGCGAGGGTACCCGGTGCGGATAATCGCCGAGACAAATATTGAGCGCGGGAACAATTCGGGCGGGACTTCGATGTTATAAAAACGCAAAAATAAATCAATTTGCTGCGACCTTCAATTGGTCGTTGAATTCGGAATGAAATTGCGTCGGTCGTAGCACGAAAGTTGAATCGCTGTAATTTTTAGTTACCTTCAAAATGAATAACAAACAGAAAATTTCTGGCATTGCAAAAAAATAAGGGTGGATCTGACATGACAGCTTCACCGCATTCCCACAGTGTACGGTGAACATCCGTATAATACACGTAAAAAGAATTTTAAAAATCCAACCAAAGGAAACTAACGAAAAAAAAAAAAATTGTATATATTATTATGATCATATCGTTGCGTAAATTCCGTTTCAGGTGCACTGCATTCTCGTTTCTTCGAGAGCCTCGTCCCCGTTTTTCTTCCGTCAGGTTACAAACCGGCCGCCACGGAACGTTGAAAATCCTGTGAAACGCGAACGTGACTCCAACCGTCTGCGTGCATACGCGAAGGTAGAAAATAATAAAATATCACCGCCACTACTACCCTCTTTCTCACATCTTTCCATCGCGCTACATGCCCGGTTCTGACCGTACGGCAACGTCGGGTTTTTTTCACTGAGCTTCCCGGTTTCGTTACGACCTCCTCTGCGATTCAAACGGTTAGTCCTCTCCTCTCTTTCTCGCTCCCTCTCCTAACCATCGTGCTTTATGCAATTTAACGCAGAGGTTTTCACAGGGGAACTATGCCGAGAATTTATGGACCCACACGGCGGTGTTGCAATGCGCCTGTTCGCGTTCGTTCGCCTATAAGGGCACTACACTCCTCGTGCCTCCGTATTATGCGGTACTGTACGTGTGTACGTAATGTACACAGGGTCGTAGACTTCGAAACCAGTGGTGGTGAACGCTCGATGGGGTCGCGTCAGCACTCTCTTGCGCTAAACGTACCGGCAGCTTTCATGCGGAACATAATCTCGTTTAGGTACTCGTGAGTACGGAACGTTGTGTAGATGCGGACGAAGCTGCGGAATCGTAACCCGATAAGTAGCGCATTTGCTATAAAGGGGGGGGGGGGACGAAAGGAGGTATCGAATTCTAGTATCTCGTTATTTCAGGCTACTCAATAATTGCTAGATAAGAGTAGTTCTGGTTTCACACAACTGCAATTACAGTATTACCGGTGGAAAGTGCGAAACGACTATCATCACCGCGACCGCGAGCGGTAGAGGAATGGGAGAGGAAAGCACATGGCGCGGAGGAGCGTCAAAGAGAAGAGAAAAGAGCTCGTTGGTAACAATTATCTACATTGGAATAGCGTAAGGGCTGGGAACGGTATTCCGTGAGCCGGATACGTAGCTGCGGATCATCTTTCAACGATGAGAGCTTCGAGTATACCCTCGACCTATCAATTTTCCAGAAAGCACCACCACCCTCCGGGGGCTATACAGTCATAATTAAAAACGTAATTCACGTCGGGCTCCGATTCGGAGCCCCATATACGCCTCAACGCCCACGATATTAATGATAAGGACTGCGAGATTGATCGGTGCTCACTTGGTGCATCACGAAGGTTTATATGGGGTATTCCTGGGAATTTCGGTGACTTCGGACAGTTGGGTCAACATTTTTGACCCCCAATTTTTCTCATTAATATGTGTTGAAAATGAAGAAACACGTATTTCGGCGTTTTTTATTTTGAGCCTCCGCTTTTGAAATACAGTCAAATGAAGTTTTTGAAGTATTGACCACATTCGGTCATTCAAATCGATATATATCTACGCCCACATAGAAACACACGTACAGGCGCGCGCTTGCCGAATCTACGCCAATATTAAATTCATCGTGCGAACCATGGCTCCCTCATCTCACGCTTGTTTACATAATAACTCGTATAATTGTCAGAGGAATAAATTAATATTCATTGATTAATTCCGTTCGGATAATTCGCAAATCGTTGCGTTATTTAACGGCGCGTTCGTTAACCGCGATCAAATACCGAAAATTATGTACACCCGAATATAGCGAGGAAATATACCACGCGGAAAGTCGCACATAGGCGCTCGTACGATTCTACACCTCGCCCCCGCCTCCTTCCAACGGTATTTTCGATATGATTGACAGAGTAATAATGACGTCAAATGTAATTAAAGATCCATTTAACGTTGCAGCCGCGCGCATTGTTCATGTAAAATCCGATCTCGGCCGTCGGTAAACGTCACGAAATTTGAAACTAGCGCGGGTCGTGGGAACGGAAACGTGCCCCGACTTGCAAATATCCATCCACCCTCCGCTTTTTACGCTATTATTATTACTTTTTTGTTGTTTTTTTTTTTCACTCTGGACCGTTCTTGATGTACGTCGGTACGTGGGATAGGCACGTATGGAGCAACCGCGTAGCGAGTAACTCGTTTTTGTATTTTATTACGCCATCTCATTGCATCTGCAGGTGAGCGAGGGATACGCTAGAGGCAACCCCGTGGTTGTAAGAACTTGCGGTATATATGTATAGTTGTACGGTGGAATGTAGACACACGTATTGCGCGAGGTACGTGTACGCAGCCGAGAGAGAGAGAGAGAGGGAGAGAGATTGAGCCGGTGTGGAAGCTCACGGGGAGATCAAATATATACTCCCACCCGGTATATACGAGATCCGGCGGGTCTGTACGTGGCCGAGCGCAAGAAATGCGTAAATTTATAGCGTCTACGTGAGAAACGCGAGCCTCACTCGACTGGAGAGCTGGCTGATGGTGTACTGCAGCTTGATGGTCTCGAGATCAGCCAACACCATCGCTATCATGGGGCGCGACGCAAATGCTCTCTCGTAGCGTACAACAACGTTCCGACGTACGTTGAAGACCGAGCAACGCGCCGCATCTTCGCCGGAAATTCCGCAGCGAATGTTACAGTCACGTTTACCGGATATATATACCCGTGCAGCGAGTTGCACGGTGGAGCCCCCGCGCGTCGACCGTGTTCGTTTGTGCCTCGAAAGCGAAGAGGATATGCTCGGAAAGCGCCATTTAAATATTGATAAATTGCACGAAGAAAATAAGTTATTTCGTAGAGCGCCGGATGAAGCGCTCGCGGTACGATGAAAAAGCTTGGGGGTGGGGGGAAGGTTCAATCTCCCATTTCCCAACGGTACGTTGGATAATAAAAAGATCAATCTGACGTACCTTGCCGGAAGTTAAATGAATAAAAGTTTAAATCCGCTCGTCTTGGTTTACACACTGTTTTATGGACCATCGAGGGGGAACGGCAATCTTGGTTCTTTCTTCCAATCGAAGGTCCTATCGGGGCTCTATCGTCTTGGTTTTTTTTTTTTTTTCTACGTCGAGGAACGAAAGTTTGCCGTAAACGTGGAAGAAGAGCACGTTGAAAAAGCTCACGTCGGAAGTTGTGAACATTTTGGCGTCGGATAGAAACAGATTGAAAAAAAAATAAAGGGATTAATTGTCGTTGTGATAATCACCCTGTATTTATTATGCGATAAGGTGGAGAGATGCGACATTTTTTTACCGCTGGGGGTTTTTTTATTCTGGGAACAAATAACCACTCGCGGCGTTTGCAATCAGCGGCCCAGGGCGTTTTATCCTTCGGATAACAGGCTCAACCAATCAAGGGGATTACATCTTATGGCGGTGATATAAAGCTCGTGCCTGCCGCGCTTTCCGTGTGGCAGGCCCGCAAACATCGTGTGTGCGCTTGTCAGGCCGCCAAGAGTGCCACGGCTTTATCGCTGTGTGGCGTTGAACCTGATTGGCAGTGTGCCCCGGCAGTTCCTTCGACTCTCCGTGTGTGTACGACGTAGCGGCGGGAACCGATCGAGTCGTGTCGTGGATTACGCGTCGGAGGTTCGATCTGCAATCCCGACGTCAATTTCGCGGCAGCTATTACGGAAAAACGGAGAGATACGAACGATCCGATTGTGGAGAAACATTTCAATCGACTCAGAGGAATGATTTATTTACACTCGAAGCGGGGATTTGCAGCATTTGAAGTTTGATGACGACAATTACGTCGAGGTTGTCCGAGATAATGAAATTGGAATTTATTTAATGTCATACGATCAAAAAGTGATTAATAAACGGTTATTTATCATCGCAATAACGAAATTAATTTTAGATTTTAAGGTTGTATGGTGAAAAAAAATATCAAATTGTTCAATTCACATTTTTTTTTTATTTTTCGATTATGAGATTTTTTTTTATATTAACATTATTTTTTACACGTATGAATGAACTACTAGTGAAAAGTATGGTTGACAGAACTTCACCGAAAGTTATCCAATCTAAAAGAATAAAAAAGAATCTAGTAAAATAATGTAGTACCAATTGTCTGACGGAGGGATTTTATTCTTAAAAACACAGAAATTACAGTATTTTAAACTTTAGTATACAATCGAAAAAAAATTAGAATTCAGTAATTTATAAAATGTTGTCCAACGAAAAGATTAAGAAAACCTCTCGTCAGAATATAGAAAAAATGATTATCAAGATTTTTTAAAAGTTAAAAAATATTGAACATTAACTGGCCTTTCGTGCTGGCTCTGTCTAAAACAGAGTTTCAGAAACATAGAAAAATAATGTTAGCATTAAAAAGAAAAATGTCCTCATAGTTAAAAAGTTAATAAAAATTGTGAAATCAGCAATTTAATTTTTTTTAAACATATAACCTTTATAATAATTTTTTTAATTCACTCGGCTTTCAGCGCGCAGAGAAATACTGAGCCAACTGATAAATGCATCCAAATTCATCGAACCTTTTTTTTTACATCACGTAGCGATGTAGCAAAACCAAGAGTCGCTTTCAATCCCTTCGTGATACGAGTTTATGGAGAGACTCTTGGAATATATGGTTATGCGTCAAATGGGACGCAGTTATGTGCACATACGTCTGAACATATTAGATGCAGGTATTACGGGATATACATGGTCGAAGTTACTCCTGACTCGAGTTTCGAGTACCCAACTGGGAATCGATAATCGTCGTACGAATTCCCCGGGAAAGCAGTCGTCCTGAAGCGGCTGCAGCTTAATGTGCAGGTAACCGGGTAACCCGGAGGGTCTCCGGAGAGACCCGGAGGTTTGTCGTCTCGAAACGCGAGCGAATCCGTGGTCGTCGTCCGTTCGCCGAAGCAACGATGTGCCACGGGAATATTAATTTGCGGCTTAGACCGGTATTGCAACAGCAGCGGCAGCGTGCCTGCAGGCTCCCCGGCGATATCGGGTCCCTTTGTACCCCGATATACTTTTCTCTGTCTCCGTCGCAACTTCATCCCGTCAAACCGCTGGTTTCGATACCAAAAGGGCTTGGGAAACCGCATGTTTCGCAACTGACATGCTCGTACACACGTTTTTACGCGCAAATAACATCGGCTGCATTCAAACTTCCATCACGAAAATTGACGATGCGATTTTATGGATATTCATCGCGGCTTGTACAAACATTTTCCGTTTTTTTATCAATATCATCGCATATCAATGAACAGTTGAGTAACTCCAGGGACAATGTAGTTATGCATTTATGTATGGAAATGGAGGAACCTCGGAAAGAGAAATGATATTTGGAATTTTTTTTCGGGAGATCCGGTTCCAGCGTCGCCGGTGACGGTTTGGAGGAGAAATTGAAATTCGCTGGAGTCAAGTCGCGGTTTTGTTTTAAAAATGTGTTATTGATCAGCGGCAAAATTTTTGAGTGGCAGTTTGTACTAGTGTTGGGCAGCCTCTAAGTACAATCGTATTTGAAGTGACCAATAAATACCAATTACAAAAGTATTTTGGACTTAACAAATGTACAAGTACAAAGTGGATTTGTATACTGGACTTGGCAAATATGAAAGGACAAAGTACATTTGTACTTTGGACTTGGCAAACCTCCAAGTACAAAGCACATTTGACCTTTGGACTTGACAAGCCTGCAATTACATAGTAATTTTTTTTTACTAGGTGAATGAAACATTTCTAAGTATATCCTTATTTGACATTATTATTGCACGGAAGTACAGTATTCCTATGAATTGTTACTTTCCATGTTATATTAACTGTTTTGTACCATTCTATATAATTTCTAACGATAGTATATACTGCAAATAAACTTTTTCACAAATCTACAGCTCAGAAACTTAAAAAGGTAAAACGATACAAAATGGTGCCTAGTCAACTATAAAATACTTTTGTACTTTGTACTTCGTTACATCTCGAGTGCATATTCGTCCATCACGGGTTCGCACAAATTATAGAAACAATTATGATTAAATCAGTCATGTTGAGAGCTCTGGCGAGACGTGCAGTGGCAATTTCCGTTGAACGTTCTTAACGCGGTATCTCAAATCTGGCAAAGATCGAGGGTCGTTGCGAGGGTCGGGAATGACGATATCACGCTACAAGTTGGATATTAAGAGAGGTCAGCTTGGGAAACGTGCCCGAGCCGGGTGGCTCGCGTTTAAACCCGGTCGCCCGTACACGGCATAAGGTCTCCAAAAGCCCTTCGAAGTGCCGGGCAAACTCCGTGGTCCCGTTGAAACCGGAGTGGAGCCGATAAACGCCGAGGGATCAGCAGTTTCTTCCCCGGCGCCGCGAGAAATCCACGACGGAGCGAGGGCAACCCCTTCGTTTCCGTGCCGAGTTCACGGGCGAATCGTGGACTGCCGGGGATAAGTTATTTCGTTCCAATGGTCTGGCGAAGGGAGCAAAGTCCAATACGCTCGGGTCTTGTGAAACAGCACTTGATAATATCGCGTGCGAGTATTTCCCGAAAATACGTATTCACGGGAAAGAGCAGGATTACTTCTGTGGTGTGGAGGGAAAACACAGAATGTGTCTATTTTTCAAAAGAAAAAATTGATGAAATCAGATTCTTGTAATTTAGATTAAGGGGGCACATCTGTGCAGATTGCCGGAAAAATAGGTGAATTTTGGGAATTATTATCTCAAAAACTTTTCGTCCGATTGAATTCAAGTTAGTTTTATTTTAAAGTATATACATTGAGGTATGTTGACGATTTTTCATATAAATATATAGCGAGTTCCCAAACTTTAAACGCGTTTATCTCGAAACGCGCTTTTCAAAGTCGGTTCCCACTTTTTTT
The DNA here is from genome assembly GCA_963971145.1 of Sussaba pulchella. Classification (NCBI taxonomy): domain Eukaryota; kingdom Metazoa; phylum Arthropoda; class Insecta; order Hymenoptera; family Ichneumonidae; genus Sussaba; species Sussaba pulchella. The sequence goes on from OZ020170.1 coordinate 8,423,282, forward strand.
CAGATAACGGATTGACCGATTCCTTTGAAATTTGGACACATCATGCACGGATAGATAATGAAGTTTGGCACGTAGGATTTTTTTTAAACTAATTTATTTTTTTTATCAACCGATAAAGGTTGTAAATTGAGGTTAAAAAGTGAATTTCAATTTCAATCAAGCGCCATTTTGTGAAAAAAAAAAAATCCTACGTGCCGAACAGCTCAAGACGTTACACTTTAAGGATCTTCTTGAAATTTTTGTTTCAGACCACCCGACTGCGAGAAAAAGTGGGAACCGCAAACCGTGCCGACGACAAAGTTGTTTTACGCCGGCCAGAATAACAGCGCTCCCATTCACTATATATTCATATGAAAAATCGTCAACATACCTTAATGTATATACTTTCAAATAAAACCAACTTGAATTCAATCGGACAAATAGTTTTTAAGATAATAATTCCCAAAATTTACCTACTTTTCCGGTAATCTACACAGATGTACCCTCTTAAGATGGAAATGAAGCGAACGAAATGAATCCATTTGGTCGGAAAAACCGAGTATGCCCACCGTTTTTCCGTAAAAAAAAACAACACTCGTGTTATATTTTTCTTGCAAGTTCACCTGAAACTTCGTTATTTCGTTATAAAATTGGGTTATTTAACAATGTACAGTAGAACCCTTCTAATCGGAACGTGCGGAGAAGAACCACGCCCTACTCCTACATTTCAACGCCGGCAGTGATGGCATGAACAAGCGGCATGAGGCAAAAGTCCGTGCCATGCGAAAATGCAGCACCGACTGGTTTTATTAAACTTTTGACGCTTCTCTTGTAAAATATTGTAGGCTTGGGACATTTCGAGATACGATACTGCCAGTAGACGTGGTTCAGCGGTTTCCTGTAACCCCTGCAATCAGATTAGAAGACTCGATCGTTTCCGATTAGAGGGGTTCTACTGTATGCCCATTATTAATTGTCTCTCATCGGTAGGCAATACCAAATAGGTCCATCATTTGTAGGCAGAAGCGAATAAATCAAATAATATTTTATTTATCTATCAACCACAGTTTTTTTAAATTGAACAGAATGCTACCTTAAACAGTACCAAGAACTGACAATGAGTTCAACTTCATAATTACCGTTTTCAAAATCGATTCATCCACCGTGACAGAGCTTTCGCAACGTAAGATCATTATTTCCCGAAAACTCTTCCGATAAATTGATTCGATTTTGCCTTGAAACCACAGACATCCCAGACAAAAAATTATACATAGTCCATTTATCTATGGAATTGGGCGTATATAGTCTACATTATAAACTATATAATTTTTGGATATATTATTATATTAACGAGAATTCTATATTATTATTATCTTTGGAATTATTACATTTACTTTTGGATTTTCTTTTTTAAATTAGACGTAAATACACTATATATAAACTATATACGTCCGATTCCATATATAGTCAATATATATAGACCATAAATCATTTTTCGACCTGGGGTAGGAAGTACTTCATAGACATAAGGAATATTTATGTGCCTTTCATTGTTCGCCGTGAGAAGGTTTTAATAGTTTCACGATTTCTCTTTTATTCTCTAAACTTTCAACCTACGCGGATACGTTCCACCACGTATCCCACGTATCTCCAATGTACCAGTCGAAGGGTTTCAAAACGTGTCGACGATGGAAAGTTACCGGCGTTCGGATTCCCCCGAGCGGACGAGAACGAAAGTTTCGCAAACGCGTGTGAAAGAAAATCGGCAAGAGCATGTGCGAAAAAAGTTGTTAGCCGTGTGTGACCATAGTCGAAACGCCGGAAAAGCGAACATCGCGGATCGAACGACTTTTTTACACGGAGAAAGAACGTCACGTGCGATACACGTAACAATGTAACACAATTTATCTTCGCACTCGAGTTCCGCACGATTCCGGGTCAGTTTATTCTTCTCGCGGCTTTACGTCGGATGTTGAAACATTTCACACCCACGTACCGTTGCGAGAGTATGCGCGAGTGTGCGCGCGTGTCAGTGGCTCAGGATCGGAGAGCGTTGATGCTCGCTAATTCAGCGTTGAAAAGCACCGAGTAGCTTTCGAACGGGATCGAGATTGTTTTATGTGCTCCCCGACCTCGCCTACGTGGCACTGGACGCCGGTAGTATCATTCTCTGCCGTAACGACCACGCGGCGATAATAAATAGTTGCGAGATCACGCCAGAGCCGTGAGAATCATTAATCCCGGGGATAAACACGACTCGTTGGTAGCGCACACGGTGTACAGTGGGTTAGAGACAGGATGGAGAACGAAAGGTGTACCGAGGCGAGAGACGAGAGTATAGAGATCGAAGAGGAGAGAAACGGGTCCGGAGCTCGTCGGCAACGAGGGGCAGTCGGGCTTTGCGAGAATGCGAGTGCGCGACGAGGTAATCGAGATTAGACACGAGGGCTTATCGAGAATTAAGCGGCTTTACGGGAGCTTTGAAACGAGCCCGGCAAGGGCCATATATACCCACATCACCGTAACTAAACTCGCTTGCTACCGAGACTGCTCGTATGCGGCCGCGTTTACACGTTACTTCTGCTTACACGACGAGCTTGTACGCTCGATGCCGTTCACGACGTGTTAAAAAAAAAAAAAACGACGAGCACGCGCACACACGCACACGGAGCAGAGCAGAGAGACGGTGATATTCTTCTTGCTTAAAACATCGGTGGCTCGGTGTGGTAACGAATCTCGGGGGTTGTTTCAGTCGGTGGGCGATTGAGAGCTTGCGCGAGACTAAATTTCCGAGTCTTTAGTCTGATTTTAAGTGATGCAAGATTGAATGCTGAATAATTGACCATGTAAAGGGTTCGCCCGAAATACACCCCGAATTGAACTGCGATTATTTGTGTTGATGCAAACGTGACATCTACACAGATGAGGGGGATATTGTAAGGTTGTCGAAGCATTTATATATTCGCGCCTTTCGAGAATTGGTCTTTGACCGATATACGAAACCGTGATCTTCCGCGCATGCGGTTAATAATATTTATAATTGCGCATGCTCCGAAATTTATTCGACGTCCAAGTGACAAGTGATAGGTGTGGGCTTACTCTTGTTCTCTCTGGGAACGACGACCGAAGAACATCGACTGGAGCGTATATTGTCTATATCCGGTGGAGGAACGACGAAGAACACGTGGCGAAATGTCTTGGAGGAAAATCCACGTCTGCCAACTCGTTTCGTTCGAAATCCCACCGAAATCTTGTTCGTCTACATGATCTACAAACCCCCCAGAGGAGAGAGAGCCAACGATATTCGATAAACGAAAGATAAGTACCATTTTACATCTAAAAAATTCTTGGTGAAAAGAACAAATTATCGAACGTTTACGAAAAAACAAAAAATACGTTTCGGAGAGTATTTAATCGCATCTGAAAAATTATCGAACTATTAAATTAATCGAATTTCTATTTTCTATTTTATTGATGTGTGAATGTTGTATGTTTGCGTTATGAATTTTTAAGGAGCCGTCGTCGACGGATTATTTGTTATAAAATATACATACGTATAAAAAGAAATATTATATCAAATATCAGTCATATTAAATTACATTTTATATTAAATGCTTGTATTGTGTAATATCAATTATTTGTTCTAAATAAAATAAAGACGTAGCGAAATTATATAAATATAACCGAAATCGTTACAGTGATCTAAGCTGTGAATTTGATTACCAGAATCCTTTTGGGAGGAAAAGAATGGTTAAATTCACGGGTAAATCAATTCAGTTAGTTTTTCTTTTTCTTCACGATTTTAAACATTTCGCTTATCGGATAATGGTCCAATTTCAACGTCCCCGACGTCCAATTTTCAAGGTAAAACAAACGAAAAACGTGAAAACGCGCGAACAGGAGGTCTACGTAAAATTCAATTAAAAACCTAACACGTTTTCGCTGTGACCGGGCATCTCTGGGTGCCACGCCTCTTCGCCTTCAATCCTTTCGTGAAACAAGCGCGCACACGCGAGAGTTCCGCGCAATTATGCAAAAGCTCGGTTTTATTGTCAACCACGAATGCCCACGGGTCCATGGGGCGTTCGTCGTGGCATTCGTTTACCAACCGGGACCGGGCGACGAACCTGAGAGAATGAGATTTTTGTATCGCACCGTTGCAACTCGAAAACCGAGTCTAATCAAGTTGTGCTTTAATCACTGATTTAATTCGACGGTATTACACGCGCCTCTTTGGCTCTTGACCGTGGCCCGAGTGTTGCGCGTCATTTCCCGTCCTCTATCCGGTCCTCCGCAAGGTCCATAGTTGTACATCACGTACGTGAAAGCTATTCACGGCGAAATTTAAAAAAAAGAAAAAGAAAAAAGAATGTGCGTCCTTCACGGTACACGGTGCAATCGAATTTGACCTCGGATATTTGTTTTACAACCCGTTTCACACAGACTCGCTAAAATTATCGCATGAAAATTTACGCCCGGGATTTATCATTGAAGCCCCGGATTCGTCATCCCCTCGAACAATTCCCCCGTCCCGACCACCCCCAACCCCGCGACCCTTACCGCCGATTCGTTTGAACAGACCCGCAGCTGCACCGCGATAATAAATTTATTCCAGTTCAATGAGGTCCATCCTTCCCCTCTCTACCCGGTCCCCGTTACCCCCTCACCCTCGGCCGTGACTTCATCTCTATCCGCGTCACCCGTACAATTTGCTTTGCCTGTTCCCAACAAGCTAATGTCGCATTTGAAACAGACAAAATGCAATCTCCCACGACCTCCCGTCGTTTGAGTGGATGAAGGGCGTGTTGATCAGACATATTTAGTGGAATACACACAACGATAGTCCGTCACGGGCCACTCGGGCGCCTGTCTGCCCATTCGACCGGTCAACGTACAACGTATATACACGCGCACCCCGAGATCCGACAGCAACAGCAACGTTATCAGGGCGAAACGCATCCGCGCGATGTCCTGCTATCCGCAATAATATTACGCGGCGCCCTCTGTGTTCCCCGTCGCGGCTATGTATAAAGCACCGTCACCGATGCGACACCGGTGTATGTACGCTTGACTGGAAGAGCCTCTGCGTATAACAAGCTATAACTTTGTTGGAGAAGCCCGCTGAATTATTCATGACCAGTGATAACCTGCGACTTTCAAAGCACGTAGCGAGATAGCGAAGGCCGTACCTCGCTAACTCTCCACCGCGTACCCTCTGACAGTGCAGTTTTTTTTTCTTTTCCAACGCACACAAATCGCGTAGTTCGTGGATATTTAATGGGAATATACGTCGCAAGCGCGTTTCTTGAGAGCGGCGAGCGTCACTCGTGTTCCAATCTCGTGATATTATAGGTTGCATATTCACGCTGAGGGATGATCGTTCGGGGTCGTACCTTATTACGAAGTACGCGAAGGTGCTAGCTTGATTAACGTAGCATGAATTGATGGGTTGGATTTGCATGTTTGGATTTGTTTTGGAGGGGAATTTAAGGACGCGATTTTAGACCGTTTTGAAGATTTACTCCCCTCCTCCCGTCGCCCCTCCGATCCACCGTTCGCCCCCACTCCCCGTTGACTCCCATCGAACCACGATACGAAAACAATGAGATAGAGACGGTATACGAAGATCCGCACAAGGAGGAGACGCCGAGAATACGATTTTCCATTTAAACGTTTACACCCCATTTCAATCCCTCAGGATTTTATTTTCGAAAAGTTTTTTCTAAGTGAGCACCTGCTGTGTGACCCAAACCTCCATGCGAAATTTCAACTCTCTCTGTATTGCCATTTCGGAGATACGGTAACAATAGTTACAATTCATTCATTTTAAGGTCTTACTGGATGGGTATTGATAAATCGCCAAAAATCGTGGACATGTGAGGAATGATAGTCCTTCATAGAATAATAATACACGAATTATTTCAGAATTTTTCACAACATAATTGAGTAGTTACATATTTATAAATTAAACTTGGTTTCCTATGAAAAAACAGCTTGTCCAGACGTTAATGGTTGCAAAACGAATAGAACTAAATCCCCGTAAATTCTGAAAAAAAAAACATATCATATTGATTCAGGATCAACAGATTGATTACGCTAGGTTTCAAATGAATCGACTGAGTAATTGTCGAGAAATAAATCAAAGTAATGAGGAGTATCGCCGGAAATAGGGGAAACATTTGTATAGTCACTGACGAAACGTCAGTCAACCACGCCCCAATATCGTCGAATGCGACTTCCATGATTATGGCAAGTAGTAAATTGCAATTTCCAAGTGTTTATCTATTATCAGTTTAGTTACTTGTGAAGATAAACATGCGCGACATGATCTAGACTTGTAAATCCACGATTCCCCTATTTTGGACTAACTTTTTGCCCGACGGTCCATCCAGTAAGACTTTAATTCAAAAATCTCAATTTAATTGAAAACCCGCATGTTCTGTTACCAAAAACGTCATATTGTAGAATTGTTGACATTTTGTAAAACTATTATTGTACTATTCAACGTAACTTCAAGCGCGAATAATCGTGACTCGTATTCATCTTTCATTCTTCATTCTTGTTCTTTATATTATGTCCCCTCGACCGTCATAAGATGTTCCTGCGTAAAATGTCTTCCGTACAATTCCATATTCATTAAAATCTCAAAGAAAAACCAGGACACAATACCCAGGCGGAGTCGTGATTCACTCAAAGATGCCTGTTATTGCTTCGTTCCACGATAGCTTGCGCTTCGACATTGTCAAGGATGATCTAAATTGATAAAAATAAAATTAATAATGGTACCCCCTAGAAAAAACGTCATATCCACGATTCTTCAGCATATTTTTATTTTTACTTTTCTCATTTCCCATGAGACCCAGATTCTATAACCATCCGGTGTCCCTTAGAACTCTGCTCATCGGCGCTATTGTCAGACGTAGCTGAGAACAGACTCCGATGAAACCCACAGACAACTGCGTACCGCGCACCGCACGTGTCGCACACCCGAGTCCGCATTGAGGATTGAACTCTCAGAAAACTATTGTCAATGTCGAACAAGAGGACGAGCAGGACGAGCAAAATGATGCCTGGAAAGGCCGAACCAATAATTTCTCCTGTTCTAACTCATTCAAGGCAGTCTTCTCATGTGTATACCCATTATCGAGGTGACTTTTCGAGAATTCAATTTCGAAAAACGGTCAAATGTATAGTGTTAGTATTTCACAATGATATTTATATATGTTTGAATATCTGCCATTTTTTTAGAGGATTTTAATCGTCATTTTACAAGACATTTGATGTTGCGCGGGTCATGTCGCGAAAATTCTTTATAGACGGGCAATGACATTGCGGCTATCCTGGTCAACTGAAACAAAATTATTCTTTTTCATTATATCTTTACGAATGTGATTATCAAATGGCGGGGCTTCAAAAACAGTACTTTGGTTTTCATAATAAAATGTTCATTTCCCGTTGCCCGGAAAAATAGTAATCATAAAGCGATAAAAAAAACAAAGTCGAACGATAGCCCAAAATGTACTCTGCCATGTGTGCAAGATTGCAAGACGATCGGCCCAGTAGTTTCTGAGGAAACTCCACACTTGATTTGAAAACCCTTATTTTGAGAAAAACGCGTTTAAAGTTTATCTGTGTGCTTGAGGGGGCTGGGGGCTCTATACAGCCGCATCCGCTAAGCCTTCGTAGCTCAACAATTTTCACGAAAATCACTACAAAATTGTAGTACACCTTCTCAAGACTCCAAACTATAAGAATACGAAAGAAAAAATGATTTTTTTTTAACGAATCACAAGAGAAAACTACCTTAAGGCGCGCCGACCGAAAGACACTGCTCTTCTCGCTTACCCCCTTTGGTCAAACTGAAACGAGCTGCGCGCGGTACCATCTTCACCCGAACCGATGAAATCGATCGCACCGATGAGAACACAGTATGTCGGTGGCGCGTGGTCAACGGGGTTTCGATCAATGATTCCCAAGAGCACAAAAGATCTGATCAGAGTGTGAAATTTCTGGGACGGGGTGGCGATTGGGGAGGGCAGGAGACGACGTGTAGTACCCCGAGAGTCAGGTTCTCGTCACAACGACACGGGCACATACGAGAATGAAAGAGGAGTGCTTCGCTATTCAATCTGATCGAAGGGTGGCATACCAAACACTTGAGATGCAAGATATATATACCCCCGGGGACCAGATATAACCACTCCCGCTTGATCATTCGAGATTCGAGTGGGATAAGAGAAGGGGGAGGCAAGCGAATGTCGAAAGGTGGAACGAGAACACAATTGAACCGAGCAAACGGAGCGCGCAACCGCGTTTTACCCCCGACGCAAATTGTATACCTATCTCTCGGCCTGCACAGGACAGAAGGGTTCGAGGGAGGGACGGAAGTGAAAAGAATGCTTCTTGAGCCAAAAGAATGTTTGCCATCGAGCTAGAATTGTCGGCGAAAGGTCGGGAGGGAGGGGGCCTATCGATTGCAGTGTTTATGTGACACGTTTCCTGCTGACGCTGCTCGTCACCTGGTAAAAAGCTCCCAAGCCAGTCGATTGTGGATATTACCTTTTTTTTGTGTTGAAATTTCACGATGGAAATTGACAGGTGCCGGTGAAATAAGCAAATTTAATGAGAAAATTCGGGAGAAATGAGGAACATGAATCAACTTTTTTGATTGTTCTTTTTGCCCGAAAGTTGTGAATATTAAATTAACACCGATGAGAAAAGCTCTCGAGACGTTTGGTGCCCCTTAAACTTGCTTCTCACCCCCAACGTTTCCGACCTGAGCCGTCTATTTTACTTTTTTCTTTCTTTTTCAAGATTGTATTATTTCCGTGCAACTACTTAAAAGCTCGAACGGCGATACATACCCGAGTACGCCGCGACGGAAGGCCAAGTGGCGACGAAGTTCCGCAAACTTTTTCTCGTTACAATTAAATTTCTGTAATCGACCCTCGGCGAGAGTCTCGAGTTCCGGGGCGCGGAAAATCCACGACTTTTCTTTTACTCTTTTTGCATCCAAATGTCTCACCATATTTTCCAGTAAACTTGCGTCATAGATCGACGGAAAAAGTCCAAATAAAAAAAGTTAATTCATCGACACGATTCGGAATCTGGCGTTAAAATTTTGGTTCCAATTAATTCTCTTTGATTTTTTCTAAACCTCGATCTAATACTGCCACTAGAAGCTCGGACGAGCTTGCACTTTTGTTTCAAACCAAATTTCGAAACCAGGCCAAAGGTCAAAGACTTCGAAAGCTCGTGGCAACCGGAATATAATACTGCATACGTGACAGCCACAGATATACGCGCCCGTACCTTTCGTTACGTACAGTTTAAGGGATGATCGGAATTTAATTCGAATCGATTTCCACGTCGTCCCAACTTCTCCGGAGATTCATGACCGTTTCGCACACGCATCGACCTCCCTCGTTCTCGAACGACGTATCGCAATCGTACACACACACACGCGCGTAGTCACCGCGGTGTGCTCGAGAATAAACTCGTGCCCGTGTGAATGCACGATTGAACGTCCACGGTTCGCATCGATCGTAGGAAATTATTGGCCGAAGCCGGGATAATGGTGCGCTAAGGGTGCGCGTATCCAACCTTGTTCCAACACGTGCGATTCTCACGAAAACGTGTTTCACACGAGATATAACGATCGTACGGACAACTAGACACGATTTCAAACCTTACCCTCTTTTCTCTAGCTCCGCTTTTACCTTGTTTCACACATTTTTCTTCGACTATGGTCCACCGTGGAAAACCGTTGAATCTCGTCTCGCTTGTACGTCACACGACTGAAAACGTTGAGAACGATTCACACCCGAGATATCGGTTATTCCTTCGGCCGTTACGATTCCCCGACGATGAAAATAATACACCGTCGGTGAGAGATTGCTGAGAAACGAGGTTGCTCAAGACCCGACCGTGGTACGCGATTGCAAAGAGAAAAGAAAACAATGAAACAGTGATTTCGTCGCTGCGAGACTTGTAACAAGACCGTATCTGCGAAAGCTTCGTAGCTAGTTTCCGGTACCAGTGTCAATTTTCTTCTGCTTCGTTTCTTTTGATATTGGACCGGAGAAAACCGAGAGGGATTGAGAGGGTCGAAGTGGGGTTGAGGATAACAAGAGGGAGCGAATAAATGAGAAAAGAAGCCTCGAGAGGCCAGACGTTCTGTATATACGTATAATGTACGAATAGAACGACAAAGAAGAAACGACGGACGAAAACGAATTTCATAGACTTCGTGGAGGGTGCGAACCCGGGTCGAGTGGGGCACGTAGTGTCGGTGGTGTGGCGGCTTGGCGCAATTTTCGAAAATCCGCAGATTTGCTCGACGAGTCTTTGGAATGCGAGATGTACTCGCGTCCTGTGGGCTGAGACAGAATCGATCGAACGGAAACTTTTGCGATCGTTGGAACTAAGCGTCGAATCAAATTTGACCTCGCGCTGGTGTAACGCTAATTGTTGCTTGAAGCTAATTGACAAGGCTTTTATTTGAAGTAGTGAAGAATCTCGAGCGGGAAAAATATCGTCACCGATCCTGGTAATAAAGGAAACTGGACGTACCCGTGGAATATATTTATTCTGTGAAACAAGGATTATCCGGTGATCTTGGAAACTAAAGAAATATGAGGAATTTAAGTATCTCAATTTATTTAATTCAGACCAACTTGTGGCAGAAAATAATAGTCATGAGTTATTAGATTTTCGGGAATACGAAATTGTGATCATGTTTGCCTCAAATCGGTCAGCAATTAGTGTAACCTCGTCCGGTACGAAGTAATATTATTTTTCTCGCCAAATCTGTCAATTGTTTTCATTTTGGTTGAATCCAGCCGGATAGCGTCCTGTACTCGATATTCTCTCGATTAAACAAATGTTCAACATGTGAATCACAATTGTACGAACATTGATGGATCACACAAACACTGGAGTACTCAATGCAAAGCGTGTTAACACGGCTACGTGTTACATCAATAGCATCTACTATCGTTGATTCTGATTCTACCTGCTAATACCGCAGGAATCGAAGGGATTCAATATCGTTTATCACCTCCGAAACAGTTCACGCCTCGATGGATGCGTAGTCGTAAAATACAGATCGCTGCTTTGTGGCGAAGGATCTGTCTAATTTAGAGGGATAGCGAGAGAAGAGAGAGAGAGAGAGAGAGAGAGAGAGAGAGAGAGAGAGAGAGAGAGAGAGAGAGAGAGAGAGAGAGAGACAGAGAGTGTGATATGTTCCTAATAGATCTCGCTATTGTGCAAGAAGCGTCTCATATATACATGTGTCACGCGTGTGAAGAGCAGATATCGTCAAAGGCGTCTGTTGAGGCACTCTCGGCCAATCCGAATACTCCACAGCTTCTCAAGCTACATCAAATCTATTCATCAATGACTGACTATCGATTCTGAGGCGACGACGTGTGATACAGGAAGCCATACGAGGTGCCGTAGGGCCGTCTAGTAGATGCACCCCGCACTAATCAGACCGCGACTAGCACTCTGTCTTCACTGCCTATAACGTAGAATGATAGTATCGGAAGCTTATTGGAAGATCTATTTATACTTGGTGTGAATAATGCCTGAGATAATCTCGTCAACGACCCAGTTATCAATGCAAATCTCGAATATTACAGCACACAACAATATTTTGTAACCAGCACAATGTTTAACTTGATAAAAAAAATGTTGATTACTATTCCGACAGATGGTGGCTTATGATTCGGGTGATTAATTAACCTTTAGTATGCAACAGGGGTCCGACTCCGCCCACGTGGTGCATTCATCACATTTTCATTTGTTCATTTGATTAAATTGTTTGAAAAAATGATTTCTTCATCAATATAACGGTTGATCCTTATGCTAGGATAGTTGATAACATTTCATGATTCTTTATACATTTTTCCGATCCCTTTGGAGTAATTTTCAAAGCGCTGAAACGTACACGAACCCTATTGCGATGTAAAGGTGCCAAAAAACACGTTGCCGACTAAGGGTTAACCTCAATGTTTTGCATCGACCGACACGCTGACTCGGCTCCTCAATCAAGGACGGAACAAAAAAAAAACCCCCGATGGCGTTTAACATAAAATTTATTTTATTTTTCTCGTCGATGGGTCGATCAACCTCTCATCCTCGTGATGCATGCGAAAGTTTCCGATTCACCGGCAAAAAAGGGCGAGTAAACGATAAAACCGATGAGGATGTAGAGAGTCTAGACGTACGCACATACCAGTTACGACGTTCCGTGTCGTTATATCCATAGACAGCGCAAGTAGGGACATGGCCACGAGAGATATAGACCGAATTGGAATGCACCTCACGTCCCGATGGATTTTGCATGTTTGACCCGAGGCCACGTCGCAGCCCTTGCACAGGTGCCCCCCTCCCCTTCCCCGCCTTCGTCCTGCCGTGCAGTCACAGGGCAGCCGTTCGCATCGTACATACAGCTGGGTACACATTGTGTGTCCCCCTTCTCCCGTGTCTGTGTTCGCGGGGGAGGACGGGGAAGGGCGAAACGGGAACGGGAAGGTGTCGGATGAAGGTGTCGGATGAAGGTGTCTTCCGCATCACACATACTGTAACATCGACGAGCAACGAGAAACTGAACGCTCCGGCGCGTTTCATATCGTCGGTTCGCAAGCCTGCAGCGACGCCGTGGAAGTACGAGCAAAGGTGCTCACGCTTGCTCGATAAATCCGCTCGTTCCAGAGCGCACTTTCAGGGTGTGGACGACGCGAACACGCGAGGAACACGAGACGGGAGTGAGGAGTGAGTGGAAACGAGAGAGAGAGAGAGGAAGAGGGAGGAAGAGAGACCATCGAGACTTGTGTAGCATAGTCGAGGTACATGAATTCGACTCACCGGAAACCGTTAAAACTCGACGCCAGCTTGCATACAGTGTTTAGCGGATAGAAAGACCGTGCTTTCGGTATATATGCGGGTAAAGCCGAGTATGGAGTTCTCGGTGAATGAATATACGTCGCAGCGAGAACAGACGATACATGAGAAAGTGATATTATCACGCGTGTCGTTTGATATCACGATAAATGGAATGATCTTGTTGCGTTCATTTCGTTACAGTATTAAATCCTTCGTGAATCTTGAATATGCGGAATTATTAATTTCCACTTTGACAAATGGTAGAAAGTTTTCGTCAAATCCATTTCACCGTTCTATTTACAACAGCTCACCGAATTCTTAAACTCTCGGTGCTAAATCTTCGGGCAAGGCGAGCTTTTAGGTCTTGCATAAACGTGCGAGCTTTCCAATGTGAAAATAAATGTATTATTCACAATTCATACGTCTTATTGAGTTGTTATTTATTACGCGAATGCAACAACATCGAGTGTAGCAAGGCGAAAGAGATGGAGAAAACTGGCTGACGAGAGCGCAGCGTGTGCTGCAACAAGCTGCAAACACGATAAAGTATCACGCGCGGTAAAACCCCGCTGCGTTTCTGGGTCTGGGTATGGGATGGTACGTTATAACGGTGAATGAGAAAGGGGCGGGGGGACGAAGTGAATTCGGTTAAAACTCGAGGAACTCGTAATAAGGTTCTGGAGAGTGGGAGGTAAAGGGCTTGCGCTGTGGCGGAAGTACGACGTACGGACTTCTTCACCCTCTCGCTCGTCTCCAGCATCTCCTGCTCGTGGTACATGGATATATATATATATATATATATATATATACATATGGGGCATTCCATGACAAGTCGATCAAGTTCTGGCGGTCATTTTTTAGATCGTTTTCATAATTTTTTATTCGAAAGTACTCATGGAAATAAACGAGCCCAATTTTTTTCAAATAAAAAAAAAATATGTTTTTTGAGATTTTTTTTCTAAATAAAAAAAATTTAAAAAAAAGAATGTCCGTTTTTTTTCGCCTAAAAAAATTCACAGAATTCTTATAAATTATAAGGAAATTTTCAAACGCAATTGCAAGATGGAGCTTTTAAAACCAGCGGAGAAAAAAAATAAAAATCAAAAAATTGTACACGTGACAAATGCAGCACCAATATTTCTTGGCGAATTTTTTGATTTTTATTTTTTTCTCCGGTAGTTTTGAAATCTCCATCTTGCAATAGCATTTGAAAATTTCCTTATAATTCATAAAAATTCTGTGAATTTTTTCCGGTGAAAAAAAACGGACATCTGTTTTTTTATTTAAAAAAAAAATGTCAATAAATATATATTTTTTTAATTTGACAAAAATTGGGCTCGTTTTTTTTCGATGAGTAATTTCGAATAAATAATTACGAAAACGATCTAAAAAATGACCGCCAGAACTTGATCGACTTGTCATGGAATGCCCCATACATAACTATGTAATATTATATATTATATATCTATATAGCCACGTGGCGGGTCCGTATATCGGTAGGTACCCGAAAGCTCTCTCGCGCAATCCCAATTTAAAACGGGCTAGCGCCAGCACCGACGCTACGCAGCATACAGACCCGAGCCCGATAAATCGCCGGGCGTTAATAAATTCCGATTAGCGTCCGGACTAAAGCGTCGTGGAGCCCGGCAACCCCCTGCACACCCCGGCTACACCCTCGGCACAGCCGAATTTATAAATCTAATATCGCAATAGTTTCCGCACAGCTCTGTAAACTCTCGATGTGTTCGACTATTGGGACTTATAAATTCGGTATTTAGCGACGTTTGCCGAAGGAGGAGGGTGCAACGTTCCGGCTAGACGCCGTTTCCCATGGAAATACATGCGAATATGCACTTTTTTTTTCATCGAATTTTTTTTCCATCTATTCGCGCATGGTGAATATTTTTTTTCTTTTTTTTTGTTTAAATATATTTTTAGAAAGGTGAAATATTCGAGGGAAAGAATTAATTGTGTAGATATGGCAAATATGCGTCGAATGATAGTATTTTAATTGCAATTGAAGAAGATAATAACGCGAAAAATTGTGATGACGAATGGTAATTAATTTTTGAATATTTCGACACATCGTTATACGCATCGAAGAACACGTTTCGGTTCACGAATCGCTATGGTTATATTACAATTTCGTTTAATTAACGAATGCATATCCCTCTGAAGCCGCTTGATGGTTATGTGGGATTCGGGACGAAAATTCCGAAGGCAAAAGTTACGAAGAACAAAAGATACGTAATTAACGTACAACGTCAATTTTTTTTCGTCCTCCTGTTATCAGATATTGCAACTGCTACATGTTAATTAGTTCTGAGAGTATCAATACCTCAGCTTCATCGAAAAAAGTGATAGCGAGACTTTCAGGCTTTTACAAAACAAATATTTATATCTGCATTCGTAAAAGCAATTTTACAGATCTATTTTTCAATTCAGCTTTTCCGTACAGCGGCGCAACCTATTTTTGTTACCGACTAGCGAGCTTTTTTTTTCCGGACGAGCTTGACGAGCAATCGTCCATCAGTTCCGCCTCTCGAAGTTCGAACGAATGTCTCCGCCTGTACATTCAAAATCCGATAAATCGTCTTGCGATCGTAAATTACTCACGATAACGACACGGAGAATCGCAAAAGGTATCTCGTGACGGCTCTTGGACGTTCATTTTTACGGCTCGCACACGCGTTCGTCGCCCAGAGGGAACCCATGACGTCTCCGTGTGTACGCAGATCGTAAGTCAGCCGCATAGGCCTGTCAAGTGTTCGAGGAGTAATATTTTACCTCCGGTCTCAAGAGTCTTCCCCGCGCGGTGATGTCGGGGCGAACCGAACGGTTCTTCGCAATATTTCAACTGTCGAGGTGCGTCGAACGTCGACGACGGCGGCTGGTTTACGAATCCACGCCCGGAAACCGTCGTCGCCTTCGTGTAATCTGAGATTTGCGTTACACGACGTGTCGCATCGGAAATCGCAACGAAATACATTCGACGGCGATGTAACACGATTCGATTATTCCCGTCGATCATTCTATCGCAATCTACTGTCAGAGAAAAGGTTTCTTGAAAAATAAGCGAAGAAAGAGCAGTGAAAAAAAAAAATTCGTTCGAGAAAGAATGCATGAAAGACTGTGCAAGTAGATGAGGTCCGGCTATGGTCAGACTGAAGTGCGGTGCTCGTCAAACGGTCGGTTGAGTTGTCTACTCGTCTACCTCGTATTCTCGGTGGATCGCATAAAAATTTCATCGCCCGTGTAGTCTAGATAAGCCTTTTTTTCATATTTTTTTCATAAATATGAAGAAAAAAAAACCGAAATCGGGGGTGGAAAAAGTAAGACAATCTTTTTTTTTTTCATAAAGTTTCGAAGCACTTTGTCGTTTGTTGTCATTGCGCAGCTCCGAGGACTGAACGTAATAGTCGGTTATGCGATTTGTCGGGGTAGTTGCAGCAATATGCCGTGGGATGGTGGACGAATATCGAGGGTACACATATCCGCGAGAGATATGTTTTGCACCCGGCTCTTGCCCGTACTCGTCAAAATCCATCCCTTCTCGTTGTTATCTTCGTTCACCCGGGTATCGCGGTTGTTTTACAATTCAACGAGAGAGTTCGAGTGACTCTTTTAGGTATTCAGACGGTGGTGTCGAGGGTGGACGACGTAGACGACGATGGCGACGACGACGACGCCCACGGGCGAAGGTTGAGAGGAATGCGGGACTTCTTCGGGCGCCTGCAGGACGCCTCGAGGCCGCACAAAACAGTTGGACGTAAGAGAAGAGGAGGTGGCTGTGTAAGTTGCAGCGGCACGGAGAGCGAGAGGTACGACTATGGGAAATGAAATAAGACGGTGAATGTGGATAGAACGTAGGGTACAACGGCACGAAGACTGGAAACTAACGCTTCGGGCACGAATACAATTATAAGAACTCGAGGGAAACAGCGATGAAAACGTGCCGTACGCCTCTGGCGTGGTTCGCGACGCCAACGTCGAACAAAGAGCCCAGAGAGAAAACACGAAAATTGTGAAAACTCTTTACGATGAAGAGAAAAGAGAGAGAGAGAGAGAGAGAGAGAGAGAGAGAGAGAGAGAGAGAGAGAGAGAGAGAGAAATAGAAAGAGAGAGAGAGAGTGAGACAAAATTCACGGGTCGATGATGACTCGAGTGGAAACCGGTGAATTGTACAATAAAAAAAAAATTAAAAAAAAAATACATAAATGAAAAAAGTCACGAGAGAAGTGGAGAAACGGGGTTGTTCGATCGTCCCGGCGACCCAACACTCGGCGACTTAATTGCATTTACATTCGTTTTGGTTTTTTGTTGCGCAGATGGTTTCGCGTAATTTCACGTTCTTGAACGTGCCGCGCTGTTCATTTGCGTTTGCCCCTGTCACTGACCGAGAAGGTTTATTGGCAAAGGGCTCGCCACCTCACCAGGCTCCCGGTCTCGAGCACCAATATCGGACGAGTGACAGCGACGATGAAATAAACGAACGTGGACAAAGAATGAAAATGGTCGAGTATACGCGAGAGCGTATACCGTAGCCACTTTGCAGCGCCACCTTTTCGCGGGACTGGCAACGAATTAGAGTTTCATTTGTCTGAAGTTTCCACGTGAAAACGACGAGCCAGTTACTCTCTCGAGCTGTTCAACGTACGACGATTAACACTCGCGTACGTCGTTGAAACAAAATTACATTTTGTTCCAACTGACGTGAAAATTGCTGCGTTTCATTAAAATTCTTTTGCCCCACTGGATCGCTAATTGCAGGGTAGTGCAAATATTCATTCCGACGAATGCAAGCTTGTCAACGACGCGAACGTTGTTTGAAAGTTTTGTTGATTCGCGTTCTGACTTCGAGTGTGTTTTATGAGTGAGCGGATTCAGAGACGATGGCTAAGAGAATGTAGAACCAGTTGCGGAGATCAACGAAACAAAGACGTTTTTCTGTATCTTCATATCCTCGTCCACGTGATTAGTTTCTTTTTAAAGATCTGCCAGTGTTTGAACTTCGTTTGATAAAGCCCACGATCCAGTAATTGCAGTTTCATCCACGAGTTCGCATGACAAAAATCTCGGATTGCGCTAACGAAACGTATTGTGTACTGTAGAGCTGAACAAATCCGACGTTGCGTCGAAGCCGCTGCTTAGTGACGGGCAAAGGCCGATAATTTGTCGAATCGCGTAACCGGATTCTCACTTTTCACTGCATCCGCGGTACACTCATCATCAATAATAAAAACAAATAAAAAATACAAATATAACCAACAGTGGATAATCACCGGGAAAAATTGACTCCAACGTGGACAATGTTTTTTTTTTTTAATTTTTTTATTGCGACCACGCAAGCGTATGTGATACAAACAACGGGGAGTTCGAAACTAGAAGCTCGTTCTTTAGTAAAATAATGCAGCACGACGATGCGTCGATATTAACGTTGGACGTGTTATCCGATAACGACGCTGGGCCGCGTAACGCATTATGTAATGAACGAGTAACGGAAAACCCATGGATAATGTATGTACAATGCGACTTTGTTCGTTTCGGTTTTAATGCGAGAGGAAATCGCAATTCCCCTAATTGCCCGACGGTTTATCGTTTCAAACGTTGAAACGGAATAGTCGCGAAACACGCGGGTAAGCTCGCGGCTCATTGATTTTCGAATCCAGCGAAATAATAAATAATATGATTCCGCATGCAATAATGCGAAAGCGTCGAGCACGAAAGCAAAGGCCTGTACTATTAACGTGGCACGATTAATCCCATTTAGGTGGAAGGGCGTATATCACGTGGGTGAGCAACAAGTATTATATATTTATTAGTACGCGTGACCGCGTTCGAGGCTAACAAGGCCTATCCCCACACTCGCGTCGCGAGAATACTAATACTCTCGATTCATGAACGCATCGTCGTTCGTGCAACCGCGCCTTTGCACGCACGGCGATTCGCTCGTTCTCTCTCTCAGGCTCGTTCAAGCAAAATCAATTTCCGCGGAAATGGTGCTTGGTGAAGTCTCTCTGGTTCCGAATAATAGCGATGATGATAATGTTGATAATACCGGAAGCTGCTGACGATAATATTGAAACGATATAGAAAGGAATACGGTCGGGACAGCGTAGTTGGGCTGCACTGCCGCAATTAATAGGCTAATTGTGGGATTGAACGGGTTAGTGCCTTGATCCCTTTTGCGCGCATCCCTCGTCCGATTCAATTTGGATAGAACGCGCCGGCGGCTTTATCCGGAAACCCGCTCGCTCTTCGGCTCGTTCGGTCTAACCAGCCTCATAACCAATCCACCCGTCTCGTGTGTTCCGTTGTTCGTACTTGTATAAGCGTGACAAGAATTTAACGGGGGAAGGAGAGTTTCGGTTATCACGCGATTAGTTCGCACGAACGCAATCGAACGGCACAACAGCGGTGCAGTTCGAAAAGCTCGAACCGATTTGGTCGAAGGTCGGAGGCGGAATTGGAATAAGCGGCGGCTATGCGGCCGGATAGATCGGTCGGTGCCGGGATGCATCGAACCACGGGGGTTGGGGTGGAAGGGCAAGCGGGGTGGAAGGCTTAAACGTGGTGTTACCACCCCTATCGCGACCACAGCGTTCGTGCTATCAATGAGCGCGTCTGTATCATGTACGCACGCGGGTGATCGGCTGATAGGTTACGGCGTTCGATGCGACGGTCGGTGAGACTGACGAGAGCGGTCTCCGCGCCCTCATATAATGAAGATCGATTGTAGGAGGGCGGACTGGTCGCGGTGCGCCGATCGCACGTGCTGAGGCTTCGCCGCAGGGACAGGGGTCGAGAGCTGGTGCGAGAGCCCATAGGTCATAGGCATATGGATAGCACGGGCGAGATGTGCGGTTCGAGATCGCGATATATCAGGATCGGCGCAATTTGGGGTAACCGATTTGGTGGGATATTTTTGACATTGCCGATGCGGGATTTGTCGTAGCAACGCTTATGTCGAGGGGGAAGGGCGGAGGATTTGTAAAGGTGATTGTTTCGATTTATGCGTGCCATGAAATAATATTTCCAAACCCAAGAGTACACTATTCTTGCGATCAAGATTTTCGACTTTTGGTTTCGACGACAGAAGGCAAACGTTGGCTTTCGTATATGGAATCCTAGTTCGCATTCCTCGAAAACTTTCGCCCGTCTCCGATCTCCGCGGCTTACCGAACCGTTGACCAGCGTTGGAAGGTCTCAGTTATGCAAAAGCTCCCGAATTCTAAACGTCGAAGCTCCAACGTCTCGAGGAATAAGGTTCGAATTGCCACGTTGTAATCGTTCAAAGTCGCGCGTCACGAAGACGGTTACTAATCCGAGCTAAGGAAACTAATAAAGAAAATTAATGCGCGTCGTATTAGTTCGAATTTCGATAAAAGCTACGTGTGATCGCCGCTGACAATCAATACATTTTCAATTTATTCTTGTAATATCAACGGTGTCAAAATTATTTTGCGACCATTCTGCTAACTGCATTTTCCTCACTTTTTTCCCCCTCGACCGGCAAAAAATAGTATTAAATGTGATTCCACGAGTTTCGAAGGGCGTGCGCGATCAGTGATTTGTAAAATCAAATAATGGGTGGAGAACATTTTTTTAGAGGGTGGACTTTTGAGCTTACAAGATTTGCCGGATGTGTGACGAAGGGCTGATTTTATTATGGAGATTGAACCGGAGGATGGCGAACGCTTGTGGAGGAAGTAGTGAAATAGCGGTGCGTGTGATCCTGTACGGAGGAAGGGTCTGAGTCCTAGAACCGCCGACGGCGCTGGAATCCTCACTGGAGAGAACAATTGGCGATGCAGTACAAAATAACACATTGGCAAGGTCTGCCCTTCCAGTGATCACAGCCCTACGCGCAGTCGAGCTTGATTGAGGCTGCAGGGAAGGAATTTTTACGACCTCTTCATTATCCAGAGAGCCACGACTCGATTGGATAATCGAAGTTTCAGTTCACGGTGAACATAGAATCGGCGGAGGACTGTTTGGGCCAATAGGAATCCTTTTATTCTACGGCTTGGAAGGGGAAGGGTTAGCACCCAATACTGGACTTTGTTGGTTGACCCTGAAGAAATTATTGTTTCGGTGTGGATAACAAAACGTTTCTCTCGACGTGACGCGCAACAAATGCATTAAAGTCGCGATAATTCCAAGCGAGGTGATGAATAACTTGATTGCCGCGTGCAAACAATATTTTCAATTATATACAGCTCGTGTTTAATATTATTGCCCGAAACTTTTAATTGGTTATTATAATAATGGCATTTTGTGGCTCCACAAAACTTTTTGGAAACTGTTGCAGCAAATGGGTTCGACCATTTTTTTCTCTCCTAATTATGTCGCCAGAGTTAATTAATTTGCTAAAGCTGCGTGGTTGCCTATCGAGCCAAATCTCTATAGAGTGGCGAAAGTCTCGCATCGTATCTTGACAATATTGCGATAATAACCCGTTAGATTATTTTTTTCAGTGCATTTTTTCAGAGAAATTTAACGTTCTGGCTCGTCGAAAACTCGTGAGAAAATTTTAAACTCCTCTTTACGCTCAAAAATCGTGATTCTACTCTCGTGCTGTGAAAAGATTCAATTTCAAATATGGGATATAAAAATTCCACGATTTCCGCGAGCCAGCACCTTCGTTCTTCGCTGCTGTATTTGTTCTATGCGGAAATCTATTTCCTCTTATCGAAATATCTGCGGTACATTTATCGCCTCAAAGAGCGTTGATGCAGGAAAAAGCGTATTCGATATCGTATTTCCTATATGCGAAATCGACAGAACTCCACCCATTGCACGTCTTCCGAGCTCGTTGTGTGTGCGGCGCGTCTTGTTTCCGGATATTTCACTGTATATGTTTTCAACCGGGTCGTAAATTCATGGATATTGTCGATATCTCGATTCAGCTCTGTACTTCTTGCTTCTTTTCTCGATGCACCGACTTCGGGATACCGAAAAAAAAGCTGTTCCGCACGTATGCCGTCGATTCCTCGTTGACGAAGGCTCGAATCAAAAGAGAAGCATCACGTACTCTCCCTCAAGATCGATCGAGTCCTCGAACTTATGGCATCTCAAGTGCAGTTGCGCAAACCTTCGATGATTCATGGAAATCATTTCACCGAGAGTGTGAAAAACCCGCACGAAAACGGATCGTTCATAGAAACGCGCCATTACCTCCGCACTCGCGGTTTTTCACGTTATAAACCAACGTTCGACCAACGATTCGAAATCCCATTAGCACAAATGATAGAAAATCGTTCATCAAAATCGATATAAATCGATAAAAAAATACTCAACGTTGCAGAATTTTGCCACAATATTAAATCCCGGATATTTCCGTTCATCGACGGAGACCGCAATTTAGCCACCATGTAAAAACACAAAATAAAGCGAAATAAAAACGTTTTTTACACTTTTTTCACGATAAATTTGTTTTTCTTTTTTAGGATTAATTTGAGGATGTACAGATCGGTGCCCGGAATTTAATACCGAACGGGCTCGAGAGCCGATTATAGGAGCAGAATAAACACGAGACTGGGAGTCCACCGATCGGTACGCAGGACATCGTTGCAATTGACGTGAGCATCCAGCGATTGCCCCCCTCCCCCTCTCCCGCCCCCGTCTAACCCTCTGGCATCGTAAAGCTCGTTGCCCGTACCGCGATATTCCCGCCCGTCGGTTCGGATAAAGGACAGAGCGGAAAATCGTCGTGTGTTGGGCAGTCACGCGGGAACCAAAGACCCGTCCGGTTGACCGGCCAATCATGATCCCACTCGTTGCCTGAACTAAATAACAAAAATGTCAAATCGAATATCTTCTTCTTTTTTTTTTTCGTGCTATACGCGTATAACGATCAGATCCGTTCTCGATGAAAACGAACCAAAACGAAAACAGGGTTTGATCCTCGATCTCCGAACCATCGCGAAGCGCAACGTGTACGAGGCTTCGCCCTCCGGATTTGCCGCGAACCGGAGAATTTCCAATTCCGGTAATTCGGTGCTCGATTGATCGTGGATATATGCGTGGCAACGTGAAGCAAAAGGGAGGGATATCGTTGGAATCGTGCGTGGAAAGCGTTTCGAAGGGAATGCATGGGAGGGAAGAGATAGGGCGAAATAGGCTTGTGTTCGTATTGGAAACGTCATATCTATGTGTGGACGGTTGAGTTACGGGGGGGGGGGGGGGGGGTGAATTGAAGAGCGATGCGTGGATGAAGGTACGGGAGAAGAGCCACCGTCGCGGTTCACTTCGAGCGCGTCAAAGGACGTCGATTGGCCGTACGATTAATTCAGCGACCACTATCCGGTTATTAGCTCTGACGGGTGGTGTCGAAGAGGGGAAACATCGACGGTATCCACGCGTGCTGGTCCACAGTCGGTTGATGACGTTACGCGGGATTCGGGGCTTTCCAGCGGATAATTTTGGGAACTTAGGAAATTCAGTTTGGACTAATTTTTCGAACGATCGTTCTTGTACGAGTGGACATACGGTCGAGTTGATATTGATGACTGCGTATAAGTGGGACTGATGAGTACAGTTAATCATGACCAATCCTTGTGTGCGATACCGTTGCCCGCTACGGTCACTCCGACTGAAAGCTCCGAACGGCTGGAGAATTTTCAGGTACAGGGAGTTGCAGATTTGAGGACACACAGTAGGGTGGTTCTTAATTGGGTAATGTTGGGATTTCTTCGGTATTGGCCTTCAAAAGTAATCAATTTGAATAGAAAAAAAATTGGTCGCAATCGGGAATTTGTCCGATAAGCCTAACTTAGAGCGACAAGCAATCGAATTTTATAGGAAAAAATGCGTGCATTCGGCATTTTGTTGAGAAAATTTCTTATTACTTCAAAACTATACATGATAAAAAAATGTTCTCTACAGATTTTGTAGGAAATTCGATGCTTTACAAAAAAGGTCTCTTGTAAAATTTTCGTGGATGTAATATTTATTACGTAAATTGCAAAACATGACTTTTTTGAGCCAGCCATGAAAAGCCATTTTTACGTAATAAATATTAGATTCACAGAAATTTCACACGAGACTTTTTTGTAGAGCATCAAATTTCCTACAAAATCGTAGGAGATCATACTTTTATCATGTCTAGTTTTGAAGTAATAAAAAATTTCCCAAGAAAATTCCAAATGCATATAAAATTCGATTGCAGATCACCCCGGGTTAAACTTATCGGACAAATTCCCGATTGCGAACAATTTTTTCTCTATTCACGTTGATTACTTTTGAAGGGGTATACCAAAGGAATTCCGACATTACCCAATTAAGAACCACCCTAACAGAACGTCACATGCGATAATTCTGTCAAGTATTTCTCTGTATTCGAGTGTTTGGTCGTATAGTCAGAAACGACGATTCTGTCAAGTATTTCTGGGTATTCGAGCGTTCGGCATGGCTCCCGGCGAACAGCCGTCAGAGACATGCTCATTCGATATCCGCGTGGAATACCTAATCCGGGGCGAGCTTCTACGACCTGGCTAATCATAACTCGAGGCTTCAATTTGGTTCGACCCGTACTGGGTGTTACTGTGTGCGCGCTTGTTCCGGGTTGATGTGCCAGAATCGTCACCCGACATATTTGCAACCATCCCCCGACCCGCGCGTGATGGCGCATCGAGATCTTCGGTTGCCAGTCCTGCAACGAGTCACGAACTACCCTCACCGACCATGGGAACAACATCCACCGGCCATGGTACAATGGACCGGTTATATCTCCGTTGCAATCTACGCACGATATCGGAACACTGCTGCGACGATATCACGAACTCTATAAATCGTCAACGCCAAGGGGATTTCGATGACTACCCCACCGATCTCCCTTCCTCCCTCTTCTCTTCGAACGATCAGATATTATTAATGCCAGAGTTGGCCGGAAACGGAATTCAGATGGGAACGGATAATGATTATCATTCCGTCATGCGATGTGCTGCGATGTGTGTTTTTGCCCATAAAACCCGGGTTTTCCAATATTCTTTAAATTTATTTTTTATCGATCTGGGATGTATCGAAAATATCATTGATTCGCGCGAATCGCATATTTTCACGGAGAATTGGTCGTGCATAACCATTATTCTCGATTTCAGGATGCGCGATGTATATAACGATTGACGCAATAGATTCCGAAGCTGCATCGCGGAATTAGTTATCAATTTTTCCGGTCGTAAATGGCGATGGAGAGTCCAACTACGAGCTCGAAATCGATAATCACGAATGAACGTTTTCCATGACAACCATCGTTGACCGATGTGAAACGCGTAGAATTTTTCGTTTCACGAAGGCAATGAGAGAAACGTCGGTCGGGCAACGTTGACACAACGTTCGTGTCTTTCATCCAGTAACCATCTTTTTGCCTCTCTTGGGGATTAAGGGAGGCAAAGGGAGGAAGGATTTCTGTGCCGAGGCTTAACCGAAGCGTGCTATAATTCGAAATGTAAATGAATCGCTAGCTTTCCCCGCAAGCGGTTGAGTAGAGTCGATAGGGAAATTTTCTACCTCTCGGGTGGTCCCATCCACATCCATTCTCACTCGTTCCACGCCATACAAGCGGACGGATGAAAACCCCGACCGGGGTTTGCCGGGAGAAAGCCGAGGGGTGCATGAGCAAAACGCGCTTGCTCACCGTAATTACTTATCCCGTGACGCATTACTCCGGTTTCAATTACCACCGGCGATTTGTTCTGCTAACGGCGGATTCTCGACGGTGCAGGGGGGAAGCAGGGGGGGGGGGGGGGGGAGGGGGTCGTGTCTGTGAATACGAGCGTGTGGTAAACAGAATCGCGTTTTAAACCCAACGGTGAAATTCTTCTTCTGCCGATAAATTACCATTGTCGGGAACAGAATTCTCTCTCAAGGGAGTGGCGACGACAATGCTTTCGCGGAGGGGGCGAGCTTATTCTCCTCCCCAGCTGCAATCGTCTTTTTTCTGAAATTATTTTCATATTTTCAGCCGTTCGGTTCGTTTTACTCGCTTTTGTCGGACGGCACGAGGTGATAAAATCATTTTACGTGCTTTTAATTATTTTTTCTTCATCGTGTCAACTGCCACGGTATTGGACGATTTTATTGCCGGTGGCGCGAGAATTATTTAGCGACGACATATTTGATTATCCGAGTATCGAGTTTTCAACGCTGGCGTCAGGCATCGAGAAATTAAGTGAAACAGTTTGGAGGAATTAACGTCATCCCATGGGGTTCTACGCGATATTGTTGGTCTCCGGTGTACTCGTGATCGGGAATAGTACATTTTTGTATCATCGCTTTCATATCGGCAAACGAATATTGGTTGTACAAAAAAACTATTTACAAAAATAAATACCGCAATGTAGAATTTTTGTGGATTAATCGAACGCGATAAAACGTATGATACTTTCCGATTTGGTGCCAATATTTATGATGATAAAACAATATTAGCACATTACTTTTATATGCCCCTGCGTATCCTGACATTAACTACGCGAGTCACCCTCGGTGCTATGGCTCTCGATAAATCTCACGCGTAAAAGCTCATTGCGACAAACGCGGTGTTTCGGAATATTCAATATTTTGACATTTTTACACTGCGAACGTCATATATCTTCTGTTTCCCAGACGAACTTTATCGTGGTGAATATCGAACCCCCCGCTCGCGCCATTGATATTCCAATTATGTCATCAAAACAAAATGTCGATTTAATTTATATAATTTATATAAGCGCGGTACAAACACGCCACCTCATTATTACCCGAAGTACGTAATTGGAAACTCTAAATTACCAATTACGATTCGATACGCGATGTCGATTAATTTTTTTTCAAAAACCTTTAATTTTTATTACCATTTAAACGATGCTTTTTCGACTAACCGATGATTGGGAAATCTTTTTTTTCCCAATGAAAGGAGACGATGGCAAACAGTTCGAGAAGGCAACGACGCGAATGTTTGCGTTTGCTTATTTTCGATCGCAGCTTCTTACAACCCCGGCGATTGCTCCGTTCTGAACCAACATCGCATAATAAAACGGCAAAGCTTTTTTCCAATAATGCACTCTTTCAATCCTCGGCGAACCGAGGGTTGGTTGCGTACCTCTTTCGAGCGTTTGAAAAAGTCTTCAGCACATAGTTATATCGCCCCGTTGGTTAGACGATTGCGATGTTGCCGTTACCGCCCGGACCGATATCGCTCCGTCCTCGATGCAAAAAGAACACAACGAAGAACACAAAAAAACAAAACAAAAAAATATACGGAAAGTAAAAATATAAAAAATGAAAACAAAGAGCAAAGACAAAAGACAATGTTGAAAATATGAGAGTTACAACGAAGCAAGGGGAATGAAAAGAATGAAAAAAATGTAGACTACAAGTATGTAGTTGCGCGTTGCTTTCGTCGACTTCCCAGTCCATTGAAACTCGCGTTCCATTTTCGATGGAGAGCGAGTGTATGGCCCTGGCCAATTTGCCGGCAGTAGCAGTTTACGAAAGAACGAGTCGAAGTGCGGGAATCCGGAGGTATACCGGATGTTCGATACAAAGCACGAAGTCCCCTAAAAATTGCAGGGAAAACTGTCGTCTCTGTTTTAACATTGCCGCGGAAATTGCATGTTACGTGCCTCTTCACATTGATAAGACAATGGATATTCCACAGCGTGGTCTGAACAATGTTGACCACCATTTTGAGCTTTGGTTAGACTGGTCCATGTGTGTCTCTTTCTCACGAAGGAAAGAGATTTCGTTTTCTCTCGAGCTGACCAAATATATTACATGATTTCGTTGAATTCTACCGATTTTTGAATCGATACTCCAGATTCCGAAATAAAAAGAGAAAAATTGTTGAGTAAAATACAATTAGATCGAGGCAATGAAAAATTAGGATGCATATTTTTGAATTGTTTTTCCTCGTAACCGCATCGGTATTGAATCAATGATTTTTTTTCCAGCGCACAATATCGCGGACCTTATCGCATTTATCGTATTTCGAACGGCCCCATTCGGTCAATTTCCCGAACTCTGCTGCGCCACTCTAGTCGAGATTCAGTAAAGAGAATTTTCAATAAAAATACGATTTGAAAAATGAAAGAAATACAAAATCATATACAGTCAATCAAATACAGAAATACGGAACCTTTGAAAAATTAAATATTCCGTGATAAATTTGGTAATGTGTAACGAATCGTACGATCAATTTGACTTCTACCATAGATTCGTGCCACCGCCACCCCCATTGGCTCATTCTTAACGACATTCGGCAATTTCATTTCATTCGAATCTCAATCTTTATCATACCAAAGAAAAACAAAAAAAAAGTACACGCGTTCACGCGGGGTGAAAATATTAAAAATAAAACGAAAAAAAAAAAAAAAAAAAAAATGATCCTCGAAATCTACGAAACGAAGCTTCGAATCTCTCGTTCGTTCCTCGCCGACCATTCGCAACGTTCCGGTTGGTAAACCAGGAGCCGTAAAATTTATCGACTTTTTATTCGTTCTCCCCGATTCCGCCGCTACTCTCGTACACCGTTCGAGACCTCCGGAAATTCGCGAGTGCCTCTCGTTCTCCGCGCCAGCTATTAGGACAAAAGTGCATGTACAACCATGGAACCCCGATACGTGCACCACGTGCTTACGAAGCTCTCGGAAACTCGGCTTTTCCGCGGATTTACGAAAAATGGTAAAAATATATCGAGCAATCGATATCGATTATCATGCACAAACGAGCGAACGGTCAATGTTTTCTTTTTTTTTTTTCTTTTTTTTTTTCGTTTTTTCTGCATTGGACGAAAATCGATAAAACAGGGAAACTAGAAGCAACGACTATGGCGTTGTGCAACGAATAGCCGCCGGGTGTGACACGTCTGGGTATATTCGTTGCTACGAAAATCGAAGCAAACTCTATTCCTCTTCTTTTACGTTTTTAATTATGATATTTCACTCGCCCGCTCGACACTGCACAACGATTTGCATCGTTTATTTTTTTTTTTTTTTTTTTTCCCCGGTCACGCTGGAAATCACGATTTTTTTTCCCCCTCGTTCGACCCTTTTTCGTCATTCGATTGCAGGACCGTGATTTTTCGTTCGTAATGAACGCGATATTTCGTTATTTCCTCGGTTCGGGGATCGACGCGGTACAAAAGCGACGTGCAAAATGCATCAAGTACACGCAATATTCGTAATGAATATTTCGACGTACGCGTGTGTGACCAACGAAGTTTACCAAGCGTCCACGAATAACGAGAAAAAAAATGCCGACAAGTTGAAAACGCGGTGAATCAATTATTCAGTAAAAACGCGTGTATTGCACTTTGCGTATATCGAAAAAAATAAAAATAAAAAATTAAAAGCAAACACAGAATCCGTGAGTATAGCGCTGAGTCAAAACTTCTAGCATATATTATATTATCCTATAATTTTTTTAGTGTTTGCCGCGCTGTGATCGTGCAAAATTTAAAACGAGTACTATGTGTAGATTGGCAAATATTAATTAGCTTTTCAATATGCGGATGTTCGAATAGCTGTGTACGATAATTTAATTGCGCGGAGAACACTCGATTTGAGCTCGTTGATCTGAAAATTTGTGTGGTCTGTTGTATGGTTTATTGTGTGTATAATGTAGCGTATATTCGTTGGCACATATAAAATTGCATATGCGAATATGGTGTACGGAAGGATTTTACGCTTGTGAACATTCACGAATCTTAAATACCCTTTAATTAATTAGTTTATTAATTATGTAATGTGGTCGGCTATGGTAAAAATTTTGGGTTTTTTCTCTGAGCTTTGATTCCCGATATTCGAGAAACGAGTCAACAGACGTGGCAGAAATCACGTTGACGTGCAGCGGAAGTGAATTTACCGTAGATATTTGACAACGGAAATATGCAGGAGTGTGTTACCGAAAATAAATTGAACAATTTTAGGTATTACTCGACACGATTGTTTGATACGAACATGTGTTCACACCCGATGCGTTTCAATACTCACACAATCAGTTAAGTGCAATTTATCGAAATAATAGCATGAAAGTCAATGATTATTGTCATTACCATCACATCCGAACGTCAAATATCACCGAATTTTCGACATTCTTTGAATACGCCCATACGTTGGTATTTATTGATATCGAGTTGAATTTCGGACAGTGGAATCGAATCCAATCCAAATATCAAACAACCCAGCTCCAGTCGATATAAATTCCAATCTGCTCGATTGCGAAACAGAAATTATTATGGGAATAATCGATTCAATAGTACGGAAGAGAACGTACGTTTTGGAAATGTCATAAATGAATAGCAATTAATTAACCATGACAACAAACGGAGATAGTATATACGTTCGATTCCTGTATTATTGGCTGATTTAATTCGAAAAACATTTTATCTTTCACGGGGAAATATACGGGACGAGAGGTTTTAGTATTCATCCATTATTTATGCATAACGTCAGGAGAAATTCGTCATCTCTTTCGGTGTCATAACTTTGAACTTATCGTTCAAAGATTTTCCGGGAACGCGTACTTGATAATCATTATAATACAAAAATTTGATTACGTCAACGCGGGCTAATCACAGCCGAGCAAGTAAGTAACTGAGTAAGTAGTTGGTAAGTGAATAAGCGGGTAAGTAAGTGATATGCATAATCTCCGAAATTTGCCGTCGTGTTTGATAAATCCCACCCGAATATCTTGGGGATGTTTTATAACGATCCCAAAGATAACAAAAAAAATCTACTGAACCAAAATCTTTAAGAATCTTCTGACAATAAAACTTATGCCTCTAAATTAAAAAAATTGTTTATATAGAACGTATCAATAACGTTACGATTGCATAGAACCGAAAGTGCGTCGAAACTCTTGCTCTCGACTGACGAATTCGCGGTGACACGTTTTCAACCCTGACCCCGAAACTCGAGCAGACAGCCACGTTATGTTCTTTTTTTCCAACCGTGAAGATTGAACGTGTCTTTCCAAAAATAATGGCTTCGCACGACGTCGTAACGAGACTTTGAGTACGACACGGTACGTCAGTATTCCCCAAAAGTATGCCATCACTTTTCAGAATCCTTGGATAATCGATTTCACCCTGCGTGCTCAGAACGTCTAAACGTACCCTCGGCAGCGTTCCCGGGGTCGGACGCCCGCTTTTCCCAATAACATGACGAAAATTATCTTCGATTCACACACCCTACTTACGAATATGCAAACGCATTAAAAACATTTCTATTGCTTTTCTTTTCTAAATTTCAATCGACCTTTTTTGGACTCATTTTTTTCCCGCGACGGTCATTTATTAATATCGCTGAATGGATCCGATAATATTCATCCAGTAATTGAGACAGATATTCGCGCCGAAGTTATCTCCGCCAGTTACCGTTGATACACACGAACGAATTCTCATATACCCGACATCCAATTTGTATCGAATCAGGAATACCGTATGTCAATTACAGCAGATTTGGGGAAGCTCGTCGTAATGAATACTCCCCGCAATCCTAGTCCAAGCTCGGAGAATTACATAGGCATTAGGGTGGTTCTTATTTGGGACATTTTTGGAATGTGATTGGAGAGTGGGGTCAATCAATGGCAAAAAAAAAATGTTGAGCCTAGTTTGAACCTTCAAGTCCAACTCCTTTACCGCCCGAGAAGCAGGGAAATGTTCCCGTTTAAAATACACGCAATTTTTCTCCTTCCCGGTAATTATATTAGTGGGAGGACTAATTATTCGTGAAAAAATCCTATACTATATGGAATTCACGGGTATAAACGGTACTTTCAGGGAAAAAATATGACACATGGGTCATTTCATGCCACATTTACACGCACCGTCGCACCGGTCCCTGACGATCGTCCTGCAATTTATTGGGATAATTCGGAAATAAATAGAATATTTCAGAGTTACGGGACCCTACATTGATCGTGATCGTTCGGGAAGGTTGAGTTAAATGTTTTACGTCAATTATGTCCCACTTGGCTCAGGTTTTATGCAGATTCATCAATTTTCAATTTAAAAAAGAGTGAAAAATATAAAAATCACCCATACATATGTGTTATATTTTTTTCCTAAAAGTAGGGTTTATACCCGTGAATTCCATATAGTATTGGATTTTTTCAAAAATAATTAGTCCTCTCACCAATATAATTACCGGGATACCGAAAAATTGCGTGTATTTTAAACGGGAAACTTCACCCGCTTCTCGCGCTACGAAGGAGTCGGACTAAGAGGTTCAAACTAGTCTCAACATTTTTTATTTTTTTTGCCATTGATTGACACCACTCTCCAATCACATTTCAAAAATAACCCGGATAAGAACCACCCAAATAGCCATACGTGAGTACATGTGCGTGCGTGTGCACGCCTACGTACCTACTCCAACGTATTTCCTACAGTCCAGTCCCGAATCGACTGCAGGACGACCACAGGGACAACCGTCTGCAATAAAGCGTCGGGTCCTTTGCACCCACGGGAACGCTCGCAAGAATCCGATACACGAGGTCGCAACTTTTCCCAACGGAACGAAGCTATAAGGCGCAGGATTCTCCACTCCGCGGAGAATATTTATCGAAGCAATTTAGCGGAGTGGTTCGCGCCGCGCGTCGCTCGCCGTGTTACCGCCCGTCCGTCGTATGGGTCAACACCGCGAACCACCGTGTGTGCGGAATCGTAGGTGCCAGTGGGCTCGAAACGATGAGGGTGGAATAGTTATTGTCTCTCTTCCGGGGCTGCTCGATTATTGATGAAAGAGGGATGAATATACGGTTCACTGCACACATCGACGTGACCACTCGACAGGTTCAACCAACCGGAGCCTTTTATGACGACACGGCCGACGCATTACGATCCATACCCTTATCCAATGGAATCCGACAATCTCGACCCCGTAATTTTTACCCCACTGCGTGGTAACCCGTCGAACGTTCGGACAGTGGCCAGTTCGGGACTCGGTCATCCACGCTCTTTGGTTTTCCCGAGTTTCGATTTATATATCACCGTCTTTCCTCTCGCCATCGGGCGGTGTTGGTTAACGGCTTTGGCTCGTTGCCATTTTGGATATCGTCCATTTATTGGCTACAGATTTTACCATCGCCATCGAACTTTGGGCTTTGTGTACGCCACGGGTGCGTATTTATGCATGTGCATGCGCGTTTAAGAGAACTGCAGATACGGCGCGGAGGAGTTTTGGTACGGGAAAGGGGTTGGAGTTCAACGGTGCTGCGGATTGTTCGCTTAATTTGGATATGAATTTGGAGTCGTGGGGATGATGTAAGTTTTTATATTTTATTTTTATGAGAAGATTCGTCGTTGTGGATTAAAGGTGAAGGATTGTAGGGATTTTTAATTATTTATCTTTATCGCCGGAAGAAGATTTTTGGGTTGAATTGCAAAAGGATGATGCCGAGTTATATTAGCATCCTAACATTCATGGATCATAGCTTGTTTCTTCTTGCAGCCCGGGGCACTTTTAGTCATGCGCACACGTTCATGAGCCCTCCAGTATCTGCTACTCTTTTTGGCTTGATTAATTCAGTCCATTATAATGGACTTTGTTTCAAATTTAATTCTTCACCTGCTTCATTTATAACCGCCCCAACTAGAAAAATAAACAATTCTGAATAAAAAAAAAAGTTGTTTCGATGACGAAGATTGTAGGGCAAGAGCCGATCAATCGATTTTGAATAATTTAAACGCCATTTTTCTCAATTTCAAAAAGTTTAATATTTTTTACGTATTTTATCCTTTGACTTTTTCTTTAATCTATAACCAATAAAAAATATGAGCGTTGAAAAAGTTGATGTTTTATAAAATGTGCAAATTTTGAGTCACCATTACTTAATTACGAATAAAGAAAAATTTTTGATAAAAATACTAATGCATATCTCCTTTGATTAGGTCTTTCGAATACCATAATTCATTTTTTGAGATTAAGGCCACCCGGTACAACTTGTACAAATATTTTTCTGGAATAGTTCACTTATATTGTATTCTCCATTCTCGTTAAGCTCTGTCACTGGCTTATATTTTGATCGGTTATCCATTCTTTTTTATTTTTATATTAAGTCAGTTTTGACTTCTATTACCGGATCATAATTGTTCTATTTTAATTCATAATTCTCAATTTTTTATCACGGTATCTGTGCCACAAGACTTCATCGGTCCTAGTACGTTAATAAACAATATCAATCTATCAATCTACGTTGCTCAAGTAAATCATATAGCTGTGATTAAGCTGATATCAGCTTCATAATAATGGTGCTGGTTTCTCCGGACCAAGGGAGAGACGATACAATAATTTTTTTTTTCCCTCGTCGTGTTAGATTGAATAAAATTCATTCCTCTCATGCTGAAAATTCTTCGCTAATGGTATCTCTGCCTACTGAGGATTTCACCCATCCGACTTTCGGACAAAATGATTGGAATCTTCGCTAAGCATTCCTCGCGATCCATTGTACCCCGCATTCCTTTCTATTTTTCCCGTCCTCGCCGGCTCGTGTTTCCCCGAGTTGGTGAATTTTTCGAATCTCTGGCACGAAACGAAAAACCGGTGGTTGGCTGATACCAGCGAGAATGGTCCTGGTCCTGGTCATCGCTGCTGCGAGTTACCGTTCGCTTCAAAGAACCCTCGCCACGCCAACTTCACCGTAGCGAGAAATTACGTTTCGTCGCGATCCAGAAGCGCGACGGGTTCGTTTCAAGCTTCCTTACACGGAATCTTCGTCCAACCGAAGGAAACAACGAGAGGAGAGCCTTCGAATCGTTGCCAACCTTACCCAACGAAACAATGAGCCCACAACTTTTACAGCATCCACATTCGATTCTTGTTTTTCCAGGAATTCGAGGAAATTTAGTTTGTAATTCATTAAGATCGCATCGCCTCTCCAATTTCTCTGAATAAAACAGCGAAATGAGTGTCTCGAGAATTTGCGGCCCTTAAATCGTTGCCTACCTTACCCAATGAAACAACAGGCCCACAACTTTTACAGCATCCACATTTGATTCGTGTTTTTTTAGGAATTCGGGTAAAATTAGTTTGGAATTCATTAAGATCGCGTCGCCTCGAATTCCTCTTTTAAAACAGCGAAATAAGTGTCTCGAGAATTTTCGGTCCTCAAATCGTTGCCAACCTTACCCGACAGAACAACGGACCCACAACTTTTACAGCATCCACATTCGAATCTTGTTTTCCCAAGAATTCCGGGAAATTTACCTTGTAATTCATTAAGATCGCATCGCCACGAATTCCAAGATGTTTCCGTATTGTCCTCGGTGCATCGTATTTCTATAACAAAGATGGTGTAACGTCGAGTCCCGTTTTATTTGGTAGGGAACCCGGGACGCTGGAAACAACACTTGGCTGAATCTCTGATACCCGTGGAATTTTCTTATCAGCTCGAGACGCGCTGTAGAATTTTCTTTCGTTCTTCAGTTGATACAAATGAATTTCCGTACGACTCGTATTTCTTATACATATATACATTGTACCTTGGAAAGCGCAGTACCGAGATATAAATAGCTTTTTTTTTTTGTTTTTTTTTTTAATGTTATGTACCTTCGTGAAGTAAGTCTTGCTCTTTTGTACGATATTTTCAACTCCAAGCTCTATTTTCCATTATCGCTTACTATGTACACTGATGTACTCGCTGATGTAATTTCTGGGCTCCTCGATGCTTCGTGAGCATCACCTAACGTTGAAACAATTATTCAACCCGCTTCACGGTCTCGCGCGGCCCTCGATCATTATCCCGTCTTCCGCCACTCATCGCTCAAAACTCACCCGCGCAGCTACGTCCGAGAAAATTCTCATTGCTGGCAAGTAATTACTATCTCGGTTAATACATACTTCGCAAATTGGTTTAAAATTATTTACGTTGCAGCGACGAATTACGAGAAGTTACAGCCACGAGAAAGCGCAGCAAACACAGCCGGCACCTTTTTTTTTTTTTTTTGCATTTGATACGTGAACGTATTTTTCGCCGTGTAATGCACACTCGCCTCGTATCATTATTACATTGATTTTTTTTTGACGGATTCATTACGGGAATAACTACGAGTACGTGGTCGGCGAAGAGTCAGTTACCTGAATTTAATGAGAGGAGATTAGAAACCTCGGAGCTCGTAAAAAAGACCGTAAAAATGTTTTACAATGTATTCTCTTCTGGGCATGTATATGTGTGTCATGTAACGATAAGTCTTTTTTTCATGCAAACAGTTCGTGCAATTTTAAAACCACTTTGATGTAAAAATAATTAGATTTTTTTTCTGTTTTAGCATCGGGATGCAAATTCATTTCCCTAATTGGATTTATATTCACAAAAAAACCCAATTAAATCCAACGTTTTTTCATTATCAAATAATAATTAATTAACTCCCAAGCTTGTTGGAAAATTATGAAGGTATCGTACATAATTTTACACAAAAAAATTCTCGTATCTTTAATGAAATGTTTTAAAACGACCTAATTTTGCGTGCGTACGAAGAATTTTTTAATACAATTGTTTTCATTATTTTCGTTGTTAAGTTTGTATAAGTTTCGTAAACATTCGAGATTGGAGATATCAACAACGAAGATTACATCGTTGATTGTCCGTGCCAGGAAGAACGGGAATCGAAAAGCCGGGAGCCTTTTAGCCACGAGTCTCGGATCTTCGGAGAACGAGAAAACGGAAGAGGAAGGAAAAGAAGGAACTCCGAGGGGTAGAGTTTTCGACCCACTTTGAGGCCAACTACGTGACCGGCTAGAACCGAACGTATAGCCAGAAGCCAGGAAACCAGCATCGGCGGGCCGGTGTGCTTAATTACCGGAGCTGTCTACTTTTTTTTTTATCCGGAACGTCACTCGTACGGCTTGCCTGAGGTCGTAATATTTTTTTTTTTACCTCACTCGCTCCAACGTGCATGAACGAACGAAGGGAAAGAAAAAAAAATTGAAAAAAAAAAGGCTTTCGAGTACTGACATGCGACTAACGTCAAATTTAGCGCACGGCCAATTACCGCATAAGTTTCGTACATCCGGAGTGACATAAAAGACCGTAAAATTGCGACGAAATGTATTAATACGATTTGATTCCGACGATGCCGCTGGGTCACGTTTCTATGCCTCGCGTTTCGTTTTAACTCGACGTTCATGGAATCGGGCGCCCATAGAATAAGGTGATAAGGGTGTAACGGCATGTGACGCTGGCGACGATAAAATGGTAGGCTATTACACGTTCCTTAATTGAGTCTTTTTACGAGTTTCTTGAAGCCGGCTGTGGGTTGCAGCTGCACCGCACGCTCGTTAAATCGAGTTCAAAGAAACATCCACGTGTTCATCTGCATAGAGCGAACAATCCGGCCTCAGCATCTCGGAGGCAGCGCCTCGGTTGGCAAACGCTCGCGCGGTACGTAGAAAAGCTCGTCTCAAAAGAGTTGGAAAAAATTTAAAAAAAAACCCCCCAGAAAAAGAACACGAAAAGCTTGAATGATGAATTAATTAAATAAGCCCGAGGAATTAAGAACATTGACAGACACGCGAAAGGAACCGAGAAGCGGGACAGATCGAGTGGGTTTCGTGACACGCGTTTTGGCCAAGGCCAAGAATTATTCGCACGTTTCATTGCAATTACATCGGACGTTAAATGTCGAGGTAACTCTAACGACTGTGGTTATCGGCAAGGTTAACTCGTGATTGCGCTTTCACGAGAGCTTTCGTTATAATCCGGCTACAGCACGGAATCCCCGGTGTATTCCGCAGCGTTAACATTTTTTTTTCCTTCCTTTTTCACCTCTTTCGCACTAATTTATCCTATTTCGTTTTTATTTTTCATCGTTACGCGAGCCATGACGGGAGACAGTCGAAGAGCGGATGGGTGCCATTACCATCCTCGAACATAGAGCGATTTTGGCGTGAACGTACATCGCGTTACGTACGTGAGCCACTGCTGGTTACGTGTAAAATTTCAATTTTCCAACCTTCCGGGGACTCTCAACGGCTTGTGGTGACGATGGGGATGGTCCGAACCCTCTCTTCCTCCCTTCCTCTCGCGGCCTTCACTCCGCAAAACTGCTATCATCTCGGCTGTGGCGTAACGCGGACTCTATGCGGTGACACGAATACTCTTGCGAGCTTTCACCGCACACTTTGCGCACATTCGTTTTGTCGTCGTATGGGTGTTACACGTACATGCAGGGGGTGGGGCGGGCGGTTATGAGAGCACCGGCAGCTCACTATGGTCGCCTCCATGTGCACCGAATAGCCTCAACTGCCGTCGATGTAACACAGCCATACTGGTCGAGCCCGAGGCGGCAACGTGTAAAAAATAATAATGAAAAAAAAAAGGAATTGCGAAAAAGTAAAAGGTGAAAAAGCGCGACAGGGTTTGACGACGACGGAGCTTAACGACGGCGCGGCAGTCGGAGAAACGCTCGAGCGAAGTAGATGCGCGGGACGCGGTCGAGACCGTCGTTTAATGGCTCGGAATTGCCGCAGCTTGTGTATAATATATATGTATGTAGATGTGTATGTAAGTGACAGCGCGATAGGAATGGATTTTCATCGTCGACCTGATATTCGGAGAGGTTGGAAAATCAGAATGGCCGATCGTGTGAATTTATTTTTATATCTTTTTTCACGACTGTTCGAAAATGTTGACTTTTCAATTGTGTGCCCACGACATGAGTATGAGATTTTATTTTTTAATACTGCTGGTTCGCAAACTGTCAGATGCAAATTAATATCCCAACCGACATCGCCATACCTATTTTATTATTTTCCTTCGATGATATGCGACACTGGATTTAAAAATTTATTGTTTTATCTCCATTGTTCGATCAAAAAAAAAAAAAGCTTTTTATGTACGCTTGACATTTAGCCGAGCATGACAATTGAACTCAAAAGGTATGTAGTCATTATCTCGAAGGTAGAAAACAAGAGGAAGCAAAAGTTTCGAAATTCCGATTTGAAGTAGAAAGGACTCAGACGGGATTCCATTTATTTCTCAAACGAAATTGGCTTTAGTTCTTGACCCCTTATTTCTTTCGCTAGTTAGAAGTAGACGCTCGAACGAAGAATCTGGTTGGAATTGGGTTTCCCTCGGTCGGTCTTCTGCCATCTCGGTTTCGCTCCGTTACCCGTCACAACGATATCCTCTTTCCTTTTCTGTAATCCTTTGACGTCCGACTTTGAAATCCGAGCGCTTTCGCGCTTGGCGTACGATTCTCCAACGATGTTACTCCACACCGGCATCCGTACTGCGGACTAAACTTCGGGCCCCTCGCGGCGACGTAAACACGAAGAAAGCTCCGTCGCCCGGAGTAAACTGACGTTGCTGGGAAGCTCCACGTCCTGCTGCGTACATTGTACGAAAAATAACACAGCACAAACGAAGTTTATTTAGTTGGTAATGAGTTTCTGTAAATACACCGTCTCGTTGTCTATTCCTCAAGTGGTTCAATTTTTTATATATTTTCCTCGTTATTATCATTGCTCATCATTATTAACATAATAATAATAATAATAATTATTATTTTTATTATTTCGTGGGTGTTTTGGCAATGGACGACCAAAATTGAAAATTTCCTATTTTTGAAAAAAAAAAAAGAAAGAAATTCCCAATTTCGGTGGTCCATTGCCGAAACATCCATAAGATAAATATTATTCTTATTATTATTATTATTATTATTATTATTATTATTATTATATTATTATTATAAAATAACACTAATAATAATTCTATAATAATATTTTATAATAGTAATCTATAATAATAATATTAAAATAATAATAAAATAAAAATGATAATAATAATAATAATTATTATTATTATTTTAATATTATTATTATTATAGAATATATTAATAATAATATAATGATAATATTAATAATAACAATAATTATAATTAATAATAATAATTATTATTATTATTTTAATATTATTATTATTATTATAAAATATATTAATAATAATATAATAATAATATAATAGTAATATTTATTATTATTATTATTATTATTATTATTATTATTATTATTATTATTATTATTAATAATAATAATATCTCAGCGCGGCATTGTGATCTAAAAACGACGATATTGCGACGAAGTAAAGAACCGAGACTGGCCAATGCAAACCCCAACGTTACCACCCGCGATGGATCTCCGCTCCGTCTTCTGGCAGTCCTCGCATAATCACGGCATTATGCTTCCCGCGTCGGAGTAACGTACAAACGAAAACAGAAGTTTGAAATGCATTTGAAACCAGCGACCCCCGCGTGTGTACGGAAACTACAAACGCAATACACACACACACGGGGAGGGGGGGGGATGAGTTTTGGGATGCGGGATAAGTCCAGAGTGCGGGAAACAACGGCGAATGGCCGCCTCGAGCAAACCCAGACGCTTGGAAACTCACTGAGTCGCGTGCACACGCGTGCAAATGTGAACCGTAACGTTTTGTTTTCAGTGTACATCCACGTTGTCGGGACCGAGAGATCCGAGCTTCCCTTCCGAGTTTCCGCCAGTTTCATAGGCCAACGGGGGCCGGCGGAAAGAGAACGTGAGTAACGTGGAAAAGCGAGAGAGAACGTGGGAAACGTTGGACAACGGGCAAAGTGTTGAGAGACGGAGCGTCAATGTCGCGCGAGACGCAATTCGAAATGAATCGTTGAGACAAAGCTATAACCAAACCCGGCGTCGTCTCTCCTGGCTCTTTTCCACGGAGTGAGAAATACGTACCCACCCCCTTTCCCCCCGCAGGTTTGCGCATATACGGTTCCATTCTGCTATTCCATTCGGTTTGGTCCTCAACCTCGGGCACCGGGGGGCGTTTTGCCCCGTCGACGGTTTCGTCCCGCGGGCTTCCCGGGTCGTCTGGCCGGCCAGGGCCGGGCTTTCAATTATCACGCAATTCCCGGTGTGCTGAGTTTAATTTCTCATCAGAGTCGAGACGACGAGTCTAGCCCGCGCAGCGTCGCAGTCGTTGGAGACTGAGAGCGACGCAACTACCGACAATACCAACACGTAGCCATGTAGTTTCCGGCGACTGGCTGGCGAGCGACTGGAACGCCAACGGAGTGTGTGTATAACAACCGCAAGCTCTCGATCTCTCTTTCCGTTTCCATCTCTCTCTCTTTCCCTCTCGCACCGACAGCCATCTTCTTCTCCCACGATCGTACACGAGCGAACGCGCATTCGTAGCGAATTGCCGGTCGACGTTCCCAGTGCCTACTTCCAGTCGAACGCTCTAATTCCGTCGCAAGACGACGAGCTTTATCATTATGAGGACAATCGGTAATGGCCGCCATTTCTACCGGAGAAATCGTCCTCGAATGTTCGTCAACCCATATTGTCGTTCTCCCGACGCGATTCCATCACTGAGAATTCTCGGTGTACGTTCGAACTTCGGGTAGACGGTATTTCGATATTACGGAAATACTAATTTAGAAATCGAGATGTTCCTGAATTTATCGTCGGGGTTTTGCATTGGATCGTTTGAAAGAAAGTATACCGGGGGATAATCATGGACGGATCTCGTACGCGCGGCGATCGAATGAAATTCCAAACGATTGGTAATAAGATATTCTTGGCTAAACACAATTTTCCAGCTGGATCAAGCGACGCGAGACGTTAGTGACGTCGAAGCTTCGGATTTCAAGGACGTGCAATTTTCGCGAGAACGTAAAGAAAAGGATCGACTTTCGTTATTGATTGAATGACAATAAAACGACGTCTATGATTCGACGTGAACGAAAATGTTCAATCGAGTTTTTAGCTCGCCTCCTCGGCGTTGTGGAACTCCGGCAAAATTGGGTCGATAGACGGGCCAATTATTTGCGCCAACGCGGTGGCAAT
This sequence comes from Sussaba pulchella, assembly GCA_963971145.1. Classification (NCBI taxonomy): domain Eukaryota; kingdom Metazoa; phylum Arthropoda; class Insecta; order Hymenoptera; family Ichneumonidae; genus Sussaba; species Sussaba pulchella. Next base: position 8,464,957 of record OZ020170.1, read on the forward strand.
ACTTTCCCGGCCGAGGACTCGAGGGCGCCGAACCGTCTGGAGGGGGTGGCGAACGGAGCAAATGTTCGTCGGGTTTGGAGAATTAATGGAGACTTTACGAGGGTAATTTGGAAGATCGAAGGTGCGAAACTTTGTACAACCTCGAAAGGGGAAACTCTCTATCTCGAATTTTCAAGCACGTGACGAAGATTTCACGCGCCCGTACTACGTCCGCTTGAAATATATTAGCACCAACTTTTGTCGAAAGAGGGGAGGGGATTCGCAAATTCCTAAAACCGGTAGTTTGAGAACAATATTTTTTTTTTTTTTTTTTTTTTTCGTAGTCATTGGAAAAAAATTAATTAAATATTATCGACTTGGAAAGTAGTGCAATAATTTTAAGTGGCGAGTTTTAAGTCGCGGAGGGGTAACTTTATCGAGTGGATTGGCGATCATTTTCTTAGACCGAAGGGATGGAAGTGAGATTACCTGGAGGTGAAACTTTTTTAATAGCGCTGTGGTACCTTCTGGCATTAAAGTTCGTATCGCTGATAGTTATAAATTCCGACGGTTCTTACTGTTTCAAATTATCCAAAGAATAATTGATGCTAGGGGATGGTGTGAAGTAAAGCTTGGAAATTTAGCTAAGGATCAGACAAATGGTCCCCAAAATTGGGAACTCCGTGAATACATGGGATAGCATATTTCTCTTTCTTTTCGAAAAAGCGAGTTAAAGCTGGAGCCAGTCATGGACGGATGTGGATCGAAGTTCCGAATGGTCCGACGGTCCAAAATTCCAAACATGGAATGCTTCGAATGTCATGGCTTCAACTCGCGAATGTCCCGACAAGGATTATATCGACTAGCTAATGTTGTGGATGGAATCTGAATATAATGAGCTGCCTTATGCCGAGACGAAGTAAAACTGTGGTCCAAATATATTTATTTGGCCCTAAATTTATCGGCCATCTTTGCGTGGTCGAACGAGCTACGCCATTATTGTTATACAGGGCTGCCCATTTTAACATATCATTTAGTGTTCCACGAAAAATAATGATCCAATTTAAAAATGATTCAAGCAGAACTTGTAGGCTTTGTAGGGGGACATTCATGAAAAACATTTTTTTTTTAAACAATCTTGAAGAGTCGTTGTCATCAATACTAAGAACTTTTGTAGAAAATTTTTTTTCGCTTATGTACATCGATATTTCGTAAGATGCAAGTACTCAAAAATTCGATATTTGGCTCATTTACCGAAACGTAAAAAGTTGGTCACTAACACCTACTACACTAACTAACTTCGGGTGTGTAAAACACACACGCACTCGCACACACACGATTCGTTAGTAGACAATTCTTTACGTTTCGGTAATAACCCCAACATCAAATTTTAAGTACTCGTATCTTACAAAATACGAATGTAATCGGAGAAATGTTTGCACAAAAGTTGCTAGTGCTGATGAAAACCATTTTTAAGATATTTAAAAAAAAATAGTTTCTATTGAAAAGTAAACACGTTGTCCACCATAGCGCCGCCATTTCGAAACAGCAACAAATATTACAATTTTCCCATATCCCCCTTAAAAAACCCTACCCATTCTACTCTAACAATTTTTCAATTGGTTCCGTGGAAACCTAAACTCCAAACTTAAATGTCCCACCCTATATATACGTTTCCAAGATTCGGATCTTTCGGAACATCGACCGCCAGCCCTATTTCCACTCGAAACATTTATTTCCGAAGAATTTAAACTCCCTTCATCGACCCGTCGAAATATCAAATATTCGGAACTTTAATCCCCACCCCCATAATTGAACAATCAACGTCATCGCCTAATTTTTTTTTTTTTACGCCCGAGAGTTAGAACTTCACGTCGATTCCTCGACGGTCCATACGAACGGTCGACGGAATCGCGCGTGGAGCGATCTCGAGAAACCGGAAACGCCTCGGGACTCGTCCTCTCCCCCACCCCGACGTCCCACCGACCGCACTACCGGTCGACGGTAATAAAGCTGAGATTAATGTGAGACCGTCAAATTTGTCGTGGACGATGATAAAGTTTGCGACGTGCCGGGGCCAACGGAAACCGCGGTTGCTCGGCCAGTTGCTCGAAGCCTCTGGTCCCAATTTCACTGGCCCGCACCCGCAATCTTCCCTCGAGCGTACACGTATATACCAGCCGGCAAAACGCGAAACGCGATAAAACGGGAGCGCGAATGAAAAACCCCGAGATTGGCCGGAGAATACGAGAGAGACGGAAGAAAACGAGGGCAAAGCGTGGAAACGAAGCTTCGCGAAGAGAAAAGAGGTGGCAGACGCCCGAGGGTGCGCATCACCGGAAGGCCACGAGTTTTTCGTTCGACTTTTCTACTTGGCCTGATCCCATTTTCACCCTCGGTCTCCTTCTCTTCACTTTACTCTCGTTTCCACCACCCTTCTTCACTTTCGTGCGGCTTACGAACGTTCGGGCAATATTTTTGGATTCTTCAACCGAGCGGAAGATAGAGAAGACAAAAAGAAAGTAATTCAGTTTGGGACGAATTTATTTTGTTGCCGGGATTTTGTTGATTGTATCGAGTCAATTGAATGGAAGTGAATTTGAATGGAGAGGGGGGATTTAAATTTTCATCTTTCTCGGTTTAAATTCGACATTGCGAAATGTACGATGAACTCTTAGGTTTGATATACGTGTATTGCATATATTAATATTAATATTTTAATATGCATATTAGGGTGGCTTGAAAAAAATTGTTTTTTTTTCTGATTTCAATCGAAATAGATTCAGAGCAAAGTATCTTGCATCCGGAGAATTCACTCCAAAGATGAACCCGATGGGACCATTTTTAGGGGTCGCGCGAGATTGCAGTGAATGTATTTTGATTGAAATCAGAATTTTTTTTTCAAGGCACCCTAATACATATATCATACAAATATTAAATTAGGTATAAGCATGGTTTTTTAAATAATTTTTTTAAGTAATTCAGTTGGCTCTGGGCGAACGACTTATTCCCTGCACTAATTCAACATACACTCGGATATTTTTCGAGCAAAATGCCCAGCTGCTGGAAATGTGTTTTCGACACAACTCCGATGACAGTTATGAGCATACGTCGATTGAATTTCACCACCCGGGGGTCGTGGATTTATCGGACTGCGATGAAAATAAAGAAAAAAAAATAACAATCAACGATAATTCGTCGTGACAATCGTGGCTATTTGCCTTCCGGAATAATATGCCTCGCGGCGAGCTCGCGAGTAAAAGCAATCGTACCTCGAAAACTCCCGGTTGGTCGCCGCATTTCTCTCCAATTTGCGTCACCGTGCAAAGCTCGCAAAAATTGCAACCTCGCGGATGACAACTTTAAGCCCGTTGCTAAACGAATTTTCTCAGCGTACAGCGATAATCGCATACATTAGTCAAAGTCGAACTTGCGTCTTTTCCTTCTCGGCTTTTCGTAAATACTAAAAATTTACTTTTAAAAACGTTCAACAAAGATGCGAAATCTCGAACGATGTAATTCCATTTCCACGTCAATCTTCCCAAACCCACATTCGACGCAGCAACGAAGATTCTTTGCCGTCTTTTGCGTCATCTACACAACTTATTCAATTTTTTTCTCCTTTTCTTCTTTTTTTTTTAATTCGTCATACACCGAGCGCGTTGCGTCGAAAATTTCATTTCCGATAATAGAGGTTCGGGCTCGAAACCGGAACGATTTAATTTTTACAGGACCCCAAGTTCTTTCATCCGTTTGACGATTTTCTCCTCTCCAATTTTTTTTTTTTTTTTTTCATTCTCCCATCAACACGCCTCGAGATTTTTCACGTGGTGCGCCGACTCGATGACGCGAAACGTGCTTTCAATTCCCGTCGCTAAATCGTGAGCGAGTGGCTATGAGAATTTTTCTTTTTTTTTTAAATCTAAAAATAAATTTAAAAAAAGGAAAAAATAGAGTAATAAAATACATAAACCAGACGTTGAAATGGTAAATGCGTTGAGAGATTTTTGTATGGGACGCAGAGGTGACGGAGCGAGCGATGGCGTGTAGAATAAAAAAATATTTGATAAAACGAATGGTTTTGACACAGAACGAAGGAAGAGTCGACGTTGTGGGGAATATACTTTCCGGAGTTGTGTGTACGTTCCGTTACAGTAGTTGCATTCTCGTATATTCGGAGTGAAAAGCAAAAAATATGTAGTATATATTGATACACACATATATATTTATATATCCAGGGTTGCTTCTGCAAGTAGCGGTGTACGGCGAGGTGGGTTTGGGGTAAAACTGGGTCAATTAGAGAGAATGCAGGTTCCAAAGACCAAGTCAAGCAAACCAGCAGTCCCTGCGGCGTCGTTCCTTTTTAGGTTACGTGTATATTTCTCTAAAAGTGAAATGAAAAGGGAGAGAAAGCGGGGAAGAGCGAGATAGCGAAAAAGCGCGGGTCGGGGGTGGGGGGGATGGTGCAGCGAGGCGAGGGAAGGCGCAACAAGGGAGGATGAACCCGCGAGATCGAGGACGAGCGATGCCGTCATCGAAGAAAAAATACCGTACCTACACACCGAAAAATGTGAGGAAAAGCGAAAAAATGTCGAAAAGTCGGCAAAGATCTCATCGATTTAATGGTCGGTTCATTATTTTTATTCATTAATAACATCGATGTGAGCGAGTAAATGTGACCCGTTTGGTTGCATTGAATTTTCCCAATATTCTCGAGTGCAAGCGGAATTACACGCAGCAGTGTGTGGCAGCTGGTGGTGGGTATTAAAAAAGTCTTGCAACTGAAATTCTTATTGTCGATGGAGCTCCGGTGAATGCAATGAATGGCGTTTCATTCGATTACAATAAGGAATTATCGACGAATCGTGAGATGAAAGGGAGATTTACCGAGTATTTAAAAAGACGTCAGTGCGTTATTCTGCGGCTTTCGTGAATTTTTCAGAATAGTTATTGTACGGAAGCCTGATCACCGAGTTCCGATGACGCCCTTCGTCACAGGAAACCACCGACAGTGTCGTTATTCCCGGATGTGGCAAAGCCGCTCAGTCGACAAAAGAAAGCACCCGGTAGATTCACGAGTTAATTAAAAATTATATATTCATGATTTTCGATGTTTTTTTTTCGCCTTCCTCTCTCTGATACGGTCCACGTTGGCTACTAATTACGGTTGAACTGGTCCGGGGAAAATTCGATCGACGAATTTGCAATTGCTATCGGCAATTCCACGAAGAGTGGAATTTGAATTTAAATTTTTGAGATCATCATAGAAATTCTAAAATCATTGTAAGTTTGATTGAAAAATTGATCAAATAATAGTGTGGCCATAAACATCTCTGTATTAAAGTCAATAAATTTATCGTTTAATCGTTTCAACTTTTTTCATTACTATTGTAAGAATTTATTTATTCTGAGCAATATTTTTTATTTATTATTCCGGACAGAAGTGTCTGAGGACACGACAGCAGGAAATGTATTCAGAAAAATCTCGTCGAAAGGGCTTTTAAGGTAGTTCTGGAGGTACACGTATCAGCTAAAAGTTTCGACCGCAGCGTACAGTAAAACCCAATCTCATATGATGCCGTCGGTCGAAAACTTTTGACAGAGCTTGTACTCTCTGCACGGCCTACACAATGACACCTCGTGCATGGATAGGCTCCCTACATACATAGAGCGCGGCGCTGAAAACGCGGCAACAGCGCAATTTTCCAGTATTATAGAAACTTCAAACGTATCAGTGTCCGTGAATTTTTATCAACAAATTATTGAGATAATGTCGAGCCGAGTGAGGTTCAAGGGTCGGTTTGCGAAAAAAAAAAATCTTGATCACAAATTGAAAGCTGTTGCGGCTATGTGTCGAGCGAATGCTGCTAAACGCGATAGCCTCAACGACCATAACCTCGATCAGCAACAGAAGTTTGCTGTCGAGGGGCGACGGATTGTGGATTTAAAATATCTTTCTGAGCATTTAAAGTGCATTCAGTGTAAAAAAGATATTTTTTTAAGAAAAGCAGTGGAAGAAACCCGAATGGGATTAAGTTTGATTTTACATATTTCTTGCGACAATGGCTCGGCTATAACCCAAGTTCGCACAGGCAAAACACACATCACAGCTAAGAATAATAGACATTCTGATGTGAATACCAAAGCTGTATTAGGTAAGTTATTTTTTACATTATGAAAAATATAGGGATGAATATGAAAATAAGCATAACATAAAAATTAATTTTACAGGTGCGGTACATTCTGGCATTGGGAAAACTGCTCTCAACAAATTATTAAATTGTCTGAACATTCCGACCATTGATTCTCATGTGTACAAGAAATATGAGCGGGAAATTGGTCCAGCATTGGAAGCAGTAGCGAAAGATTCATGCCGGAGAGCTGCTGAAGAAGAAAGAAAATTAGTAATAGAGAATATGGAAAAGTTATGTCAGGAATTGTAAGTTTCCTACCAAAAAATGTGGAAAAAACCTCTCATTGAATTGTACAAAGTAAGACAGCGCATGAGCTCGCAATGGTTTTTTTAAAGACTTGGCGCCAAGCCGCTGTCTTGTGTGGCTCTTGGTTTCTGTTACTGCGATGAATTTTCATGTCGCTGCGATGAAAAATTCATCGCAGTGAAAAAATTTGTAATGTCGCTGCGATGATGATCAATAAAGAAAAAAAAATTGGAATAAAATTGAACTTTATCAATTATTGACACTATGTTTTCCGTTTCCTTCATTATTAGGCCACAAGATGTAGTCGACGAGATTTATCCTTTCATGCGAATCCCTCATCCTTCCACTAAAACTGATCTTTTATATTATAAAAATATATATAATATATAATATATATATATATATATATATACACGAATGAATGAAGTAAAGCTAATTCGTCATGAGGAAAACATTTATTTCAACTCCTTTCCGCAATTATCAAAACTCAGAAAAAACCCCGTTTCAAATTCCCGGACTTTGCCGCGCACCCATCCCTTCCCCAAAGCGAACACTGTTGCCGTTTCGTCACAGCTGATTGTGTCTCCGTTCCGTATCGAGTATAATAAATATTTTTTGTGAGTCGATATCTCCGAAACTAAGTGGTGGAAAATTGCGGTTTTTTTTAAAATTAATCCTACACTAGTACTGCATACACCGGTGGTTTTATTTGAAAATGTATAGTTCCGTTTAGCGTCGATAATAAAAAGTGTGAATAAAGTCCTATCCATTTACGTGTTAGGTATAGGCATCACGTACAAAAAAACCGATTTTTGATTGCAATTATCTCAGAAACTAAGTGGTGAATCGAATAAAAAATTTAGGAATTGGTCCATAAAGGTTGTATCTACACCATACTACAATTTCAGGCGATTCCATAGATTTTGACAAAACTCCAGAACTACCTTAATACAACAAATCATAAGATTAATCTCGTTCGCAAAAAGAATATAAATTTTTGTGCAAACATAAAGTAATTGCAATCGTTTCCATACATTTTTATACAAACATAAAATAAATGAAATTGTTTCCATACCTCAGTCGACAAATGAACTTCCAAGTTTTACAATAAATCGCGCAACTCGTATTCAGAATGTTCTACATACCAATTAGACAGCGACTTTACAATGTTGGGCAGCGTAGTGAAGTCGCCCAACGTCCTCGCAGCTAGCTCGGACACACGTGCCGCCGGATTGAACAGTACAAGCACACAGACAACACACACACGCAGACAGACAGGATTCTTGCCGAATTTCGGCAACCGTTATCGGGTGACTGCCGAGGTTCTCCTTGATTAAAATGATCTCGATTCAAACCTCTATTTGACGATTACCACGCACTCTGTAATATATACAGTAAGTTGGTTCTTATTTGGGACATTTTTGAAATGTGATTGGAGAGTGGTGTCAATCAATGGCAAAAAAAAAATTGTTGAGCCTAGTTTGAACCTCTTAGTCCAACTCCTTTACCGCCCGAGAAGCAGGTGAAGTTTCCCGTTTAAAATACACTAAATTTTTCTCCATCCCGGTAATTATATTAGTGGGAGGACTAATTATTCTTGAATAAATCCAATACTATATGGAATTCACGGGTATAAACCCTACTTTCAGGAATAAAATATGACACATGGGTCATTTCATGTCACGTGAAGGAGTTGGACTAAGAGGTTCAAATTTAGGCTCAACAATTTTTTTTTTACCGTTGATTGACACCGGTTCCCAATCACATTGAAAAAATGACCCAAATAAGAACCACCCTAATATATAGGTAGGCATGTACCACCAAACAATGGGTCATACCCTATATCGTTGGGTAATCTCGCTCACCGGTATTCGGCCAGAAAGTTCGTACCGGTAACGCAGCGACTCGTTACACTATCTGTATGTTCACTAGAGTCGTTACACGACCCAGTATCGACATCCACGTGCCAATTCGCGCGCTAATATAGATGATCCACCGAAAAAAACCACGAAAGACATGTAACAAACGTTTCATACATGCACAAGAACATTTCATTGAATATTTCGAATCTACGATTGTCCGATTCGATGCTGAGAAATCGAGAATGCACGGAGTTATGCATCCGACGAATTGGAAAAAAAGCGAACAAAGATATAGGACACGATTTTGTTTCCGTACGTTGGAAAAACGAACGAAAAAAATAAAAAAACATGACACATAAAATATTCGCTCCAGTACATTGGAGTCGTGACGACAGCTGCGAGGGACGAAAACAGGTGCGTTGAGGATTCTCCCAGTGCGCGCACGAAATTCAGTGGAGCGAGAGTGAGAGAGCGAGAGCAGAGCGGAAGGACGGGAATGAGAGAGATCACGAAGATGTTGGATGTGTATAGAAGCTATGCAGTGCAACATCCGGCGTGCAGTCGTACAAAGTGGAATGCAGTACCTGCCGTAACACACACCATCGTATACACTTGGACGAATGGAGAAGCGACTGTCGGGCGACATAAACGAAACATGACAGCTCGTCGTGTTCTACATGCAGGAAGAGATACATATGTTACATCAGTCCGTAAAAATTTCGCTGTGTTTGCGCGTGAAGCGACTTACGAGACTGATAAGCCAACCCTCGTGGATTATGTGAAATTCTTAACGCTTACAGCGGGTCGTCCTGTGGAACGTGGGGGAACTAGTTACTGACTAACGGTAAGACTGATTGCGAATCGTTGTGTAGATCGAATGTAATTTTTTTTTGCTACTGTCAATGTCACCGCCATTTTTAACTTAAATTTAAATTTTATAGGAAAGTTATTGTAATGAATCCGAAAATTGAGAATCGATTTTTTAACAGATCTTTATGTTCCAAGGTGTTTTAAGTCTTTCAAGGTCTTTCAAGTCATTTTGATTTATTTGAAGCGAAATGTTTGTGCGTGTGTGTGTGTGTGCGCGTGTGTACGTATGGGATCAAATTTTTCGTTAACGTTTTCTCCGAAACTAATAATGCGATCAGAATGATCGATGATGCAATCAATGCGTCTCGCTGTCACTTAGAGCTGATGAGAGTTTGGTTCTATTTGGTTGAGTAGTTTCTTGGTAGAAAAAAAAACATTTTCGAAAAACGGAATCCACACGGGAGGATAGAAATTCGGGAGGGTGCAACTAAGCAGCACTATCATCGCCGCTTAAAGAAAATTAGAGAAAAAGATAATACTTTCAATACTTATATAGTGATATAACTACTTATATTACTTCATAATATATTATATAGTTATATCATATTATATAAACTAGTATATAATATTATATATGATGTAATATTATATATTATATCAAACCGACACCAATAGGTGTGCGGTCGGAGTGCGACTCCGGCGGTCCCACGAGTTAAGCAGCAAATTTGCCGGCCAGTACTTGGATGGGTGACCGCCTAATCGTTCACCGGCTGGCGCATCAATTGTGGAGCGGGAGACCAGTGTCTTTGGGGCCCCGGTGGTGCATTCGAGGTGGAGTACTATGTGCTCCTACATGCATCACCGGAGAACCATAGAAACATAGGGTCGACTGTACCGGCACGGGTTTTCTGCAGTTTCCCCGTGTCCACGGCAAATGCGGTACAGCGGTACGTCAAGTCGTCTGCAGACGCACGGGAGATAGCGGAGAACACGTAAAAGGGGGAAAGTCGGAGAATACATTGTAAAAACCTAAATAAAGGTGTGCAAGTAAAACTCTCACTTATATATTATATCATATCTATTATGATGTAATAGATTATTAAAGTGCCCTTGATACATTAAATAAGAAATATATATTTCACAAAGTAGAATATCGAAACAACGCGTTTGATTTTGGGACAATGAGTTTATTTCGCAGCATTACTATGCTATGATGAGGAACTAAGCGGACCAAGAGTACATGTACAATGTTCGCTTAATGCGACGGCAACCAGCAACAATATCGATAAGTAGAAAACTATAAATATTCTTCGAAGACGGATAAACTCGTTATTAACGACAATTCATAATGATAATAATAAATTTGACCTCGCGAATTGAGAAGTTACTTATGTGGCTTGTAATGGGTCACATACAAGATAAACATGAATAGCTATAGGCATCACTAGTCATAGACACAACTAACCAGAGAGCCCTTAACTGATCTTGTCGTTACACGAATTTCGAGGCAATGAAACAAAAAAATAACCTACGTAGTTTTTTCAATTATCGTTTTAAGATTCGCCGCCTTGTCCCAAATTCTCCTCATAATTCACGACTTCCACCTCTACCCAGCCTCAAAATTTCACCCAAACACACGATCAACTCGCTCAATCTTTCCACACGGTCATAAACCCCTACAAACTCGCAATTTCGATAAAACCGCCAGTATCTCATTCAGTAGCTGTGTTATACATTTTCAAATTTTTTCACAACCGTTGAAACAGGAATCTACCCGGAGATTTAATCGGTATACTCCAGAGATATTATAAATCAAAAGAACTTTGACACGGACTTCATCGTTCTTCGCTGTCGTGGTTGGCATAAAATATAATTCACGTTGAAGCGAATTATGAGTTGGCCCCGAGTGCATATCACGGTTTCACTACGGTCGCACGAGGCTGAATTCAAATTTTTCTTTGGCACACGAGAGAGTGCTTCTCGTTCTCTCGACCGCGGTGGCTGAATCCTCGACATTTTTTTCGTCATACAACTGATGTCTCGTAATCTCGCGGGAACGATTCCCAGGGTGACGGCCCCGGGGCGAGGGGGCAGAGGGGGGAGGAGGTAGACATGCACCTCCACGAACGACTCTTGTCATCGTCGTTTTTCGTGGCGGCTTTTGTTGTTCTAATCGCTGAACGAACTACGTTCCCCGCTCGTGTGTTTTTCGTGGCAACGCGTTTTTATTTGCAGCAGCTAATTTATTATGCTAATTACTTTTCCAAGTGCACTCTCCGGGAATAAGACCAGCGAGAGGGGAAACGAGAGAGCGCAGAAAAAAAAAAAAGCAAAAGTACCACCATTGAAAATTGTGCCGCGATGGTTTTATTCGTACAAGGCTCGAGAACTTCTAACCAACCTAACACGCGCTCGCCAATGTCATTTCGAATTAATCTTTTACCCGAAACTTTTTTTCTCCCGAAACTTCGCCCGGGCGATCTATAGAACGTGTGATGATATCAGTCGACCGAGACCTAAAAACGAATGACGAAAAATAAGGTGAAAGTGGAAGAATAAAGTTTCGGTCCACGAACTTTTCTTTATCTTGAAAAATTTGCAAGCTCTGCTTCTCGAGCCGGGTCACAAGGATAGGAGCGATCGCGAAGTTTACGCTTCTCTTGAATCGGTGGAAAAATGAAAAAGCATGAACGCAGATCGAACGCCGTTCGACTGTGCACGGAAGCAGAAAAGTTCCGGGTTCTTCGGGGAGAATCGCGGGGAATCGAGTGAATCCAAAGCAATCGCTCCCCCCCCCCCTTCTCGCCCCCACGGCGTTATACAATAATATCTCGTAATTTCGTCGTTGAAGTTGTTTTTCCGGGCTGCAACGTCGTTGTACAATGTACTTCGTATTGTCCGTAACGATTGTTCTCGTTTCACCGGCGAATGAAAATTTTATTTTCATTTTCGCGCCAGTTCGAGGCCCCACCGTGCCAACCGAAGAAGAAGCTTTTCCACTCGACCCGGATATCCGGCACTTTCCGGGTGTGTACCATAGGACCGTTCCAACAGCCATTACAGCGTATAGCTGTCCCACCAACCGTGGCACCATCGTCGACGCTACTACGTAATACCGGCTGCAACGTTGTACATATCTATATATATATTTATCCATATATATATATATATATACCGAGAAAAACGAAGCGGGCGACGAGGGAGAGCCCCGACGTCACTGTGCTACCTCTCTGTACCGAGAGCAGCACCCGGATTATCGTCGTTCCGCCGAGTACGCCGGCTTCGTCTTTAATCCGCGGAGATAGACACCGGAGAAAAGGGTAGAAGTCTCGGTGGCTCGTGGTGGAATAAAAAATGGGCAAAAAAAAACAAACGAAAAACGAGAAAAAAAAAAAATCCGGAATAAAGAAGGTACGAGGGGGGGAAAAAAAGCTTTTGCGCTTGAGGGGGTGAGAGAATGGTGGGTCGGAGCGATCGATCCGCTTTCGAATGCGGATTTCGCTCTCGAATCTCGAACGTCTCCGCGGCGCATCAGGCAGGTTCGTCGGACGGGGAGGGGGGGTGAGAATGAATGGGGAAGAGATAAAATAGGAACGAAGTGGCGAGAAACGGATAGAGACGAAAATAGAGCCATCCGTGGGCTGGTTGAACAATGATGCTGCTGGCATTCGGATGATCCCCTTATCTCGAAGGATCTTCACAGACTCGCCCACTCGACGGCGCAACCCTCAACGGGAACAATTTTATTTTCATTGTCACCGATCGCATTCTGAATCTTTCCACGCGTCTCTTCCTTCTCAAATCTGCGTCGTCTATTGCCTTGCCGATGGTTTTTTTTTTTTTTTTTTTTTTTGTTTCTCGGCTCTTCGTAAATTTATTTCGTCGAGAGAAGAATTTTTTTTTTCGCACCAACCCTCGGAATTGTTAGCGAAAGGTTACTGCAGAAATTATCGTCTGGTTCACCGGTCACCCTCCGGTCGAGTTTGCCGAACTCCTGGTCCGGGAAAACTGTTCGACCGTTCGGGGAGATGGAGGGTGAAAGTCGCGTTATCGATGTCGTTTACGGATAACGAAATTTGACAAGCGACGAAAGATCCATGCAGGTTCTTTAAAGCCCTTTGGATCAATTTGCGTAAATCTTTCGGAAAAACTGACGCAAACGTAATCGTGTCGAATTATCGTCGTGAAACTCTCAACGCAATTTTCGGTTACGAGCAAGATCAGCGTGAGAATAATCATTTTCATTTCGACCAAAGTAAATTTCGATTTTTCGATAAAAATAAATTGTTAATTCGGAAACTGCAAGAAGAAACCTTTCGTCCGTTTATCACTCCGAGTACTCGTGACTGCGTTCGTATCGCGTAATAAAAAAAAAAAACGATAATAACAATGGAATAAAAAAAAATCTCCGCAGCATTAATTTTCGACGGAGTCTCGGCGTAATGAGAATCCCCGAGATTGCGGATAAATATTTCATTGTAATTATGCCGCTACCACCGTCTGAAGTAGCCACGAGAAATATTTGTTTTTATTATTTCCTTCTCCGTAGTATTCCTTGGTACGAACCCGCGTTTCGCGATCATTTTTTTTTTTTTTTCTCGTCCTCCTTTTTGTCAGACTTCGACCGTAACGAGTTACGTAGAGTGCGGCGCGCTACGATAATGAGAAAAATAAGTATCGAACCAATATCGTGCGGTAACGCGAAAGGGAGGGGTTGGAAAACTGAAACAAATTAAACGCAACAGTCCACGAGCTCTGGGATAAACGGAATAAAAAAAATAGAAGGAAAAAAAAATTCGTTGATTGGTCCATTCAAGTCGAATCTCTATTCGTCGTTCCATTTTTGTTCCGCAAAACTGCTTTTATTTTTAATACAACTGTAAATTGCTAATTAGTAGATGACTCTTGAGGTTATTCCTTTTTATTTTATTCTCTCATTCGCAGCTATTAATTTTTTTGTTTCGATGAATTCCCTCGTACGGCATTCACGCTGCGGATAAATACATTCAAGCCATTATTGCATCCTTCCGTGTTTAAATAACGAACAATGATAATAAACAAATACCGGCTACGACTGTATCGCTGAAAATACATGCTCGCGTGTCTCTCGTGTCGCATACAATAACCAGCCTCGGTACGAAGCATTGTTCATAATTTTTCAACACATTGTCTTTCTCTCACCCTCGAAAGATGAGGGTGAACTGGCAGAGCCGCGCTCTGATGCTGATCTCGTTGTGTTGTGCTAGCCAGTACCGTGAGAGCGATGAAACGCGAAGCCCACCCGAGAGCGAGTTATTTTTACGAAGATAGAGGGAAGAACGTAACGATAACAATTGTTGTAGCTGATTTCGCAATCAGTTTTCGATGTTCGCTGCGCACGAGGCAACACAATGGGATCGTTACCTTTTGATGGTTGCGAATGAAAGATTGAATTTGCTTCATTCGTCGCTTTTTTGTGTTCTCTTTACTCCACGGCTGCTCCCTACAAGCCTTCCTTCCTTCTGTATCAATGCACTTTTGAGTGTTGCAGCGAATCGTGGACGTGAATGTATGGGAAGAGGGTACGGAGACGAACGCAAAGAACAGCCTCTGAATAAACGTGGATGAGGACCCTTATGGATGCAAGTGTCGAGGGCTTTTTGTCCCTCGATCCCCCCGGAGTAACTCGCCCAACCACCCACCTTTTTCTTCTTTTCATCTCCGTGCGCTTCTTGCGCTTCGTCGTGTCGCTGATGATACAGAGACTCTCGGTAACAACCCCCCCAACCCTCCGTCCCACGGATACACGTCGTCGCCTGCGTATAATCTTGAAAACATTCTATCGAAGCTCTTCATCAGCATCGTCTGGTATTTTAAGCCGAGCACGTGCTTCCCCGTCGCTTGAGTGCAGTACTCGGTAAATTGGCATACGATGTGAATAACGTACGCGTCGAGCTTTAATACCGGGGAAGCTCGACGAGCTTGGGATGAACGAGCGGCATTAAAAGTGAATGTTATTCTTCGAAAGATTAGCCGTACGTCTTTTACTCGGCAGCTAGCTACGAAGGTTCTGCAATTTCTGGTAACGAAAATGGTGCTGGTAATATAGGGTGGATATTTTGCGTTATGGACTTTTGAGCTTATAGCCGATCTCGTGTCGATTGGATATAATTTATATGGTTAATAGATTACGTGTTTTTGTACTTTTTACAGCTACTAAGAAACTAGTTGTGGGGACCAGGAGGAAGACCTGAAATAACATTTGGAGTGATTCAAGCTTTAACCATATTACATTAACGTTTCTGTTTTTATATCTAATTAAAGAAGTACGTTCCAATCGAACATATAATATTGAAGTTTATTCTTTCAATGGGGGTTGATTATTAATTCGAAAGTCATTTGAATTAATGTTATTTAATGAACGATAAATAATAAGCCCAGACGTAAATCGCATGTATATAAAAATATATCCTTCGGGCTGTAACGGTGGTCAAACCCCTTAATTTCAACAGACCTCGATGCATCTATCTATCTGCCTTTTCTACACGCAATGACCACGTGTTTTGCTAGTTAGATGAATCAATTTCAAACCAAAAAAAGTCTTCAAAACAAAATTAAATTGTGATAATCAAAAAAATGTAATATTATTGAAATGGAAAATTTCATCAATTGCTTACTCTCACGGGTTAATAATGTGCTAGAGGTCTCCGATTCCGTCTTAATTTTTGGTTCATATACCTCGAATCATACTAGAAGTCAGACGTATTGAACAATCTAAAATTACTGTATTAAGAGCACCCTATACGAATGTTCGCGCAGTCGCGCAGTAGTAAACACTATTACAGGTCAGACTTTACTCTCCGCTCCGCGTGCTACAACGGCGCGGTTCTTATTTCCTCTGACCCTCGGGCTGCTCGGATGAAAGAAGATCCAAAGACGAACGTGCTTTGGGCTCTGGTACGAAGTACGTCGAGGCAAGAAGTAAAGTCATCGATGGATTTCTCGAGTCGAGCGAGGATCAATCGTCTGGAAATGTTGGAGGAGCCGTTGCTACCGAGGCTGGTGAAACACTCGAGATGCGCCTCGCAGCAGCCCGGATGAAGAGGTCTTCTCGAAAGGATGCCCCGCGGCACTCTACGATCGAATCTAAGACTGATTTCCCATTAGCTTCGTTTAAATCGTCTCAATCCCGTGCTTCGAGCTTCGGGCGTGACTAATCTCGAGTTTCGAGAGATCCGGTTCGACGATGTTTCAAATTGAGTTATCTTATTTTAATTTAAGATGATAATTCGATTATCGGAATTATAACGAAGCGAAACGCAATTCCGTCGAGATTTATGAGAGTAAATTAAACCTTGGCACGTACGAATGTGCGATGAAAATACGAAAAAACTCGAACGAAACGAAGAGAAAAATGAAACACGTGTCCGGTCGGTCACGAATGAAAGTTGGACAGCTAACTAAACGACCCGTCTACGGCTACGCGGCCAATCTACAGAATTTCTCGTCTTCTTTCTCGTGTTGAAAGCTCGAACGAGACCGCGCGCGGTGTTGCTATCGGACTGCTGTTCGTTACAGTCGGGCCTCCGGCTGGTCATCGTTTTTTTTTCTATTTTTTCATTTGCTATTTGAAAAAAACGGAAACTCCACGTTACGAACGATTATTCTTCGTTAAATCAAAGTTCTCCTGCGTCAGAAAGATGGAAAGAAACTTACAAAAAGCCACGAGCCAGCAATAAGAAAAATGTCAGTATGAGAAATTCCAATTGAAACGAAAAAAAAGTCGTGCTTCATAGAAAAACTAACACAACGTATTAAAAGTCGATAATGATTTCGTCGATGACTGAATCCGTTGACCATTAACGACAATTGTTAGGGCAATGACTGCCATAAGTCTAATCTCGTTGACATTCAATCAACTCCGTGTGTGAACCGTTACTAAAAAAAAAGTTTTACATTCAACGTAAAAAAAAATGTGAACGCCATATCGATTCGTGTAACGTTCGATATACAACCGTCCCATCATGAATTAAACATGGTCACATTTCTATCCTCTCTTGGATTCCCACTCACCGGCTTGTCGTTGACGACAACGACGACGACGACGATGGCGACAACGATGACGACAACGACGACAATGTATGCGGTCGTTCTGACGAGCTGAGCGGAATTTCAAGATTTCCTCGTTACCGGAACGATCTCGTTTGAGTTTGTCAATCGAGCGCACGGAAATTACATACCGGTCTCACTGTACACGCTCCAGATGCCGCAAAGTAACTGACTACCCCGTGCAGCTAGTGGCAGGATAACCTTGCCGTTATTCCCCGGCTGATGGTTAAATCTCGATTTCCACTCCGGCACTAACATCGCGTTAAGCTTCCTTCGCTTCGTAAACCCGTGCAACCGGGAGGAAAGTAATGGCTCGGCACAGACAGCCGTGTCTCATCTTAAAGTACATTCTCAGCGCTAAACTTACGAGTTTTTTTTACCAACGTCGAAAAATATCATCCTAGTCTCAATTGCGTTGGCTCGTGATTGCGAGATGATGAATTTGTTTTTTTTTCCCATAAAAATGTAAATCGTGCTAACGTAGATGAATCAAGTGCATATAAATTCGTCTTTTAAATTGGATAAAGCGCGAACAGACGCGGTCGGCCACTGACCGGCCGATCGGACCTCGACCCGAATCACTGGCCTCGGTAGATCTCGCACGCAGTCGTCACTGTCGATGGTACGCACACGTCATCGGGGTCTGACCCCGTACTGGCTATTCCACTGGCACAAGCCGCCGAACCACCCGGCCGCAGTTTTCAAACTCGTGCGCCGCAAAAAATTATTTCGTTCTACTACCCCGAAACTTTTGTCAATGCACGAAACCAATCACTGAACTATATCGAAGAAGATTAAAGAAAAAAAAACGAAAACTAAGCTAAAAAAAACTTAATTCCGTCGTACCAACTGTTGATCCTTGTCATTGATCCTAATAAATTATAACGATTCATCGTGAGAACAACGAGTTCTAACTCGGCACGTATTTTTCATTTCTGACACAACAAATAATCTTCGTGTCACGCATTATCCACGTGACAAACGCCGGCCCGGAACCCGAGCGGTCGGAAACGTCAACGCGAATCCGTTCCGTCCGACCGTACGACGAGTCGGGGTAGTTGTGTGGTGCGAACACCAAGCGATACCACGTGACGTTGTTACCTCGGTCCGTACCGGGCTACTGGAGTAACCCGTTGGCTTGTTTTTGCAAGGAGCCGTCGTGCGCCGTCCTCGCGTCTCGCCTCCACTGTCCTCTTTCAATCCACTCCCCGTGTTCGTACTCTCGCCTCTCCCGACCTTTCCCTCACTCCCACGTCCCGGTTCCAACCCCCTCGACGTCCGGCACATCCCCCACCCTTGCTTTCGAACGCCGCAACTCGTAGTCACTCGCACGACGGCGGCGCAACGCGCCTCCAGGACTTCCACCGGCAACCCCACCCTCACCCTAGTTCGTTCCGAACCTTGCAGCACGGCGCCGGAGCCACCACCGACTCTCTCTCTCTTTCTCTCTCACACACACTTTCTCTCTCTTTCTCCCTCTCTCCTCTTTCTCTCCCTGTCCCTCTGGTTGCCTGTACTCCTACTTTCTACATCAACATCCCTCTTCGACTACGTTTTCCCGGCTCTGTTTCTCTCTCCGACTCTCGTATCTCGCTGTATTTCTGCATCCTACGGCAATGCAACCTGTCCACCGACACCACTACCACTATTATTCCTATTACTTCTACTACTAATGCCACTGCCACGACTACGACTGCTATTACTAATACCAATAGTACTGCGGCTACACGAGCTTTCCTCTCCGAATCCCTCCTCGGGCCTCTCTCGCTTCATCCACACTTTCAACGAACGCGCGCGTCAGACGGAACCAGACCAGCACCAGCAGTACCACGTCTCCCCCACTAACTCCTACCGCTACTATTCGCGAGAAATCGCCCCTCCAAAATCCTCTCGGTCCCGCTCTCGCGCACTGTTTCTCGCATCCAACGGCCCGCCAGAGATGAACATTGCCGTTGCAGGTTGAGCGACGAAGACCGCGATACGTTCTCTTCTCCGCACAGCCTCTCCCGATCGATTCGCCCGTCGGTCCAACAGCAGCATCCAACCCTCTCGCTCTCGTTCTCTTTCGCGCCACCTCGTACCCCGATGCGACCTGTGCGGCCGTTACCAACGCCGACGTCAATGTGTTAAGAACTATTACGACGTCGGTGTATGACGACTTTCGTGTATACGAAGAGCCATCCACACAGAGACGAACGGAAACGAAGATCTGACCGGAGAGGTGAAGTGCCAGGGATGCGGCAAGTCCGTGGTTGTAGTCGCGGCGGACGACCCTACCACTGACAGCCACTGACGTCGGGTTGCGTCCAACTTGGACTCTCGTTCTCTCGTTCCCAGAGTGAGTGAAAGTGAGGACTAAGAGGAAGGGAGAAAAAGAGAATCACGGAGGGAGAGAGAGATGGCGAACCGGGGGGTTCGTGGACCTCGAACCTCGAGCCACCACCCTCGTCACCTTAAGGTTAACGAAGCTCCGCCTCATTAGGCCTCGCGAGCGCACTCGCCTCACCGCTCCGGCATAAAAATATGCGTTGTACTTGTAAGAGCGCACCTGTCGCGCACAGTGGACGCTACAACGGTTTAGCGATGCAAAGCACGCTATGGAATTACCGAGGAGGGAATGGGGAACGAATTAAAAATAATACGTGGACTCGGGACTTTTGATTTTTTGATGGAATATAAAGATAAGGAGATTTAATGAATTTTACGGTGAAACTCGACTCTTTGACGAAACGCGCAATTTTGCTTGTGTTTGCTTTTTATTTCATTTTATTGCTTTTTGTCACGACGCTGGGAATGACGGGCTCGAGATGAACGATGACAAATGGACGAATATCATACTTCCGTCGGCTTTGTATGGAATAATGCAAGAAAGTTTAAGTCTATTCCCATTGCCGTCGATCTGCGACAAGACGGCAGTGAATTTATTCACCTTCATAAATTGCAATATATTTAGTTAAATTTCTTCCTGAAAATAATGAATTTTCTTGTGAGTACAGTTCGCTCAATTTGTAATTTCGTAAATACCTTATTTTGTTTTATGTTATTTACGAAAACAAATTTTGCTGGCCAACAAACACTCTGCCTGCAGGGAGAACCGACAAACTTGGATTATTACGATGACGTAATATTCAATAATTAGCAAAAAACGATTTAAAAAGTAATTATAAAACATAAACAAAAGTTTTCATCTATTGAGTTATGAGATCGCTCATAGAATGTTGTCCGCTGTGGATTGTACAATTTCAGACGTGGTGAGGAAGAATTCATAATAAAATTATAAATGCAGCGTTCCCGAGCTATTCCGTCCGCACGAAACGGGCTTTTACTACTCGCACGGGCAATTCCCCGAACGCGCATACCCCGCTCAATATGAAAATGTTCACCACGTGAGAACGCACCGTTTAAATTCGATATCACAGTGAGCTCTGAAAGATAATTGCGGCAGATATTGTATTTCAAGAATCTTCATGAATAGAATCGTCGACCTCGTCGGCATTCGCACGAGACCGTAGAGGGTTTCGGTTCTCGTCATACCTCGGGGTTAATGAAGTCTCGCCTCATCAACCGACGACGTTGGCATCGTCGACGGGGATCGCAAATAGCTCGGGTTACAAGATACTCGTTCGACACCTGTGGCTTCTGTTCTCGTGAATTCGAAAATTTTCCCCCGCCAAGTAAATCGTTCACAAAATACCGTCATTTCTATTAAACGCCACTCAAATCTCGATCTTCGCGTCTTATCAACGTGAATCTTTCGGTAAATTGAATTCGTAGCGTTGTTCAATCGTGAATCGCGTGGAAAGAGCGAGCGATTGTAAAAAAAAATCTTTTTTATTCTGTCAATAATCGTATTTACGATTTGAGTGGGTTCAACGACCTCGAGAATTCTGCGGTTGAACACTGTTAAGTTCGGAAGAGTCAAGAAGGCTTGGAACTGGGTGATTAGGGAGAAACGTTGGAGAACGAGCCACACGTTAATGTTGCTACGTTGAAGCACCGGGTAACCGCCGAGTTAAGTGGAACGATCGTTAAAGGGTCGGCAAGTTATTTCTGGTAACGAGACCGGTAGCCATATACGACCCCCCGTATATGTCAGTGAGTGCACGGGTGCGCAACGGCCATCAACGGGCTTGGGACCAAGACCATGGGGGTTTGGAAAACTTTGAAAGCTCGTTCGCGACACGATCAACGCGGGTGACGCTTCACTAGCGCAACTTTCCGCATCCCGAGCAGCATTCCGTTTATTCCGAGCATCGTAAATCTACTTGGATTTTTAAGCGTGAGTGGTTACGGTTCGGCCAATCCCTGATGTTGACGTGTGTGGGTGGGAAGACTCAACAGAGATTAGCTACTATTTATATTTCTTCTTTACGTTTCTTGTATCTTGTATGAAGATCCTCTTCAGAATTTTCTTATCTCTACAAGTACAATTTTCTATGTGATTTTCATGATCGTTTTTCTTATTGTAATATCGATTATAATTTTATGTAGGTTATGACGGGGATAATATTTTTTTTTTGAAAATCTATTATTACATGTAATGCCAGCGGTGGTTAGAGCAAGGCTATGAACTGGGGGGTATATTGATCAGTATTCGCTGGTCCATCAAATGATGACGACCTCTTGTGACAGAATGACGGGCGAACTGTGATTCAAAGTGACATACGGTTAATAATAATCCACGCATTGTTCACTTAAATATGACTGAATTATATAGTATAGTATGATTTTGCAACAATAACAATTTATAATACATCTACAATTTTACGATGCAACATTATTTAAATTTGACAGTGTTGACTTTACAATTCCACAAGTTATAGTTGCACAATTTACGAGGTTCCAATTTACGATGTTAGAGTTCACAACTGCGAGATTTTACAACTTACAAATTACAATTTTACGATGCAGAGTGTTAAAATTTAGTTAGAAATTTTACAAATTCATGAATTGACAATTTCACAATACACAAATTGAAATTAAGTAATAAAACTTATTTCAAAGTTTATAACTTTCAGTTGGTATATGAAATTGACCCAAGGATTTGACATCTGCCAAACAGCACATATCGATCGTCACAAGTGACAGCATGAAACATCAATCCAACTCAAATAAACGAACTACCGGCCCGTCGTTTTGCTCTAACCACTGCTAGTATTGTATATAATAATAGAATTTGAGAAACGATACCATCACCGTCGAACCATATAAAAATTATAAGTGATATTACAATAAGAAAAAACGATAATGAAAGTCACATTTATAATGAAAGTACTTGTAGGGATGATAAAATTCTGAAGAAGAACTAAATGTAAGGATGAAAACATGAAAAATAAATAGTGGACATTCTCTATTGAGTCTCCTCACCCACACCTACCGCCATGCATCAAAATTAGCCGTACGGTAGCCGCTTCCGCTTCAAAATCCAATTACGCAGCAACGGCCACCTCACCTCCGTCAGCAATTGCTCCTAAATCTACGTTAAAATCATTAATCATCACCCAAAAAATTATCCAAAGATATACGAACGAAATTCAATATGATTGTCGTGATTCAATCTAATACAACAATTCCCCAAAAATATTTAGATCGCTATTCACAAAAACGCATAATAAAACGCGATCCAACGCGACACCTTTTCTCAATTAAAATCAGGAATAACTCATCCAAAACTAAATGAATAAAGATATTTTTTTATTAAAACAAAAAAAATCAATTTCCACCCACCAAATATTGGTCTCACGTGAAACTCGATTATCGAAGTTACTCAGGTTATTCGGTTATTTTCTAAAATTTGCCAAACCGACGCATTTATCGGATCGCTCGACCGGGAAGGACGCGCGGAATTCCGACGTGAGAATCTTCATGTACGCGAATTGCGATCGAGTTTGGTCGCGTAGATTCGGTATATAACCGTATCGGCGCGCTCGGGATAAACCCGATGACGATCATTGCTAAAGGTGTATGCCGCGGCTCAATTTAATGAATTCTCGTGGAGGGCGAGGCGAAGGATTCGCGGTATTGGCATCGGTTGTACGGTTTCCCGTTGGTGCCGCGTGTATTTCGACTTTAATTTAGTTCGCACGAGAGTCGCGGAATTCACCGCAGGCGTGCATATAAACCGCACGCAACCGGTTTTCGTATACGCGCGAGGATAGTTTCCGCGTCGAGTGTGTTGGACCAGTTCGCAATGGGCAAAAGCCCGTTGCCACTCGGAGTTTACACCGGTCATAAAATAGCCCGGCGTTCATGTAGCACTCCGTGTTTGTTGTGATACCGCAACCACCTCGACACGAACGCGTCTACACACGGCTGATGCCATACATCGCACAAACGTCGTGCAAAGCGAAAGTAATTGAAGTAGAGAATCAACAAAATCTGAAGAAACTGAAAGAGGAAAATGAAGCAACGAGTTGGAACTTTGCAAATTGCTTTCTGTGGATCGGAGGTAGTGAACGAAGATTGCTCCGTGAGGTTCCGAGAATGAGGGAACATCTTTCGTCTGGCTTCGTTGTGAAGGAATCTTCGTTGACTATTTACGTTTCGGAGGAAGGAAATTGCACGATTGAACTTGCAGCTTGTTTCTATAATTCGCACGCGTCGTTCAATATCTACCAAATTAAGCAACAAAAAGTAACGAATGAAGGTAAACGTTAGCTTATGCACGTTTGTACATTTTAACATGTTCAGTCATTCGTTTTTCAATGTGCAGAGGTTGGAATTTATAAATTCGTAATTGCTCAAAAATTCGATCCGTCCGGCTGATCTTCACCAAACCTTATTCATATCATAGGTCAATAATATTACATACTCATATAGAATTGGGATTCGATTGGTTGCAGTTAACAGTAGATAGAACGACAAAATCGATTTTTCGGAAAATTCAAAATATTATTAAATTCGAACTTCTCGACGGATTCGGCTCAAACGCAATACCAAACATCCATGTGCATAACTCCATATGCGAAGGACTATTTAGAGGAATATCTTAAAATTCGCGGACGCTAGCGTGCGTACATACATTTTTTGAAAAGTTGAAAACATTGTCAAATTCCAGTGGCTGCGTCGATTGTTGCAAAAAATACAGATACTGTGGAAATTGCAAGGCACTGCAGCTGTGCAAAGTTTCAACACTGTAGCTCAAACCGTTCCCGAGTTATGGACGTTTGAATTCTGGGAGTCGTCACATACACATTAACAGATACACACATACATCCGGACATTTTCTTCAAATAATATTTCTGCACGTTTTGGTACGTTTTGAACCTATTAACATCAGAATCCCCGAAAAAACATTTTTCGACCGTCACAGAGCTTCTTTTATCAGGGAGAAAAAATGTCAACTAAATAAGATATCCCTCGGTGAATGCGAAAAGTGTGGATGGCGTATCATCGATGCGACTATACAATCGACATGACCTCTTCTAGAACGTGGCGCAACAACCAAACCCGGTATACACGTATACATAAATTTATAGATACGTATACACATACGGGCAGCTCATCTCTCGCATCGCTTCCTATCGACGGAATTCAATCTCTTTCTTTCAATCTTTCCCACGGAATGGTGTTGCCTCGAAGCATACACATAACGCAGAAGCATTATGTTGATACGTCGAGAGAGCATCCGTGCACTTGGTCGGGTATCTAGGGTAAAATAAAAAAGGCGCAAGAAACGGCACGGAAATGGAACTACGAAAGTGTGGCCCCTGGAGATGTATTCGTCGTGAATCGAATAGAAAATCCGAGAGTTGTATTGAAAAGATACATCGAGATAACCTTGGAAGTCCGTGTTTTCACGGATTATTTCGGGTTTATGGGATTTTACGATACGGTTCCATATATTTCCGGAACAGAATATTTTCCAGAGGGAGAATTAAGTTTTCAATAAGTGCGAAAGGGTTGAGCCTCGATTGAAACACGGGTCATTGACCTGACGCGCGATACGCGACAATACGGAACGATAAAACCAACCCCATCCGCGGCGATTTAACCGACCAGAAGAAATTTACGACGGTACGAAGTCAAGAAAGTCGAGAACAAGAAGCTACGGTGAAGAAGAGTAAAACGGCAGAGGTTGGCTTTGAAGCGGATGCGAAGAAACAGGATGACGCCGTGAGAGTGGCACGTTAAGTACGCTCAGATAATGTGCTCAGTACAAAGTGCAATGTGCAACGCAAGTGCAGAAGGCCGGATGCGGCAAAGGTTCGTGTTGGTCGCGCAAGGGTTGTTTCCGCGCTATCGTGCGAACCTCTGGCGCTGTAATAAAACTGAAAAAATATATATGGGGCAAAATTTCCCAATTTACCGAACTAAAACACTCCTATCCCCCGATTTTTTTAGTATCCTTTGGATCCTATGACCTCATTAATTTTTTTTTAGATTTTTTAGACCCCGCCTTTCCCTTCTCTCCCCCCGCCATATTATTTTTATCAAGAGGTAACTGCTATTTGCCCCCTTTTTATTTGGATGACATTTTTTTCCCGGCTACTCTATTGAAATTGAAGAACTTTTTTCATAAAATTGGAGTGGGTACCTAATATTTTTATTTATTTTTTTGAAATTCTGCAAAAATTCGATTTTTTCCGAAATTTGAATATATGATAATGGTTTCCCATCTAAAAAAAGAAAAAAAAAAATGAAATTTATCATGCCAGAAAATCGAGATTTCGATTAGATGCGATAGAAAATAGATTTTTGAGTACGAATTAATTGTTGCTATCATCAGGAGGTAACTCCTATTTCCTATCGATTTTCTATCGAAATAATCGGAATGTCGATTTTTTACAAGATAGAAAAAGATTTCATCTTTTTCTCTTTTTTTAGATAGAAAACCATTATCATATATTCAAATTTCGGAAAAACTCGAATTTTTGGAAAATTTCACAAAAATAAATAAAAATATTAGGAACCCGCTGCCCACTCTAATTTTATGAAAAAATTTCTTCAATTTTAATAAAGTATTCGGTAAAAAAAAATCATCCAAATAAAAAGGGGGCAGATAGCAGTTATCTCTTGATAAAAATAAAATGGTGGGGGGGGGGGGGGAGGAGGAGAGCGAAAAAAGGGGTCTAAAAAATCTTTAAAAAAATTAGTGAGGTCGTAGGATCCAAAAGATACTAAAAAAAAAATCATCGACCACATCGGGGGATAGAAGGGTTTCAGTTCGGCGAATTGGGGAATTTTGCCCCATGTACATAAAAAAAAAATATATTTAAAAAAAATATCGAATCAATCCTCGCTCGGCCGAGTCACGTCACGGAAGTACCACGCGAGAGGGATCAGTGAGGCCCGAGGGACCGGAAAGTGTTGAAAATGTTGGTATCGCCACTGTGTGGCCGAGAGCACGGAGAAAGGGTCATCTGCACTCTCTGTATCGCGTATTCCACGGTGAACCAGCACAATCGCGAGTAGGTGCTCACAGAGAGACACCCGAGCGTAGGATTTTAGGGTCTCGTTGGTTGCGGGTATTCCCGGTTGCGTTTGCTAGCTCGCAGGCTTGTCGTGTCATCCGTTACTACGAGGGCTCGGGCGCGCGCAAGGGTCCGCGGAATTTAAAAGTCAAAGCGAATGCAGATTAGAACGAGACGTGGCAAGCTAGCCTGTCGAGTTATGCCACCACCGCCACCACTGGTAAAAGCAAAGCACAGCGGAGTAAAGCTCGGACGCCTCTCTTTCGCTCACTTCGCTCTTCTACCCCCGAATGCGGCTGCTGCTGGCGCTCGTGCTGGTGCTGCTGCTGGCACTGCCGCTGCTGATGCTGATGCTAAAGCTGCTGATGCTTTTGGTTTTCGTACTCTTCTCTTCTTTGATGCTGCTAACGCTCTCTTGCTCGATCTTTCGCACTTCTACCTTTGCCATTCTCTTTTCCCGGCCATCCCTGATCGCCCTTCGTGCGAGCTCTCTTTTCCCTGCTCGCTCTCCCACCCTCGCACTCAGACTCGTTTCTCTTATTCTCGCTTTGTGTACGACCGTTCGCATTGCGCGAGTCAGAAAGCGTTTTGAATTTCGAAGAGTCGCGGGGCTTTATACGTATACGGCCATCAGTACCGTTGCCACCCGACAGCCGGGTTGTAGTACACTTTTGCACGGGTTTAGATACCGGATTCCAATGCTCGCAGTCGACCTACGCGAGGATTATCGTTGGCCTTGCGAGGGCTCGAGCCAAAGAGGCGGGTTTTCGCACGTCTGCTCTTACCACGCACGTATAACCCGCACCGTGCCTCCGGCAGCCGACGTACGACCGAAACGGTCCCACGTCCTTTCCTCATCGCACCCTTTTGCCACGAGTGTTCCAACTATTTTTTTTTTTCACCGAGTCTGGCAATCCACGTTCGTCGCTACTTCGCCCTTCTACCTCCCTACCTTCTCCCTTTTCGTTTTTTTTTCTCCTTTTTTCGTCATCCGCAACCTCGACATTCGCACGAGACTCGGTGATGAATTCCGAGAGTGATAAGAAAAAAAAAATAAAAATAAAAACGATAGACGAATGATCGAAACTGTGGCTTCTCAGATTGCATTGCGTTGTTGCCAACTGACGCAAAGTTAATCCACTCGGTATATGTCGTTAAGTTAACGTAACTATTGTTTATTTATTGGATTATATCATTGGACGGTTTACTTTGGATTTAATTCCATTTGGAACTTCGACAGTTCGCACCGTCTTTTCTTCTCCCTTCTCGTTCTATCATCCGGTTTCGACTCTCGACTCTCCCTTTCCATCTTTCCCCGCGGGCTCGCCCGGCTCGACGAATGTACACTGGCTGTGTTTTGCTTTCGACGGGTACTGTCTGCCAGCTCTCGTGGTGCTAGTCGATTACCCGGAGCTCCATTGTCTGTCTCGGCGACGACGAGGCTCTGCAGATCGACGACGGGAGAAACACTCCATCCGGCGAGTGCTGTACCGAAATAGAAACGACTGGGTTACACCGATAACGGTACATACATACCGCAAAATTGTCGGGTGTACGTAGGAGTCGAATCGTGAGTTGACGTCACCTAAGTCATAGATAATTTGATGAGAAAAATTGGTAAAACATTGTTTTTAACAGTTTTTTGATACCAATGTATATTGGAGGAAGAGGAATGTATTTGATTTGATCGATGTTATAATTTTAATCGACAGATTTGGGATACATGTAACTGATTTATTTGTTTATGACACGCCGTGCGTAAGATGCGATTTTTCCGCTCACTTCGCTCGCGTCAAATCGCATTTACGCACCTCGTGCAATAAAAATGTATACTATACTCGTGCGAAAAACCTTTTCTTGACTCGTGTGATTGCAGCACTCGCCTTCGGCTCGTGCTACAAATTCACATTCGTCAGAAAAAATATTTTCGCCCTTGTATCGTAATATACTATTTTCGAGGCTGTGCCATGAATACGAGATGATTATCTATATCGCTTGAATTATCGTTGGTAATCGTAATACTTTACTTCTAATTTGCAATTTTCTGTTTATGTCTATTTTTTATCAGTGCAGTTTATCGATATTTGTTGGGTTTGCTTCTTCATAAAAGAAGCTTTGTGACGGTCCGAAATTTTTTTTTCGGGATTTTGATGTCAATAGGTTCAAAATGTCCTAAAACATCCAGAAAACACATTTGGAGAAAATTTCCGGATGTATGTTTGTGTGTGTGTGTGTGTGTGTGTGTGTGTGTGTGTGTGTGTGTGTGTGTGTGTGTGTGTGTGTGTGTGTGTGTGTGTGTGTGTGTGTGTGTGTGTGTGTGTGTGTGTGTGTGCGGAACCACCCTCCAAAATTCAAACGTTCATAACTCGAGAACGGTTTAAGTCACAGTACTGAAATTTTACACACATGTGGTGCCTTCTAATATCTATGTAATCTGTGATTTTCACAATTATTGACGCATTCGCTCGGCTTCGAGAGCGTTTTGAATTTTTTCAAAAATGTCTGTAACCACCCTACCGTCCGCAAATTTTGACATATTCGGCTAGATAGTTTTGCACATATAGAGTTGAGTTCAAGGACGGTTGGTATTGCATTTAAGCCGAATCCATCAATAACCTTAGATTTTATGATTTTTTGAATTTTTCAAAATATCAACTTTTTTGCTCTATTTGTCGTTAACGTCAACCAATCGAACCATAACTCTCTGCAAGTGTGGGATGCCATTGTGCTATGATACATATCAAATTTGGCCGAGATCGGACGAATGGATCGAGTTCTAGAGCAATTAGAAATTTCTAAGTTTCAACCCCTGCAAATTCCAAAACACTCGACGGAACGTGCTCAAATTCATACACACGCTCAAACTAACCGTCAGCTTAAGTTGTTACTAGATTCGATAGCAATTAAACAACGCGCTCGAATTTTGGGACACATTGAATTTTTATATACGTTCGAGTCGGTTTTTATACGGTAGGACGGATCTACGGGCATCCTGCATAAAACAAGCTGCAAGCTGAAACTCGCAATTTGCTTCTCCTGAATTTTCGGTAGTGAACGGAACTTCCTTTATAGGGCAGCCGAAGATTAAAACAAAATAAAATAAAATAAATCGAGAGATGCTTCCTCATAGAAGGATTTCGTGCACTATCGAAAATTCAGGGGAAACAAATTGCAAGTTTGTTTTAAGTTCCGCGTTTGGTCAACGTTGCTGCTTGACCGACGCTCGTTTGATTGGTTGCAATGCTTATACATTCGCCATTAATAAACAATACCTTCTATTTCGCACTATACGGGGGAAAAGTGTCGAATAAAAATAAAAATAAAAAATCCTGCCGAGAAGCGAGGGTAGCAATTCCGGGGCACCAATGGCCCCCCGAGGCGTTCGTTTGTTTTCGACATTAAAACCCGGAACCATGGCTTTCCAGCGGCGATTTGCATCGAATCGAATTTCTCTCTCGTCTTCATCGCCGCAACCGCGTTCCTCGCTCGATGGAGAACGAGCTCGACGAAAGAACGAAATATAGAGAACCCGAGCGTAGGATCCATTTGCGACCACGCGCACCCAGATTTCGTTTCTCCGCAATCTTTTTTTTTTTTTTTCTCTTTCTTTCTTCGGTACTCTCATTTTTCACCGGGCAACGGGAAAACGCGGAAGTTAGCTCGCACGGTGAAACACCCCAGACCACGAGAAATTTCGTTAGAATTTCCATATCCTAACGAACCGCAGATTTCCGAATTCACCCCTCTGCCGAATACTTCCATTCCAATTTTTCTTCGCTGCGTTTTTTTTTTTTTTTTTTAAATTTTTTTTATCTCCGTCCTCTCTCGATTCTTTTCACTCTCTCGCTTTCGTCGCTCTGTCTGTATTTTTTCTTTTCGTCCGCGAGGAAAAGCACACTTGCGCGATTCTCGTGCCACGTTCGCAGCGCAATCGTTCTGCCGTGATTTTCTTAGACGAATTATTCCGACGTTTTTATTCGACGCATGCGAAAGCGGAATTCGATGAAGCGACGAATACAAATTTGTCGGAAATTGCGATGAAGAAACGCTCGGTGACGATCGACGAAAAAAATCTTCGCCAATCGAGTTGACAAAAATAATAGTCGATAAACCAACGACGCGTGAAATAAATGGCGAAAAAATTAGCATGACAGTCGATTTGTGATCATGGAAACAAAACAAATGTATTATAAAACATACGACGTCAATTGTATCATCGACATAGAATTTTATCGACGAATAATCGGACAGGAAAAAGAAATCGACGTCCACACAAAAGATGTCTGAAGAATAACTTTCATCACCGCGCACGGAAAAAGGGCGAGAAAACGAAAATATTTCTTCACGTACCAGTCGGTAACGTCAATCCCAAATTCTTTCCGCACAACGCGTGAATGGAATTTCGTTGAGATTAAAATCCGTACCGATAAAGTCAACAACAAAGAAAAACTGCTGTTCGTCGAAAAGAAACGCGAAAAGAAAAAAGTGATCGAAGCCATCCTTTAATCTTTTTTCGCGACCTACGTCTGTGTTTTGCCGTAGAAAGGTTGGTTCGGAACGTACGTGCTGGTCGTAATTACCCCGAGTTAGAGTCGAAGTACAGAGTGACCCGTGGCCTTTCAACCACGATCTGTCATCAGTTCTAAAGACCGGACCGGCCGACCCTTCCCAACCCCTCGCCGTTCCCTTTTTATACCGCTGGGCGTGAAGAACGAAATGGCAAAATCCTGCACGTCGAGCAACCCCAAAAAAAAAAGAGAAAAAACACCGACGGAAATGCGAACGATTCGCGCGTTTATTGCGAAAAGGTGTAGGTGCGAGAAATGAAAGAGTGGAATTGCGCCAAAGGGCTGTGACCGAGGTGTATGAAGTTGGAAAAAGGTTTTGAACAAAGCGAAAAACAGCGTTGATACGAAAAAGCAAGAACGTCGAGATCTGTGAAAACCTTGACTGGAGTCGCGAGGACTTCTCCGTTATGCTAGAAACCATCGAATATACGTCATTGCGGCTTCGGCAAGGCTATTACCGTTTTCGCGAAACCTCAAGAAGTCTGCTCGCTACTTGGACGTCGCTTTGGAGATCTTTCACTTCCGGTCGTTGCCAACTAAGCTCGTAAACGGCTCCGTACCGGCGTAGACCCGTAGCAAAACGGTAATAACAGTAGCAGCGGCAGCACCAGCGGCAGCAGCAGCAGCAGCAGCAGCCGGAGAGTTACATTGCCGCTGGCCCGAGGCCCTCCCCGGGGTATCGGTCGTCGTCGGTGCACCACGAGAACCGTTCTCCCGCTTCCTTTCCCCCTGATTGAATTTGAATATAGAATTAGAATCGTTTCGCTTGCCGCGAGCTATCGCTGCACCCCTTCACCGTGCCGTATTCCATAACCTTTATATTCTCCTCTTCCTCCTCGCGGATCCGTTGCCCGCATCGTTTTCCGATCCTCTTCTCTTTTTTTTTTCTTACTCTTTTTAAATTCTCTCGGAGTTTCTTCTCGGTCGATCAACTTTTCCGTGTATTCACGCAACCTCATACTCTCCTACGTTTTGCCTATCCGTTTTATCATTCTGTCTCTTTCACTCCTACGTAATTGTAGTTTCACCGGTAGGCCACCACCGAGTGCAGTTGGCGCATAGCTCAACGGCAGTGGCCTCCGTTGGCAACCGTGTGCGTGTGTGTGTGTGTATGTCTGACGGGAATGTAGGAAACACCCCGGTGTGTGCTAACTTTTCGCTTTAGCACGCACGATCGACCGCGACGTCTCTATCGACACTTCGATATTCCATCGCTCCTGCTGCCACGGCCTCTCCGTAGTGGCTTCCGTCGAACACGCGCTGGCCCCTCCCCCCCCCCCTTCTTTCCAATGCTTCCTCGTCCCATCGTCGATTTCGACCCCCACCGTTCCCAACCCTTGGCTCGAATTTAAAGCCGTCCCCGCGATAATCCAACCTGAGAGGAAAGTTCCCGAACGAGAAACGAGTTTTGCTCCCGATGGTTACCCATCGCTATATACATCGCACTCGCGAGACTCTCATTCCTACTCGCGCTATATTATGTTATAAATATTCCATACCACGAGGGTATGACATCGATAGAAAGAAGAAGAAAAATGATAAAATGTATCCAGAAGTCTTGGACCGAATAAGCGGAAGCCCTTAGGGCGGGTAAGTGCTTGCGGATAGAGAGAGAGAGCAAGAAATAATTCATCCTCTGGACCATTTTTTTTGTCTTTGCGTTTTGTTTTTTTTTTTTTTTTTTTTTGCAAACTAGAGAAGCTTCTTTGCATGAATAATGTATTATTTCTTCGTTTCTTGGATGGGAAATACTATTTTTTGTCTTTGGTGTATCCGTGAGACAGTTTTGTTTATTTTATCGGAAGGAAAATTCGTTGGAGAATGCAGACAAGGATGGTGGAACGTTAAAAGAAAACGGTTTACCGGAGTAACGGGTATTTGCGACATGCGTTGTCGGAATTGTCGTCTAGAATGTTTGGAGAACACGGTTTTCCAACGGTGAGATGTAGAGGAGTTGTTTGTCGTTGTTTCGGTCGACAGATGGGAGAACCTGACGTTGCCGAGCTTCACACCCTTGCTCGAGTAACAAGCCGTCTTCCGGTTAACGGCTGTTGTTCGTCATAGTCACTCGTATGGATAAATATTCCGTGCGAAAATAACAACGCATGAGTCCGGAATCACATTCGCAGATTTTTTTTTCATAATCTCAAGAAATATCTTCGTACGAGGAATTTTGTTTGATCTTATTTGTAACGAGAGGATCGGACTTTGTCGGAGCTTTTTTAATATTCAGACCCCGGTGGAAACGAACCGACGGACGGTGGGAGACGGAAATTTTATGGAGGACGATCTATATCGGGTCTGTAACGCACAAGCCAGGGTTTATTTACACAAACGAAAATCCGAGCTTCTCCTCAATTTTCCAGTATTTTTCATCATCCACCGCTTCAGGGTTGAAAATACATAACTATTTTAACGTAAAGCAGGGTTTTGAACAAAAACGACACTTTGCTGTATTCGCACCAGCAGTCGGACAAACACGATGGGATATCGAATCCAAAAAAAAATTTGGAAAATATAAAAGAATGACGTATTTGAAGCGCCCCCATATTTACCGAAAAAACGGTTTTCCGAGAATATACGAAAAAATTAATTTCCGGAGATTTACCAAAAAATAGATTTACGAAAAAATATGATACCAAATGTACGGTCGGCTTATTGAAATAACCCGAGGGCTTAAAAAAAGGAAAATCATTGGATAAAGGTAGGATACCTTCGTAGTGCACTGCTTTCGGCGATTTCAGCCCCCACGATTAATCCCTTCGGCAAAACGTGGAACTAATTTTTCCACTGATTAATTTTGCAACTAAACGAAAGTAAATACAAATTTTCGCTCACGAAAAATACAGAAAAATGAAAGACATGTCTTAAAAACACAGTTTATACTATTGGAGTATGCCATTTTGCCCCGTTTCCGAATGGTAATTAGTTACAGAGTACAGAGCAACAATAGAGACCGCTGCGAGAAATGAATGAAAGGGGAAGAAGGCGTAGCGAACGCAGAATGTGCGCGTACAGTGATTAGCTCGTGGTTCAATGGAATATCGTATAATAGAAAACTCGTCCAACATACAAACAACTGTACGAAATATTTTCCCGACACAATATATTCTACGGAAAACCCATTACGAACCCTATGAAACTAATGTTACAGAGCAGTGATATTCCCTCGATCCATACACCGTTCTACAGGCCATCAACAACTACTTCTCGACTATTCAATGGTTTTCGGTTACATTAAGCTCGACGAGTAATTATCAAATGCAGATATAATATATAAAGTTATAATATATGGAACAATAGACACAAGTTTTTAACACGTTTCCCGAATCATATATGCGTAACGTTCGCATTTATAAACGTGGATTGTCGTGAGTTTTTGATGAAACATTTGGTCTACGAAGAAGCGACCGTAAAATCGTCTTATGGTGAAAGATCCGAGTTCACGGCCGAAAAAATAGATGAATTTTACGAATGAGTATCGCAAAAACGGTTTGTTCGATTTTATCCAGGTTTATTTTATTCGGAAGTATATATGTTGAGGTATGCTGAAAAATTTCTTTATCTCTCTGTTTCTTTTTGTTTATTTTTTAATTTCTTTTATATATCGATTGGGAGCGCTGCTGTCACGACCGGCGTGAGACATCACCCTAGCACACATGGTCTGCAGTTCCCAAGATTACATGTCGTCGGTTGATCTCAACGAAGAATTTCAAAAAAATTCTCAAACTTAATTTATGATGCCTTTCGCAACGTAGGATTTTCTCGTTTACTTAATTACTTTTTTTTATCAATCTAGAAAGGTCGGAAATTAAGGTTAAAAAATGAATGTAAAGTTCAATCAACCGCCATGTTCCAAAAATATTTTTTTTTAACTTACGATATGAAGGAAATTATACATTACACCGAACTACATGATGTCGTGTGGCATGATACATTAAGAATCTCATCATCATCATGAATCTCATGATCATTTTAAGAATCTTTTTGAAATTTTTCTTTAAAATCAACCGACTGCATGTAATGGGCAGGTCTTTCGAGCGATGGATATTCCTCATGCTGGCCATGACAGCAGCCCTCCCATTTGATATATATCTATAAAGAAATTTCTCCCCATACCTCAGGATGTAAACTTTCAAAAATAACAAACCTTGATGAAATCGAACAAACGGTTTTCGAGATAATAATTCCGAGAATCCACCACCTTCTCCGCTGTCTACTAAGATGTTCCCCCTTAAAACACCACTGAATATTCATCGTCGATCTACCACCTCATTGTCGAGGTTTTGCCCCGACACTCATTAGAGCGTCTCATTAAATAGGAATCTCAGATATGAATTCGCGAATTCGAAGTTCGTGATAGAATCGTACTCCCTACTTAAGCTTTGGCAGTCGTAATACCACCGTCTCTTGTGAAGTACTACATTTATATATTCCTGTATATAGATATAGTATAGATATAGTACATATATATATTCATATAAAACGTATAGTCGGTAAGCTTCAGACGTGAATATTTGCAACGGCCGACGAGAGTTATCTTTCGCGTCTCATCAAAGTGGGATAAGTTTCGCAAAGCGCTTTTGAAACTGTCATCCCTCTTAATCTCTATCCGGGAGAGAGACAAGGGTCGGTTCATGTTTGGCCGATGTACACAGAATTATTCAAAGGCCATCCATCCGCTTGCACGCCTCGTGCATCTCGTTCTACCGTGGTCCTTTTCCTCGTTATAGTTCTCTCATCGTCCGGCTAGCTCGGTCGCTCCGTCAATATACGTGTATAAACGTCGCCCACCAAACCGTACGCACATTTTCTTTTTCGCGGCAAATTCGCGTCGGGCTTCACGAGCAAGGACGTTCATACGCATAAACATACATGTATGTTCATATGCACATGTGCATACACGACCATACAGTATTTATCAATTGAAAAGCAAGAGATAAATCGACATTGATTTGATTTCATTTTTTTGTTTAGAAATTCCCAATCCCAATTCGCCAATTCCACTAAAGGCTTCCATAATCCGTCCGATTATGCTGTTTGATGTTCTCACACCGAACTTCGTCACCATTCTTCCCAAACCGACCTTTATCTTCAATTACGAAATCTCCTTTATCAATAATTTTGAGAAATAACCTAAATAAAGAGCATTGACCCAGCAATTATACCGAATGCCGGTCACTCGCAATAAAGCATCATGCGACTGTATACAAAAAATGTTTTATTGACACGCTGTCCGTAAAATGTGATTTTTACGTTCACTTCGTTAGCGTCAAACCGCATTTATGCACCTCGTGACATAAAAATTTGTACGATACTCGTGCAAAAAACGTTTTCACACTTGTATATCATAATGTAATATTATTTCCAACCGATCGAAGCCGGTGATATTAATTTTGCATCGTCCTGTACAAACGGCCCTTGGGAGTCGTCTATGCAGATCGCCACGGGTGTGTTTCCCTTGTCCTTGCTCTCGTATCCACAATTCGGTGCTTTCGCATAATGCGTTTCGCATGCTCCAGCTCGAACGGTGCGTCACGGGACTACGTGGGTCGACGGGGTTGCTTTTCCACAAGAGCAACCCATAGCGCGTAGATGGATACGTGTAAACTACGGTTGGTGCTCCACTCGTTCACTGTACATATACACTTCCTCCCCTTTCGCACTATACGAGGTTCTGCGTGCGAATTCATACGGCGGTCGACGTACGAAGCATCGAATTTGTAATAGCTCGAGTGACTGAGACACGAGGGCACGACAGTTGAATTAAATGACCGAGTCAATGTTGTCACGGCATCAATCGGTCAAACACGAATTTCGTGTTTGGCATTACACCCTCGATGTTCTCGACGCGCAACGACAGAAATTGTCGGACAAGTGCGGCGTTAACCGGTTTGGGGAATAAATTTCTGTTGTCAATGAACTTGTAGAGTTAACTTTTAAATACGATCAATTTTGTAGTGAAAATTCGATCATGTTCGGACCTGCGTGCGATGGTTCGTCAAATGGGTTTGAAAGGGGATTTTGGTGTAGGATCTCGATTGATCTCGATGTGGATCATGAAACATACTCGATTTCGCGTTTTGAATGGAAATGTATATGAGGGATTCCACGTGAAACCGGCCACTTCTAACCCGACTGGTGTTCGATTTGGATGAAATTTTTTTTCCTTAAAGTACATGATGACGACAACATTTGACAATTTTTTTAGATTTTTGCCGGTATTATTTATTTAGTTATGAATTTTTTAAAATGTCGTCAACCGATTTTTCGAATGCAAATATCTCCAAGGCAAAATATCCGAATTCAATCGCTCGCCCGTCAAAATATGCGGAATGAGGTCATCTTTTAGAAAAAAATATTAACAATTTTTTTCACTGTTATATATATTACTTTTTTTATATCTAAATTACTAAAATCGACTTTCTGAAAAAACACCATCGTTTTTTTTTTCGAAATTTTTTGTCTAGATTCCTTGTCCGATTGTCGAAATTTTGAGCCCTGAGTGAGAGTGGCAAATTCATATTTACTATTTTTTCACGAATTTCAAAGTTTGTTGAAATTAGAAAGCTACAAACTTCAATGAATATTCCACGAGTGTAGATAAAAACTAAAGTCAAAATCATTCATTTTCGAGTCAAGCAATTCGATTAATCCATTTATTCAGGTTTAAATGATCTTAAAAAATTTCGATTCGGCAGAAGATGAATAATTTTTTACGTGAACTCTTTTGTTCGGTTCTGGAATTATGTGATGTATTCTCTGTGTTTCTGGTATCCGTTTGGCCGCTTTAAAATGTGATTTGAGTTGTTTGCCAGCTGCTTCATAATCCGCTTGAGGTGAAAATTTTACCTCTATATTTGGCAATGTGATTGATCTTGAAGCCCATTCGAAAAACTCGTGCGGGGTAGTTTGTTATTCGATGTTGATTGTTGAAATTGTTGATTCGATGGTAATTGCAGACTTGCTCGGGCTGCCAATCTTTTTACCCTTCCTCCCACACCTCCACACGGCCCTTTACCTTGAGTGGTAGTGAAAAAATGCCACTCCCCTTGAATCCTGAAATCTTCTTCATGGTGATATAAGTTGACGAAGTTAGTATAATTTTAAAATTGCTGCGGTGCACCATCCGAAAAATAATAACCTCTAGTCGGCGTCGATAGTGTCTTAGCAAAGTTTATAATAATTTTACAGTATACGTGGACAGCTATTGCATTATGATGGCTGCAGTCCGATAATATTACCAAGCTCCGGGGATTGAGCATTCCGTCTCGAGTAAATCACGACCGGAAATATCGTTGCTTAGTTATTATTCCAGTGAAATCCTGGTGCGGTATCCTGGACGACAAACGCGTCATTTTCCGCGAAATCGCAAACAACTAAATATCCATGTACATTTAAGGATTAAAGAGTTCCCGTAAAAGATTATTCATCTTCTGCCGAATCGAAATCTTTTACGATCATTTAAACCTGAATAAATTGATTAATCGAATTGCTTGACCCGCAAATGAATGATTTTGACTTTAATTGTTATCTACACTCGTGGAATATTCATTGAAGTTTGTAGTTTTCCAATTTCAATAAACTTTGAAATTCGTGAAAAAATAGTAAATATGAATTTGCCACTTTCACTCAGGGCTCAAAATTTCGACAATCGGACAAGGAATCTAGACAAAAAATTTCGAAAAAAAAAACGATGGTGTTTTTTCAGAAAGTCGATTTTAGTAATTTAGATATAAAAAAAGTAATATATATAACAGTGAAAAAAATTTTTAATATTTTTTTCTAGAAGATGACCTCATTCCGCATATTTTGACGTGCGAGCCATTAAATTTGGATATCTTGCCTTGGAGATATTTGCAGTTGAAAAATCGACTGACGACATTTTCAAGAATTCATTACTAAATAAATAATGCCGGCAAAAATCTAAAAAAATTGTCAAATGTTGTCGTCATCATGTACTTTGAGGAAAAAAAATTTCATCCAAATCGAACACCGGTCGGGTCAGAAGTGGCCGGTTTCACGTGGAATCTCTCATATGTTCGT
This sequence comes from Sussaba pulchella, assembly GCA_963971145.1. Taxonomy (NCBI): domain Eukaryota; kingdom Metazoa; phylum Arthropoda; class Insecta; order Hymenoptera; family Ichneumonidae; genus Sussaba; species Sussaba pulchella. The sequence continues at coordinate 8,504,163 of OZ020170.1, forward strand.
TTATCGAGAAAGAAAGAGGGGGGGTTAGTGAGGAGGGTAGTAAAATAATTGCTGGAGATATATCATCGAATTGAGTTGGAATGCTTCATGCACTACCGGTGCCAGCCACGATTTGCCACACCGACAGAATCCAGCCTATTCATTCTCTCGTCTGACCATTATCGACTGTTACTACTGCAGAAGTCTCATATTAAATTCAAACTCATCAATAACGTTTCACAGCCGTTTATTTATTTTTTCCATTGTTATATGGATAACAATTGGATTTATGCTATACGTAAATTTAATTCTCATACGATCAGTAGAGAAGAACGACGACTGCGTTTCGTAAAACACAGACAGCGCGATTCGTAAACCTCGGTAATGCGGATTTTCATCACACGTTTATCTCTCTTCGGGATCGTTTGCGAAGTTTTACAGCAAAAGATAATCCGATCGATCGTGACGTGGCTTTGTTACGCGGACGATTTTATTGCCATCGAATGGGCCATCCTGTCGGTCGTCGGGTATCCTCGTTTACTCGTTGACGTAACGTCACAGCAGGATCCACCAGCAACCGATGCCCGACGACGGTGATCAAAATTCATACACCGCATTAACTCGTCTAATGACCCGTCGTTCGACCGGTCTAACGACGCCCCAGCTTCTCGCTGTTCCCATTCCCCTGTTCAACCGCCATCCTCGTCGTTGTCGCGGGCTTGTCGCAAGACCGACGTGACATCAGAATACGTTTTTTTTTTTTCATTCGTTTTTCCGCTTCCGTACCTCAAGCTTCTCGAGGGTTTGCGTGTTGCGGTCATAACGCGACCGCCCGTCCGCGGTCAACGGGGCTTTCGAGGCTTCACGTTGCGGAACACGTGGCGGTTATCCTTAATTTTCCATTTTAATTATTTCCACCGTCCTGGTCTTTGGTCAACAAGCCATTTTCCTCACCGCGATAGCAACGTTTCGTGCGTCCGAAAGATCTTGATTCAAAATCACTTCTGCCATGTGCCAGGCTTGCCTCGCATTCTTCATGGCCCTGAGGGCTTTGCCCGGAATATTAATCATTCGAAAGCGACGTAACTGGCAACACGAACCAACGATTATCCCCCGGCAATGGCAGTACTGTAGGTACTCGCGTGAAACGTTGGCGGTAAGAAAACCAATGGTCTGCGTTGGCGTATTCGGACAACGCGGGGCAAACGAGGTAACGTATTAACAACGTTCCAGCTTCGACGGTTAATTGGGATATGCTTGATTATTATTCAACGAGTTGGATCTCGGGAAACACGAGCCCTGTCAAAGCACCGCAAGTACTGCCTTTGTGGGCTTCGCCGGAGCCGAGGCGATCCGTGCTTCTTAATGTACTCAAACCTCAATCGAATTTCGAATTTGAGGCAAGCCACGTCCGTCGATCGAGCGAACGTTTGCGAGCACCAGATGATCCAACGTTTGCATCGTGAAATATATACCCGAGTATTGTTCGTGAGATCTCGAATCACTGGTTATGATTATTCAATGCTTTGGGCAATTACATCCACAAAACCCTCGAATCATCGCCGTGCTCCGATATGCTCCAGTTATCACCGCGATTGCACGGAGATTCGCAAAGCGATTGCACAAAGGGATCAATGGTGAACCATTGAAATACGTTAAAATGTTCACTTCGATATCACTTCGGATCATTTGATTCGCCGCAGTGGGTCACGGAATGTTCGAAAAAAATAAACTTTTCCACGAGTATATTCGCAATTTCTACAACGATTTTGATTCGAACAATCATTGGGGGGCAACTCACGCGTGTGGGGAATTAACTTGAGCGTAACGAGACCGATGGAAAATTCATCAATGGCTTCGGTCTATTTATCTACCGATGTGTCACGGCTCGCGGAGTGTTACGGATACCGGTGTGTGGGTACGGGCACTTTGTAATCGTGTTTTTGAACGACGCATTCATGCGCTATGTCGAGCTACTGATGGCCTCGGGCCACGAGTGAATGGACTCGATATGGTCGGTTAAAATCCGCCATCGGTCGATCTCCGTTGCGCGAGAGCCGCAGTTAACGTACGTGTACTCGATTTTGCGCACCTTTATCGTATGATTTTGGAACGCGGTATTGCATTATGCAACCTGATAAATAATCCGCAGACCGCGCGTGAAAATTCAATGCATATTAATGAGAACGTTTATGGTTAAATTACGAACACGATGGATTTTTAATACGTACTCGGTGGGTGATGAAGCACGAGGGGGAGATTGCGAGCGTGGGTGGCTTCTAACGAAGCATGAGTTTGCGCGGAAGGGAATGAAGAACGAGCTTGAGAGCCACCCCCGCGCGTTTAGTCGGAACTTGATTAAGGGATCTTCGCGACCAACGTCTGAGTCTCTTGTCCGCGTTCTGCGCAGCGGAATATTTAACGTTCGTACCGCGTTTCGCTTTCAAGCTTTCGCGATAAGTATCAACGTTGGGATTCGCACGAAACTCATTTTCAGGGTAGAGGACGGGTGCGAAAATGAAAAGATAATTTCGTGACCTGTGAGGAAATGGATTTTGGTTTGATTAAAGTATTCTGGTCGTTGGTTTTGCTGAAACCATTGTTGGTTTTTAAAATATAATATTATGGAACTTTCGTAACCTATCTCGTTTACTTTGACGATTTAACATGCTATATATTACGCTAGTCGTTCTTCTTGTTAAAAAAAAAGTATAGAGGGTGGTCCCCGCAACGTGTGCACCGTTATAACTTCCGAAGTATACGTTGAACGAAAAAATGTTATATACAAAAGTTACGTGGTTTAAAAGGGTGCACTACGTAGTGCATCAATTTTTTTTATAGGTCGAGGCGTTTGGATGATTTGAAGGACAACTTTGTTCTTTTTGAAACAGATCACTATATTGTTTATGGCAAAATATGGTAGAGAATCGAATTTTGAGTAAAAAAGTATTGATCTTTTCCCTAGATTAGCCCTAAATCTAATAGCTGGCAAGTAATTTTACTTTATTACTTCAAAATTTTCTACAAAAAAATTCGTAATTTATATTTGGAAATTTGTTTTTTTTTAGTTGCGATAAGCCACTAGTCACTCACTGTCACATGAACATGGCTGTCCTCCGAAAATCTGTGATAACGTCAAATCTCCAATTTGATATTAGGTGAAGAAAATTTTCAAGTAATAAAGTGAAATTACTTCGTAGCTATTAGGTTTAGGGCTAATAAAGGTCAATATTTTTTTTTTCAAAATTCCATTCTCTACCATATCTTGCTATAAAAAATATAGTGATCTGTTTAAAAAAAAACAAAGTTGTCCTTCAAATCTTCGAAACGCCTCGACCTGTGAAAAAAATTGATGCACTACGTAGTGCACCCTTTTAAACCATGTAACTTTTGTATATAACATTTTTTCGTGCGACGCATATTTTGGCAGTTATAACGGTGCACACGTTGCGTGGACCAACCTGTATTTTCGAAGAAAAACAGACAGCTGTTCTTCTCCAGGCCACGAAGGACGGACGGTAATTGATATCGAGTACGTGAGAATGAGACTAATGCTGAAGAAAAAAATTTATTTCGCCACCCACGAATGTCGGAGAAAGGTGAATTTAAGGCGCAAGCTGAGATTCCGTGAAACCGCCAGTTTCTATTCCCGGAGGCGTCGTCAACAGCGACCTCGTCGTCAGCCACGGTGTCGTGGGTCGTGAAGTGTACGAACTGCAGGACCCAATCACTGCAAATAACTTGTCACCCTTTATCCCTCGTGGAATAGCTTTGAGAGGTTCGCGAACGGTGACTTGGCCTATCCGTAAGAGCCCCTAGTGGTAACAGATCAAAGAACCGGAAAATAGCTTCGCAGCTCGGCAGAGAGAAGTCACTCGTCCTCCCCCTGGCAATTATCTCCGTTGAACGAAGAAACAACTTACGTTTCTACTGGTCTTTGCTGCTGCACGATTCTGCCGCAACGATAATATCCCTTTGGGAGACAGCCCTGTTTTCCAGGAGACAATAACGACCGATGCGAAACGGAAAATGTTACCGGAATTGTCGGTGAAAATGCGAGAATTGCCGACCTAATTAATTAATGCGGGAGTGAAAAGATTATATCGCTAGTACTGGGGAACCTTTTTGCCCTTCGTAATTTGTGATTTAAGCTCGAGCTCTCGTTAACGAGCGAGATTTATTTACTTCGACGGAGGCGGAAATTTCTTTTTAAAGATATATGTTCGTAGAAAACAAGACTCTCGATGAACTCGAATTCGAAGACTTGGAAAAAGCTTTACCAGAATAATGTACGAAACAATTTCAATCTCTGAGTCGATGGATTTGGAATATGTGGATGAAATGACGATACATTCTGGTGCATAAATAAATTGTGTGAATATAGTATATTAAACGTACACTAATTTCCTTCACAAGTGCGTTTAGGATCGAGATCAACTCGGATTTCGATGGACAGATCGATTTTTGTAGGAGAGAAAAGGTTTCGAAGGCGGCGTTCGGTGCGTTCAGGAGCGGGGGAGCGAAGGGAGGTCCAGGGGTGAAGCCTCTGGTCGGTGGTTGGGGGAAGGAAGCCCCATCCCCGCCACTGACAACAATATTTAATTAAAAGCATTGAAATAAAAATCTCTCCAACAAAAAATGCAGCTCCCTTTTTGTATGTGGTGAAAGCTTTTGACAACGTCTGGCTCAAAGGACTATATAAACTTCATCAACTGAACTGCCCTCGATATGTAACTCACGTCATCAAAAAATTGTTGGATGCCGTAGAGGCGTAGACCTCACCGCTATCGCCGCTCCTTTACAATATGCACTGCAACGATATGTATAGTTTCGACGATATGTATAATTAAGAAACAAGGACACCGTCGACCCAGCCAATACATAATTCGCAGACGACACAGCATTGCTATAGCATAAAAATAATTAACAAAGACAACAGAATCACTCCAAAACGCAGCAGACAACATCTCAACCTGGTTTAACAACTTGCAGCTTAAACCTAACCCACGTGAATCGAAGCTACTAATTTTTAACTATAAAATTACACTGTAACCACCGGAAATTTGATCGTTCAATGAAGTAACATCAGCCGTAGAACATGGAAAATATTTGGCCATAAATGTAGATAGTGAACTAAATTTTAACCACCATTTCCTACTCTGCAAAAACATAATCACGCAAAGAGCATCACACTCCAGGAAAAACACATGCAGAGACCGGAACATATATAGCAGACACCCAACCACAAATGTAAAAATCGATATGCACATCACTACTAGAATATGGACATCCAATCCTCACTAACGGTAGAAAAACAGTAGTGGGAAAACGAAAAACTGGAAAAACATGCACCATCCGGCGCGTGACACGTATCCGACATCCAGTGAACCCACTTCACAACAAAGAAACTTAATACTTTACGAAAGAAACTGGAATTCCACTGACATGAATCGGAATCCAAGAGCTCACTAAGAAATTCGCTAGAAATGAAATAGAAAATTTAAAACCACTATGGGTACAACTCGATCCGAACCTAATACGTAAAGTCATACATCCTATAGCTACAACATACCACCAACGAAAAACAGTGAATAATGAAGGCAACTGAACAACAAAAATTCATACTCCAAAGAGGTCATTTAAGCGTTAATTATTAAGAATATATGTACAAAAATAGGGGCTAAAGGACTTCGATCGATGGTCTTTTGGCATTGTATAAAATAAGACACGAGACAGTCAATTGTAAGGACAAAACCTGTCAAATAACGTCAGTGAACTTGAATAAACTACTACTACTACTACTACGACCACTAATACTACTAAAAATTTACGCGGTGCTACTGGTTTCCTCCTATTCGCCCGCAAAGCTAAAACGCCTACTTTACCTACCGTACACACGGAGGAAAAAGCGAAAAAGATACGCCTGACGATTGCCTACTATCTGCCTACTATCTTCACCATTGCGACAAGTGCTGCCGTGGACCAACGTGACAGCCGTGCATTTTAAGCCACATTACCCACGCCGTAAAGTTAGTTACAGTGGGTAATGAAAAACGTGAAAATTCACGTATTATCCAAACAAAAATAGAACTCGTAATGTAGCCATTCCAATCCACATGTAACAAAAAAATTCGTTAAACTATCATGTCTACGAATTTTCAAAATTTATGCAAACGAATATCCAGACAGTTTAATCGATTTGTCGACGGTTTTGCCGTAACTGGGCTGTGTTCAAGGGCCAGTTCTCCCATTTCCAAGGGATCCATGTACTCGACGAAAGCTCGGATGAGAATGACGAGTTGCCGGGTATTCGGGTGTGCCGAAGGCTGCCAACGTGGGCGGCGAGTGGCGGCCCAGCCACGAGACAGACGCCCGGGGGACCTTGTTTCGCCCTTATTAATGACGACAATAACTCTGCGACGACTGCCGACGTCCCGAGAAGACCGAAGCACCGGAAGGTGGAGGCGGAAAGAGCGAGACCTCACCCGACAAACGCACGCGTGACGGCCATTTCCCTGTTTCTGGCCAACGCTCGGACTATTGCCCTTTAATTATTGCCAATGACAGAACCAGCAAGCCCACGGTCTCCCGAGAGCGTGCGAACGACGTTACGAGAAATCAATAAGACTTTATTTTCACGGACTTTACGTTTCAATCGCGTGCATCGAATTATATTAGCAAATATTCCGATAATCATTGCAATTTCATTAATAACGAGGCTGCTATTAAACATCCGTCGCTGCAACGACTGCTATTGTCAACAGCTTGCATGACCGAGCGGATGATTAAAGTAATGCGATCAACATGAATTTGAGGTAAATGGATGGCAGAACTAGCGAGTGCACTGTGGAGGCGTATTCCGCAATCCATTATTCGGATACATTCGTGTGATGACCGTTGAATCCTCAAGTATGATGAGAAATTGTAGTGAATTCGCCAACTGACAACAACGACTCATTCCATTCAGTCAGCATTTTCCCTTAAAAAAGTAATCCCCCAAAAAAAACGAAGCTAAATGACGTTGAAAGTGAAAAATATGAATTTATTTCACCTTCGCGCGGAACGTCGACTTCGTCGGTAAAATGAAAAGTTTCGGTCGCCTAATCGGCCTACAGGATTACACCGCAAATTTCCGCCAAGTTTACTCGAGCTACGCTATTTAAGTCCTCGAAACATGTACGCTTTTATATGGCCTTGTTAGACTCTCATAATCGTATCTACGTGTTTCACAAAAAAAAGAGAGAAAAAAGCGAACAAAAGCACGAAATAAACTTAAAAAGGCGCGAGTCGTGCGTTTATCGTGTCGTTTCCGGTTAACGCGACCTCCGTCTCGCTGTGCGAAGTTCGGTTAATTCGATAACGAGTCTGACGTTCATTCCGCGAGTTAAAGAGGCCGGAAGCGAGAGCGAGCGGGAACGCGGCTGAGGGTTCGACCGGTTGAAGAGAGAAGGAAAAACGCAGAATGAGTGGCACGCGGCTTAACGAAACTCTGGCAGCGAGACACTGGTTAGACTTTGTTAGGGTACTTCGGAATTTAACCGTTCGTTCGCCAGTGGCTGGCTCATTCGCCAAACCCCCCCCCCCCCCCCCCCCCCCCCCGCCGGTGCTTGCGCTCGGTCCATCAATTTGACTCGGCTTAGCAGTTAATCAAGTTGCACGGTCCGGTCGAACTAACCATTTTCCACCTCGGCAATGCCCCAACGAGACGTTCTATTTTCCGTCGCATTTCTACCGATGCGCTTAGCATACTCGAACCAAATCCTCGAAACTTAATTCGCAGACACGAAGAGAGCTTCTAACATTGAGCCATGGCTCTCGAAAACCATTGTGACCTATTGTGCGATGCGAATCACGAAACTCGCAACCAACAACTGGCTCTTCACTATGAAATCCCCGAATTCCTGACACTTATTTCTTATTGCCTCGCTCGACGATCGATCAATCGCTTTTTTTTTCTTCAAGGGCGTTGCGCTTAGAGTAAACAGAGCAATTAATTTGATTCTTGGGTCAGCTTATTTTTTTTTCTATCGTGAATGAAGAATTAATCGTTATTGAAAACCTGCTTTCTATTCGACTTGTAATACATTCGTTTTTAACCGACTTTGGAAGAGGGAGGGGTTCTCAATTCGAGGTGGATTTTTGTTTGTTTGTGGATGTTACACGGTGTCTTTGCCAATTGTGGACGCATTTTAATGATTTTTTTTCTTTTTACTGAATAGGGTATATCTCGAAGGTGGTCCCATTTAAATCTGAAACAAATATTTAACCTCTAAGGATGAGAAATTAGGGGATGAATCTCGTTTATTGAATTTCACCCACTACCCGTTACCCCCACTTGGCACATAGGTGTAATTTCAATTATGATAAAATTAATTTTTACAAAAAAAGAAAAACCAACTTCGAAATTTTGCCTTTATGTACAAACTTAAACGAAAAAAAAATAAGTAAAAAATTTTACAGAAAAAATCCAAACTATTGATACTTAAATATTTGCAGTATCTAATCAGTTATTTTTGAAGTCGGCGTCAGCGAAGGCACCGACAAGAACAAAAATAACTGATCAGATATTGCAAATATTCAAGTACCAATAATTTGATGTATCGTTCTTGCATGCTCTTTTCTTTAAAGTAAGGAAAAAGCTTGTCTTCAACTCTTTAGTTTAAATTTGCACACATAGACAAGGATTTAAAGTCAGTTGTTTTTTCGTAAATATTTTCACTTGTTGTAATTGACCAACTCATGCTCTTATTACAGAAACATTCTCTTTAGACTCCATAATTCGAGTTGGACTGATACAAAAATAAAAATAAGCTGAAGCAAATTCGAGATCGACGGAAAATTCGTACAATTAATTTCTTTTTTCTCAACGTTTATGAACGATTTTCTTTTTCATCTGGGCTGATTGGAAGAGAACCGAAACTATGCCAAGACACAACCATAGCATGTTACTCCGTGTCAAGTCGTTCTCACACTTTTGTCGATGATTGATGTCCACGAAGGTAAAAAGTAAAAAAGCAAAGGATAGAGAAAGAGACGTAGAGATCTGCGAGAACGGACGTGTACCGAAATGGTGTTAGCCCCGGTCAAATCAATCGTCAAATTGCAAAGCAATATTCAAATTGACCCGCTGTTGACCGATGGATTTACATATTCAAGCCCGTCGTCGCTCAAATCGATCGATTAACCGAACGATTCTCGCGAATGCCGAACGCGGCTTTGTCAATTTTGCCAAAACTAGGTGCTATGCATGAATCTCTCAACCCTTGACCGTTCGTCGTTCTGCATACAAACATCGTCGAGCAAGCTATGCATCTCTCTTTGGATTGTACCGCGGCTCTGTCGATCATCCGCATTTCGTTCATCGACGTGTTTTGTAAACAAAATCGAGAGTACGACGATGCACGCCGAGAGCATACGAAAGTGAAATCAAGCCAATAAATAATATCGGATCCTTTGATTTACCAACGGCGATTCACATTGAGTTTGTTAAAGAATTTCCAGCACTTACTCTACTCGTATGTGCTTCTTGCGAATGCCATTATTCGGTATACGAACGTCGATCATGCACACTATTTTCACCTAAAAACATTTATTTCTCCTGTAACGCGATTGAATTGCTATTAGAGTTTACTATTCGAGTGTAAAAATATTAAATAGAACAAAACAATGATACATTTCTACGACCGTTTTATTTATTTTTTTGTTATCATTGAATTTATAGTTTACAAATGTCATTTGATATACGATATCATCAATAATGTAACTATTTTTCCGTAAGAATATTTATCTTGAAACAGACTTTATCTTTTTTTACGGCACTTTACGGCATTTTTATCGTTTTAAATAAACATTTTATCTTTCCTCTTCGCTCGTCCTTCAACCTTCGATAAATCTACGGTTTCAACATGTTTCAACGTATCAATCGTGGCCAATGATTCCTCTTCCCCCGCGTCTCCCGGAACCCGCGCGTACTCGATCATTCTTTTATAACAGCAACGTCAAATTGGGTTACGATTTCGAACAATGCACCCTCGGAGCAATCGAAATCCGCGATTGAGGATATCCGATACGACGACAACTCGAGACGCATCGCAACGATATCGTTGAACGAACGCGGAGTTCGATGTACGAGCGTAAACCCGTAATTAAAACGTCACTCGTCATTGTCGAAAGGCGCAGCTCAAAGAGGTCGAAGAAGTAACGGATGAATATTCGTTTCAATGCGCGATAGATGAGGACGGAGCTTGGGCCGAGCTGACGGTTGAAAATACGTACCAACACACGACGACGTTGCCGTGGAACGCTTGAGGGTTGATAAAATGCGTGCCAGTATGCACGAGGTGGATGGAAGAGCTTGCGCGGCTTGATTACGCACTTCAAAGTACGATCGACGAAGCTCGTCGAGACTCGGAGAATTCCGGGGTAACTCATCGATGAAGAGCGCGAGAACGCCGACGAAGGATTCGGAAAAATGTTTGCGGTCGGAGATACGTTGCAGCTTCGATTTTAGAAACGGCAGTGCGACCGACAACGTTGCATCGCTGATAAGGGCTCACATAACGCTGCGCGCGCTGAAAACCGCGTAAATTTGAAGAATCATTCGAAAAGTTATATAGAAAACTGAATGTTTTATTAACTTTTCGACTGTAAGAAAGAAATTTGAAAGAGAATGATATTAACATTATTTTTCTATGTTTCTAGAAGTATTTTTTTGACAGAGTAGGCACGATAACTCGGGCAATTTTTGATACATTTTAACTTTTTGAAAAATTCTTGATAATTGTTTTCCCATTGGTCTGACGGGAGGTTTTTTTGATTTTTTGCTTAGACAATTTTTTCATAAAATATAAAACACAATTTTTTTTTCTCTGCATATTAATGTTTGAAGTATTGAAAAAAAAAATGTCGTCCGCTAGACAAATACTACTACATTACTAGATCTTCCTTTATTTTTGCAGATAGGCTAATTTTTTGTGATCTTATGATGCCGACAATGATTCTTATCAGTAGTCCATCAACAAAAAAACAATGTTACTATTTAAAAAAAAATTCTTAAAGTTGGAAAGTTAATAAAAATTATAAAATCAACAATTTAATCTTGTCCCCGCCATGTAATCTTCATAATAATTTATTACATTTACCGGGTTTTCAGGGCACGCAGGGGTCTATAAGCCCCCAAGATAACAAAGTCTGCGCAGCTGCCACGATCGATGATTTTCCGCTGAACCACCCCCCCCCCCCTCCGCGCGCCACACGTTGATCGATAGGAGTCGCTTAGTGGGGGAACTTTCCCGGCAAATCGTGGTTGCGAAAATTGAGGTCGTACTGTAGAGCGAGCAAACAGCGTTAAACGTATGGGATGTGTGATTCACACGGGATTGAAGTGCATGTATATATCTCAACGAATCCACATTTGTGAGGCGAGAGACTGTCAAATTCACACGGAAACCGTGCCGTCAGACTAGGGCCACGGAAGTTCCTCAAACGTATTTAACCATTTCGCACGTACTGTAGGTACCGCGGAATTCCACGACGATCTACCTTCCGGCGTGAATTTGCCAGGTGCATTTGAATGCGCGGTAATTGCGCAATGGCGGGCATCGGTTTGTGCCGTGTGAACGTTTCAAACGAGAGTACGTAGTCGTACGTAGCGTATGATGTGTGGATGTGTTGCGCGAACGGGTTTATTAAAGAGGAAGAGAGAGGGAGAAAGAGAGAGAGAGAGGGACGGAGGAAGAGAAACCGAAATGAAATGAAAATTGGTGGCTTCGCCTCGTAATTTCGGATGTATAAGTAAATTCACAGTCCCCGTTGTGAAGTCCGAATGCTGATGATGTCAATTACAAGTTCGTTAAACCGCAGCGAGAGCGACGCAGCTGAAGATGCGACATTGACTACGGAGAATCCGTCGTCCGATCGATACCGAAGTATATCGTTTCGGTCGGTCGATTGTCATCGTGAAAATGCATTGTTTCGTAGATGCAATTGAGACGTAAAAGTTTGAAACGTCCTTGCAGTTGTACGAAGTGGGAAAATTTATACAACGAACAGATTTGCTTGGCGTAGCTCACCTGCGTCACGGAATTATCGCCGGTTTTAAATCATTCTGATTCTTTGAATTATTATCAGTCGCAGGACACGAATCTGAATGAAAATAAATTGTAAAGTACGTATTTAAAATTGAAATGAGGAAGTGAGGAATACAGCGACAACCGTAGACACCAGTGCGAGGATAAAATTCAGTATGATAATGAGAGCAAAGCGTAGAACGTTCTTTTTCCATCTGTCGACAATTAAATTTATAGCAATGGTCTAATGATTTGCTGTCCGTGTATGGATGCACAGCGAATATCTCACAAACATCGACGTACAGTTAAAAAAAAAACGATTTTGTTCCGGAGACTGTGCCCCGTTTGAATTTACAGAAATTATCGGAACAAAATGAATTCGCGATGTACGCTATTGTCGCGCAATACTCGACGTGCATCTCAGATATATTTTTCACAAAATTGCCACTCATATTTCCCTACTCAATTAGTTTTCATTTATTCATTAACTTCTACCATTATTTTCTGCTTCTAAAAATACAGACCATCTCACTATGAATTTCTAATTGATCAATCAATGAATTAATTGATAACGACTAAATTAAAAAAATTAGTATTTTTCAAAAACTTGTATTCATTCCTAAATTGAAAAAAAAAAACGATTGCAGCAATTTTAACGGGTTTCGTGGCACGTACGATTTTGGGTTGGCCGACGATAGCGACAAACCCAAAAACCCGCCACTAACCCTTGCTACAGAGTTCTAATCGGTCGAATCACAAAAGCGATCACACGATCAGGTGCATTAGTTTATCAGTATTTTGGGATTGGGTGCAACAGTGGGTCCGATAACTGTGCGGTCGACCATTGACAAGCGATGATGTTCTCGTACGCGGTAACGGCCGTCTAAACGGAGTCTCGCTTTTTGCCGATAGTGAAATGCTTCGTGTTTATCGGGGTACAAGTTTTTGCGTCGAATAAACCGATCGACATTGGCAAAGTCGCCGACAACAGGTTCAGAGCATCTATGCGACCCTTCGGTGGGATGAGTGTACATACCGCATTTCTGTTCGTTTACACAGAGGGTCAATCGATTACCGTCAGCGAGCGCAACATGTTTCCCGGCGGTGTGTCCACACGGTTAACATTTTTGTGGGTTTTTTTTTATACTGAAATTGCCGTATTACTACTTGATCCACGGTGAGAATGATCGATCAGCTAATTTTTCCGTAGACCCCAGGCACCCTTGAATTACCGGGTACCGTACCATTGTCACCCTCTGATTGGGAAACAGGTGGTGAGGGTTATTTTTCTCATAAAATCCCTAAAATCGGGTTGCATCACGTTTGATAACACGACAAAAGAACATCGACGAGATATTACACACGATGCGAATTGTATTGTACACAAAATATCACGCAGACAATATATGATATTTCAAAATTCAACGCTCGCGAAATATCGTAGAAGCGGGGTTTTTTTTAATAGTGTATTTTCGTGATTTGATAAATCATGATGATGAATAATTGTGGTTGTCATCAACAATGAGAAATTATATGCAATGCTACATAATCTAAATAAAACAAATAACCCTAAATGCCCCACCTAGGGCCTACGATAACCCAAGTGACCTCCAATAACCAGGGGGCTTCGGCCCCAACCCCCTTCGCCGCGGTTCCTGATACCTACTAAACCAAACAGGGCTGAAGGTTTCACAAATTGGTAAAAACATATTTGTCGCTCTGATATCTTTGCATATGATATCTTGTCGGTGAGATATTTATTATTATTTGGATATTTTCCGTTGTGATATCTTTTCAATGTGATATTTTGTCGATGTGGTATCATGATTTATGATCTTACGTCCGAGATATCGGTCGTGTGTAATATTTTCACTGTTATATTATGTCGTGTCACGTAATATCGGTAACGCTTGATGCCGACATCGATCACCATTCTAAGAACAGTAAGAATGCCATTTATACTACTGGTTCAAATATCGAATTCTGAGCTTTTGTTTTGTTCGGGTATTCTATGGAAAATGGCGTAACAAGGGTTTACCTATGGTTTATTGATAATTTCGATGATGGGTGATTATTTTCAATAATGTCGCAGACTCCACGAGATATCACTGATCTGGTCGAGATGAAGTAAAATCGTAATAACGGAACTCAGCACGATGATGAAATACACGGAAAATAAAAAAAATAACCCCCCCAGTGTCTTTGATCTCATGACGATGGTTGGAAATCGCAGAGCGATGATGATTGTTGTGATAATCCAGGAGATACAATCTTTCAGCGGTCAGTTGATCATCCTAACTTACTCTAATACGCCCTACACCCAGCGCGGCCCACGTGTCGGTCGCTGCTGGGGCTCAAAATGATTTTCAAGGTGATTTTGCTGCATGGCCAATATACGTCTTCATCAATTTTATTTGTACTGATAGGCGCCAGCTAGCTATGAGATACAGTAGAAGCCCTCTAATCGGAAAAGATCGGGTCTCCTAATCCTATTGCGGGGGTTGCAGAAAATATCTGAACCACGCCTACTGACAGTGCCGTATCTCAAAATGTCCTAAGCTTACAATATTTTACAAGAGAAACGTCAAACGTTTGATAAAAACAGTCAGAGGCGGATCTTCGCACGGCACTGACTTTTCTCTCATGTCGTTTGTTCATACCATCACGGCTGGCGAATAAATGTAGGGGTGGGATTTGGTTCTCCTCCGCGCGTTCCGATTCGAGGGGTTTTGATTCGAGGGGTCCTACTCTACTCTACTAGCAATACTCTACTAGCACTCATCCGACAAATTTAAATTACCGTTTAGAAGGATTCGATTGGATGACTCTCTACTCTTTAACACAAGCTAAAGAAAATAGAGAAAAGTTTCAAGACAAAATTCACGTACTTACGTGAAGTTACGACGACTCTTAACTTTTTCGTATCTTCACGTCCTGCCTTATATCCTTTTGACAATTCCACACCTAATCCGTATTTGACAAATTTTCGTTCCTATATTGCTCAACAATTTCGTTCCATTATTCCGCTTCGCATGCACTTCTGGATTTCACGCTAACAACCTGTTATAATATGTAATACTCTTAATATTCTGTCCTCGAGGGCTGACCCAGTCACCAGACGGTTGGACGCGAAGTGATATTTCGATGATGGATCGCGGCGTCACTGACCCTCGAGACACGCTAGCGTCAATACCGGCCTGACGCCTTCTGGATTATATGTTGATTCTTATGCTATCTATTACGTAGTATTTTTTATCAAAATTGGAAATCTCGAGAATCTTTATTTTACAAGCTTTGGATTAACTGATTATTGTACTTAGAATAGAATAGAATAGAAAAATAAAACGTTTTTCATTTTTCGTTGGTGATGGAACGTCGCAATTTTGGTTATTTGTAAACGCGTTTATCACTGATATAATTTATATTATCAGAGTAATGCGACGGTTCGCATGCGTGCTCGGTAGGAGAAGTAGGTAAAGTTGTACATTTGGGACGAGGTTCTTGCTGTAGGCTGCGGCTGAAAACTTCCTAGGAAATTACCCTTTTGGATTAACGGCGACCGCAACGCTTTCTCTAGTAGGGGATTGTTCTTGCTTCATATTTGAGATCGAATCATTACATCCTCTCACAACCCTTGTCAAATTTCGTGGTCAATAACCAAGCGTGGATCTCTCCGGTACTCGTCGATATGGGACTTACTTAATTACGCTTGATATTCACATAACGTTTGAGGAGTATTCGCGATGCGTCGACGTCGAGAAACGAAAAAAAGAACAAGAGAGACGATGCATCACACCTCGGTCTTGAAATGACAATGGAAGCCGTGATATTGGTCGCAAGTTCGGCGAATCCATTTCAGATCGACGCAATTGGCGACAAACCGGTATTTTTTCGGCACCAGAACAATATCGCTTTGTTTCATAGGTCTTGGAACCTTTCATACACATCAGCAAAATAATTATATTTTGAGTACAATGTCGATACCCTTCATGGCCGTTGTTGTTTACACGATCAGTCACGCTTTGATCGAATTCGCAGTTGACTTCGACTTCACAGTCTATGCCGTCGATCATTCTGTCTAAATATTTCGACAAACGTCGAAGCCAAAAGCTGCAATTTTCATTATATTGCTGGCAATCACGGGGGGAGGGGCGCTGTCACCCTCTGAAAATGTTCCAGTTGAGCTACGTCGGCTCGGACTCCGACGTCCTTTATATGTTGCGGCTTGTCTGTTTTCGTCGACGCAATTATTATTTTGTCCAAAATGCTGGAGACAAAAATTTACTTGTGACGGAGAATCGACAGCATGTACAGCGATTTTAATCTCGACGTTATAAAACAATCCGAGTGTTAACGTTTCAGTCGATGGAGATAACTTTGCGATTTATTTCCGGCGGCTCGAATACATTTATGCATGTATGACTCGTTTAATGTTTCGAATTTTTCGTTGTTTATCGTTCTGTCTTGATGTCATGATTACGCGGGAATTGTTGATTGAGAATTTAATTCGATTCGCGAAAGCCCGGGGTGTGATCGGTTAATTTTCTCACGCATAACGATGCTTGTATGCAAATTTATATTAACATAATTTGAACGAATTTTAATCATTTTATCTCTATTTGAAAGTTCAGTGTACAAAAAAGGTTTTTAACCGTCAGTGTGCAACGTGTTTTGTGGTAAATTTATTCCGTAACGGTAGTCATATACGTCTCAGCGCCTTTAAAAGTACTCTGAGGTGCTCTGAAAAAATCAGAAAAATCCATGAAATCGTATCGATTATCCTAGTATCAGGATCAATCATTATAGAGTTGAAGGAACCGTTTGTTGAAACAATATTATCATATAAGCAAATGAAAGGGTGAAGAGCGCTCCACTTTGTTGAAGAAATCGTAACTTCGATGTAATTAATATTTTTTAATGGATCAAACGAGAAATTGAATCTTGAAAATCGTCCTTCAAAGAGAAAAATATCGGGGTGCTGCATAAGAAAATTAAACGCTCTGGTTTTGAGAATAAGAACCGAGTTTTTTTGGAGTACGTAAAAAGGTCCATTACCAAAGGTCCATTGGAGGTTTCCATTAGAATAAACGATTTTATTTATCAGAATCACAAGAATTGTTGAATCTCATACAACATTTGGAGGAATATAAGAATATTAAGATAATGGCAATGATGATGCCAAATTACGTTGCGCCATCTCATGACAAATAGATATTTGTGATGGTCGCAAACTGGTTCGCTGCACTTGCAGCACTAGTAAGAGATTTTTTAATCATTGCCTTTGCTTCCGTGGGCGTAGTATACGACGAACATCTTCTGGGGAACTTTGCGCTATGGTCTTTCATGAATAATAAAATTCAAATTCCATCAAAATTCATCTTACGAAACTTTAATTCATCAATTTTGAATTAAGAAGCATTAAATTTGGAGAGAAAAGATTTTCCTTGTCCTGCAGTTTTCGCTAACGTAGTCTGCGAACGGAGTCACATACGACCCGCACGTACAGCCTACCACTGTAGAATTATTTAGGTCATTTCTCTACCCTCCTCCCCCACACTTCTTTCTACGCTAGCCGAGAGAGAATTTTTCGGCGGAGTCGCCCGTAAGCCCGTTTGCACACTACAGGTCAATAATATTCCAACCACGATTGAGTGCGGAATTATCAAATGAACAAATCGTTCCTGTGATAAGACTCATATCACCGAATTAAAACTGGTTCGATCCCAATGGCATCACAATTTTAAACAACTGTACCATCGATCCCTCATGAACGGTCATCCCCGGTTAAAGCTAGTCACCCGAACGAAAGTACGCGGAAATTGAATTACATTCAAAGCTCGCATTTCCCTAGGCAGGAATCACAATAAACCAGATCCAATAACGTCCAGCCCCTTTAAAAAATGTTAAACCATCGCCCGCCATCCGATACCTCAAACCCCGAAAGAAAATCCTCCTCCCAAACTCGATCGAGTGCACTCACGCGACGTCGCTCGATAGGCAAAATTGCGTTTGACGGATGACCTCCAGTTCCCTTATCGCGTTGACACGCAACAGACGGATCAGCGTCGCGACGCTTGTTTCCAACGATACATCCGCGTGCACACGGCAAACTCCACCGTGGCGCGAAAGGTGCAAAGCCTGCCGATTCTGGCGCTACTGCAACCGTCCAGCTTTCGATGGCCGCTGAAATGTCCGGGTTGGCATGTGCAACCTCCACGATGTGGACTAGCTCGTGGTTGACTAATTTCACGGGACATTATATGCGAAACGTCGTGAGACCGCGAGCTGGGAGCAATGGCTAACATCCCTTCCCGGCGGACGAAGACGAGGAGGTCAACGTCAGGCGTCGTTTGCGACGAGCCACAAGCACGAGTACTTCTCCATGCACCCTTCAAACAACGACCCTCAACCTCATCCCTCCTCTCCCAACCGGTTTGCGTATTATCGGCCGCGTAATCCCCAAACAACAGTGCGTCGGACGGTACAACCGTGTTCGTCCCCCGTTCGTTCACTATCGCACAACGTAATTCCACGATCCCGTACGGAACGACACACCCGCGTACATACCAACGGTTTATTTACTCGCAACGTCGTGTAGGTGCGCCGGAGCGTTGTTCAAACCGTCCGACAGTTACATTGGGAATACAGCCCGAAGCCCTCATACGTTTGCCACGTTTATTGCATTTTTCCGCGTGGTTTCACATATAATTAAGCGCACGAACCACGTCGCGGAAGGTACGTGAAACAACCACAAACGCACTGCGCATGTATACCCAATGACCAATAATCCTCGTGCATCCGAGAAACTCGTAAAACCTCCCGTTCAGGGGTCCGAGCTTCGTTAATGAATATATCGCTAAAAGCTCTGTTCTCTAGGTTTTTTTCTCTATTTCCGTTTTTTTTTTGTTTGGTCGCGTTTTTATTGTTTTCCAATTCGACTGTTGTGCGTTGAGAGAAAAGTAAGAGATTTACGATGGAAATTCGATTTATCCGGGGATAAATTCATTCGTTCGTTGGTTCGTGAAAATATCGTCGTTTGGAAAACGATTTTTTTTTATTGAGAAATATTTGGATTTTTATTCTTTCCGTAGTTTTTGTTTTGGTTTTTGGGACAATGGTTTCATGTTTGCGGATGCGATGCGTTACGATTAACAGTGAGAATTGCAGGTGGAGTTGCATGGGCAAGACATTTTTTTGCGAATAGAATTTGGATAAAAAACTTACCGATTCGATGAGACGATTGTAAGAAACGTTTTTGTTGTTTGGATCGTGAAAGCGGGAACGAGTAATTGTGTGTTGTTGTCGAAACCTTGTACGGAGCATCCTCAACGATTCTTCGAATTCCGCTGTTTTTGCATCCTGCCTTGACTGCTCTGCTCTGTCGCGCAATTGTTGTTGCCGATCTTTTAAACATTGAGATTCGCAATTAAGATTCTGCAAACCGTTACGAAGTCGAGATAAGTTTAGAGAGTGACGGTCATCATTTTGCAGTGCAGACGTTTGGGCCAGTGCGGCCATTTTCTTTGCGTGAAAAATTCGAACGAATCGTGACAACAACGCGCGAGTCATCCGGGCACGGGAGGCAGATTGGCTGAATACCAGCGCCGCCGTGCGCTGTGCGCGCGTGTGGCCGTTCGCTACAGGCGTACGCGGCGCGAAGTTTGAATCCGATAATTATCATACTCGTGCGGGAAAAACTAATTGACGGACGTCGGGGCAGAGATAGACATTTATTTAATGAAAATGTATTCACATACTTTTCTCAATAGATAACTCGGTGAAATAATTATGGAACAATCAAAATGTCCATACTCCTGCGATGATAGTAGATAAATATACTCCTGCGATGGTGATAGATAAATTTTGATGAATTATTAGTTTCCAATGGATTTCTCATGTTTGATAGCAGTAAAAATGTATGATTGTACAGTAATAAAACGGTTTTTAATACATTATCAGAGAAAAGTCCTGTTGCGGAAATCCGACGAAATTTCATCCGTAAGAGACACTCAAGAATCCTCGCTTTGCTCACTCGGCTCGTTGCTTACAAAATCTTTACGGTATAGAATAAACTACGAGGGAATATATTGCACCCTCGTTCCCGCAGTTTACACGGAGAATACGTGGAAAGTATCGGAAAGGGCTCGGCTGTCACGTAGAGTCGATGTTTTAAGAAGCGAAAATTCTCGCTTCCGGTGTTCCTTGAGACTGGCGACAGTAATCGCTAGCAACGCCATCAGCCGATCTCCCGGGTGTCGTCTATGTGCTCCACTTACACGATGTGTACCGTGCGGCTGCCGCTACGATATATTGTGGGCGTGATGCAGGTACCGCGGATAGGTTTTACAAGACGCATAGCAGAATGTGTCTGCTTGGAGTCGAGGAGAATTTAACTTCAGACTCGGGTGCCCTTTGAAGAATATAACACGATCTGACGCTGGAACTAAAACTCAAGTTTCATCCTATTTCTTCAAAGACACAGAAATTATATCCCTCGAACAGAAAAAAGAGTATTGAATACATTTTGAGGTCTCATCGAGAGCTCACATAACCCTTGGAGCGCCCTGAAAAACGGGTTAATTTTAAAAATTATTATAAAGTACATATTAATAGAAACAATTAAGAAAAAAAGAAATAATTAATTTTTTTCCAGAGAAAAAATTAAATTGTTGATTTTACATTCTTTATTAACTTTTCAACTATAAGAAAAAACATAACTTCCTCTATGAGGAAGCAAAAATTAAATTTTTGTTTAATGTGAATATTGACTATTACGGATATCAATGGAACGTTGAAGGTTTTCACGATAACTCCACCAGAAATTGTCCAATGTGAAAAAATAAAGAAGCATCTAGTCAACCTATATATTAGTTAAAGTCTCACGAGAGATTTTTGTAATTTTTTTGTTGGACAATTTTTTGCAACTTATTAAACAAAAAGAAATTGTTTTCTCTGCATATTAAACTTCAAAATACTGTGATTCTTTTGTTTTTGAAAAAAAAAATCCTCCTCTTGACTACAACTACTACATTACTTTACTAGATGCTTCTTTGTTTTTTCAGATTGGATTATTTTTGGTGGAGTTATCGTGCAAACCCTGTTGTTCATCAGCAGTCCATTGATACCCGTAAATAACAATATTTATATTTTAAAAAAATTTTCATGTAGTTGAAAAGAGAATGAAGAATGTAAAATCAGCAATGTTTTTTTTTCGCCATATAACCTTTATAATAATTTTTGAAATTTACTCAGTTTTCAGTGCGCCCAAGGGTATGTGAGCCCTTATTTTTTATTTTATGTCACTCAATTTTTATTCGTGTATTTATTTCAACGCTCGTTGAGATGACTCATCTGCAGAGACGTCTAAAAAGCATCATGATGGAAAAAAGCAATTTTAAAATCCATAAGTCGCAAAGACGTTGATCCATCCAGTGTATACATGACCTAGTCGATTTAATAGGATATTTAGTGAACGCTTCCACCCAGATCGTCTCCCATTCCCCGTCCCCCATAACATGGAACTTTCGAGCGATATCGAAACTTGACGAAGAACCGCACGTCGATCGTTCTGCCGCTCTGTCGTAAACATAAAACGCGTTTCTCGTTTCCGACGTCTAACGCAACGGTTCTACTGCATTTCCCCAACATTCATGTGCAACAATTTCTTTCCCATATTCGATCGATAAAGCCCGCACTTATCCTCGTATCGAGGAACCACAAAACTCAAATTAATCACAAAACTCTACAAACTTTTCATTATCTTCTAAAATAATAATAAACCATTTTATTAGACACATTTATTCGATAATAATTCTGCTAACTGACTCGCTATAAAATTTTCTCGGCATTCCTCCATTTCAAAGTTGTTCCATACGAGATCATAAAAAGAATGGGTTTGTACTTCAAACGACGTCGAAAACAAAATATATAAAATAAAATAAAATGAAAAATACATGACGAACAGTACGGTAGTTTTTTTTTCACGACTCAATGATCGATCGTGCTTCACTTGATGTGGTTCACTAGCCTTTATTCATGGCATTGCCGTAGCCTTTCTGAGCGAATTCTCTGCCGCATGACGGTCTTGATTTTCGTATTTCGATTTCGAGCTTTGAAGCTTCTCCCGGTGTCCGACTTGCAACGTTTTTTCGCATGAAAACCCAATTTCAAGCATCGTGTTCCTTCTCGCACCATCGATACGTCCGCTTTCGTTCCGTCCTGCCCCACTTCTCACAAGCATCTCTTTGCGTCCCCGGAGTCTTCCGATAACATCATATTGACACGAGTTATTCAGCACGATGGAAAAATCCTCGGGATTCCGCGAACCATCGACTCGGCATATACACGCCGTATGATCGGGAATGTCGTGCTTCATCTTACGCATTTTTCTCTTCTCGAACCAAAAAATAAAAGAAGAATTCTCTTAGGATGAAAGAAAAAACGTAGCAATAACGCCGGAACGTCTACGAGACTTCTAAATCGAGATCCCTCTTAAAAAAAACAATTTTTATGGAAAGAAAAAATGATTAAGCTTCGTATCACGTTACCGAAAATGCACAAAAAAAATAATTTCGTTCAAAAGATTCAATAGAATAAATCAAATCACGAGTTAAACATTTTTTGTACGATACCGATAACTTTATTTAATATTTGTAAGAAGCGTTGATGCTGAAGAATGAATAAAATAAAGGCGGATGGATAAAAATTCCATGAACCGTAGACCTCCATGGATCGCATAATAATGTGTACTGCAGGCGACGCGGTTGGCTTATAACGCCGTTCACGTGGAATCTTATTGAAAGGAACGAGATAGGAGCAACGTCGACAAAGAGGAAGAAGCCGTTTCCGCTTCGCTCTTTACCTTTACCGTCGCGACGGCGGTGGGGGGGGGGGGGGGGGGGGGGGAGGAAGTTGCTTCGCGTATAATATACGGACCATATACATTTCTGCTTTCTTTTTCTCAGCCCCATTTTTTTTATTTTCACGCAACGTACGACGCAAGGCGTTGCACCGCGAAGAAAGAAGCCCAGCGACCGTTCTCAGCATCCTCGCCGCATGACTTCTCACACACGAGTCTCCAACCCGCTTCAACCCCCGTGGAAGATTTACACCCCGTCGAAATACGGATATCGATCCGGGATGAGATACAAAGTGAACGTCGAAGGCTGCGCGCGATGGATTGGCCTGGACGAAAAAGAAGAAGAACCGAAGCGTCGTAGACGACGAAAAATCGTGAATATAAATCCCACCTTGACTCGCGAGGTCGTTCGAGTGGATTAAACTCCGGCCGAGTTTTCGTCACGATGACAGCGCGAAGGAGGAACGCCGAAGGAACCAACGAAAAGGAGGACTCGCGAAGGACGTCTTAAAATTTGTGTCTACAGTGAAAACTTTCGTACGCGTTTGAGCGCTAATTATGATACGTCAGTTTCAATTAAATCTTGATACTATGAATATTTTCCATGGATTAAAATCGACGACAATTGACGAATATTTTTATTTTTATTGCAGACGAAACATTCAAGAATCCTAAACGAACGAAGATTTCTGTGTGGCTTGGAGCTTCGGATTTTCAAGTACTCTTTTCAACAGCGTTGGGATTAGTCGACGGTTAACAGCAGAAATGTATCAACTTGTGGAAGATTCGAGTCTTCAGGAGTCAAACTTGAATGGCGAACAAAAGGAGACTTCGTGATTCAACTACGGAAGCTTTCGCTGCGACCGTAAGGATAAAACTCATCGTTACGCGACCGCCGAGACCGAGAAATTTGTTCCCGTCCGACTCCTTCGTACGAAGGGGAGAATGCACTGTGTGCAATACACGTCGGGGGCTTTCAATGAATATGATATGATATATATGGGGCATTCCGTCCCAGATCACCAGATTGAAATCATTTTATTCCCCGATGTGGTCGATGATTTTTTTAGTATCTTTAGGATCCAACGAGCTCACGAATTTTTATTTTTTTATTTTTTGGTTCATCCCTTCCCCGCAACTCACCCCATTTTTTTCTTTATCAAGAGGTGGCTCCTATTGTGCCATTTTTAAATCGGGTAAATTTCTTTTTTAATAAACTTTATCGAAATTGAGGAATTTTACATATAAAATTGGAGTGGAACCCATGTTCTTAACTTTTTCTAAAATTCTTTATAAATCTTGAAAAAATACGATTTTTCGAAAATTTTGATAGATGATAATGCGTCACTACCTACAAAACGAAAAATGAAACCTTCCTTGCCAAAAATCGATATTTTTATTACTTCCGATAGATAATCGATTTTTCACTATTTTCTATAATCCATTTTCTATAATTTCCTATTATTTTTTTTTTTTTGAAACAAAAAAAAACAAAAAAATACATAGTCTATGGAAAATAGTTGAAATATCAAGAACGATTCAATTTTCCTTTTTTTTTTTAGATAGGGGCCATCATCATACATTTGAATTCCTAAAAAAAAAGTGTTATTTCAAAATTTTGATAGAACGCTTCAAATCCGGCAAATTGGAACGTAACGCCCCATATACATAACGAACATAACTTATATATCTATACACGCACATGTGCACAGCTCAGAAGAGGAAAGTTAGAGTCCGTGGATGGTATTATAGTTCCACGAGGAGTTTGTTAACGACGGACGTGGATGAAAGTGCACCGCCAGCCGTGGATATACCCGCACAAACGTTATATCTATACATGTAGATGAAGGTACACCTTCGTCGTCGTTCTCCTCATCGCCGGTTCTCCGTTCGCGCAAATACCGTTAAACCCTTCCGAGTTAGCCCCGAGGAAGGGGTAGTCGTCTTCTCGTTGCGGGGATATAACGCCGCGGCTTTGGAGCGAACATCGAGTGTGCCAAGGGTTTCTGGAACGGGCGGGATGAACAACCGATGCCGGGTGCCCAGTGGCGGCCTCGGGCATGCCGAAGAACCAAACTTCCGGTTGCCGAAGCTGGGCGCTCGGTTGTGCTGCCATCGTTCTATATGCGTTTGTGCAACGCCGTTGATATAAGTGGACAGGCGGACGAGTAAACCGGTAGCCTGTATACGGCAAGATCCGCAACTCCCGCACACACCGTCTAAGACGCTAAACTCGAGTTTATCCGGTGCGCTAACCCACGCGTATAGTCCAGTTTCGGATCTCTCACGAACTTTGCCACCTCGTCGACCCGTTTTACGGGTTCTCGGCATTTTGGCTTAGCTCGCATATATGTTTTCGTTGATGGCACGTAGTTTCTTGTCCGGGACCTTCGGTCTAACGATCCTTCCACGTTTTCACGACGCGTGTGTCAACAGGAATTTGGGTTGCTCGGGGGCTTTGATTAGATTGGAAGGTCTCGTTGGAACGTCGTCGAGAGATGGGCTATTATCCGTCCGGGTGGGGAATTAACTGGTACCCGTGTACAAAAAAAAACCCTATTTCGGATGAATGCAGCATGGATTTGGTATGGATTCGCAGTAAATTCACCGAGATCTTTTGTTTGATGGAACAAATATGAACGTTTGACAAGTAGTGATATTTGGTTGTTTTTTTTATAAGTGACCGACGTCAGTCCTTATTGCAGTAAGGCTACGAAGTCCTGTGCAGTCATGTCTAGACAAATTACGTCATTTTGATATCATTGGCACCTTTTACTACAAGCACAAGAGAAAGAATTACCCAGTCAACTTTACCATTCTTTCTGTCGAACATCTTTACATAAAACAGTATCAATATTATTCACTGTAGCTTGAAAAAAAGCGAGACATTTTTTTATTTTTCGTAAAAGTAAAATGTGGTGAAGTACAGGCACGGCCGACGAATAAGACAATCAAACTAAGGAATGATCCACACACTGCAGCACACAGCAGCGAACAACAAATTGATTCACCTGACATAGCTCACTTGAAGAAAAACGAACGTCAGTGCCGGTCGATCGTTTATATTTGTTCTATTAGAGTGATGATCATGGTCATGTTCTTACAGCCAGGTCTTGAAACTCCTTCAAATTTTCGGTGGTGGGGGAATATCAGCTAAATTAGAATTTCTGTTTCTTGAGGCTGCCGCTGCTCGGCGTTGCTGTAAGGAAAGGTTCAGAACACAACCTCAACCCTTGCGGATATTAGGATGAAGTCAAACCGTGACGCATTCCGTATATCTTAATCGAATTATCATTTCGATATTAAAAAAATCGTGTGTTTATCGTAAGTACGTTACAATGACAAAGCCGTGTTGGAGCGTCGACCTCTGGATCGAACCTAAAATGTTACAATTACATCTTCACCTCGGCTCATCTTGATTAACAGCCTCAGCGATCTGTTGCGATTTGAGGATGCGGTTATTTTTAAAGGTACTTAGTTGAACAAGGATTTCCTATCAGGACCCCTGAAACCCTCAGGTACATTTCTCAAATTATGTATGGTTTCCATAAATAATAAGGTTAGGAATGTCGAAAGCTATAACAGATTCATTCCGTTCCGCACACAACCATACTCCATCCGAAGCGCCTCTAGCGGACAGAATACGTTTCAAGACCTGTACATAAAACCGTGATCATGGTTAATTCATTGTGAGTCCATGGTGAATTCATGCTGCATCTATTCCGAATGGGTTTTCTCTACACGACGATGAATAAAAAAATCGATGGCTCGAAGTTGAAGGGACGAAATATGATGATCAATGCAAAAGCTGCGATGTTACATGTGATTTTACAACTAGTACGATCGACTATCTTCCTGATGATATCGTCCGATAAAGTAAATATAATATCAGAGTTTCCTTCCCCGGCTCGACTTGCCCGACAAACAAAAAAATAAGAGAAAACAACACCGTGAAATTCAAGCGAACGAAGTAGCGATGCAACGCAAAGATTATCGAATCGCCGGAGGCGCAATGTTTTCCAGAACCAAACTCAAGTTTTCCCTTGTTTGTTGCATGTTACAAGATGCCAAAGCCACGTTCTTCAGGCTCGTACGATGTTCGTCACAAATAAACAACCATGGAACGATAATGCGGTACCTAAAAATTCGATACTCTTCAATTTATATCCTGACATATTTAATAACGAATTCTTGCCGAAGCACGAAACTGATTCGGGATATATCGCTGCGTCGAATTTCACGAAAATCCCTTGTGCGGGAAAAATATTTCATTTTCCATTGTACCCTAGACGCGACTCTGAGTGATATTAAAAAGCTATTTTAATAAAACTCGCAAAATTTATACGATCCATCCGAAAACATACGCGAACAACCATAAAACCCGTAATTTTGTTTTTTCAACGGCTACAACCGAGTTTCGTATTTATACGAAACCCGTCCGAACTTCGACCCCTCGTAAAAAAAATAAAATAAAAATAGTCCGATTATTATTCGAAATAACGTGGCGATCCGCCCTATTGCCCATCGAACCGGAAATTGATTCGACGAATTCCCGACGTTCCATCGGCGCCAAAGTTTTCGTTCTCGTCACCCTCTCGTCGACCCTCGTTTCCGCGTTTCCGTGTTTATTCCCTCGTATCCGACGCGGCGTAAAATAATAAACGAAATGAGCTACCTTCGTCTCCCTTCGTGTTCTCCACATGTCCGTGGTTCTCTTGTATTTGATTTGTTATCGCGTAACCATGAATCACCGTCTGATAATTAGATGAATTACGTCGACATGGCGGGGTGAATAAATGCGATAAAGCCGGGGGGGGGGAGCGAATAAAGTCCGAACGAAGGGTGGTTTTTTCGTCCCGAGGGTCGTCGTTCGTGAGTCGCGGTTCTCCACTTCGTTTCGTGCAAACGATAAGGGCAATGTGTATCTCTGACTGCGAAACTTATGATGAACGGCATTGTACGTCACTGAGCCAACTGTATACGCTCACTTTTCTTGTCTCCCCCCCTCCCGACCATCTCGACGAACAGCGACTTTACAAACAGCTGCAGGTATACCTGTTATCTGGCTGCACAAACTAAACTTGCTTCTCGATCGAAATTTTTCTCACAGCGCTATCCAACAGTCATGGAGCATCGCGTCTCGTAGCTTTTCTGCGAACCGAGCTTCTTGCTGCTCTGTATTGTTTATTAAAAAAGAATTTTAAAAGAGAAATAAAAGAACGATATTCCGTGCGTTTGATCGGTTTCTGGAGTTTCACCGGCTCAATCGTGGACGCGGATCTTGAACGACTGTGTATTTACCGCACAACCGAAGCAGAGAAGGAGGCTGCGAGCTGCAGCCGAATGGAAGAGGGATATTCTCTTGGGCTTCCGGGACTTGATTGCCGCTGTTATTCCCTCCCGAGGGAACGTGAAATGTTATATCGACGTATATGTTGCGGCTTGAACAGAATTTACCGGTTATTATCAATACCCGCGTACCGTAACGGCGAAGACATGGCTTCGAGCGAGTATGGCTTTCGGTACACATGGGCCATCGAATGGAGCTTCCATTTAAATCCCTACAGAGAACATATCGTGATCACGTATGAGAGTGTGCGCGTGTGCGGGGGGTAGGGGTTGCCCCGCCTGACCACTGCTACTCGACCTGGGAGCAAATACGGAATATTCCCATCTCTGGCTCGTGAATCTACGAGAGATGGTTTATACGAAAGTTTATTTCAGTCGTCTTTCAAGCAATCGGTTTGAATTATTTTTGTAGCGAACAATATTTCTCGATATCGTAGCAAATTTATGAGAAGCGTTGGCAGATTTTACGTCGAGAGTTATCAATATTTTAAAACTATTGCGGGAATCACGGATGGGAAAAATCATCTTGCAGTCATTTCTTGATTTAGATGGTTCAAAGTTGAAAAAGAAAATGAAGCTTGGAATTAAACCGAGTTGAAAGACGAAATTTTCGATTATTTGTTTTTCTCGAGCTACACTGAGAGAAAGATCTATGAAAAATGACTGAGTTGGTCCTGATCCATGCTGTTTTTTCTGTGTATTTTTATTATGCAGGGCCGAAAAATAAAACAGACGTCGGTCGAATTATTCTATTTCGTTCAATGAATTTTGAGCTACCGCACAGTAATTTCTCCAGACAATGTAAAATATAACGAGAATTTATACGAAAGCGTGAGGATAAGAAGTTTATGACACGCTGTGCGTAAAAGTGCGGTTTTACGTTCACTTCGTTCGCGTCAAACCGCATTTACGCACCTTGCGACATAAAAATTCGCATGATACTCGTACGAAAAACGTTTTCTGGACTCGTGTGATTGCAACACTCGCCTTCGGCTCGTTCTGCAAACTCACACTCGTCAGAAAAAGAATTTTTCGTACTAGTGTCATAATGTACTATTTTATACTGTCATGTCTAAGTGGCACTGTAATTTTCACTAGACGCCACTGAAAAATTATTCAGCCGAATTTATTTTTTAAAGAACCGACGAGATGCCGCAGGCTCACAGTGCCAACTAGAAATGTTTCATTTGTTTTCTCAGAACTTTTCATTGGATTTTTCTCTCAGTGTAGGTACGTGGTCTACCCGCGTGGAAACAATTTTATTACGCCAGAGCGATTTCGATACGCGTGCATAGGCTTGTGTTTGATATTTTTGCATTCAAATAAGTTTAATCCGTAAAGCGCGGAATCAACGAAGCCGTATTAATTAGCGATGATAATCGGTTTATCAAACGGGGTTGTCGGAATGAATAGGAGAAGAAACGAGCGACGATGAAGGAAATTTCGCGACAACGGAAGAACCGGAGGAAATACTTGTGCGCGTGATGCTTGCCGCTTGGCACGGTTTACGCTGGCAGCTTTTGAATCTTGCTTTTATAAGATCTGTGCCGGTTATGCGATAATCTCGGTCGTAACGTCGACGACGACGACGACGACGACGAGAGGCCGCGATAAAAGCCGTGGAGGGACGAAAGCAAGAAGGTTGGCCCGAGTCCCGAGAATCCGATTTCATCGTCGTACACCCTCGCGCGTCCGTGCTCGCTTCGACAGTGCCCCACCGTCGATCTCCGCAGTTTGAGAGAACAAGACCATATTGCTGGAATTATCTCGTTTCCCCCGTGGGGGTTTTTTTCTTATATCTTCATCTTTTCATATAGCTTGCTCGTGATACAGCGGAAAAAAAAACTAATTGGAATTTGCGATAACTCGTTTCAAATTAAATTACGGTACGGATAGATGCTCAATTTCAGAACTATTAATATATGTATGTTACGGGTAAAGCTTGATGAACGGGTAGATCGAGATTTACCCGGGTAAACCGCGTTCTATCCGCTTTCGCTTGGGTAAAGTCCGAAATGTCAAGTCCAGAATCCCAGTCAGAGGCCATAAATGTTTAAAAAACATATTTAATTTTTAAAAACATATTTTACGAATGAAAGTGAGAACACTGTATCCTGCTTAAGTAAAGGATACTATAATCTATTTGTTCAAACAAAATAAAAAAAAGATTTCCAATAGGTTTACAATTACATTTATTTATGTTATTTATTTAAGTTATTATCATTCAGGTTATTTGTTCAGGTTATTTATTTATTTAGGTTAGTCGGGTAAAGCCCGAACCATGTACAATTCAAAATATATTTCGGACCTTACCCAAGCGAAAGCGGATAGAACGCAGTTTACCCGGGCAAAGCCCGAAACGTGTACAATTTATAATATATTTCGGACTTTACCCATGTTTCCTGGGTATTACGGAATTTACCCGGGTAAACCTAGATTTACCCGTTTTCGGACTTCACTCGAAACATATATATTCCAATGAACATTTTTTGTTAGATATTTTTATGTTTTTACTAACAGTGGAATTACATTTTTTGAATAACTTCCATGGATGTTGTTGTCTTTTTTCATCTCCGGAAGATGAGGTAGAGTGATGTATTTTAGATTTTCCATTCGCAACGGCATTCAACCGTTGCGGAGTCCGCAGCATAAGCGAATGACCGAAGGTTCCATTGGTAGGTACGTCAAATTACAAGGTACTAACCCGGTGGGATCGGTCTTCCATGGTCAAACGAATCAATTTCGAATAATTTCGGGATATATACGTGGGTGAACGGGGGATCGAATAGCCGCGTATTTTGTACATTATATAGATATTGTCAAAGGGATCCAGAGGAGTTATCAAAGGCCGATGGTTCTCGTCCCGGCAAACCGAATTCAATTTACCTCCTAATCACCATCAGAAGCAGCAGCGGTGGCGGCATCGGCGGCGCAGCTGCACCGGGGGGTCAGTACGGTAGTTGAGAGAACGATATAATGCCCTCGACGGGGATGGTAACTTTGACCATCGTGTTCGTCGTCGCGTCCGAGGGTCGACTACCAATACCAACTTGGAATTTATCCAGTGAAAAGCTTTCAGGATAACTTCCATCTCATTTTGCAAAAGTTTCACGGCACATCGTAGCTCACGACGGCCCTGGAAAACTCGGCGTACCGGCTTTTCACGTAGATATAGACGGACCGCGGTCACGCGCACCCGGCCAACCATCGAAGAACAGCTAGAGTGATTAATTATTTTTTATAAAAATATATAAATATAGTTGCAATAACGAAGAAACCTCGCGCACGATAGATTGGTCGGAGCCGGTTATCGCTGGGTTTTCGCAACTCGAATTATCTTTTCGAAGTCTTCTTCGCTTCTCGAGGATACCAGGGCAGCTGTCCCGAGGCCAGCTTCGAGGGGGTGGGGGGGGGGGGGGGGGGGGGGGGTGCTTTTGCTGTCGGACGAAGCCGTCTTTTTTTTTCCTCCACGCTACCTACTCGAAACTTTCTTCTCTCGTGCGTTCTTCCACCATTTTCTTCTCCAACCCTCTCGCCTAGGGTATATCGCAAACTTCGCGGGGTTGATGCGCAAAGATGTCTATACTCTCAAAATCTTCAGACTCCTGTTTTCTTCTTGGTTGCAACAGAATAAAAAAATGACAGAGGAGTGATGTGCAGCGTTTTGTTGAAGAAAACCTCGAGGTTGGGGAGTTGAAAACGATTTTCGCAATTTTTCACAATTTTCTGGGATGCTCGGACGGTCGTGAAAAATATCTTGTTTTTTTTTTCCGTGGTTTGGATCAGCTGAATTTTTCATAAACTTGAACGTCCCATCTGTTTGTAAATAATTTCTCGTGACTATTTGAAAGCTCGATCCAGCGAGCGAATGGTGAATTGCTCGGTCGGTTGATTAAACATTTATTCATAAAACGCGACATGAACTGTCCCGTTTTTCACCAGAGTCGTTTGGAGGCGATTTTTCGAATAGGGTATGTTTTATCATCGTTGAGAAGGAAAATAGACGTGCAACTGTGAGATTCGAGACGCAACACGGGACGATATTTGTCGCGAAACACGTGCCAAAGGAAAATCTTGTTTCTTATTCTGAAACACAAATATCCTGTGCGGAAACTTCGCGAAGGATTCGGGTCGGATCGTCATTTCCTATAGAAATCCATCAATCGGACATTACACAGAAAAGTTTGAAAGACTTTCATTCTTCCTTTTCCCCCGCAACACGGAAGTATTTGTCGGTCTTGCGACGGAGTTTCTTCAAAAGCAAATAGAGTGAAGAAAAAAAAAAAAGCTCGAAAAGCTCGAACCACGCAGTCGACCGATGAGAATTATAAAACTTTCACTCTCGTCGCTGTTATTATTGTTGCGAAAACCCGCGAGAAGTTATGAATCACGAAGAGGGAGCCACGGTCGCCCGAGAACCCGAAGAACTTGAATTTGTTACAAAACTTTTCGCTGAATTAACGTCTCTCCATTCCCGTGAGGGTCTCGAGTAAATTCGAGATAAAATACAGAGAAAATGGTTTCGTGAATACAAAAGTTGATTGTGGGTCAACGAGGGAGGCTCGCACGCGTTAACTTCGAAATAATAGGGCGCGAAATATACAGATATAGTATGTTTGGGTACAGAACGTTCGAAAACAATGGAAACGGTCCGAGAATTCGTGAATTTCTCGAAACCCGAATTGTACTGGAAAACTGGATTTCTCGCCTTGGGCTTCTCACGGTTGTTCGGCGATTAATCATTGTCAACCTCTCACGATTTCGTTCGGCGTATCCGCCTCCGCACGTTTGCCGAGTGCGCGCCGAGCCTCGAACGAAACCACTAAATCCACAAACCACAGAATCGTCTCGGACACGCGCGGCGTTTTAACGCTGCGCTGCTTTGTGTGTTTATGGATATATAGATGGGGCATTCCGTCCCAAATCACCGGATTGAAACCCTTCTAGTCCCCGATGTGGTCGATGGTTCTTTTTAGTATCTTTTGGATCCGACGATCTCACTCATTTTTTTTTTCGGTCACCTCTTCGCCTCGACCCACCCCATTTTTTTTCTTTGTGAAGAGGTTACCCCTATTGTGCCAATTTTTAATTGGATGGAATTTTTTTCTTATATACTCTATCGAAATTGAGGAAAGTTTTTCGTCAAATTAGAGTCAAACTCATGTGACTAATATTTTCACAATTCTTTTAAAATTTTGAAACAATACGATTATCTTGGAAATTTCAATGTAAGATGATGGTTCCTCATCTATAAATACATAAAAATGGAATCTTTGTTGCAAAAAATTGCATCGTTCAAATTATTTTCGATCGACAATCGATTGTTAGATAATTTTTTATTATCTTTCATGAAAAAAAAATTAAAAAATCGATCATCCATCACAAATAATCGAAAAATCAATTTTTCGCAACAGATCCATTCTTATTATTTTTTTGGGTAGGGAACCATCATCATATATCGGAATTTCCAAAACCAATATTCTTCCAAAATCGAACAAGAATTTTAACAAATCTTAGGAACATGGGGTTAACTCCAATTTCATGAAATAAGTTCTTCAAATCTAATAAAGCATCTAAGAAAATAATTTTGTCCAATTGAAAAATGGCACAATAGCGGTTACGTCTTAATAAAGAAAAATTCGTCGGAATAAGGGGCAGGAGAGATCCAAAAGATAAAAAAAAATAAGCGAGATCGTATTGCAAAAAATACCAGAAATAAATCATCGACCACTTCGGAAGATAGAACAGTTTCAATCCGATGTTTTGAGACGGAATGGCCCATATATAAATATAGACCGGCCGTTCAACACCGGACGATGAGCTTTCCCTGAACTTCCGTGCGAGAATACACCCGGTTTGCTATACGGACGAGCATAACCAAGCTTATACCTCGTTCGGTGCCTCGCTCTCGCAACCTTGCGGCGTGTCCTCAACCTCTTCGTTGGTATCGCGCCTGGCTTTTATCGCTAATTTGACGCTCACC
Source organism: Sussaba pulchella (assembly GCA_963971145.1). Classification (NCBI taxonomy): domain Eukaryota; kingdom Metazoa; phylum Arthropoda; class Insecta; order Hymenoptera; family Ichneumonidae; genus Sussaba; species Sussaba pulchella. The sequence goes on from OZ020170.1 coordinate 8,538,400, forward strand.
TTTCTCGCTCCAGCGAAACGCAGATCCAATCAGTTTCCCCTTTCGAGCCATGGCAATTTCCGTCCTATATTCATGGTGCGACGGAACGTAACGACCTCATGAAAATACAAGCGAATGGAGTGCCAGTTTGTTGAGGTTTGACGAACAAAAGTATTGCGTCGTAAACCGTCCGTGATTCTGGGACGAAAATTTGTCCCACGCCACTCGCTCTTACTTCCAGCTGCGCGCGATAACGCTCGACCGCTCGTAATAGCTTACAGTCCTTCAAGCCTTGCTTGAATTTCAAGAAATATTAGTAGACGTAGCAAGAAATCGATTCATTTGTCAATTACGGGCGAACGATGATTCGTTCGCTTGCGGATTTGTTTATATTCCTTCATCGCGAATTCGTCTTGATCCGTCTGCGCAATTGAATTATTGCGAAGTTATCCGTTGTTTCGTTCGAGAGAACACGCGGTTTGCGCTTTGATCTGCAGGCATGCAAAAGCTTTCTCTTTATGTGCTATTCATAAATTACGAAGTACCTACATTTAGTATTCTTACTTGTTACGTATTAAACATGAATCGCGGCAATAATCGGATTAGCCTGGTATTTCAAGTATTTTCCGTGCATCGAAGCGTGATCCTGAAGTACTACGCGGAACCCTTGACTCTTAGACAGCAAACTCGTACGTCGGAATCAACGTAGTTTTCACCTCGTTTCGCGCGTTTCGTAGCTTCGTAAGCCACTCGATAACAATGCGAAAATATACTCGTTTCAGCGGCAACGAAGGCAAACAATACCGCGAAACCATCAAGCCTTCGGCCGCTGCACGCGGAAAAAAATCCCCGACCCTTCATCGATTCGCTGTAAGACGTGCTTTACAATGCAGAAGCAACTTGAACCACATCCGCGGAGAAAGAAATTGTAATCAATCGAAACGACAACTACGGCGATGATTTATATTTTTTTTGGTTCGGAAAAAAGATCAAAAGCTCGTATCAAGACCTTGTATCGACGGTTAAAGGTATTTCATTCGTTTCTCGGTTAGGTACATGGATAAAAAAAATGACGAATGAAAAATAAATAAATAAACGACATCCTGATGCTAGCAACCCGATTCGGTACGAGACTATTATAAAGCGCGCAATATTTTGAATTAACCTTTAATATAAAAAAGTGAAGAAAACAATTCCAGCGACTACAAGAATTGAAAGACCGAATTTTGTCAGCCTCTAATAAGCTCAAAAATCACTTCGCAGTGAATGACAATGACAAAGATCGCTTTGAAGTCATGACTGACCTAATAAATGTACCCGCAATGATTAGTTTTAGCATCACAGTACTTCAATGCCGAATCAACTAAGCCCCAATTCATTCCTGTTTGGACTATAGTTACGCGACGCGAGTCCAAAGTGGCTTCCTCGTACACGATTCTGTAAACTCCATCTCGATTCTGTGCGACTCCATCAGCCGAACTGCGCACGAATGGCTCATACAAACCCCTCACTCGTCCGTCATTGCGTGAATGATTAATTAGCAAATGTAATTAACCTCCTCAAATATAGGGTACAATTTCAGAAACCAATGTTAGTTCACAGTCTGGCACTATTCCACGTACGTCTCATTGTCCCTACTGCAAATAACCCTCCCCCTTCCTCGCCTCTCCAAAGCTTTACCATGTCCACGACCCACATACGCGAAAGAACGATGAACGCATCGATACCGAAACACGTACCAAAGCGATTCCAAGCGATATAATAAACCGTATAGTGCATCAAACTGCTTTAGAACCCCTCACTCTCATTCCGCGTTTAACGTCGAACATCGACTATCCACCTTCGGGTTGCTTTATCGGCAAAATTTTCGGTTTTAATGGAATTATTGCGTTATACGCTGACGGTTGCCGAGCTCCGGAACATGATCAAAGGAAGTCCGGGGACCGCGCAGATCCAGCCTCAAACCCCCGACCGGTTCGGGGCCATTATAACGTATGTACCAAGCCCGTATGTACACGTATATTCCTATACGTATGATATATCCGTGGCGTATTCGCGTGGTCGATATACCAGTCGCGCATTTCAAAAGGAGTTTGACGCGAGCCATTATCGTCCTAGAGTTTGCGCACATCAAGCGACGATAATGCGTAACAGAGATATATACTGAAATTATTGTTTACTCTCGTATTTCGTCGCCTGTTCATCGAAATGAATTTGGGGAAGAAAACGAGATATATGTTGGAACTTGCAATTCGCTTCCTCTGAATCGTAGGTAGTGGACGAAGATTGCTATATGAGGATTCAAGAATGGGGGAGGTATAAGCAAGCTCCTTTTATCCGACTTCGTCGTAAAGGAATCTTCATTGACTATTTACGATTCGGAGGAAGAAAATTGCACGATTGAACTTGCATGTTTCTATAATTTGAAAGCGTCGTTCAATATTTGCCAAGTACAGCAACAAAAAGTAACAATTAAAGGTTAACGTTAGCTCATAAATGTTTGGAAATTTTAACATGTTCAGTCAAGTATTTTTCAATTTAGAGAGGTTGTCATTTATTAATTTGTAATAGCTTTAAAATCCGATCCATTTGGCCGATCTCCGCCAAATTTGATCTCCATCATATATCAATGATATTACATTACTTATGTAGAACTTGGGGTCTATTGGTTAAAGCTAACATTAGATAGAACGCCATAGTTGATTTTTCGGAAAATTCAAAATATCATACAATTGGAACTTCTCGACGGATTTGGCTCAAATGCAATACCATACATCCGTAAGCATAATTCTACGTGTGATGAACTATTTATAGGAATATCTCAAAATTTGCAGACGCTATAGCGTGCGGACAGACACTTTTTGAAAACTTCAAAACGTTGTCAAATTCTCGAATTGTCGGCGTTTGAATTTTGGAGTGTCGTTACATACACACACACACACAGACACACACATACATGCGGACATTCTCTCCAAATGATATTTTTCGATGTTTCGGGACATTCTAAACCCATGAACGTCAAAATGCCTATAAAAAATTGTTTGGATCGTCACAAAGCTTCCTCCATGATGAAGCAGAATGTATAAAAAGTGAAGGACATTGGAATATTGCAGCTGAAGCGCGTTGTCTGCATCGCGACTATGATGTCAGATGTGAATATCGACAGGTGGATAATCGTCTGAAGTTGTAACACGACATTATAACATCCGTCACGATATGCGTCCGATTCCGTGAATCGTGTATGACGTAAAACAATGTTGGACAGACGTTTCGAGGGTGATATCGAGTCGACGTTCGGCCCGATGCAAGGATCAAAGCGTTCTCTGCGTTCTCGTGACAATCGCACCAATCACGAAAGCCCGGCAATCTCCGTGCTATGGCAATTTCATGTCCTTGGCTATAACTTCTCCACTGGTACGGGTCTTAGCTACGTAGCATCGACATCTGTATGCATGTATTCCAAACAGCCTACCAATGCTTTTGCCTCCGTGGGTGCTCGGATCAACCCCGAGTTACGCACCGCACGCTTCGTTATGCCAAGCGGAAGCAGCGAAGGAGCTGGGAGAATCATCAGTCGGGACGTAACGCATGTAGATTGTCTTGTCGCTGGATTGCCGGGCAATGCTCGATGTATTCGTTGTACTTGATCACACGCGACCCGGATGCTGGAGATTGTCTGGACTCGTGTGATATACGTTGCAAAAATAACGTGTGACAGGACAGATTTTAGGTATCTATTAGGAAGCTTTGTTGTAACAAACTGGTTACATATTTATGATTCAAAGTATTGTCTGCTGACCACTACTTTCTTTCATCTTTCGGGCTGCATACCAATCTCGCATTGAAAACACTGGTCATCTTTTGAAGTGATTCACGAATCAATCTAGTTTTTTACTTCTCCATAAGACCGGAAGAGGTGGTCAGCCAGGATGTGTGCTATTGATCGAACGAAGTGATAGCTAGAGGAAGCAACATCTAGAGAATACGACGGGTGGGGTCGGACTTCTCATTTCACCGTGTCCAGGTATGTCTTGATCACTTTCGCAATATGGGGTCGAGCATTGTCGTGCTGAAAAGTCACTTTATCATGTTTTTCGCTGTAATGCGGCCGTTTGTCTTTCAATGCTCGACTCAAATGCATTAATTGCGTTCGGTAACGATCGCCTCTGATTGTCTCAGTCGATTTAACGGCTCATAAACACATTCCGCCGATCTCGTCGCGCCAAATACAGAGCATGACGTTGGAGCCGTGAATATTCAGTTTGGCAGTCGACGTGGAACCATGGCCGGGATATTTCCATGATTTTCTGCGCTTGGGGTTATCGCAATGAACCTATTTTTCATCCCCAGTAACAATACGATGCAGAAATTCTTTTCGTTTTTGTCCTTCAAGCAATTGTTTACAAGCAAACAAACGCCGTTCAACGTCTCTTGGTTTAAACTCATACGGCACCCAATTTCCTTTCTTCTGAATCATTCTCATATCTTTGAGGCGTTTCGAAATTGCTTCTTGAGTCACTCCGAATAATCGTGTCAATTCTTCTTGACTTTAACACGAGTCTTCATCAAGTAATGTCTGTAATTCTGCATCTTCGAATCTCGATGTCGATTCATCTTACTAGCCAAGACGATAGTGAAACGATGCATGCGCATGTGCCAAAATCGTGTCAAACCCCCCTTAACGCGATCCTCCGGCCCTTGTGCGAAGTACTCGTAAAATATCTATTATATTTCATCGTGACGAAATCATACTTAGCGTCCGGCTCTTAGAGAAGTAATCGTAATTAGATAATTAAATTCGTCGCCTTGTCGAAACTACTTTCCATCCAACCCACAACGATTGCGTTCTAAAACGATATGAGAGGACAAAGTCCATAATTGGTCTTGTCAAGTCATTCGACCATCGCCGTATTTCGTTTTGTCGACCATTGAAATGATTCGTCCAATGAAATGCCCATGAATCTCATTGTCTTTTGCTCGAAAACCATTGCATTATCTATCTATTGCTGATGAATTTGTGACCAGCTGGCGCCAAAATAAATGACAATGAATTCGAGGCAATCTCTTGAGCCCTGGCAGCCATCCACCCAGGCCGCGCCGGGTGTAGAACGCATTTCGCGAGAAATTATTCGACAAATCGCAATATGAGAAAACGTTCTGTCTTAAACGAAATAAGAAAAAAATGAAATAACGAGGGCTGAAGGACTTCGGTCAATGGTTTTTTGGCATTGTAGAACCTGCGATACGACGCACTGGACAATTGTAAGAATAAAATCTGTAAAATACTGTCAATAAACATATTACTATTAAAATAACAAAAATAGCGATTAATAACGAAAATTACGAAAAATAAAATGTTCAATCGAAGCAAGCAAGAATTACGATTTTTATGGCGGATAGCTGAGTTCAAGTACTCTCGTGACTGCAATGTAGAGAAATGAGAGGATCAATGACGTCCGTTTATCGCAAATCGAGTGGTGGATTGGAGACTAGGATGAAAGGCTCTCCGGTCGAAAGGGCTGACGGTCGATTTGTGGGTAAGTGGATAATATTTATTCCAATGTCGCGCAATGATCCCCCTCATGAGAGGATATCAGCCGGGAATAACTAGTTTGTCGGGAGTTTCAAAGCCCTCGTTCACTCGTCATAGACGGAAAATATCAATAAAGGCTGAGCTTTTATATCTCAATCGGCTTAACATAGAATATTGAACACAGTGACGACAAAAGTTTTTACTGGAGCACCAGTTTTCCATTGTTAAACGATGGGGAGAAAACGAATTACCGTTGCTATGTTGGGTAAACGAGGGGAATAATATCGATGTGGGTCAATGAGGGGCCACACACGGAGTCTCGTTAATCCGATTAATATTATTGAACTATTGAGTAGCGGAAAACAGAATTCTGCCCAATGAAATGGAATATATGAAAGGCAATACATAATATTACGCTCACTCGAAATAGAGAATTGTAAGTTCCGCAATGAAATTTTTTTTTATCAGCAACAATTATTAAAAACTTACAAAAATGGTTTCAACTCGGAACAACGATCCCTTAATGAATTGAAATTTTTCAATTGGATTCCATACGAGTAGATGAATGGACAAAGTAACGAATATATGAATAGGATTGGTATTCACTGGAAACACCAATTTCAACTGGTCGAACAATTTTTCAACGTGTTAATCAAATGTAAAATCTAGACAATGACTGCGAAACCTTTTAAAATAGTCCGGTCGGCCTCGGATTTGGCCAAATGTATTCCGATAATCTATACTTGAAATCTGAGAACGGCCTAAACATTTTTCTTCGGAAACATCCTCTAGTATATAAGAGTGATTTCACCAATTCGAGTACCGAGTTGGGATTTCACTATTTTTTCAAAATATTTAGAAATAAAAATCCCTATCGACAAAAGAACTCTCAATTTTTCCCAGATTTATTCTTCAGTTATTTTCACTGCCATTGTATGGGTCATTCTATAAGTTTTTCATGATCCTTTTTCTCTCAAACCAAATCTACCGATTGAATAATTCAACAAAAAAATTACAGTTATTTCCTCCGAACGGAAAACAAAAAAAATCTCGCACTTCTATCGCAACTTTCCGGCTTTCGCTCGCATATTCGTAACCATAAAGTCGCTCGCGATATCAAGCGAGATAAAATCTTGAACACAAGATACCACAAGCACGCGAGGATGCTGAAGGACGATTGCAATGGGCGGTACGATCTCGGCTCCGTCGTTTACCTCACTCGTCCTCGTATCTCAACGTACAACGTACCGAGGAAATATTTTCTCCGACGGCATTCATCGATTCGCATTTCTGCAAATGCATGTACGATGCTGAGTTTGCCCGCTCGCACGAGGTAACCCCGACAATTTTCCACTTCTTTCCGTTGGCTCGCTCCGAGAGGCTGCCGGCGAATTGCCTCGTTCAATCGGTACGTGACTACTGAAACTACTTTCCGGTTGCATCGAAGGCCAAGCGGGAAAGTGCCCGAGACCAAAAGGAAGCTGCAACGTAGGACGTACATGTACCAATGTGCGTAAACAGGACGTTTCCACTCTTCGCCTCGATTCGTCCCTTCCACCCCCGTCCGCAGTCCCTCCTTGCACCCCTGTTGTTTGTTGTGTACGTGACAACTGTTACCACTCAGCATCGCCGCGTGGTCCACGACGACCCGAATAGCTTCGCAACGCCACTGGATACGCTTGAGCCCGATGACGAGCTCTTTTCCTTCGCGATATCCACGTACGATCGTACAGCCGTGCTCCACTGCGTCGTGTTTTCGCGCGGACAGTGGAAAAGCCGAGCGTACGGTCGGACATCGGGTAATTCGAGCCGACGGGGGTTCCGCCTCGTTGCAATTTCGATTTTATCTTGCTGCGATAGGTATGACAATCTCGCGTACTACCTAAACGGCGTTGGCAATTTCTCTCGGCGATAACTCGTACTCTCAAAGGAAAATCCTGGCTGTGCTGTTCGAAGGGTTACATGCTGGGCTGCGCCGACGCATGCCTTGCCCATCCGGGATCCGATCCGATGATCAATCGTACGTTCCGGCCGTCGGGCGGCAACCCACTGTCGGATCATCGCGAGTATGGAATCGTACTCGTACGCGAACAATACTGCTGACTGCGTATCTATCGGGTGTCCAGTATTACGACGAGAACTTCGACCTAGCATCGATAATGATAATGATAATGATACGTTTTTTCACGATTTATTTTGAAAATCGTTGATTGTGCTTCGTCCTGACAACTTTTAATGGGTTGTTTAAGCGAAGTAAGATCAACATTCTATTTTTTTCCAAAAAAAAGGAGGAAATAAAGGAGAGCAAATATAGTTGCTATCCACTGATATTGGTGAAGTAGAACTATCTCGAACTCGACCCAAGAATTGAATGTAGATGTCTGAAGAATGTAGCTATGAAAAAATAATCAGATTGGCATCGCCAAAGCTTCACACAACAAATAACTAAGTTCATCGACCAAAGCAATTTTATTCATAGTAATAATAATAATAATGATTGTTATTATTATTATTAATATTATTATGATTGATATTATTATTACTATTAATATTAATAATTATATTAATTATAATAATAATAACCCATTCATAAGCCCATTAATGGGTTACCTATGGGTTATCATGGCTTTTACCCATCGATAAATTATTACTATTATTATTATCATTTTCATTATATTATACATATTATTATGATCATGATTATTATTATTATATATACTATTATTATTATTATTATTATTATTATTATCATAGTCATAATAATATCGATGTTAATAATGATGATGACAATGATGATAATAATAATAATAATGATAATAATAATCATAATAATATATATTATATAATAACAATGATAACAATAATAATAATAATAATTTATCAATGGGTAAAAGAACAATGCAGCCCTAAATTGCGACGAACGGCGACCACGAAAAATTCCCAAATACCGTTCAAATTCGTGCAGAGAATTGGTAAAAACAAAACTCATGTTTCATTACGCAACGATATTTTGTCCGAACAAATTCCGTATTTCAGCTTCGGGTTCGCGTCATGCGGAGAAGCGTGGAGAACGGGCAAGCGGAAGCAATAGATGGGCCGACTATGTGGTACGAAGTCCTGCCTATCGCTGACGCGGTTAAAGCCACACACATAAGACTACGTGCCCATGATAGTACGTATCTCACGGACGTACGTAGGAAACCGCGTTACGGCCGAGACACTCACACTCGAGCGGCATAGGTACTTCCGGGTCTAGCAAAAGCGGTTACAGTGCGGCCGTTAAGTTTGAATTATGCCTGGAAAGTCTGCGTGACTGCGGGGCTATTTGGAATCCGAATGTGTATGTGGTGGCCGATGTCGTGTTCCCCGAGGCCCCGAGAATTGCGGTAACTCTCGTATGTTTCACTGGGACTTTACCGAGCTGATGCTCTCTCGGGGATGCTCCCGCGGCAACTGCATCGGCCAAAGTCGCCAATCTCCAACGCGACAAAAACTCCGAAAGCGATAAAAGTGAAGTTCGTCTCGGTGGAAATCGTTTACTTGTCTCTCGTTTCCGGTTCGAACTAGTGTACTTTCGTCTTTGGTCCAGCTCGGCCGGATTCTCGTACATTTGTTTCGAACTCACCCGGCCGACGTTTCGCAGTCTTTGGCTCGGACTTTAACGTTCGTGCGACAATTCGTCACGGCGTCGTCGTTGGATTTACATTTTTCACGGTTTAGTTGACTGATATATTTATATCGACAATTTAGATTCAATTAGGATAGAAAATGTGGAATTATTGTATTGTTTTACGTCGTATAGAATAGAATGATATTGATAAATTTGAAATATTAAAATATCTTCTTTTCTACACGAATACCAATAAGGGATCGATTTAATTAAGTTCATGACGATTTCGCTTATTTTCTTCCTTCTCTCTCGACGAAGTCACTACCTAATTATTTAGATTTCGTAGCTATTCTGTGATATTCATCAATGTTCCTCTTCTCAATCAAATGTATTTTCAATTACAATTTTCCTACATCCTCAGCGGGCAAAAACAATTGAAGCTCTTACCGAAAGATTAAGTGTCTTCAGAATCCTAATGATAAGGTCGAAAAACGGAACGAGCGTATTCATTCGCCAAAAGTTGAGGATTAGATTTTCAGTGCAAATTCTATCCATCGTGGAATAGTCAGAACCAGGGTGATATCTCGCAATCAAGCGGTGCACCGCGGGTCTCCTTATAGAGAGCGGAAAGGAACCACCGAACGTTCTCCGAGAAATTCTCGAGGATCCGGTAAATTAATCGTGTTTACCCTGTCTCAGACAGATTCTCCGGTACTCGAGGTGAAACCGCACGGTGTTCCTCCGACGAACTTCCACGCGACTTCGCCCATGCGGGAAGCTATTTTCTCGGCCGAATCGCTATCGTTGGCTCTCGTCTTCTCTTTGCAAACTTGAAAACGACAAAGAAGACTAAAACTGTACCATGATCCGTGAGTGCAACGGGCACCAAACTCACCGTTACGTTTTCTCTCATTCTCTATTTATACACTCGTGCGAACGCGGAGAACGGATTTCGTACGTACCACTACGAGTCAAGTTTTCGGCAACTGCTGAGACGGCAACCCGTCGAGGAGCCATTACTGAACTGACGTAACGTAGAACTAACTTTGAACACACGCCGCGTCCTTAGACGTCTTGTAAATACAAGTGAGAAAGAAAAAAAAACAATGGTAATACAAAATTACAAATTTATCTGCAGCATGGAAATATGTCAAGACCGGAACATTCAAAAATCTTGTTGGATACTGTTCAAAATGAAAATTTGTGGGAGGATCTACGAGATAACTTTGAAGTGAGATAATCTTATTAACTTCCCGATTTTAGAGGGAAGTTATTGTAATGACCCCAACATGACCCGAACATGGAAAATCGATTTTTTGACAGATCTTTACGTTTTAAGGTCATTGGGATCATTTTAGCCTATTTTGAGCAAAATATTTGTGCGTGTGTGTGTGCGTACGTACGTACATACGTACGTACGTATGTGTTCACATTTTTCGTTAACGATTTCTCGAAAACTAATAACGCGATCAGAATGATCGATGATGGAATCGATGTGTTCTGCTGTAACTAAGAGCTGATTAGATTTTGGTCCAATTTGGTACAGTAGTTTTTCAGTTTTTTGAAAAAAACATAATTCCAAAATTCTTTCGTTAACGTCTTCTCTAAAACTAATAACGCGATCAGACTGATCGATGATGCAATATATGTGTTCCGTTGTAGTCGTTTTTTATTAAAAAAATAATAATAATTCAGCAAAATTTTCGTTAACGCTTCCTCTAAAAATAATAACGTGATCAGGATGATCGATGATGCAAATGATGTGTTCTACTGTAACTTAGAGCTGATTGGATTTTGGTCCAATTTGGTACGGTAGTTTTTTTTTTTTTTTTTTTTTTTTTTTTTTTTTTTTTTTTAAAACATAATTCAAAAATGTTGCTCGCAAATCGGGATATTACTTGTGCGGCTCGTGATGAGTCACACGAAATAAACATAAATAGCTGTAGGGATTACTAGCCATAGGCACTGCTAACCATGGGCACAACTAACCATGGACACTACTAATCATAGGCCCCCTAGTTTCAGTATTTCATTCTGAACTTTTGGGAAAAAGCTTGTATTATAAAAAGAATAATAATTTATAGTTATTTCGAACTTTTGTTTCACCCCCAAGGTTTTTTTGTCTTTCGAAAATCTTGTACGATCACACCCCGCTGTGTGAATGATTGATTACCCCATCAAATAGAATTACCGTGATCAACCGGGCAAAAAACAATCCCAATGACACGAACGCCCCCAGACGATTTTCACCAACACGTTTGATCGTCCAACAGCTCGAAGCCCATGGCCATTAGCCCCGACCTTCTTCGAACCCAGTGAAAAGAAAGTAAACGCCACGAAAATCTACGAACTCAGCGTGAATTGTTCCGTTGGCTCATGAAAGACGAAGAAGCCACAAAGAGCGAGAAACGATCGGTGACGATGAAGAAACTAACGTGTACTCGCGTCACGGTTCGCCCGTCAGCCGCGAAGCGGTCGACCATCAACGTGAAGAATCTTCTTCGTTGGTTGAACGAGAAAAAAGTGAACGTGGCCGAAGGTCGCGCGAGCGTGCAACGAATGCTCCGTACGTATACTCTCGTTGCGGTCGTTGAAACGTTACCTACGTACTTCGTACGAGCCTTGGGAAATCATTCGACGACGCAGTCAACGAAAGTAAGTAAGGCAGAAAGAGATAAAGGATTCCATGCGGTAATCCAACGTATTTTCCGTGAAAAGCCAACGACCACGGTCGTGGGTTGAGAACGAAGAACCGACATTTGGGACGACTAACGCGTTTCGGAATCAGTCGCGTCCCGAACGACGGCAAACTCGTCGGGTTGAGATCGCGCGAAGGCGAAAAAGAGAGCGGCGAAAACCGGGGAAAAAAGATATTTGACGAAGAAAAAAGAAGCAAAGAAAGGAACGTCGAGTTATAGCTAGGATTGATCCCGGGTTTTCTTCTTCTTCGTTTCATTTTGAAGGTAGCGACGTCGGGTTTCAGAAACGTGTATCATTGTCGTCAGCCATGAGCGTCAGTTGACACTGGTCGATCCAAAACACGGTTTCGTAGGACGTTTCCGAGTAGTGACATCCTTTAGTTCGTATTTTTCAAGACCCGAAGGACGCTGATTCCACGTTTGGCAGCGAAATCCCAGGTGAAATCTACGAGCGTTGCAGTCGATGAAGCCGTTGTGCCAGAGGCAACCATAGTATCGTCTACGTCTTACGGCCACGGTCTTCCATATAGCTCCGGTGCCAGGGAAAGGTCGCTCCGGGTCCAAGCCACAGATGTTTCTTCGTTTTCAAATTATACTCATCCGCGAATTCGCCCACAGCGCCGATTAGAGGAACCAAATGATTCTTCGGCAAGCGACTCAAGATTGAAACTGTGACCATCAGCCGGGAATGAAAACGCAGGCCTCGGCCAATCTTATCTTTTACGCGTACGCTCTTGGCAATGATTAATTCTAACCGACCTTTACTGTATTGTGCCCGTGCACCGCGTGAGTGGATAGGAACGGTTGATAAGGCGCTTCAATTATTATTTTCATTATTTTTTGTGGTTATTCGCTACAAAGAATTGGAATTCACGTAAAAACAGTGTAATGGTTAGTTTATTTGATGAAAGTCAATTTGGATAGTTTCACAATGTTCTTATTATTTGTAATTTCAAACTTATAGTTGACCGAACCGCTTCGCGAATTGGCCAGACGCCTGGATCACTCTTACTTGAGTGGAATTCTACGGTTCGGGAATCCTGCAGAAGGCAGTTTAATCCTTCGATTCTTTTTCAAGACTGCTCCCATTGTGCCCCCCATCCGAGAGTTTGATGATGGTTAAATTCGATCTAGTGCTGACAGCCCTGTCAACAGTCAGCATTGACTTTGACTTCGTCTTTGACGCGTAACTTCGACGCGTGACTATGATCGAACAACGAAATTATAGCTGTCTCATGTGTCATCGCGTTTTATGTTTCCGTAGACATAACAACGCGTTTACGCATCATATAAAATTCAGTAAACGCGTAATAATCCATTGAAGCGTTTAAAATGTATGTAGTTGAATTGGGGGCGGGGGGGGGGGGGGGGGGCACCACAACTGTACCAAATTCATCTACACATAGATCGGATCTAACCGGAAGCACGCCGAGTGCCAAGAATCAAACTGATTTGCAAACTCTCCCATCAGCAGAGTAGTATCGATGGACGTTCCAAGGATCAGACGGATATCGGTTCAATTCGACGTCTATCCGTCTTTAACTGAAATACCTCTCTCTCTCTCTCTCTCTCTCTCTCTCTCTTCATCGCTCTCGCCCCGGCCCTATATCACGGAACCGCGGGCCACGGCGGGGTGGAGAACGAACTTTACCGGATTGGCTGTGGAGTCGGAGGTTGATTCTTCAATCACGGTGTGGGGTCGGTGCAGCGCGCACGGATAATTCACTCAACCGGTAGAACGAGCAATTAATTAAGAGCCCGGGAGTGCATCGGTTAGCACGAGGCCGTTGGGAACGTTTCTTCGGGTTCTCGTACTCCCTTCTTCCGCAACCCCCCGCGTTCGCTCGCACCCCGTGTCTCACGTGCCCCAACATCCCTCCACGCCGTCGACCGGATCTTTCTTCGTCGTCGTCAGACGACCAATACGAGAGCTGGTCTCGACGTGCATATACAGTTTCCATCTTCGTCGAGCTTTTTCACCCCCGTAGCGATCTCGTTTCCGTATGTCCGTCCGACCGCAACTACCGCGCGCGTCGGAACTTCCAGGCTGCGAAGCACCCCTTCAGAACTTCAACCCCCCCCCCCCCTCTCCCCCACCGTGACCTCGAGAATTCAAACCCCTCGTGCTCGCGCCTGTGATAAAGCGATCCCTCGTGCAACACCGCGTGAAAACGAGAGACCTGGGCTTCCTTCCCAGCACCATCCACGTTTCACCGGAAACTCTCAAATTGAACTTTAATATTCACGCGAGTTCGGGTATTTGCAAACGGGCCGAATATTTCATTCGACGCTCGGACGAATAGCTAGGTCTCGAAATATTTTACACCGGAACGGACGATTTTTTTTTTTCGAAATAGAGCGCGTTGCGGAATTTTGCGGGTGGAAGCGTATCGAGAACAACGTGATTTTTTTTCGCGTCCTCGGGCGGTTTTACGAATACCGTTGTTGCGATTGATATTTGCTCGGACTTGGAATACGAACGTGTCATTCGTGCGTGGACGAAAATAAAGTCATGTGCGTTGACGAGATGGTTGGGAAAAAAATGGGAAATATTTTATGAAATCTGCCGAAGGCATTGCGCGATTGCGCGGTGGTCCGTTGCGTAGGGGCTATTGCGTTGGGGTGGGATTGATGGAACAAAATCAACGGTATATGACGGGAAATCTTACTGGGACGAAGAAAGAAACAAATCACAGTCGAAGTAGCAACCAGAGTTTTACGGACAGATAATTTATTTTGTGTCGTCACTGGCTGAACATTTTATCAAATATTGGCAAACGTTTTCATTTTTCTTATTATAATTATTGTCGGAGTTATAGTTTCTTGTATTGAATGAATGAAAATAAGTTTAAGGGCTCACATATCCCTGCTCGCGCTGAAAACCGAGCATAATTTGACAAACTATTAAAATAAACTGTAATGGCTATATGATGAAGAACGATTAAAGGGTTGATTTCAGATTCATCATTAACTTTTCAACTATGAGAAAAAAAAGACAATTTTTTTACATTGATATTATTTTTATATATTTCAGAAATTATGTTTTTAGCCATGGTCGGCACGATAACTCAGTCAATTTTCAATGTTTAATTTTTTTTAAATCCTGATAATTATGTGCTCTATAGTGAGACGAAAGATTTTTTTATTATTTGGTTGGACATTTTTTTATAAATTACTAAACAGAATTTTTTCATTTTTTATTGCATGCAAAAGTTTAAAATACTGTGATTTCTTTATTTTTGAAAGTGGAAAATTCCCTCCGTCGGACTACAACTACAAATTATGTTCCCAAATTTTTTTTTATTTTTGTAAATCGAATAATTTTCGGTGAAGTTATCGTGCCAACCATGGTTTGGATCAGTGATCCATTAATACCTGTAAAAAAATGTTGATATTTAAAAAAAAATTTCTCATCTTATAGTTCGAAAATTAATAAAAATGTAAAATCGACAATTGAATTTTTTTTACCATACCGTTATAATAATTTTTGAGATATCCTCGGTTGTCAGCGAGCCCAAGGGCATATAAACCCTTCAACGTTTCTATCAGTTGATTGTAACCTAAATACATTGATGTTGATTGTACCATAAATTATTATTGCAACATTAATGTAATGAGGCAGAGACTCTGGTTTCAATAATGCAAATGGAAATCTGCCCGGAGCGATTGAAACCCCACGTGTGTAACGATGGCAATGATCTCAATGGAACTTTCCGTCGTTGTAGGCTGCGAACAGTGCTAAAATGTCGCTGCGTGACACGTAGTGGCGGGGTCTCTGATGGATCATTCCAACGCCGTCTCTTTCCCTCGAGGACAGGTGATTATTTTCTAAGTATATATGTGAAATCGGTTCTCCCTCGGGGGTCCGACGAGAAATGAACCGGTCTTGTGGCCGTGCGACATCGCACAGACCGAGAGCTCCATTTTTCATGTCACACTGCGATTTCCCGACCTCGTCCGACCCCCCCCCCCCCCCCCTCCGAGGAAATTGTACTCTTGGCACTGAATCACGTTCTCGTGGAATAAGTTTTGCGGTGAAGTCTCGGGCGAACGTAGCCATTAGCGCCCTTCCCACATCCCCTAGTGTCTTCGGCAACGCAGCCTCGCACATCCACCCCAAGACCGAAAAAAAAAAATTGTTAACAACTTTAAATAAAAAATAGAAAAAAAAAGAAAATTAAAGTAAAATATCGATCGAAGATAATGCGAAAACAAGTGAATAGCTTCGCTTCGATTCGATAGCCATCTTTCACGTGTCGAATTAAATATATTCCAGCGAAAGAAAAATTTCTTATTCATGGAAAAACGCGTGAGAGACGTGCACACGTCTGGTAAAACCAAAGCTCCGGGGATATTCTCCGGGTCTCGATCGAATCTCACGGGTTCGTTTCGCACTCGCGTGTGCAAACGAGCGAGGAGAAAACGTTCACGGGAAAATTCCGCCGTGGTCCACAGCGAGGCCCGAGGAAAAACCGGTAAAACGAGAGAATGAAAAGCGCGTGAACGCGAAGAGTGAGAAATATTCGTTATGTATGTGAGAAAGAGTAGCCCAATCGGCGTCTACGACGAGAAAAAAGAACGTGAGAAGGGCACGGTGAGTGGGGATGCCGTTGGGGGATGCTTTCGTTGCCGCAAAGGCCGAGTGAAGGATTTCCGATAACCGCCGTTGGTGGGAGAGGGAAGAGAAGATCTCGGTTCTCGGGCGGAAAAAGCGAAACTCGGATCGCAACCCGGAAGAGAGTCTCCGCTGTCGAGAAATTGATACGAAACGATTGGTGGAAAATTTTCGGTCCGAAACGTTTCGCCGAATCTTCGCTCTCGTACACGCTCGTGATTCCTCGGTGTACGGATTTCTCGGGGTAAAGTGGCGCGGCACGAGGACCATTGAAACGTGAAAAATAAACGCGTCACTGCGGCGCTGTTTATCGGATAAGAAGTGACGGGCGAGATGAGGTGGAACGTGAGACGGAGAGGGAGGGAATTGGCCACTACTGTTGTGCGGAAAGACAGTAAAGCGAGGAATCCGACGATGCGCGCACTATAGCCTGGCATGCACATTCCTCTAGCGTTGCACGACCCGGTCTTGCACGATTGTACACGTATGCATCTACGTGTATGTGTATTAGGGTGGACCTTAATAGGGGTGTTGACGAATTTCGACGAGTGCACCCCCCTAGATAGGTTCGGAATGAATTTTAAAAAATATGTGCAAAACCCCAGCACTGTAGTCCAATGCGAAGACGTGCCTGTAAGCTCGTTTTGTTTCCCATTTGAATAATATGGGATTTTCAGACTAATTCAATCATTATTTTTTGCGAGTGCTCCTAAGCATTGAAAAAAAAAATTATTATTCATATAAATCTATTCTTAATTGGTATATCTACGTGTAACATTTTTACAAAGCGTTATCACAACCCTTCGGCTCTCTGCCCTTCTTCTATTATACACGACGGCGAATTGATACAAGTGAGGTCTTGTAAAAAAATGTACGAGTAGTTACACCCATTGACAATGGATTCATGTGAATAAAGAATTTTTTCCGTCCTTAGGGACAGCAAGAAAAATAATTACTGAATTAGTCTGAAAATCTCATTTTATTCAAATGGGAAACAAAGCGAGCTTACAGGCACGTCTTCTCATTGGACTACAGTGCTGGGGTTTTGCACATATTCGTTTAAGTTTATTTCGAATCTATCCGGGGGGTGGATTTGTCGAAATTCGTCAACACCCCTATTAAGGCCCACCCTAACGTGTATAGCCGGAGCATTGAAGATAAACCGGGTGCGCGAACCACCTGAATAATTCAAGCCTGGTTTTTCCTGGCACAGTTCTATACGGCCCCCGCGGTGCTTGGGCACCGGCAATGCGAAAAGGGCGTTCGCGTCCCTTCGCGCGAAAACGAAGAAGCGAATGAATTTTTACTCGGGCAAGCGCGATGCGGGGAAATGGACCGACGTATAGACGATAAATTGTAGTCAACGCCCCAGTGAAGAGTTTGTTAATAAAATATCGAAGGGCCGGAAAGGAAATCTGGAAAAAAAAGATAAGAAAACGTTGTTACGAATGAGAAAGGTTGGTAGTGAAAGTACAGAGCCGGGTTTGGAGTTCAAGTTGATGAACGCAGCCGTTTCTCGCGACGACGCGAAGGTATATAATTAGTTCCTATAGTTACGATGATATAATAACAATGGCGGCAATAATAACCAGCGAAACTGCGGTACTTGCAGCAGGTACTTAGGAAGTTGTAATAACATTAGCCATGGCTGTTGATGTGCATCTCGTATTTAAGCCCGGTAAACACGTTTTGTGTATTAATGTATGGAACCAATTACTTTCGCTGTACAAATATGAGAGGCGGCGTCATCTAACTTCATGTGCGCATAATTTTCAATCTTCGCTCTCGATATTGCGTGGATTAAAGCTTTTTCATCACCATTCGCATGTTTCGTTATTCGCCCGGGGGTGTTGCGAGTTTAGACCACACCCACCCGCATCCCGTTTTTGAAGTAGGTTACTCCGCTTGCTGCGCGATCGGTAATGTGACCGACCGAGTGCCAACTACACTGAAACCTCGATTATACGGTGCTCGATTTTCCGGTCGCTCGGCTCGGACGTGGTTCGATGCAGAGCGTTCCCAAAATTCGGGGGGGTAGTTCAGAAGCGTATATCTAATTACATTGTTTTTATTTGCATTTATTTTTCCTGGCAACAACACATAGCCCAACACAGGGCCCGCCCTCCCAGTTATTACAGCCCTGTTCGGAGTCGAGCTTGCGTAAGTCTGCAAGGAGAAGTTTTTCGATAATCGAGGTTTGAGTGTATCGCCGAAAGACGGAACCGCAATCAAGTCCAGTTAAAAAGACGAAAATGGAGTAGGTTCTAACAGCTGAAGAAAATAAATTATATATTTATATATAATTATATTTTTTTAAAATTATTATTACTTATATATATTTATTATATATGTTTTTTTATAAATACCAAAACTATTCCTGGATAATTCGGAAATGATTGTTGCACTCTTGTATTTAATTGAAACAAATTGTGATTATACAAAAGTGACGAAATTTTTACTTTTTAATCAAATTTTATCATTAAAATTAGATTTTAATTTTTATAAAATTACTAAAAAATGTTCACCATGAATCGAGTGAAACAATTATCATCGATGAACTAATAAATTTCAACACGTCTAATGCACTCATTAATGCTCGTTTCTCATTGCGAGACCTAGCCTAAACGAAATATCGTTCACAGCATCATCAAACGTTTTTTTTTCTACTATACCTACATCCCCGAGCTGTTTTGTTGACGAGCACGCGACCCATTGTCTATATTAGCGATAGGAGCCCCTCTCTCTACAGGCCAGCTGTTCTCTTACAGTTCTTGTCATTCGGGACGGTGTCAACATTTTAATCACGTTTTCTGGCTCACCAATCGATTTTACAAGAAAAAATCTAAATAAACGATTGCGTGGTTTTTTTCTCTACAACTTTTGCTTGAAGTTTATTTCCACATGTCCATCCGTTCTCAAGTAATCGCGTTTTAAACCCTCAGACTAGTGGTTTTTCGAAAACCTCACAAGAGCAGTACTTTGAGACCCTAATATTCGCGTATGCGAGATCGGAATCTATAAGACCCCACTCATCACTTTGCCTCACCCAAAAGGTCGTCATTTTCAACTTTTCAACTAGACTAAGTTGAAAAGTCAAGGTAAGTTGTAAAATCATGAATATCGAATCAAACATTAAACAAATGAATTATCGTGTTGTTAAATTCGTCGTTTCGTCATTTCAATCGATCGAAGTTTCAACAACGGTTTTTATCTCTTCTACCGAATCAACTTGACACATCCAACTACGATTGATTCCCAAAAAAATCAATCGAAAGAAACCGAACGATTTCGCAACCGATGCAGCATCGTTAACCTGCATTATTAACGCCAAAATCGTCGCCCGCAAGCACAATCGTACGAGTATGCGGGTCGTTCCATCCGAACGACGTCGCGCGTAACCTACACGGCGATGAGAGTTAAGCAGCAGGCCTTGTGCGATGGCGCCGTAGTAATCCCACTGTCTGATGCCACAGACGCGGATCACGTTGGAAGATATATTACATTGTTTCGTACATCCGTGGATTCTCCTCCCCCGGATATGCGCGAGAGGGCGAAACCCGGTTTGGTCGCCCCATAGTCATTTGCAATACATCTCCGAGTTCCCACTCCACCTCGTTGCCTGAAATCCGTAGTTGTCTCGTCGACTCTCGAGACTCCGTGTGGTGTAATACGGTAGTTGTACCCCCGATGACAATGACTGCGATGACGCTCGATCAACGAGGAAAACGCCCCGACGATGCAGCGCTGCGCAGCATCCCGCATTCCGACAAATCCAAACGGTACCGCCGGATGTAATTAATCTTCCGAGGGTACACGATCGTTACGTTACCGCCGAAGTACCCGTGGGTGGCGGATCGATCGTCGTCCAGCCGATCGATATCGTTATTACAACCGTGAGTTACGAATGGACGGTAGGCTCACGAGAACTTTGGGACGAACGTTTGCGCGGGCTTAGGTGCCTAATTGTATTTACATGCGAAGAAGAGTGATGCGACGTGATACGGAGAACTACATGATGAGAATGGAATACAGTGATTGTTGAGAGGATCGGAAGACCTGCGTGGTGTCGAGTAAAAAGTGGGCTTGGAATTCGAGGAGAGTCAAGGAAAATTTCAAGGACATTTGCAGGTTGTGGTCGGGCATTTGTCAAAAGTGAAAGTAGACGAAATTCATCGGAAAATGGTAAATTAAAATAAATAGAACGTTTTAATCATCGTTTTTGCTTATATTGGAATCAATTTTTTTTTAAATCTACTTATTGTTAGTATGCGCGAATGTATGTTCTTCTCAGCAAAACTGAGATACACATGCTTACGGGATTATTTCTAATAATATACGTTTTCAAACAAACTCAAACTGAGGGGAAATAAAAAGTTGAAGGATATTGAATAAAAATCGAGGACATTCCAGGACTTTTCAAGGACAAGCTAAATTCAAGGACAGTTCTGGGACTTCGAGAACTTCAAGGACCACCGGACACCATGATCCATCATTTGTCAGATGAATCATTTTATTCACTCGACATTGATGATTATTTTCGCTCGATCATTTTGGGTACTCTTGGTATGGATAAGCAGCAAAAATTCCATTGATCAGAACGTCGTTTTATTTGATCGTAACTGGAAAATAAACCAAACAAAACGGATATCAGCGAGATTCAGGATGAAAAAGTATCTTGTACCACCGTCTTCCCGAAGTAGAATTCATTTATCACGTGCTTTCATTCGCGATAAAAAAAACAACGTAACTTCTTCGTCGTTAGTACCAATCAGCACGACCTTGTCAACAACCCGTCCTCTAAAATAAATATCAGTAGGCTTCGAGAATCGGTCAAAAGAGTAAGAAAAAAGTTAAAACGACCGAAGCGGAGCGACTAATTATAATTAGACTACACAGTCAGTGTAAATCGTTGAAAGAAGTCGGTTAAGCTATCGAGAGACCTCGTTCTACCATTCGGATTATGATAAATCGATACTCAAACCGTTATCAGTGAAAAACAAAGCAATAAACGGTGGACCATTGCCTGTAAATGAGACTCTGCAAAATCTTCATTATTCGAGAAAAGAAGATGAGTCCCCAATCGAGTGCTAAACCGTCCAGCAGTTTCCGGGAAGTTCGAAATGCAATAATCTAGTTCTATCAACCGTCGCTTGGGGACAGCACGTAACTGAACCACGAGTCCCTACAACGACTATCGGTAAGCTAGAAATCTGCACGGAAATGCTTCGAGAACACTCCACCAGAGGGCTTCAGTTTCCTGATTCTTTTTACCCGTGATACACATCCGGTACGTTCGTTACTGAAACAATCCCGTATTTAACAATAAATATCACACAGAAATAATTGTTGAACACCGTAAATAAAGATTTTAACGAGTCAAACGCATTCGTTTGTGCATCGTCGTTATCGAGTTTCAAACGGATTTCGCGTAGTACGTCACGATTTAATTGGATTACAAACGGGTCTTCTCATATGGCGATCTCGACAGTCAACAACAAAATCGTGTTTCGTTGAAAATATAAAAATAAAAAATGCAAAAAATAGTTCAACACGTGACAATAGACAGTGTTTAGTAAATTATATGACCTGAGGGGATTTTTAATTAAATCGCTTTATCATTTTTTCTTGTAGATTTTTGCGACTTTTCGATTCAATCTGACATAACCTCAAAAAATAAGACTGGTATCATTCGGCAAACGTCAAGTTAGAAGCAAAGTTTGACGATTTTCTCTGTCGTTTGCAGGAATGGCAGACTCGGCGGTGAAGCCCAAGCCCACCAAGGCTGTGAAGAAGCCCAAGGAGAAGCCGTCGGAGCCGATACCTTTGAAGAAGAGGCCCTTCAAGAGACACGGTCGTCTTTACGCCAAAGCTATCTTCACAGGTTACAAACGAGGACTCCGTAACCAACACGAACACACCGCCCTGTTGAAAGTAGAAGGCACGAGGACGAAGAACGACTCAGATTTTTACATCGGCAAACGCTGCGTCTATGTCTACAAGGTAAATAATTCATTCGACCGCCAAAAACGAGAAAAAACCTGCGATTCCACATAAATTTCAAGTTGCAAATCGACAACCGATGTCATTTTAATTTACAGGCAAAGAATCGTACTCCCGTTCCCGGCAAAACCACAAAAAAGACTAAAGTCAGGGCGATCTGGGGCAAAGTAACTCGTCCGCACGGCACCAGCGGCTCCGTACGAGCCAAATTCAAGAGAAATCTGCCCGCCAAGGCTATGGGTCACCGAATCAGAATTGTAAGCACATTAAAATCCTTCTCCGCCAAATTTCACGACCGTCCGTCTAATCGCAATATTGTTTTTCTCTCTGTTCGCAGATGCTGTACCCCAGCCGCGTGTAAATCTATCTTGTACGCTTTAAACTAATAAAAATACCATTTTGGTACCAAAATTAATCTTATTTTAATCGTCACCTGTCTTCCCATCCTCACGATAAAACAGTTTTCAACGCTATCGAGCCGATTTTGCCATCGTTGTCATTTCCATGCCGGCTTGATTAACCATCGAAATTATTCATAACCTTCAAATATGGTTTGCTAATTTTCCAACGAGTCATCGAAATTTTCGTGCTTCTGTATTTTGCGCAATTTTCGAAGCGCCGAATACACGGATTTATCGACTAAAGCGCGTAAGTCCGGTCGACCGATCAAATTCACGTGTACAATATCGATTAAACGTCGTGGGGGAAGCCATTTGCTGCTCGCGGGGATGGGGGATGCATTCGCACTAACACTCGCGCGCGCACACACATGTCAACCGACGAAACAGCGCGTCAATTTTTCGTCGCGAACGGGATGCTGCTGGTTTCATCGTGAAACGAGACCGTTGCTCGGCAAATATCCTGTCATATTTATTTATTTATTTATTTATTTATTTACTTAACCCATCGAGATCTCGTTCATCTGTCAAACGAACGTGAATTATGACGCTGTGAGTATCGCCCAAACGCCAAAACAACGAAAAATATTTCAAATCAAGAAGAAAAAAAATGATGTTTTGCTGCCTGAGAAATTGTTTCGACGGTTTGGGGTTCAACGCTGCACAACCGGCGCAAAAAGTCGCGAACCCCATAGCACTGGATACTTCTCACATGGGTAATTATCGTTAACCTGCTTCGTCTGCAAAAATTATAACCGTAAAAAAAATAAAATCACCCCTAAAAATGTGGAAAATTGAGGAAAGAAATTGTGGAATTGGATTGGAATAATTCATTATTTTGTACAAAACGTTTTGTGGAATCGTCAGGTCACGAAGTAGTCATAGTGATGAACGGATTGAGAGTCTGCGGCCAGGGCGGCGCCTTGACGAACGTCCCCCTTGCCCAGAGCAAAAGCTACTTCGAGGTGAAAATCCGTCAGGACGGCGTTTGGGGCGTCGGGCTGGCCACTCGATCCACCGATCTCAACAGCGCCGTTGGAGGCAAGGACGCCGAAAGTTGGGCTTTGAATTCGGACGGTATCGTGCGGCACAATCAGCAGGAACTGCACAAAATTCAGAATCCGGCGCAGGAGGGAGATATCATTGTGAGTCAGTCGACGGATCGTTCGTCAAGTTTACGGCGAATCGTTGATTTATTTTATCCTTTTTTCTTTTTCCAGGGTGTCTCTTACGATCACATCGAACTGAATTTCTATTTAAATGGAAAGTCGCTGGAGGCACCGGTAATGGGAATCAAGGGCACAACATATCCAGTACTTTATGGTGGGTTTCTCCGATGTTTCTCTCAGCCATAATTCTTATTATCCTAATCGGTGATGGGCAAATATTTACTCAATGAGTATCGAAGCACAAAATACGAAAGAATTTTCATAATTGATCACAGGCGCCTAGTACGAAATACAAAAGTATTTTCTACTTGACAAAGCTCCGAGCACTAAGTACAAAAGTATCTTGTAATAGACGAAGCTCCAACAACGAAGAAAAAAAGTATTTTGTACCTGACAAAGCGCCAAGTACAAAGAAAAAAAGTATTTTGTACCTGACGAAGTTCCAAGTACAAAGTACAAAAGTATTTTGTACTTGACAAAGCTCCAAATACAAAGTACAAAAGTATTTCGTACCTGACAAAGCTCCAAGTACAAACTACAGAAGTATTTCGTATTTAACAAAGCTCCGAGTACAAAAAACTTCTGTATTTTCTGTAATCTTGCGTACTTCATACTTGACGGAGCTTGAAACACGAAGAACAAAAGTATTTCGTATTTGCCGAAGCTCCAAGTACAAAGTATTTTGTATTTCAATATCAGCTTTTATGATCTTTATCAATCATAAATCATCATATCTATAATTGGAATTTTGATGAGGAATCTAAATTTCATATGCTGACTTTCATGAAAAAGGGATTTTTAAACAATTAATTCTATCGTGTTAATTCATTGTTTTATAGCGTTTATCCAGCTGACGATAATCGAACTAGGTAGATTGTAGAAATTAACGACTGATATA
Organism: Sussaba pulchella; assembly: GCA_963971145.1. Lineage (NCBI taxonomy): Eukaryota > Metazoa > Arthropoda > Insecta > Hymenoptera > Ichneumonidae > Sussaba > Sussaba pulchella. Next base: position 8,563,301 of record OZ020170.1, read on the forward strand.
AATATCGTATTTCCACTACAAAATTTACGTCAGATGCATTTGGACTGCGAAATATTTCATTCGCGAAGTACAAATGTACTTTTTACTTGACGGTTCGCCAAGTTCATAATACAAATGTACTTTGGACTATCACGTTTAAAGCAAGTTCAAAGTACAAATATCATTTGAGCTCGCACGTTTGCTAAATCCAGAATACGAATCTACTTTGTGCTTTCACATTTGCTAACCCCAAAATACTTTTGTACTTGGTATTTATTCGGTACTTCGAATAAAAATGTACTTGAGGGCTGCCCAACACCGATTATAAATTTATAATTGAATTTAAGCCATTATTGAAGTACGTATTATTCGTTTTCAGTGGATGACGGGGCCATATTGGATTTAATTTTACAAGATTTCGCTCATCCACCGCCGATGGGTTTCGAAAAAATAATGGTGGAACAATCCTTGCTCTAACGAATTACAAAGATTTTAGTTAGAACTTTGTGAATAAATTATTCCGAACCAATTATCAAAGATAACGAAAAACAACAAAAATCATTCCACTGAGAAAAATTGCAAGAAAGAGAAGAAAAAAAAACCGAAAAATTCCGACAATTCCGTGAAATAATGAATTAATTCAAACGAATTCCCTATTGTAACATAACAAAGCATAATAACTCAAGAAAATCACTATAATAATGCATAGAGAAAAAAATATTTAACTAGCCGTTGAAAAATAAAACATTTTCAGTACAAAATAATTTAAATATAATTTTCTCTCTACTCCCAATTTGCATGCGCGATTTTTTCATCGAACACAGTGAATTCACGATCCGTGAACGAAACGAAAAAAATACATGTATGTTACGGGTAAAGTCCGATGAACGGGTAGATCTAGGTTTACCCGAGTAAACCGCGTTCTATCCGCTTTCGCAGGGTAAAGTCCGAAATATATTGAAAAATCGACACTTTTCGGGCTTTACCCGGGTAAACCGCGTTCTATCCGCTTTCGCTTGGGTAAAGTCCGAAATCCCAAGTCCGAAGTCCGAGTTCGAGGCCATAAATGTTTGAAAAACATATTTAATTTAAAAAAAAAACACATTTTACAAATAAAAGTAAAAACACTGAATCCTGTTTAAGGTATTAATGGATGGTTACTAATAAATGTCAGAAATTCGTAAAATTTGAGGAATGATAGTTTTTGATGGAATAATAATACATGAATTATTCCAGATTTTTTCACCAAATGGTTTAGGAGTAATAAATTTGTGAATTAACACGATCTCTTATGGGAGAACCGCTTCTGAAGAGGTTAATGACGGTAAAACGAATGGAACTAAATGTCAGAAAATTCTGAAAATATTTCATCAAGATTTAGGATCGACAGATCGATTATGCTTAGTTTAAAATTAATCGTCTGAGTGATTGTCGAGAAATTAATTGAAGTAATGAGGAAAATCGCCTGAAACAATTGAAACATTAGTACGAAAACGTATATATAGATATAGTGGTGTTGCTCGTTGTAGCGCGTGAAGATGGTTATTTCCGTTGTACAGTCATTGACAAAACGTCAGTCAACCACACGCCAATATCGTCGAATTTGACTTAAATTCATATTAAAAGTGGATAATTAATATTTCTAAGTGTTAATTTAATATTACTTTAGCTATTTGTAAGGCCAAACATGTACGGCATGATCTAGAATTGCCAATCCACGATTCGCCGGTTTTGGACTAACTTTTTGCCCGATGATCAGTCCAGTAAGACCTTGAGTAAAGGATACTATAATCTAGTTGTTTAAACAAGACAACAAAAAAAAAAAGATTTCCAATAGCTTTACATTAAAATTTATTCAGGTTATTCGGGTAAAGCTCGAAATGTCTAAAATTTCAAACACATCTCGGACTTTACTCAAAAAAAAGCTGATAGAACGCGTTTTACCCGGGTAAAGCCCGAAAAGTTTACAATTTTAAATATATTTCGGACTTTACCCATATTTCCCGGTTATTACGGAGTTTACCCGGGTAAACCTAGATTCACCCGTTTTCGGACTTTACCCGTAACACATACAACGATAAAAATAACAATGTAGCATTGAGAATTCTCAGGATTTATTAAAAGGTTTACATTATTATTACGAAGGATTAGTACAACTCCGCTTCCTGCGTTTATATTACAATAACTATATTTTTCTTGTATATATTTATGCGGTATAATCTAATCTTACGTGTATATATATATATATATTTATATATATAATATATATAATGCGTGTATACAACTCGTTTATGATATACATATATATATATGCATTTATATATATTTATTTTGTATTTACGAAGTTTCATCGATACTTAAACGGCTAATGGTATTATTTATGTACACTGGCTTAAGCAAGGTACCGACGGCGTTTAGGCCAACCGTTCGCTTCACTAGGCTAGCGTCATGGTTTTTTATTTCGTTGAGAAATCTCTTTTGTGTGTGACTCGTTATTTCGTAATAAAAAAAAAAAAAAAAAAAAAAAAACATTAATCTATGAGACATTAAAGCTAATTTTTATCGTCGGCTCCGATATGCGGCAGATATAATTCTTATGTTCGTTCGCACTCTCAGGTAAAATTCACTATACAACCGATACAACCAATAATTATCAAAATAATCAACGCCTTATCCTTCCACGTTTCTTTTTTTTTATATAATATACAGAAAAAACGAGCCAAACGTCGAGTCGTTGGATTATTGTATTTTTTTTCTTTTTTTTTTGTCGTTTTTCGATCGGAATTTTTAAAAATCTCGTAGAGTTTTCTGAACATTAAATCCTACTTCTTCTTCTCAATCGGATTAATTTACAATCGGGGAATTCAATTCGCGCCAACGTTTTACTGGGATTTTGCAAAAAAAAAAAAAAAAAAAAAAACACGGATGTATATTATGGACATTGTCGATTGCGATTCGCTCGTTCGATTGATTCGCCGATTGAACAATCTCGCCGGAAAAAAAAAAAATAAACACCCTTTACGGGTTAGCTACCGCTTACTATTGTCACGCTTTGTAGGATAACGGCGAATTATTGAATTATTTAAATTCACGAAAACAATTTCGACAGATGAGAATTCGTTTTTCTGCCACGAGACTACTTAACGCTTGTGCCAGTACAAAAACTCCGCGGTATTGTGAGACGATATAATTAAAAAAAAAAAAACAATAGTAAAAAAAACCAGAAGAAAAAACAAATCTGAAACGTATTTTTTTTTGTTTGTTATTTAGCGACATGTAAAAAACAAAAATTGTTACGATTGCTTGTGCTGCAAGCTTTACGGGTGCTTGCCAAAACGTAGTGTATCTTTGGTCCTTAAAATTATCATTATTATTATTATTATTATTATTATTGTTATAAATGTAACTACTACGATAACTATTCACTTGGGATTATCGTCGCGCAACGAATAATTCTCCGAGTGAGAACGAGTTTCATCGACGCGAATTAAAACCGACTTCCGTCTTCCGGTTCTCACTGAATTTTCGTTTTTTTTTTTTTTTCCCCCTCGTAAAATCGCGTGAAATTTTTTTAAGTTATAAATTATGATATGAGAAAGTTAACGAATGGCACTGCGAAGTATGCGATTTATTTCCGGTCTCGATAAAAAAAAATTTCGATAAACTCGTTTCGATCGAAGAATCATCGATCGACCGTTCGTTATAATACCTATTTTTTTTTCTTTTTTTTTTTTTTTTTTTTTTAGTTACGCGTTTATATTACATTATGTTTCATGACTGGATGATATGAGATAATTATTGTGGTAACTCATCGAGTCTTATTGCACTTAACATGTTCAATATTGTTCAATACTAACGATTAAATTCCTACGTCTAATTGCGAGAGGACTTGTTTTTTTTTTTTAATTTTTGTTATTGTTTTTTTGTTCGTTCTTCTCTTTCATCGTTTACTTTGATTTGCATCAATCTCACCGTTGTATTACATTTAGCGTCAACAAAATCAATAAAAAGTATATGGTACACGTCAATAGCCAAAAAAATTGATAATTTTCTTATTCTTTTTTTTGTTTTTCAATGCACCTGCAGAGGACGTTACATTACTATCACTGTTAACTTCGTCGAGTGCTACATTACAATCATACTGGGTGGTCCATGCAACGTGTGCGACGTTGTAACTTCCAAAGTGTGCGTTGCACGAAAAAATGTGTACAAAAGTTACATGGTTTAAAATTGATGCACTGCGCAGTGCATCAATTTTTTTTTGCACGTCGAAACGTTTCGAAGATTTGAGGAACAACTTTGTTTTTCAAAACAGATCAGTATATTTTTTATAACAAAATATGGTCCAGAAGCGAATTTTGAGTAATAAAGTATTGACATTTATTAGCCCTGAATCTAATAGCTAACGAGTAATTTCACTTTATTACTTCGAAATTTTCTACAAAAAAATTTGTAATTCGTATTTGTAAATTTGTTTTTTTTCTTCTTTTTAGTTGCGATAAGCCAACAGTCACTCACTGTCACGTAAACATCGCTGTCCCGTGGAAATCTGTGATAAGGTTGAATGTTCAATTTGATATTGTGCGAAGAAAATTTTCAAGTAATAAAGTGAAATATTACTCGTTAGCTATTAGGTTTAGGGCTAACGAAGTTCAATGATTTTTTACTCAAAATTCGATTCTCTGCCATATTTTGCTATAAAAAATATATTGATCTGTTTAAAAAAAACAAAGTTGTCCCTTGAATCTTCGTAACGTCTCGACCTATAAAAAAAATCAATGCTCTACGTAGTTCACCATTTTAAACCATGTAACTTTTGTATATAACTTTTTTTTCGTACAACGCATACTTTCGAAGTTATTAACGGTGCAAAAGTTGCGTGGACCACCCTGTATATAAATATACGTATATATGATATATAGTCTTTCATTGAATCCAATGATTTAATATAATTTGGTTTTACGCACGTCTCATCGGCGAGCCCATCGCGGCACAAGCGATTCGTGTTTCTGTGTGTATTAGGGTGGACCTTAAGGGGACTGAGTCACCTAAAAAGTCGAAGGAAAAAAAATTTTTTTTTGTGACAACATCAATCTACATTTTCATTCTAATTTATCCTTATAAAGTATCTATACTTAGCTGTCTTTTCAATTTTTTTCAGAACCATATCAAGCTTCCGAACGCTGTGATATTTTTCCAAAGTTTGGGAGCTTGTTGTAAGATTCAGACCGAACAACTCAACCGATCGTGGACTTTGACGTCTCATTTTGTTCGGAAAACACATAATTCCGAAGTGAATGTGGGAGTTTTTTTTTTTGATGCACTTTAAATATTTTGGCAGCCTATAACGTAAAAAGGAAACCAAATTCGTGGAAAAACAGTTGAATAATAGGTCACCATAAGTTCATCGTACCTCGCATTCCAAATTCCCACATTCACTTCGGAATTATGTGTTTTCTGAACAAAATGAGACGTCAAAGTCCACGATAGGTTGAGTTGTTCGGTCTGAATCTTACAACGAGCTCCCAAACTTTGGGAAAATATCACAGCGTTCGGATGCTTGATATGGTTCTGAAAAAATTTGAAAAGATAGCTAAGTATAGATACTTTATAAGGATAAATTAGAATTAAAATGTAGATTGATCTTGTCACAAAAAAAAAAAAAATTTTCCCTTCGACTTTTTAGGTGACTCAGTCCCTTTAATAGGGGTGTTGACGAAATTTGACAAGTGCACCCCCCAGATAAGTTCGAAATAAATTTAAAAAAAAATATGTGCAAAACCTCAGCACTGTATTCCAATGCGAAGACGTGCCTGTGAGCTCGTTTTGTTTCCCATTTTAATAACACGGAATTTTCAGACTAATTCAGTAATTATTTTTTGTAAGTGCTCCTAAGCATTGAAAAAAAATATGATTCATACAAATCTATTCTCAATTGGTATATCTACGTGTAAAATTACGCTTTGTAAAAAATGTACACGTAGATATACCAATTGAGAATAGATTTATAAAAATAATATTTTTTTTCAATGCTTAGGAGCACTTACAAAAAAATAATGACTGAATCAGTCTAAAAATCCCAAGTTATTCAAATGGGAAACAAAACGAGCTTACAGGCACGTCTTCGCCCTGGACTACAATGCTGGGATTTTGCACATATTTTTTTAAATTCATTTCGAACCTATCCGGGGGGTGCACTCGTCGAAATTCGTCAACACCCCTATTAAGGTCCACCCTAGTGTGTACGCCCGTGTGTGTGTATATATTTTGCGACTTAAAAGTCTCGAATCCCGGAGCCCGAGACCGGAGGAACGTTAGATTCATAATGGCCGGTGCCGGATGGTCAACCAATTGTAGATTAATTTTACAATATCAGAAACGTTTATCCAATATAACGAGCGCTCGTGAACCGTCGATCGTTTTGAGAACCCCTCCGACGCACTCGACGCGGTTTGCAACTCTACTCGCTATATTACCTCGACTCGTCTATTCGCGTCGTAAATACGACCTTGTAGATAAGAAACTCTCAAAAATTCGTTTCAATGAAAAATATATATACGCTCTGGCGATTTTTTTATTTACAAAAACAATGAAAAAATTTGCGAATTAAATTTACGTAAAAATTTACGTAGTTTCTACGAAAAATATCAGTAGCTTCGCCTTTAGTTTTACATTTTACCAACCCCCTCGGCGTGGATCCGCGCGAATTTGCGCCGTTGGACTCTGACATGCATACTAATTTTTATTTTTATTTTTATTTTCATTTTTATTTTTATTTTTTGTTTTATTTTTATTCTTCGAGACAAGTATTTATTTCCCTCCCCTCTTTCACCCGCCCTCACGCTGTCGACTACTTTCAATATTTTCGACGCTAACTGGTCGCACGATTCTGATCTATCGCCAACGAAAAAGTCTTTGTTTCTTCGAAAGCTGCGAACGAGCAGCCATTTTTTTTTTTTACACGAATAAATATTTATTTTATTTTTTTTACTCGATTTTCAAAATGTTTTTTTTTTAGAATATAATACTAGAGCGAACAAAAATCGTACAAGCCCGAAACTTCGAAGCCATCTAACGCAGCTTCTAATTTATCGTGCTCTGTTTTTTTTTTTTTTTTTAATTTTCCAACGCTACTAAAATTTTTATAACTTTCTTCGTCAACGAGAAAAATAATGTTTAAAAAAAAAAAAAAAAAAAACGATCCTCGATGAACGAACGAAATCTTCGTCGCGTTCGCGTGGCTGTCGTCGATGCCGCGAGAAATTGACGGTTTATCGAACGTCGCGACGTTTCACCGCGATAGACTTAAACCTACGGAGAGATCGATATGAGATGCGGGCTTCTGGTGAAACGTCGGAGTTTCTCTCGGCTCGCTCGTAAAAAAAAAATTACGCGAACGTCGCGAAATTTGCGTTTTCCATCGAATTAACTTTCACACGATAAATTCCTCGCGAAATAAATTTTTTTTTCTTTTAATTCCGCGTGGAAAAAAGAAAAAGAAAAAGAAAGAAAACGAACGACAATTAAAAAAAAATATATTAATCATATTTTGCCCATTGCTGGAGATATGTGATGTCGAAGTGGACAATAATTTTGCAGCAGTGACGAGGAATAATCGCCTTCTGATAACGACGAGGGCTTTTTCATCGACGATTAGAATTTTTTTGTTTCCCGCCAGTTTCTCGTTTTTTTTTTCTTTCTTAAAAATTTTTCTCTCTTTTCTTTTTAAGTACAGATCGATTGGATAAGGCAGCGTCAATCGTTCGCGTATGACAAGAAACGTCGTTGTTCGTCAATATTATCTCGTGTACGAACACGTGCGTTCGACCCGACGCTAATGGGTTCTTCACGTGATAACAAAGGTCGAGTGGAGTTCGCGTAGGTCGGAAATGACGATAAACGCAGCTGAATCTTAACGCTCTCGTCGACGCTAATCTCTTCCAATTCCGACTCGAAACTTCCGAACGTAATTTTTCCCTTCCTCGTTCGATACGAAACAAACGTGCTAATGTTACGCTTGAACATTAGGGTGGCTTGAAAAAAAAATTTTTTTTTTTTGTTTTCAATAAAAATGGATTCACTGGAAAGTATCTTGCATTTGGAGAATTTACGACAAAGATGAACTCGATCGGATTGTTTTTAGGGGTCGCACAAGATTTTTTTAAGTTTTTCCATTTGATTAACGTGGGAAGAACGTAAAGTTTACGTTCGAAAAATCGTAGCTCCGGGAATTTTGTAGCTACGTTGATTCCGTTAGTTTCATTTGAAAGCTCTTTAAAAACCGCTTAAAATGGCGTGCGGATTTTTGAAATCCGATCGCAACTTCCGTCGATAATTTTGTTTTTACGTAAGAAATTATGCAAGATAATTTTCAGTACATTTATTTTGATTGAAATAAGGAAAAAATTTTTTTTTCAAGCCACCCTATTGAACATACGTACGATTTAAAAAATAAAATAAGGATATGTAAGCTGCACGAGGAAGAACTTTTCCCAAAAAATCATCTTCGATCATTTTTTTTTCTTCTTCTTCTTTTTTTTTTTTTTTTTTATATATACCGGAGCGTTAGAAAATTCTTGTATAATAGTAGTACTTTCACACCTGAATTACGTGCATGGCTGGTGTAAGAGTGCCGAGGATCGTACCGTACTCTCGACAGTCTCTTTGGTTTCTTTTGTTTTAAGGGCGGGAGTAAGATTGATTCGATATAAAAAAAAGCATATTTTCAATAATTTTTTTTGACGACCCACTTAATATCCATTCATTTATATAATAACTACTCAATAAAGTAACATTCGAAAAATATTCTATAAAATTTTCATCAACTTTCATGAACAAATGAACTATATTAATTTTAAAGAACAAATTTTAATTTTAATGTATTTAAAAATCACCACATCTTCATATTTTTCTATGAAAAATCAGTAGTTTCGACTTCCAAGTGTTGTAAAAAATTGAAAAAACAATTTTTCAAAAAAATACTCGACGTTATTACCCTCAAAAACTTATCACCCAATAAAATCATCTCAATTTTCTGATCTCAGATAATCCATTGATGAATTACGACGTCCACCGGAATAAAACTTTTTTACCGAGACGTTCGCGGAGATTCAACGTCAATCGCTCATTTGTTAATAAAAGTCAACGAAAATTTTACAAAATATTCTTCGAATGTTACTTCATTGAGTAGTTATCACAGAAATAAATCCATATCAACTGTGTCGTCAAAAAAAATTATCGTAAATATGCTTTTTTTTTGTTTTACAACGAATTAACCTTAATCCCCCTTCCCCTCCCCTTAACGCTGTTTTTTTTTCTGTACAAGCAAACATCCGTAGAAGTTTTGGTTATTGGAACGTTCACCCAGGAGACGTCACGTTAAAAGAGCGACAAACGATCGTCTCCTTCACCGAAGGCAGTTTTCCAACATGTGCTTGAATTCGTTTTTTTTTCTTGTCTTTCTCACTGTACAAACGATTGTGTTATTGAGATTAAACCGTACGGATGTACGTCGAAGCACGTGACAGGAGGCTTCGCTGTCCTATCAGGCTGTCAACGAAAGCTCGGTACGTCACTCGTTGTCCGTCGTGTCCTCGATAACGGAATCCCAATTGAATTCCGTGGCGCTTTGACGCGACGACAACTCACCCAAATGTTGAAATCGTTGAACGAAATGAGGATCGCGATCTCTCAAACGTCGAAATCTTTGAAAAACAAGATTCTTGGCGTAATCGTAAAGCTCGAGATCCAGCCTGTTGAGCCGACGAATTTCTTGCAATTGTTCGGTCGTCAGTGTGGCCATCGTGGCTGCGCTCAACGTTGCGTTGTGCTGCTCGAAACCAACCGCGAAACGCATTCCAAACGTTTCCTCGAACGAATATTGTCCTATCTGGTTGAAAATAATTGGATGATAGAAAGACGAATATGGTTGTTATGCAGAAAGTCGACGCCACAACGATTTTTAGGGAATTTTGCGGTGTGCGAGTGGGTTTTGGTAGTGTTTTTAATCAAATTTGTATGGGGATGTAGGACGCGGAAACCATTTTTTATCACGTTTCAAGGTAGTTGAAAAATAAAAAAATTTTTTTTTCGACGAAATTTCAATTTTTTTTTCATTGTATTTTGAATTATTATTATTATTTTTTTCATGCATTTATTTGGATTATTTGTTTAGGTTATTTCGTTAGGTAAATAAGGTAGTTGAAAAAAAAAATTTTTTTTAATGAAATTTCAATTTCTTTTATTGCATTTTCAATTATTATTTTTTTTCAAGCATTTATTCAGGTTATTTCGTCAGGTAAATAATTCCTCTATAACATACTTCAATTCCAGAAAAATCGTTGTGGCGTCCACTTTCTGCATAATTACCAAAAAGAATTGTTACAATCCGATTCCAAAAGCTCGTTCGACCGTCGTTCGTTGTGCCGGAAATAAACGCGAACCGAACCAGCGATTCGTGGAAAACCCATAGCGATATGGACGAGAATAGGGGCTGTAAAATGATACGAGCGTGTTCCACTGGCACGCGAAATTCGAACCGAGAAACAACCCTCCGCGGAGGCGCATAGTTTTCCGATAATAAACAATTTCATCAACCGTTCGTAGTTGCACCGGAGACTTTCTAAGCGTGGGTCAAGGACGACGGCTCTGTGCCACAGCGCGACGCGGAATACGTGCCGTCGGCAGATGCGGAGGCGGGAAAAAATTTAACGAAGAAAGAAAAGGAGGAGAAAATTTTTTTTTTTTTTACATTCTTAGCCCGATTATTCTAGATCAAATTTGGGTTTGCGGAAAATTCGTCTAAAATAATTCGGTCAATAAGAATTCGTCTAAAAAACAATTCGACTAACAGTAATTCGTCTAATAACAATTCGTCTAAGACAATTCGTCTAAGACAATTCGTCTAGAAAAATTCGTCTAACAACAATTCGTCTAATAACAATTCGTCTGATAACAATTTGTCTAATGATAATTCGTCTGATAACAATTCGTCTAATAACAATTCGTCTGATAACAATTTGTTATTTCTCAAAGAAAGAACGTTTCATTTTTGGCAAACCCGAGAATTTATATGGATCTTCAGGTACTTTTAGTTCTCCTTTTGTTTATTAGAAAATTATTTTTTTTTCTCTGTTTCGTTTAGACGAATTGTTATCAGACGAATTGTTATGAGACGAATTGTTATAAGACGAATGGTTTTAGACGAATTGTTATTGGACGAATTGTATTTAGACCAATTGTTTTTTAGATGAATTGTTATTGGACGAATTGTATTTAGACCAATTGTTTTTTAGACGAATTGTTTTTTAGACGAATTGTTATTGGACGAATTGTATTTAGACCAATTGTTTTTTAGACGAATTGTTATTGGACGAATTGTTTTTGGACCAATTGTTTTTTAGACGAATTGTTACTAGACGAACTTTGGATGAATCGTTTTTAGACGAATTTTCCGCTAATCCAAATTTGACGATTTAATCCGAAAAATTTAAACATGAAATTTTTTGACGCAGTTAGGTTCGAATGATGGAGTAGAATATTAATTCACAGTTTTAGACGAAAATTTGATGTGACTTTTTGCATTTTTCGCTGAAATGGTGATCACCAAATTTATAGAGAATTAAAGTCTCTACCTTTTTTATGGAAACAATTTTTTGTGGTAAAATGATTATTTATTGCTAATAATGAGCAAAATGAGTGAAAAATTAGGAGATTGACCCAGTTTTTTCCACTTTTGGACCATTTCTATTTTAAAAACATGAAACATTCAAATGGCAAAGTTGCGGAGGACTAAATTCCCTACAGCTTTTGTGGAAACAACTTTTTCGTACGACGAATAGATCACGGCCGGGAACACTCTCAACACAGAGGCATGACGGAAGCGACTCGACTCATTTCAGTTGTAGAGAATTTAGTCCTCCACAACTTTGCCCATTCGAATGTGTCACTTCTTTTTAATCAATATAGTTCAAAAGTTTAAAAAACTAGGCCGATCTCGTAATTTTTCACAAATTTTCCTCATTATCATCAATAAATAATCATTTCACAACAAAATTGTTCCCATAAAAAAAATGGAAAATTTAATTCTCCATAAATCTGGCGATCACCATTTTCATCAAAAAATGCAAATTACGCCTGCAGCAAATCGACAAAACACAAACTCCAAAATTCCTCGCACAAGCCATATCAAATTTTGGTCTAAATCCGTTAAAAATTCATATTCCACTCCATCATTTCGTCCTCTACAACTTTGCCATTTGAATGTGTCACTTCTTTTTAATCAAAATAGTTCAAAAGTTAAAAAAACTCCGCCAATCTCCTAATTTTTCACACATTTTCCTCATTATCATCGATAAATAATCATTTCACAACAAACTTGTTACCATAAAAAAGATAGAAAATTTAATTCTCTACAAATTCGGTAATCACCATTTTCATCAAGAAATGCAAATTACGCCTGCAGCAAATCGACCAAATATCAAATTTAGGTCTAAATCCGTTAAAAATTCATATTCCACTCCATCATCAAAACCTCACTGCATAAAAAAAAAATGTCATGTTTAAATTTTTTCTTTAAGAATTCCAAGATCGATCGTTCTATTCCGGGCAACGACGTTTCGCGACTCCACGATTGTCGGATAAGCGCGGATACGAAGGTTGATAAGAGAAAATTGTGAATAGAAAAAAATTTCCGAAGGACGTGGTTCGATACTACGCGTCGGAAATGTCGTTTCGTACCACAAGTGGTACTCGTGCTAGCACGCTGTTCGCCATATGGCCATGGGACGTTGGGTAAACAATGGCGGGGAACACCCGCGCGATTGGTACTCGACAAAACTGCGAGCGAACGTTTTCTCATGGCGAACACATGGTTGGAAACAAAACCGAGGGAGTCTCATAAATATTTATACGACGTCTTGCATTCTCGGACGAGTCCGAGAATGAACGTTGCGTTGTTTCACGAATTGAATAATGCAGCGACGAGAAAAACGCGAGCAAGTCGATGGGGAAAACGCGAGCGAATTTGTGGGGAAATTGTGAATTCGTGGAAGGGTTTCGAAAACTTACTTGTTGAAATTCCGTGAGCATGAAGAAAGGCATGAATTGGAGATTGTTTTTTGCGCTTGCGAGCATCAGATGATCCCGATCCGAACTCGTCAACGAGGAATTGTAACAACCAACCAGTGAGAGATCGGCGAGCATTCGGGTTTGACGATTGCTGGCGAGATTGTACGGACAAGCCATGAACTGTGGGGTGGAAATTAAAAAATTTTTTATCGACGAATTATTGCGGATGAAAATTACTATCTTAATTTTTGTAGGTATTTTTTTTTTTTTTTGTTTTTATTTTGTAATTTTTTGGAAGGTGTTTGGAATTTTTTTGGGGGGTGAAGATTGTTGGGTAATAGTGTGGGATTTATGAGAATTGAGACGTTGAGACGTTATGTCTAGTTGTTTGGGTCCAAATAATTTGTTATTGGAGAATTATTGCGGATGAAAATTATTATCTTAATTTTTTAGAGCTATTTTTTTTTTTTTTTAGTTTGTAATTTTTTGGAAGGTGTTTGGAATTTTTTAGGGGTGAAGATTATTGGCAATACCGTGGGATTTATGGGAATTAAGGCGTTCAAGGGTTATGTCTAGTTGTTTGAGTCGGAAAAAAATGAAAATTTTTGTTGTGGAAGCTGTGAAAGCTGATTCGGATCAGTAGGGGCAACCTTTTATGGCCCTGGAGTAGATGACCACGTAATTCTGAAAAAATTAATTCTATCCGCGGAAAACCTGGATTTGAAATTTTCCACGTGATTATTTTGGAAGCTTGTTCTTTGTCAAGTACTGTTGCGGTGCAAATGGGAAGGAAGAAAACAAAATAGCCGGGCGTTTAACGTGTTAAGGGAACGGAAGTATCGTCGGTACCGGTAAATTATGTTAACATGGCTAAAAAATCATGGACATCCCTAAATTTTCCCACAAACCACTGGATAAAGTTAATAAATGCTACCCTCTGATAAATTTCCAATCGTTTTTCTGTTCATAAAATTAAATACTAACCAATCTTCTCAAATATTATTGAAATAATAATAATAATAATAATAATAATAATAATAATATAAATAATAATAATAATAATAATAATAATAATAATAATAATAATAATAATAATAATAATAATAATAATAATAATAATAATAATAATAATAATAATAATAATAATAATAATAATAATAATAATAATAATAATAATAATAATAATATAAATAATAATATAATTAAAATGATAAAACAATGAAATAATATCATCAAAACACCGACAAACGGTCGCTGCAAAATATAATAAATATCCCCCCTCGAAAATTTCCATTCGTTTCTCTCTTCATAAAATAAAATACCAACAAATCTTCTCAAACAATATTAAAATAATAATAATAATAATCAAAATAATAATAATAATAATAATAATAATAATAATAATAATAATAATAATAATAATAATAATAATAATAATAATAATAATAATAATCTAACTAATAAAAATAATAAAACAATAAAATAATATCATCAAAACACCGAAAAACGGCTGCACCAAAACTGCATGACCTCGGATCAAGTGAAAAAAAAAAAAAAAAAAAAATATATATATATATCCGAGCGTTTAACGTGTTAAGGTAACGGAAGTGTCGTCCGTACCTCCTCGAGGGTGACTCCTTTCCAGTTGGGGCTGGAATAGCACTGTGAAATCGTGGCCGTGGTTCCACCGCACCAGTGCCGAGCCCCTCGCCATGTCGCGCCTCTCTGAACGTGACGGAATTCCGACAGATATCGGGCCACGGGGTCCCGTATTATAGTCACGTAAAAATATCTTCGCTTCACCCCATCTCCCTCGATCTTGTTGAGTTCCGAATCCACGCAACCCGTCAGCTCCGTCCAATCGGCGTGCAAACCGCATTTCCATCCGGTCGAATAACGCGAGAACAACCAATTCTCGTCGCGATTAGGTCGAAAACATGAACAACGTTTTCGGCGCCTTTGGCAGGAGCAAGGACGTTGCAAATGCAAATCCCGAACCAAATGTTTGCCGAACAACGTTCCTCCTTTAATCACAATATTTCAAAATCGTTATTTTCTTGTGTTTCGTCTTTTTTTTTTTTTTTTTTTTTTTTCTCGGTTTTTAATCGAGAAAAGTTTCGGAGCACAGAGAAATAAACTGATTTGGCTGTGAGCCCAGAAAAACGAATTATTTCCATTGGAATGGAGTCTTCGAAGGGGGCAACGTTTGGTAGGACAACGTCTTAAGGGCTCAAGATGATCGAGTTAAAAAAATAAAATAATGAAATTTTATTTATAGTGTTTTTTATTTTCTGTATTCTGATTTTTTTTTCCCAATGAATTTTGTAGATTTACGTTAATTCTGCAATGACCGATACTTTGCAAAGGCTTGAAGATTTTTTTCGTTACTGTAGAATTTTTTCTAACTCTAGTCCATGCGATAAGAGGCAAATTTGCTTCATCGGTAGTTTCTCTAAATACAGAAGAATGTTATCTCATGATAAATAGAGGAGAATGCGAGCTAACTGCTGCAGCAATCGGATATCGCAAGTTTCTTGCGCTTTTGCTGACCGACTGCATTTCCTGCTGCGTTAAGTTTTCTGAAACGTAGATAGCCTTCCTTCCGTTTATATAATTCTAATCTGACCCTCTTCACAAATAGACAGATTTGATAACGCGGCTTGCGTGCGAGATATCCTCGTATCCCTAACAGAGTCTTATGGTTTGCCGGTGTAAGATTGCTCGATGAATAATGCAGTAGGTTGGAAAACACAATGGAACAAACCCCGGACGAAACCAGCATTTTTATTTTCTCCTGGGATAGCTGCGAATTTCTGGCTAGTCGCCAAACAAAACTGAGTTCTAAATGCAGATCAAAACCTCGTCGTGCGATCGATTCTAATAATCTGAGATCAAACTTTCCCAGTCTCCCGTCTCATTCTACGTAGAATAATTTGAATCCCGTCGTCATCTCTAATTTCTCAAGCTTCTACAAGACAGCCTCCAGCCTCCACACCGACTCTGCGCAGTTGTCGCTTATTCAAACAACTAATCCGCTTGTTTACACCGCGTACGTAATACCCCCCCGACGAATCTCTCTTCGGAACTTCGGCGACTCCGACTTTCCGTCGTCTCATTTCTTCCGGCTCAAACACGACGAACAAGCCGCATCGGTGTCGTTCCTCGTAGCAGAGGTCGAAGACGATCCCTCAAAACCAAAAGTCATATCCGTCGCTAAGAAAACTTACCGGTTTTCTGGATATGAAGGAAGACCATGACGTCGTGAGCGTTGATGTCGAATTGGAAGGTTTCGTTGGCGAAGACGTCGTCGTAACCGAGACTTCCTTGAATACTTTGCAGTTTTAACGACGGATGAACTGGCAGTAATGAATTTTTTTCAATGTCGAGAGTACCCGACGTAATGAGAACCGACGAACCGGTTCCCATAGTCAGGCCCTCCGCAACTCTCGCGGATTCTTTGATATCGCGATTCGTAAGGGCGCACACGTGATCGGGACAAAAGTAACCGAGATAAACGATACCAGTTAGTGCAAGAATAACGCAAATACCAACTACACCGCGTAACCGAGTTCTTCGCGAGCGTGTATCCATATTCGCGGATCTGTCACATATATCCGGCGGCAATAGAACCACGAGCTCGCTCGTCCCGTCCACGTTTCCACGTCTACCCATCTCTCATATCCATTATTCAGATTTTTTTATTTATCCACCAACTTCACCGAGAGCACCGCACGGTTTAACGACCTCACCAAAACAACGCTCCGCGTAAATGTCCGCCATGTTGATTTGGTTTGGCCCCCACCATCTCGTCGAGGACGGAGATTTAACGGCGGAGGAGAGAACAACGGGCGACCGGGTTTTTTTGATAAAGATACGCTCCTGAAATTGTGAAGATCGAGGCGCCATTGGGGTTTTGCGGGAATTGGGAGATTTAGCAGTTTGTGCGGAAAATTGTGGGGATGAACGTGAGATGAACGACTGAGATCATTGTTGTGACGAATGAAAATGGCGCCGAGGTAAACTATTTTGTATTCGTATCTATAATATATTGTATTATATTATATTATATTATATATCATATTTTTATAATGATATTGCGTCTTAATTTAAATTCATCCAAGCAATCAATGTGGTCGTTGCACGTTCAACAAAATGTTTGACGGAAAATTATAATTTAGCATTTGTTTGGTTTATTTTTTTTTTCAAATATCAAGAAAATTCACTTCTCAACTGGATCAATCGATGAGTAATCGTTGATAAGGATAGAATAAATTAACATTTTACGAAGTTTGTCGTTTCTGGAATGAAAAACGACCAGACAAAGATGGTAGTTGGTAAATTGTAATTAGGCACAGTCATATAACCGTTAAAAGTTGTTGGTTGAATAATTACCGGCAGAGCATTTCTATTGAACAAGAAACTGACTGACCACAACGAGATAACTACAGAAAAATACCTTACTTGTCGTTGAACAATATAATTTCCTTCTATTATCATGTGTGCGCCGCGCTGCAATCGGTGGATGTCAAAGAAGGTCTCTGCCTACCTTACCGACCGATCTACATTGTTCTCCATGATCGAACGGTAACTTCGTAAGCTACATTGTCCCTAACGGCATCCATTCGAACCCTTTCGTCCACTTTCGGGCTCATACAGTGGAGCCCACTGTTGAAAATGTTTCCAATCATAATCGAAAAACAAATCCGCATTCAGAGATCGAAAAGCTAAATCTACATTCAGAGATCGAAAAACAAATTCGCATTCAGAGATCGAAAAACAAATTCGCATTCAGAGATCGAAAAACAAATCCGCATTCAGAGATCGAAAAACAAATTCGCATTCAGAGATCGAATCGAAACACAACCCGTTCGTGACGATCATGGCTCCATGATCACGATATTTCGTGTTATTACAACGCATAAATCGCGTTTGAATTTTTATTCATTGATTTTGACAAAACCATGTCCCAAGATGAGGTAGATTCCTCCATTGAGCTTGTATTCACGCGAGGTCCGAGCCTTAGCCGACGCGCCAAAGTCAAAGATTTGTGGACCTTCCTCGACAGCCAGACCGATTTAAAACCCTATGTACCACCGCGCGTATCTACCACCCCCGTAACATCGACAGAATCGAACAACGACCCCGAAAAATCAATTTCTCTCGAAACAACGAGCCAACAAAGTTCTCGCTGTTGTCCCTGGTACGAAGGACTTTGCATGCTTCGCCAGTTTGGACTCGATAAGGTCGCATTGGCAGCCAAAGATGGTTGCAGCGATGTTCGACGTTCGCGAAAATTGCGAAATGTGTGAGTAACGAATGGTTCTCCTAGCAGATTGGGTGCCTTCTGAGTTACTATAAGAATGCTTAAGGTAATGGACTACATCGCCCAGTGCGAAGGTGACAGCGCTATCGGCGCTCGTTGCGGAGCGAGAGAGAAGGAGAAGGCGTTTGTAGTCCATCGTCTTAAGGGGGTACATCTGCGTAGATTGCCGGAAAAGTAGGTGAATTTTGGGAATTATTATCTCAATAACTATTCGTCCGATTGAATTCAAGTTAGTTTTATTTAAAAGTATGTACATTGAGGTATGTTGACGATTTTTTATATAAATATACAGTGAATGGGAGCGCTGTTATTCTGGCCGGCGTAAAACAACTTTGTCGTCGGCACGGTTTGCGGTTCCGACTTTTTCTCGCAGTCGGTTGGTCTGAAACAAAAATTTCAAGAAGATTCTTAAAGTGTAACGTCTTGAGCTGTTCGGCACGTAGGATTTTTTTTTTCACAAAATGGCGCTTGATTGAAATTGAAATTCACTTTTTAACCTCAATTTACGACCTTTTTTGGTTGATAAAAAGAAAGAAATTAGTTAAAAAAAAAATCCTAGGTGCCGAACTTCATTACCTATCCGTGCATATTGTGTCCAAATTTTAAAGGAATCGGTCAATGCGTTATCTAAAAAAAGCGGGAACCGACTTGGAAAAACGTGTTTCGAGACAAACGCGTTTGAAGTTTGGGAACTCGCTATATATTTATATAAAAAATCGTCAACATACCTCAATGTATATACTTTCAAATAAAACCAACTTGAATTCAATCGGACGAATAGTTTTTCAGATAATAACTCGTAAAAATTCACCTACTTTTTCGGCAATCTACACAGATGTGTCCCCTTAAGGCATTTTGATAGACATGTTAGACCCGAAAGTTCGGGTCAGTACCGATAAATGACCAAACGGGCGCACGGAGAATGACTTTTAAACGTCTCCCAGAATACCTGCCGTCACTATTTGAACCCGAATGCTTACCAAAGTGGCTATGAATGCCTAAAATAGTCACGGCATTCGGCCAGTCTCCTTAATAAGCATATCTTGAATAGCATAAGTCTTCAAGTGGCATCTATCGAGGCACTCGATCTGCCAGGGCCGAGCAAAATGTCTGATCAGAGAGGAAATAACCACGTCGCCAAATTTCTCGATATTTCTGTGATCAGAACGCAAGAAGATGGTCACATGGCGGACGACGTGGAAGAACCGTATGACGATATTAATTTGGAATTGAAAGCTTTTGAAGAACGAGTTCGAAAAAATTATGCGACCAACTGCAAACGACGAATTTACGAAGTTCCAGAGAAATATGAACGGTTTCTTTAGAGTGGCATTTGATCCTAGTAACAAAATCGCTCTACTGTGCATCATCAAATTCATAAAAATTTTTTACATATAACAATGCTGACTATCGAGTTGACCTTATGGGCTCACAAACCCCTGCGTGCTGACAACTGAAAAAGTTTAAAACATTATTATAAAAGTTATATGGTGGGAAAAATTGAATTGTTGATATCGCATTTTTTATTAACTTTACAACTATAAAAAGAATTTTTTTCTATTGAGAATATTTTTCTATGTTTCTGAAAGTTTGTTTTTAGACAGCGTCTGCACGATAACTCTACCAATTTTTGATAGTTTGTATATATTTTTTTTTAAATCTTGATAATTATTTTCTCTATAGTCAGGAGAGAGGTTTATTTAATTTTTTGCTTGCACAATTTTTTATGAATGATTGAACACATTTTTTTTCCTTTTCGTGCATATTAAAGTTAAAAATACTGTAATTTCTTTTTTATAAATAAAATTCCTTTCGTTACACAATAACTATTGTATTACTTCACTCAATGCCACTTCATTGTTGCAAATTCGATATTTTTCAGTGAAATTATGATGCTGCTCTATCAATAGTCGATTTATACCCTGCAAAAATAATGTTAATATTAAACAAAAAAAATTATTCCTCATAGTTGAAAAGTGAATGAAAATAGTGAAAGCAACAATTTAATTTTTTCCCCCCATACAACCTAAATAATAATTTTTCAAATTCCCTCGGTTTTGACCGCGCTCAGGGCTATGCGAGCCCGTAAAAACCTCCAAAATAGACCTCAAATTTTCACGACTATTCAGATAAACATTCTATCACATTATCCCTCCCATTTTCGATTATGTTTCGCCGCCACCTAAATACCAAACCCAACTGCAACAGTAACCCCATAAAACTGAAAACTCCCCCCAACAATCCCCGACAGAAAAAAAAAACACAATTCTTGCCTCCCCCGTCCTCCATTAAAAAAAAAATTGCGCACATTACCAAAACTCCACCATCTCAAATTCCGTTTCGAAAACCCAGCAAAGCAGTACGACCCGACATTTCCACACCGCTTCGCGCATTTTCCCATCCACCAGACGTAAAACCCGGGTGACGGGAGGGAAGGGTTGCAAATCGGTTATAAAAATATCGAGAATGGAGAACACATGTGAACGTCGAGCGGCCTCGAGAAGGCAACCGCCACGATTGCGTAATGTCGCAGAGCCGGTGGTTCGCCGAGTCATCCGAGTCCCGCGGCAAAACGTCGTCTACTACGAAACGACGATCTCCACCGTCACCGACGTCGTCTTCGTCGTCGTCGTCGTCGACGTTGTCGACGTTGTCGTCGTTGTCGACGTTGTCGTCGTATAACGCTCGTTCGGGTGTTCTCTAACGCGGTAAAAGGTAAAACGAGATCGCGTGGTCTATCGTCTATAACGAGGTTAGGGTTATCTCGAATTCGCACCCGCGCGCCCTCGCCTGCTTCGCGTATCGAATATCCATCTCCTTCGTCGTCGTGGTAGCAGCCGTTCTCGTAGACTTCGCGTCCGCGGGAGGCCGTTGCACGGTTTGGCTTTGCACCAGCCAAAACGCGTTTGTGTGTTACGACGGCGCTCCCGTTGGCTGCTAGTGGTCTGCTTCACGGGACGGCAAGGTGTCTCTCCTTCTTCTCCACTTATCCGGAGTACACTCGTCTTCTCCGGGTGCCCATGAATGGGGGATTCTCGTAACTTCCACGCGTTCTCCACGGGCGAAACGAGAGATACGTTCTCCACGCAAGACATCTGCCACCTGGAATCTCTTTTTTTTTTATCGAAAGTCTTCGCGCTCTTCTTTTCGAATCGAGAGATATGAATTATTTCTCATGTAGGTGTATGTGTATAAGGGTGGCTTGAAAAAAAAGTTTTTTTGTGATTTCAATCAAAATACATTCATTGCAAAGTATCTTGCATCCGTAGGATTCGCCCCGAAGATGAATCCGATCGGACCATTTTTAGGGGTCACGCAAGATTTTTCAAGTTTTTCCATTTGATTAACATGGGAAGAACGTGAGGTTTCCATTCAAAAAATGGAAGCGCAGCTAATTTTATAGCTACGTTGATTCCGTAAGTTCCATTTGGAAGCTCTTTGAAAACCGCTTAAAATGGCACGCAGACCTTTGGGATCCGATTGCAACTTCCGTCGATAATTTTGTCGTTTCGTAAGAAATTATCGACGGAAATTGCAATCGGATCCCAAAGGTCCGCGTGCCATTTTAAGCGGTTTTTAAAGAGCTTTCAAACGGAACTTACGGGATCAACCTAGCTATAAAATTCGCGGAGCTACGATTTTTTGAATGAAAACTTTACGTTCTTCCCATGTTAATCAAATGGAAAAACTTGAAAAATCTTCCGTGACCTCTAAAAATGGTCCGATTGGGTCCATCTTTGAGGTAAATTCTCCGAATGCGAGATACTTTGCAGTGAATGTATTTTGATTGAAATCCGAAAAAAACTTTTTTTTTCAAACCACCCTAATGTGTATACAACTAGCTACTCGGATGCTATAATGTCATAATGACGACTACTTGCTATACCGGGTCGGATAATTATAATCATTAGAGATAATGACAACCTCGGTCCTTGGAAAATAATAATATTTTGAATTAATCAATTATTCATGCGATGCGTAGCCAAGGATTCCATCGATCTAGGGATATTATTATATATGCGGAGGCCTGGAAGTTTCGTTCTTTTTGCGATGATTGAGGTCGTTGAGTGTTTGTCCGGCGTGATTGAGGAAATTGGATAGTCAAATAAGGGTATCGTCGGTGATTCGGATAAATCTTGATGGAAGCTGACGACTATATTCCAAAATGAAGTTAATCCGATGAACGAACATCGACGAAGTTAGGAACAAGAAATCTGTTCGACGAATAACGAAGACAAAGACGTTTGCCGATGTACGAAGAACTAAGATTGAAGAGCATCAAAAGCGTAGCGAGGGCAGCGTCCTCTCCGTGGTGTAACGCAAACAATGAAGAAGAGGTTTCATGGAGTGAGGTGAGAAGGACGATGAGCGAGGCCACGATGACGGAGATTCGACGAAGCAGCGCCGTTTAATCGGTGTTGGCCCGCATCAGGTTGATCGGAGACCCCCCAGCTGGGAGTTTCGAGAGGGTTCTGTCTCTCTCCCTCGCACTTTCTTTTTTTTTTCTTTTTTTTTCGCCGTTCTCGAGCGGCCTTCGCGATCGAAGCGGAGCCTTAAGGACGACAACCAACTGAGCGAGCACTCCACTACACAAACTGCGCTAGCAACAGCACCAGCAGCAGCGGCAGCAACGAGAGAGGGACCGTGCGGAGCTTGTGCCGTGCCGATGGAGCGAACAATGGAGGTGGGATGCTCATTTGTCTGCGGGCATTGTTGTTTGCCCGGGCGGAAACACGAGCTTCGTACTCCAACCCCTCGTTACTCTTCCTCTGTGCTATCGCGCTTACTCCGATCCCCTGCTACAACCCCCGAACCCCCCCGAATCCCGCCGATTCTCAGTAAAATAACCACCCTAGTTTATTTTTTAATCACGTTATGCCGATTGCAAGATTTTATTCGGTAATTTTACTGACAATGGAATTACCGATGTAAACGTTTTATCTTGTAAAAATTGTACTTGTTTTTTTTTTGTGTCTGTCATGGCAGAAAAAATTACATGGGGGCTGTGGAATTGTCCTGGTACACTGGTGAAAAATATTGGAACGGCAAATGGCTGCGATTGAGGAGTTTTCATACATTTGCTGCAAACCAGATACGAAATTTTTTTGTTACTATTTCTATCGCCGTTGACTTCTCTTTGGGTCTGTGCGGGATATTGATGTTGTCTTAATAACATTTTTATGATCGTGATTGAGGACTCACATAGCCCTGCGCGTGCTGAAAATCAAGTGAATTTGAAAAATTATGGTGAAAGATTATATGATAAAAAAGAAAAATCTTGTCAAACTTTTATTCGATTTTTTTTATCGTCTGTCATGGCAGAAAAAAGTGCCATGGGGGCTATGGAATTGTCCTGGCTCACTAGTGAAAAATATTCTAACAGCAAATGGTCGCCATTAAGGAGTTTCCATACATTTACTGCAAACCAAATGCGAAAACGAGGTTTCCTCAGCATCCCAAATCTCTTCACTACCCGTCGTATCTTCGTCGAATTCTCTCACACTCCCGATAGCTTCCCTCTCCATCGAAGTTCCTCAAAATTCTTATCTCCGTGGAAACTCAAATCTTCATTTTCTTCCCAACTCCAACGATACATTCTTCCCTCTAACAATCCGCATGTGTCGACGCAGTAAAGAAAAAAAATCTACCTTCCCATTCAAGCAAGAAATAAAGAAGTCTGTCAATGAAGTTCGACCGATCGTACGAGTCTCGTGCGTCGGCCATGTTGGATAACAGCGTAGGACGAAAGCGTTTCGTTCGGGACATTCGATGAACAAAGCTTCGCGGTTTGAATTTGTTCGATACGCCCTCCGTACCGGCCATGTGTCGTCTACACTCGGTCTTTGAAAATCCTGAGGTTAACAACGACAAGGGAGGAACACGAGGACGACCCTGAAGCGTCGACAAGAGAGAAAGTAGACGTGCGAAGAAGCGAAGAACGTACGTATGCGTGTACAGTATACATGTATATCGTTGGAAAGCGGTGAGGAAGATGAAAAGAGAGCAACGTAAGGCTACGAGGGCGCGGGGTGGCGGATTCTGGCTCATTGGGCAGACGTACAAATTCGTCGCGACGGCGTTCGACGTCCCCGTGGATTACGTGCCCCGGGGCTCTACGCTCCGCGGACCGTCGAAACTTCGTCGTCCGGGTGGCTAGCAGGTAGAACTCACGCATGTGGACCAAAACGCAACGTTGCTTCGTACGGGGGAGGAGGACGACGGATACGAGACAAACGCCGGTGATGGAACGAGAACAAGACGACGAGAATGAGAAGAGAAGGTGGACCAAGTTGCTTATCTTCGCCATCGGTCGAGCTTCCTTCTTAACGGGTGACCGGACACCGACTACGCTAGTCCTCGTACGCACACGCGATCGTTCTTTCTTCGTCTTTTTTTCGTTTATTTTTATTTTTATTTTTATTTTTTATTTTTTTTTTTTCATCCTCAGCTCCCCTCATTCACTTCGTGTTCGACGGTGGACCGAACGATTCTGCTCGTTCTTTTTATTATTTTCTTTGTCTTCTGTCCTTCCGAACCTTCCCCGCCCTTTACCTACCGTACGATGGCCAGATGGACCGCGCAACCATGATTTCATTATTCCGACGTTTTTGACCAATTTTGTTCGTTATCTCGAGCTATCGCCGATCTACGGGTTTTAACATGGTATCTTCCTGCCCCAAATGTGTATTTGGCGAGGCTTCACGGTTGAAGAATTATTTTCGCAAACGTTTTTAGTCAATTGTGAATTCTGTGGAAATGAATTTTTTTTTATTGTTATTTTCATCGCCGTTGACTTCGCTTTGGATGTGTGTGGGGTGTTGATGTTGTTGGAATAATGTTTTTATGATCGTGATTGAGGGCTCACGTAGAACTGCACGTGTTGAAAATCAAGGGGATTTGAAAAATTATCATAAAGATTATATGATAAAGAAAAAAAATGTTTACTGTTGATTTCACATTTTGTGTGACCTTTTTAACTAGAAGAATTTTTTTATAGATATTAATATTATCTTTTACCGGTACAAATGGACTGCTAATGGAAACAATGGTCGACATCATAATTTTAGCCAAAATGATCCAATCTGCAATAATAAAAAAGAATCTAGTAAATTAATGTAGTCGTTTACCGGAGTACATTTTATTCAAGAATAAAAAAATTACAGTATGTTGCTCTTCAGTATACAAATAAAAAAAATTAGTTTTTGATGATTTATAAAAAATTGTTCAACCAAAAAATTAAAAAAACCGTTCGTCCGATTATAGAAAAAATAATCATCAAGATTTTTACAAAAGTATTAAACATTGACTGAGTTAGTTTGCTGACTCTGTCTAAAAACATAGTTTCAGAAACACACAACATAATGTTAACGTTTGAAAAAAAAAGAAAAAAAGTCTTACACTTAAAAAGTTAATAAAAAAAGTGAAATCAACAATTGCACTTTTCATGCAATATAATATAACCTGAATAATTTTTCAAATTTTCCCGCCTTCCAGCGCGCGCAGAGGTATGTGAGCTCTCAATACAATATTTTTAAACATTCTCAATTGATTATCATAGATTTAAAATTTTTCAAAATTTACGTTTTGTTCTAACTCACGACAGCTTCGACAGATTGAACCCGAATTCACTACAGGAATGAAACATTATTTGACTGTACTATGTATAAAACTTAGTGAAGATCGGTTAGGGGGATTAAATTTTATAGGACTTTCAATTTTTCGAAAAAGTGACGTTTTGCTCGAACTCACGACAGCTTCGACCAATCGAAACCGAACTCGCTACATGTATAGAATATAAATTAACCGTGAAACGTTACACGGGGAACAATCTGCAAGCTGAAACTTGCAAATTGCTTCCTCAGAATTCAAGAAAGCTGGCAGTTGGAATTTGCAAGTTGCCCCCCCAGAATTGAAGATATTGTGAGAATCTTCCTCTATGAGGAAGCCAAACTTCATATACATAATCTCCTCATGAAGTAAGATTCCCACAACATCTCCAATTCCAGGGAAGCAATTTGCAATTTCCAACATCCAGCTTTCTTGAATTCTGAGGAAAAAAATTTGTAAGTTTTATATTAAGCTCACATCGTCGAATGATCGTTTGGGCATCATTCGTTTCTCAAAACAGAAAACGATGATTGCCGTCTACATCGATTAGTGTTTTAAGTGCGTGGCGTATACGCAGGAGCGAGTAAAACCGTTTAGAGGGTGGAAACAATTCGGAACAGTATGTGCCGCTTCTGCCGCTGCTGCTGCTGTTGCTGTTGCGGTTGCTGCTGTTGATCTGCAGTCCCATCGAGAGCGCGTTGTTTGCCCGGGGGCAAGAGGTAATTTGACGGACGTGGTATATAATACGATGTTAATAGAATGGAACATCGCCAGGTATATCTTCTGGGCTCGAGCTCGCTCATAAATCTTGGTTAATTTGGCAGAGCCATTCGCTGTGCTCCCGAGTCGAAGAACGATCGTTCTCCGCCACTCACACATCCACGGTCATCTTCGACGTACAACCCCGGCAAACCATGTGCGGATCTTCCATATATGCGTCCAATGTCCACCGCACGAATTTTGTCGTACGCTAAAAGGCTTGCATTTCATTTTTTTTTAAAGTTTTGTTTCATTTTTAATATTTTTTTTTCTCTCTTACATTTCTTCGAGTCTTTTTCTCGTTGTTCTCGACTGCTTTAGGGACGCGGCTGACCAGTCGAAGTGGCGCTCGTTAAACTAAATTGCGCTTCTAACGTTATCTCCGTCGCGCGCGCCTTTGTGCTTTTTCCATCGACTCGGGCGTCGATCTTCACTTTTGATGGGCAGGTTGATTTTTAAGATTGAATAAAACGAGCGACTATCGAAGCGTAAACGGGTGGCGAAGATTACAAGCTATACGAGTGCCTATGGTTTATTATTTTCTGTCCACCGATTCTCTTCTCCTTTGCTCGAAGGAGCGACCTGCTGCTGCTGCTGCTGCTGCATGACGAGTTCTGTACGTGATACATATAATGAAAATCTAACCGTTGAATCAACGATGACGTAAGACAACGATATGTGTATATATGGGGCATATCGTTCCGAATAACCCGCTTGAAAGCCTTTTATCCCCCGATGTGGTTATATATCTATGATTTATTTTAGGTATCTTCTGGATCTTACGATCATACTAATTTTTTTTTATTTTTTGGATTCCCCCTTCAGCTTGCCCCACCCCATTTTTTTTATCGAGAGGTAATTGCTAATGTGTCATTTTTCAATTGGATGACATTTTTTTTCTGGATACTCCATCGAAAGTAAGGAACTTTTTTTTATAAAATCGGAGAGGGATTGATGTTCCCAATATCTTTTAAAATTCTTTTTAAATTTTGGGAAAAATCGAGTTTTTCAGAAATTTTCATATCGTTATTAAGGTCTCTGTTACCTAAAGAAAGTAAAATAAAATCTTGCAAAAAATCGATATTTCCATTATTTTCAATAGACAATCGATTTTTTTATTATTCTTTTTTCATGAAAAATAATAGAAATTCTAAGAAAATTACCTCTTGATAAAAAAAAAATACCAGATTAAAAAGAATTTTAATGTGGTAATTTGGGACGTAATGCTCCATATAAATGTGTCTGCACTGCTCCTTGGAACTATCGTCCGATTTGTTTTCTTCCATTCGGTCTCGACAAGTGGCTACACAGTTTTATATTTATTCTTCATAACAAGAATAAAAAGATTTGAGACTAGATATTCGAGTGGTATATTCGTCAAAATTATTTGTATTACGTGACCAGCCCATCGGGTCTTGAAAGAGAATCAAAATATTAAACGTCAATGTCGCCTGGCAGGTTATCGTAGCCCATAGAACCCGTCAATAAACACGAACCTTCATAATATAACCAGAATAAAAATTACGATCCTCTTTATCTGCACGAAATTATTATCAAACAAAGAAAAAGGTCTAGAAGGGTTTACATCGCAATTCACTGCGTCACGTGACCAACCGAACAGTTGAAATTTAAAACATAAATAAAGTGTGTTGAGTGATTATAGGTACTAAGAGAACAGAAACAGCGCGGACCAAAAATATCCTTCCAACGCTCATAATAATTTCAACCTCCGCACCTACCACATCCCCATCTCCAACCAAAAAAAATCACTTCGATCCTTTAAATTTATGTATTTATGTAACGCTCAACCCGTGCAAGATCGCAACGTAACAAGCTACCGCGCTTGTCTATTTGCACGCTCACAATACTCTTATGAATAACAAATGACACCGAAAGCGTATGCAACCATCGTTTAGAAACGAAAAAACAAAAAATTAATAATAACAACGACGACGATGAAAAAATATGTGAAGAATGAAACGATCGTATATGGACGAGGTTCGAACGATCGACAAACACGATTTAAATAGAATGTAAATTCAACGAGATAGCCATGAGCCGTTGCAGTAGGATGATTATACGGTTGGCGACTAAACGGCACTTGGCGAATAGTTTTGTTGAAGCGAGGGGGTGGCGAGAGAGCGCCGAGGGTTAGTCGGGCAGAACGTGAAGAACGAGAGAGAAAGAGAGGGAGAGAGCGAAGAGAGATAAAGAGAAAAAATGTGAGGGAGGTTGATGCGGGCGATCGGTCATCGGTCTCGCGTTCGATCTCGATCGATCGGTTCCGATCGGTTGGTCAGATCCCGGGCGAAGACGCTTCGCGTTGCCCGGTGCCAGATGGTCTACGGAACCATCGACCGAGAGAGCCGCGCCCATTACCTATGCACGCGCACAACGTTTCACCGCGCGACGGCTTCGAGACCTTAATGAAATTATGTACGAACAACCCGCTAGACCGACCCTCGAGGGCACACATTCGAGACCTTGTCAAACCATAGTCAACGCTTATATATGGGGCAAAATTTCGAAATTTACCGAACTGAAACCCTTCGATCTCCCGAAGTGGTCAATGATTTTTTTTTTTTTTTTTTTTTTTTTTTTTAGTATCTTTTGGATCCTACGACCTCACTAATTTTTTTTTAGATTTTTAGACCCCTCCTTCCGGTCCCCTTCTCCCGCCGTTTTATTTTTATCAAGACGTAACTGCTATTTGCCCCTTTTTTATTTGGATGAAATTTTTTTCTCAGATACTCGATTGAAATTGAATTGTCAATATATGATGATAGTTTTCGGTCTAAAAACAGAAAAAATTATATCTATCTTGCCATCAATCGATGTTTTGATTGTTTCCGATTGAAAAAAAGATTTTTTAATTTTTTTTCGTAATCAAATCGGTTCATACTCAAAAAATCGATTTTCGATCGAAATAATCGGAATATCGATTTTTTTGCAAGGTAGATTTTTTTTTATTTTTTTTTTTTAGATGAAAAACCATTATCATGTATCCCAATTTCGGAAAAAATCGAATTTTCAAAAAATTACAAAAAAAAAAAAAAATTATTAGGAACCCCCTGAAAAATCCAATTTTATGAAAAAAGTTCTTCAATTTCAGTAGAGTATCTGGGAAAAAAATGTCATCCAAATAAAAAGAGGGCAAATAGCAGTTACCTCTTGATAAAAATAAAATGGCGGGTGGAGGCGAGGGGAAGGAGGGGTCTAAAAAATCTCAAAAAAAATAAGTGAGGTCGTAGGATCCAAAAGATACTTAAAAAAAAATCATCGACCACATCGGGGGATAGAAGTGTTTCAGTTCGGTGAATTGGGGAATTTTGCCCCATATATCTACGCTTATATACTGTATTACATGGAAACTTTTGCCTTGCGCAGGGTCCGATAGACTCAAGGCAATATTGCGGAATACAAAACCGCGTCGGAAACAATATTCCTGGAATAAACCGTAAGGCTATTTTCACACACCAATGCACCGACAATCGTGTTCGACGGTCCATCGTTCCTGGTACCGTTAAAAAGATAGAAAGAAAAAAAGAAAAGATCACAAAATTCGTTAATCTGTTTTCGTTAATATTTTTTGACATTCAAGAACGAATTCGTTCCCTCTATTCGACGTATTGAGTTGGTCAATGCTTTCTTGAATCTTAAATCAGAAAATGAAAATGGAAAATGAAAATGGTAAGTTAAAAAAATATTAACAGATACTTTTACTGCCCAGCAATAACTTTATTTAAAAACTAAATGATTCGAATCGTTCCTTGAATCTCCACGATTTTTTCTTTTCGACTAAATTGACGGTGGATTTGCTCTCAAATTTTCTTTTTTCCCGGGGAAAATACATTGTTTTTTTCACCTGAGAATGAAATTTTTTCATGCCCGACGTGGTTTTCGGAAGCGTACGAATTTCCGGTAGCCGCACGGGGTCCGGAAATGGATCTTTAACCGGGAGGGACGACGGCACACGCATACGATGGCCGTGTTCGAAGTCGGAAGACGGCACGTCGACGGAAAGGGCCCACGGTTGGACTCGTGTGAGTACGGTTTCACCTCCGCCAAAGTGGCGGAGTACGACGGTCCGTAGAGGAAGCGAATTGAACGCGCGAAGCGCGCGGTAGTGCGCTTAGCGGGTGGGAGAAGGGGAAGTGGGGTTGACTCGGGAACAAGTTTAGAGCATTAAGTAGCCGTTGCGTCCGCTGTCAGTCTACGGTCTAATTAATCATAATTGACGTCCGCGCGAAGCCTCGCACATATTTGTCGCGCTGTTACTGCACCCGCGCTCCCTGCGCTGCCACAAGTGCGTTCTCCATACGCGTCGACGACAGAGCCTCGGGCAATCTTTTCTCATGCAGTCTTACAAATGAAAAATAATGAAATTACAATCATTCAATTGATTTTAATTTTTTTTTCACGCATGCTTTTTATTCGTGCGTGGGTCGAAATTTATTTGGGAGAATGTAAGGTAAACACAGATTTTATGTACGTAGGTTCGTGTAAGGCGTTTAATCGGGGATGGGCGTTGTGATCATTTTGGTTATTTCTCTGTCAATATTTTCTCGTGCAGTCTTGAAAATGAAATATCGTAAAATTGCAATGATTCAATTGGTTAAAATTTTTTTTTCACGCATGATTTTTATTCGTGCGTGGGTCGAAATATATTCGGGAGAATATAAGGTAGGCACAGATTTTCTGTACATACGTAGGTTCGTGTACGGCGTATCTCTCATTAAGGGACACCCAAATGGGTATTCGTTCAATGAAAATATATTGAAAATTCATTCATCATCGAAAAATCATGGAATATAATTTCTATTCAATATTAGAATCGATTGTAAAAACAATAATTTGCTAAGGTTATTCATAAATATTCCAGAAATGTAAAAATTTCAATTGTTCATAATAATCAATCGTAGCAAAATAATAATTAATCGTAAAAATGTATTAAAAATCCATCCATTACCGAATAATCGCGGATAATAATTTTTTCTAAATATTAGAATCGATTGCATAAACAATAATTTACACGGATTATTGAAAATCATTTAAAAAACGTAGAAATTACAATTATTCCGTAATATAATTAATCGTAAATTTTCATTTGGTAGAAGTATGTAGCTTAAATACATTTCCATCGAATGGATGCCCATCCCTACATGTAATAGCCATACTCTCGTCGACAGGAAATACATTTTTTTATTATTTCCAAAATTACCCTTCCCTTATGCGAGGTCGAAGGAGGGTAGATATTGAAAAAATCGAAGCGGTTTGCCACAAGAGAGGGTAGGACATTACTCATCAACCGTTGTAACGATAAACGGCACAGATCCCAGACAGGCCTGGGCGTGGGTGGATGTCTGCGATGACTGCCTATAACGCGTCTAGCGTCGAGCTTTCGAGGTGCGAAGTATGAACGAGAATTCCACTGTACTTCGTCACGTCGTGACTACGAGTAGTACTATATCGACCATAAGAGTCGAGCTTGGATCCAGAAATTGGACTGCGAATAAACCTTAAACGGAGCCAAAGTCCGTGTTAATGCGTTTTTTCTGTTTTTTCCCCTTTATTTCACGTATATAACAGTTACGAGCGTTACATAAGGCCAAAGTCGTTGTTACACCATTGAAAATTACGTCTGTCTGGCTGGCTGAGCATAAAACACAGTGGGCAGTGCGTCGAGAACGTATTTAGATGAGTTGACTCCAATTGCCGTGGTACCGTGAGAATTCCGTGTTCGCGAACGTTGTATGTGGCAATAAAATGGTTCGCATTTGGATTATTTTCGAATTTTCACGGCGACAAGGTGTTGATCGATTGACAAAAGAATAACGAAAATGTTAAGCCTAATTTGGCCTATCTAGTGCAATTATTACTGAGCGCGGATTCGAGTCAAAGTTTTCCGTTTAAAATAGACGGAATTTTTCTGTTTTTCGGTAATTATATTGGCGAGGTTACTAATTATTCCTGGGAAATTCGATATGAATGATTATTCAATATTCATGTGGAATTAACGCGTATGAATCGTACTTTCACGAAAAAAATATACATATATGGGTCATCTCATGCTCTTTGTCGATTATCGGCGAATTTATTCAGATAATTCAAAAATGTCGATAATATTCGAGAGTACCAGGGCTCCATATTAATTGTGGTTGTCGAAGAAGGTTAAATTAGGGTGATTTGCATCCATTTAGGGGAGCTCGGGCCCTTGGAGCCGCAGACATTGAAAATATTTGAATAAATTGTGTAATAATCGTCAGAGGGACGTCGTAAACGTGGCAAGAGACGACCTATACACACATATTTTTTCGTGAAAGTAGGGTTCATACGCGTTAATCTCATATGGTATTCGATTTTTCCGACAATCATTCGCCCCGCCAATATAATAACAAAAAAAAATTGAAAAATTGCACGTCTTTTACACAAGAAACTTCTATTCAACCCCGCGCCCGGTAAGAATGGGATTAGAAAGCCCAAATTAGACTACCAATTTTTACTTTTTTTTTCGAATTGATTCAGATCTTGTCGCCATTAAAATTAAAAAATGACCCAAACAAGAACCACCCTAATGTAGCAACAGCGTAGCGCAACGAAGATAGCGCTCGCGCAGTGACGACACGCCGCGGCGACGAGGAGGAACTACGCGAAACGTACCATCTCACTCGCACGCGCGCGTGCGCAAAGCTTCTCACTCGATCGTGTACTTACGCGCGGATGTACAAACGACGTTTGTACGCACTCTCGTGCGAAAACCCGGCAGCGTGGATTAACGCTCACGCTGCTGTTGCAGTTGATGACGAACACTGGTGCAACGCCGGAACGTACTTGCCCCGCTAATCGGGGCGTTAATCATGCAAATTGGGGACTTAAGGCACGACGGAACAACGTCGTTCTACGCGCGACACAAACACGTTTCGCGTTATTATTGCGCAACGGCGCACGCGTGAAGCACGCGCTCATTCGGAGCTCGGTTTTTTTTTTGTTTTTTAATAGTATGTATACCGAGCCGTTGACATTTTCCACGTATTGTAGGATTTTTTAATGAAGAAATAGTGGTAATTCAATTGTTGAATATTCTTACATTATTTCGTATTTATGAATATAAAAAATCCTACAATACGTGAAAAATGTCAACGGCTCGTGGTCATTATTAATTCGAATATAAATTGAATATATTTGGAAATTTAGTTTGTTTTTCGGTTTTGAGACATCGATTTTGTCTATCAATCTTATTGCTACAGATTAGCTCACTCGTAGAAGATTGCATCAAATGAATTCATGGTGCTTATAGAACGTAAACGAGAAAATGAATTTATCGGGGCTGCGCTTAAGGATCGTTAAGGGCTCACAGAGAAATTAAATTGTTGATTTCACATTTTTTATTCATTTTTCGACTGTTAAAAAAGACATTTAAAAAAAATATTAGCATTTTTTTCTATGGTTCTGAAACTATGTTTTTAGACAGAGTCGGCACGATAACTCAGTCGATTTTTAATATTCAGAAAGTTTTTTTTTAAATCTTGATAATTATTTTCCCTATAGCCTGATGAGAGGTTTTTTTATTTTTTGATTCGTCAATTTTTTCAAAATGACAAAGCACTATTTTTTTTTCATTGCATACTGAATTTCGAAATACTGTAATTCTTTTATTTTTGAAAGAATAATTTCTTTCGTCAGGCAATTACTACTACATCATCTTACTAGATTCTTTTTTATTTTACCCGATTGGAAATTCTTTATTGAATTCATGATGTCGACCATGGTTTCCATCAGTATTCCATTCATACCCATGAAAACGATGTTAATATTAAAAAAAAAAAAAAATAAACAAATTTTCTTATAGTTGAAAAGTTAGATAAAAATCAACCAATTCCAAAAATTCAATATTGATTCACCATATAATCTCTACAACATTTTTCCAAATTTACTCAGAATTCCTCACGCGCAGGGCTACGTGAGCCCCCAAACGAGTCCACGGGTAAACGTGTTAACGTCGCTAATTACCCAATGACTCTTGGCACATGAAAACCGACCTATTTTAGCGCTAACCAAAAAAATAAACAAACCCACAGGTACTATTGTAACGTGGCGCACGGGAGGACGAAGAGGGGGTCTCAGCAATGCATGAAATCAAAGAGGACTTAACCTGCTGTGTGCGCTATAGTTTACAATGGTACGGTACATAGCGCGCGTTTTAACACCTATAAGAGTTTGGTTACCAGCGATCGCGTATCGTAACCGTAATTCCAGGGCGTTTGGTCGCGAGGGACCGGGGAAAATGACGAGTGTGCGAGAAGGAGAGAAAAGATCGGGAAGAGTAGGCGGAAGTGGGGAATGGGAGAAAGAACGTTGGTGGAGAGACGAACGTGTGCCGACAAAACGCGGAGGTTCGTCGTAATGATATGGTTTTCGGTTTCCGCATTGAAACACGATTCGCGCGATGGGGTAGGTCGTGCCTCGAGCTTGGGCGCGAGCTAAAAAGCAAAGCTACGCGCGCTCGCGCATGCCATATACAGTCCGCGACAAGCGGTGTGCCCCGAGTGAGCAGCCCCATGGATGAACAAGTGAAAAAATTATATATAGTCTATATATAAACTATATATGGGATTGGGCGTGTATAGTCTATACAGAGACACATATAGTCTATATATAGACTGTATATAATTATATTATATATAATGATAATAATAATAATAATAAATATATAATAATTATATTATATTAATAATTATTATTATTATTACATTATATTTTTTTTTTTTGAATTTAATTATTATGAGTTTATATATAGTCTATGTATATTAGGGCGGCTTGAAAAAAAAACTTTTTTTTTCTTTCAATCAAAATACATTCACGCCAAAGTATCTTCCATCAAGAGAATCGTGTCCAAAAATGAGCCCGATCGGACCATTTTTAGGGGTCGCGCAAGATTTTTCTAGTTTTCCCATTTGATTAACATGGGAAGAACGAAAAGTGTCCATTAAAAAAATCGTAGCTCCGCCAATTTTATAGGTACGTTGATTCCGTTAGTCCCATTTGGAAGATCTTGAAAAACCGCTTAAAATGGCGTGCGGACCTTTGGGATCCCATTTCAATTTTCATCAATAATTTTGTGGTTTCGTAAGAAATTATCGACGGAAGTTGCAATCGGATTTGGAAACAATGACGGACTAGGAAACGGGAATGTACGAATACCGAACTAACGGGTTTGACTTTTCTATGGACGAACAATTAAACACTAATTTTTTTTTTTTTCATCGTATTCTGAATTTTAAAATACTGTAATTTCTTTATTTTTGAAAGAAATTGACTCCATTTACGAAGACGAATGAATTACTACTACATTATCTTACTAGATTCTTTTTTATTTCTACCGACTGGATAATTTTTGGTGAAAGTATGATGTCGACCATGGTTCCCATCTGTAGTCCATTCAATTTACGCAAATCACAACGATTCACTATTTCTTTTTACCGTATAACCTCTATAACAATTGAATTATGACAATAGCGTCGCGGTTTTGAACCCTTAGCCCGCAACGGAGATCATGGTCATCCACCCCCACCCATGTGGTGCGTTCTTCAAATTTTCATTTTCTTACATGATTATATCGTTCGAAAAAATTATTCCTTCGGCAATGAAACGATTCATGCTCGTACTAGGATAGTTGATATTTCGGAATGATTTAGAGCACTTTGGAGTAGTTCTTAAGGCGTTGGGACGTATATGATCCTCGCTGTGGAGTAATGGTGCCAAAAAATAGATTGCAGACTAAGGGTTAATTCCTTCGTTGTCACACGACTCTTACTCTTCTACAGGGATACCGGAAATTAAATAGTTATTATTTTTTGATTAACTAAATCTGTCATACTCCGAAAAAACAAACGCCTTTACATGTGACAATGCATTTCTTAATCGTAATATTTGCAGCTTAAAGACGAGGTGCGCAGACGTTTTAACTTCATTATCGCGCTGAAACCATTAACTTTCCGTTCTTCATTAAGGAAATATCCGCATAGTTACAACCTACCCCTGTCACTTCTGGCCCCAGTCTCCCCTGCTATTTTTCTCAACGAATTTTGACCTCTGGCGTCGATATATATAGTCGTAAGTTGCAATCTATACTGCCAATAGGCCATCGACCGCCGTCCTCAAGTCAAGATATCATCGATTCAACCCAATAATTGAACAATCGTCTCCTTCCATTATTTCTCTAAATTTTTCTCAATGTAATACTCGACCGAACGCAATGCGGTAAGCGTGACCATTTGATAATCCGTTGTAATCCGCTTAAAGCATTGAGTTTGCGTCAGTGACGAGTGTAACATGGCCTCGAGGGTATACACAGCCGGTGGGACAAATCCCATAATAATTTCCGCACCCCACGTCCGCCGCGAGTCTGATCCTGGAACTCCGCCGTGAGGAGGATGGGGGGGGGGGTTGTACGGTGCGGAACGCGACATTGCAACCCCTCCGAATATGTCACGGGGTGTCGCACGGTAACGAGGGAACCACGAGGAGGTGACTGTTTCCATTGGTCGGGTTCGAACCAATGGGGAAGAACGTCCCCCCCCGAAGATCCCGTCGACGGGGTTCGCGTGCAGGCTCTCCGTCCTTCGTGTCCGCTCTTCGCGAGGATTATCTCCGTCTTCCTCCCGGGAACGTCGCCGTTTGCGCTGCTCCAGGTAGACAACCAGAAGAAGGAGGTGGACGTGCATTCACCTCGCGCTCTACCTTTTTCTCGTCGTGTCACTCCCTTCATTCATCGCGGGGCCCACTAATTCGTATACTACGAGTACATAGCCGTGGTATATATATATATGTGCGTACATATATATGGATGTGGGTATGTACGGGTTTGGAAAAAAAAAAAAAACGTAGCACGCATCGGATGCTGCGTTGCACGCGCCTAACGCGGCGAAGTAAATCGTTGAATATCCACACGTGAGAGCGAGACGGAAAATTCAATGCTCGAAGGGTCTTCTCGTACCCAACCGAGTTCGATAACAATGCGATGCCAAGGCTCTGTATATGTATTTTTATGTTTTTTGATTCTTCATCCTTTTTTTGTTCAATTTTTTTTTTTCCATCGAGGGTTTTTAAGAGAAGATCGTATGGGATCAGCAGTGCCTCTGGCGTATTGTGTGTATGATTGCGATCGGATTTGCTACCCTCTCGTCACGTCATACAATCCCAATTGGATTTGGAAAATTACCGGGAGCCAATTGTCGGGATACGTGTAGATGCGGCGTATGATTGATCTGACACTTGTTTCGAAACGTGAGACGAATGAGTTTGTGAAATTTTCTTCGGGTTATTCGATGTTGAAACTTTATTGTTCTTCTTCGAGGTTGCGTTTATTGTTTTGCAAAGGGTTTGGTTCGATTGTTACAAGTTTTTCTGGACTTTTGGCGGACATTTTCGATTGACGAATCCTTTTCGGCATCAAATTCAGCCGCAGTCACCCGAAAAAAACATTAAATCTTATATCCACTTTGACGAACCGAACATTTCAGTTTAAACCATGGAAAAAAAAATTGCTGGCTCTACATCGATGAATTTAATCTCAAAATATTTTTATCCATGTCAAAACCCAAACGCAAAAATAAAACAATTATCTGAATATTACAAAAGTAAAAAAAAAAAACAAATTTTTTATTACGTTACCGGAACCATCGGAATCCGATAAAAATTAATTGCTATCCATCGAATCATTTACCCACTCGTTGAAAAATACCAATAAATAAATAGAAACGTTACAAAAAAAGTAATTAAGCTGTGAGTGTGATAACACGTTATCGCCAACAGCGCGTGATACAACGTATTGTGGTGTGTGGGCTTTCAAACGTCGAGTCGATTGCAGCCGAACGTGACGATCGAGACGATATCGTACACACGCGGTTGTTCTCAAGGGTCCTCTCGTAAAGTCGAGTGTAAGGCACGTTGGCCCATACGATTCTCCAGGGTAACGAAAAGAGAGAAAGAGAAAGAGGGAGGGAGAGCGAAGACGAGATCCGAAGCAGCATCCACAGCGGCATCAATGCGGTCCGAGAGTAGCTCGGCACAACGCCCCGTCGGCGCGCGCGCGCGCGCGCTCACGTTTTTATCGCCGTTGTACATCGACTCGAGCGTTGAGAGAGGGTGGAAGAATTCAATTCATAAACGTCAAAAACGTTGCGGCGGTAAGTACTCCGCTGCGATGTTGAATCCGTTGTTCCGTCGGTCGATCGGATGTTCGCCGAGAACGCCCAAAGTACCGAATACCATACATATATACATGTATCTACATACATCTGTATATTAGGGTGTCTCGCAGAAAAAAAAGTTGTTGGCAACTCGCAGATTTGAAGTATATGATATGAGAAAACATCTGCCTAAATCTGAGCTTAATCGGACTATTCTTAAGGCGGTGGCCCGATCGTTGTATCGATTTTGCATCTTATCGATATCGAGATAAAAATTGTTGACGAGTTGAAATCGATTGTTCCGATAGCTATGAATTTTCGGGGATTGAAACTGAGTGCAATGCGTGATAACACTTTCACTTAAAATAGGGAGTCATGGATTCCACCATGGAATATTTGTTATGAACAACGATTATTAAAAACTTACGAAAATGTTTTTAACTCGAAAAGAACGATCACATAATGTATTGATAATTTTTAATTAGGTGTAATGCAAGTAGATGAGTAGCAAAAGTAATAAATACACGAATAGAGCGATTAGAGCGATTCATACATACTAGAAAACTCGATTTTAACTGATCGAACAATTTTTATCACTTGCTAATCAAACGCAAAATTTACATAATGACTGCGCAACCACTCAAAATAGTCCGATTAGGCTCCTATTCGACCAGAATGTTTCCGATAGTATATAATTTAATTCCAATCGCTGCCAAACAATTTTTTCTCTACTAGACACCCTCATATATATAGATTCTCTGGTCCAAACATTTTCTCTCCTCTTCTTCCCGTCCTTCGCGTACACGCCAGCGACGAACCATGACCGTATTATACTTTATTGTTATTTATATACAATAAGCGCGTATCGATGGGACGAACGGGGTTCGCACATTGATGCAGTTCAGTAATATGCCCGCGTATTATAACACCCGGCGCGAGGCCGCCCTTTTCCCCGTATCTCGTGATACGATCGGTAGTTACTTAGCGCCTCTCGGTGCCCGTTCGATGGCTATCGCATCGGGCGCGCACCCGCTCAACCGGCTCGGATCTGCTACACGTATATACAGCACCGAGGTACGGTACGATAAACCGTGTTTCAATGTATGTCTACACGGAAATTCTAGGGGGTTTATTCCGTATGGCCGGAGACGGAGATCCCGGGAGTGGGGCGACCGGAGGGGAACGAAGGGGACGGGGCAGAGCCACCTCGTTACCCCATAAATTTATCGCGTACGGCCCTCGGGGAGTGAAAGAGTTGCGATAAAGCATCCGGACGCCTTTGGATCCCGCGCACGCACACGCGCACGCATATTTATGTATATGAGACACGTCCGATGTGTTCAACTCCTCACACATGTAACTAACGCCGTGCTACCTGGGTGCTAGTGCCCTGAAGAAGTCTGCAAATGTACCCTTCATGCACTGTATATTTTCGTTTTTTCTTCTTTAGTATTCGTGATATATTTGTGTGGCAATAAATTTGTTTTTTCTGCGAAAAATCATGGGAGAACGGAGTGAAACAATTAGACGAGA
The DNA here is from genome assembly GCA_963971145.1 of Sussaba pulchella. Taxonomy (NCBI): domain Eukaryota; kingdom Metazoa; phylum Arthropoda; class Insecta; order Hymenoptera; family Ichneumonidae; genus Sussaba; species Sussaba pulchella. Next base: position 8,603,762 of record OZ020170.1, read on the forward strand.
GGAGTCTCTCGGTAAGAGGGTTAATTTAAGAGCGCTGAAGGTGTAGGCGAGGTCCAATTATATTATTCTCGAAGGTATGAGTAAGACCCCCCGAGTGGTTCGCACGTTATATATACATAGACGTGTATGTAGACTGTACATATTGTATAATAATATTGTACGAGTACGAGAGAGATTTCGCCGGGAGATGAGATCCCCACTCGCGTACTCTTCGACTCCTCGGACGATACGGCAAGGACTCTAATGTTTTTTTTTCTTCATTTTCCTTCGCGCCTGCCGGTGCTGCTGTTTCTACGGTATCTCGGGGGGGTGTGTAATGCGACACCACGACTAGAAACCACCTCGACTGCGCTCGCACCGAGACTTCGGGCTTACATCCGTCTATCCCCGTGTGTATCCGCTTGCTACACGGCCGTGCTTCGAGGGACCGTGCGAGATATACAATAATATTCATAACTATCGCCGAGAGCGGAAGATGAATTTCGCGGAACGCTGTGTGCGCGAAACTTTGTGTACTCGTTGATCCTCGTTGCCGGGCGCAGACGCAAACGCGCGTTTCTACCGTTATTCTGTTATTGTTGCAGTAATAAAAATTATTTATTATTATTATTATTATCTTATTATTATATTATATTATTAATATTAATATTATATATAATATTATTATATATATATAATTATATTATTATTATTATTATTATTATTATTATTAATTTATTGAAAGCTAAACGTATTTTCAGTATCTCAGGAAATCGTAAATAATTGCGATCAATCAAAAACGGTCAAATTCACAAAAACGAGGAGCTAAATTATTTTTCTGTATTATAAAAAAAATGGAAACTCATTAACATCATTGAAAAGATTTATCAGAAAATTGCTATAATTTATTAACATTATTTCTTCAAAATCCTCCACTTTATCTGAATCTTAATAAAAATATAGCTCCAACAAAATTATCACGTTGACAAGCTCGTCTGTCCAAGACGAACCACGTATTCGTCCCTTTGCCAAACGCTAATTCTTCCCTCAACCGCAATTTCGATCTTGCATCGATCGTATCCAACTCCAATTGGCACTTTGAAGTATCGCTTAGTACAACCCAAGTCGTCGCGTATAATCAGAACGAACGAAACGTACGAATAATCAAAATATAAACATATAGTAGTACAAAATTAAAAAAAGGAGTATAAAAACATACCACTTCGAGATGAAGTGAGTGAAACGGGAGGTGGATGGGAGGGGGGGACGTGTGGATGGGCCTTGCGGAGGCCCTGGCACATGTAACTCGACACCGGAGTCCCCGTCGGGCGGTCCTCGCGTCTCCACCTTCTACGTTCCTGCTGTTGCTGCTGCTGCTGTTGCTGCCGCTGCGGCTGTTGCTGGTTTCCTCCCGTGTATGGACCAGCGCGAGATGACCGCCAGCGGCAGTGGTGGTCGCGATCATTCTCTTCACGTGTATATACGTATATATGCCCCATGTGTTATGTATAGATATATCTATATATGCTCCGGCCGCGTGCTGTCGTACCCCGAATTTTGATTGTAGTCGTACGGTATACCAGTAAAAGTTTGATCGGTGTTAGTGCCGGAGCCGGTACGTCGGATTCGCTCGAATCCTCGAGTCCTAAACTAAATCATAACCGTATTATGCTGGCAACAATGGGCTCCCGCGAGTATGAAAAGCCGCCTCTAATCCGTCAGCAGTCCATAGATGTCTTGCTTCGCCATGATTCTGCCCCGCTGGCCCTTTTGCTCACTCCCTCTGTCTCTCTTTTTTCGTCTCTTTCGCTCTCTGCTCTATATATATAACATTTTCTCTTGCTCCCGCAATGCTCGGTGCTCGGTGACGTCCGAGCCTCGAGCGATCTCCATCGTCTATGCACACTTGACTGCCTTTGAATTATTATTTTTTTTACACCCTCGGATTGGAGGGGAAAATATTATTATTTTCTTTTTCGGTTTTAGTGACGGTAATTCGTACTCGGGAATTAAGGGGAATTAGAATCGCGGAAAATGCCGAAATGTGGTTGAAATAAAATGTATTTTTGGTACTTTAAGTCCATGTACATGTGCTTTGAATAATTAAATCGAGATCTCCGTAGATCGAAGAGATTTATGATCGATAAAGTAAAACATTCCTACCCTCGGGCCACACGGACAGAATTTAGCTAGCGTTTTTTTCTTATTGGCAAATAACCAAAAAAAAAAGGTTAAGTGCGAGTAGGAATCGTGCCCTGAGGGTTTGATACTGTAATATTACCTTAACGCTCCTGTGTGGAAATTTTGACCCGGGACTAGCCCGATCTTGGCTAGTTTTCCGAGATGCTAACCAGGTCTTAGTCCGGCAATCTGGCTAGGCCCTGCTCCTATGTGTGATTTTCTGCTGTCCAGCCATTGTCCAAGATACGCGCCCCAGGCCTTACTATCTTTCCTGCTTTCAGTCCCAGAAAGTTCGTCAAAGACTAGTTAGTGCCGGTATAATTGAAACCCATATAACGAAGGAAGAGGGGCAGATTTAGAAGCTCGGTACCTGGTGATAAATATTAACACAAGCAACACGACGATTAACAAAATAACATTTTTATTACCAGTATTCCACTGATAAATGATTTAATATATACTAATATATTATTATAGTTGCGATATATTATTATAACAAACAAGAGTTGAAGAGATCCCTGGCAATGTGATAAGTAAGGGTCATTGATGTTGGTCCATCAACCTCTATTTGCTCATCCTCAGTCCCAAATTCCATGATCGGTTCGCCAATGATTAACCTTTGAATTTAACTATCGCTCGTCACCTGTTCGTTGCTAAAAACCAATGATACCACTCCAGCACACATCTCTCATTTATGGTAGTTGATGTCAGAGCCACAAACTCCACTTCGACTTTCTACTCCGACTCCACTCCGGCCCTTTTGGTAGTGCCTCATCTTTATGGGAGTAAACAAATTGTACAAAGATATTTGGATAATAAGAACGAATAGTAAGTATTTATGTAAAATTTGCTTTTTTATAGCCGCGAAGCGTCTATCATTATTATTATGCAATATATTATTGAACTATCGACAATTGAACAATTGGAAAAATTTACTTATTGACAATAGTTGATCGTGTAGGCAATGATCCCGACTATTATTACGGCGTCTCTGAATGTAGGCGTATCCTACGTAGACGCTGTATAAAAAACCCGGAATATTAAGTTTTTAGCGTAATAATTCTACATAGAATTAAAAATAAATTATTTTTACATTTTTCCGTTTGCTTGTACTCTGAGACCTTCGTTCGTAACAAATTTCATGATTCTGGGTCAACGGGAAGTACCCTATAGGTTTCACGACACGCTAAAAATGCAATTTTTACGCTGACTTCGTTCGCGTCAAACCGCAATTACGCACCTCGTGACATAAAAATTTGTACGATACTCGTGCGAAAAAAATATTCTTGACTCGTGTGATTGCAACACTCGTCATCATAATGTACTATCAATCATCGGTAAGTGCGAGTCGACTGACGGACAACAAAATAAACTCGTGAGGGTTTCATTCTTTTGTTTAGAGCCACAGAACCTTAAAAATATTAAGAACCTCAACGAGTGGCGACAATTTCACGTGCATACTTCCAGCGCCCGTTGTCGAAAAAAATTCGTCCAAAACGTCGAAAATTCCACGAGTCGTAACTCGCGCAGAAATCGCGTGTCCATGTGTGGAAGTCCGTAAAAGATACGCACAGATGAGAGTCTCGGGAGAGCGCGCACCCCGTGATTCGCGTACGTTACACACCGGGGCCCGGTAAAACGTGTCGAGGTCGGAATTTAAATTTCACAAATTAGTCCGTCCATTACACCCCCGTTGCAATCGCGGTGTCTCATCTTAAGCCGGGGAGGCCGGCGGGCTCGTGTGGTGTGCGCCATCGCGGGACCGCGCGTACCGCACACCGATTGCCCCCTATGGGGCGTGTTTATCTCATTCTCTCGAAAACGTGACGTGTGTAGCCCAGGAAGGAAAGGTATAAGCGTGCGCGAACGGGAAGATGCGACGGAGATATCGCCCGGAGGAAGAAAAGAGAAAGAGAAATAGGAAGAAGAAAGAAAGAAAGGAAGCGAAAAAAATTAAAATAATAACAAGAAAAATGAAGAACGAATGAGAGAAAGAAAGAGAGAGAGAAAGAGAAGGAGAAGCGTGTGCGTGGACACTGCAAAGGTTCCTAGAAAGCGTGGGTGCTCTCCTCTTCCAGGCAGTCAGGGCAACCAGACGGGATCAGGATCTGGACCTCCACAAATCATAACGCGAGCCGGCTGACCGCGTCGGAGCGATAATAGCGAGCGAGGGAGAGAGAGAGAGAGAGAACGTGAGAGGGAGAGAAAAAGAGACGGATCACGAATAAAACCATCTCTCCCTCTTTCTCACTCTCGTCCTTTCCTTTTCCTTGTATCCTCTCCAGCATCCACTGCGACAAATTGTCCTCGCGATATGAACTCTCGCGTGCTCTTCGTGTTCCATCGTCTACGTGGAAACGGCTACGCTCATATACACATGAATATGCATGTATAGGTGGATATACATATGTACGTCCTTTTGGCACGAGTCTCCAGAATGCGAAATCCCCACAGCTGGGTCTGAATCTCGGTTCGCATGCACATGCTGTTTTTATTTATTTTATTTCTATTTTTTCGTCGGACGATATTCGCGTTGACTTCAGCATACCCTGTGGCAATGAAATCCGCGCATCCAGCACGTGCTGCTACCATATCTCCGTCCTCCGTTCAACCGTCATCGTGAATAACTTTTTTTCCAACGAAAATTAGTAGAGGAAAAAATATTACGTAGAACTTTTTTTCCCCTTCATTTCCATACTAATCGCGTTGCATTTTTTTTTGCATGATTATCGTACAGTCAAATTATAATTGTAACTTGGAAAAAAAGTCGTAACGATTATAAGCCAACGTAATTTTCTTCGATAATATTTTTGCAGATTAAAATCGACTTCGTCTATGAGAAACGTTAGGTAATATTTAAATTCAAGCACCGAAGATGAATATTTTCGTTTATAAATCTACGCGAGAGTCGTGTTTAATTCGGAGATCTCGGATACTTCGCGAGTAGATGCCTCAATGACACGAACATCGTTATTATAATTTTGATATCGCGTACTCATCTTCGGTGGACTCGGGGGGAGGGATTGCCGTTGCCGAGGTTCGAGAGAGCTCGAACGGATTTTCTTACCGCGAAAGCCGGGAGAAATGGTCGGACGTTGGGGCAACCATCGCGCGGAGTGACTGATATCACGCGCTTACGACGAATAAATAACGCTGGCAGCCTATGCGGCTACATAAATTAATTTCCGTCGGTTGGAACATAAATATTCTACTCGAAATCACTCGGGGGGTCGCGGGTTACCACGCACCCCCCGCAGCCCCTCCTCGATGGGCCCCTCTTGTGCCCTGAAACGTACGGCAACGCTTATATACCTCTTCTGCCACCATCGCGCGGCTCATCCTCACTCGTAACTTACGTCGATAGGCCTGTAAACAATGAAACCAACGAAGCTTCGTATGTATCTACACGTATATATCTATATATACATACATGTACGTATATGTATATGGTGAAGCCAGGACGAGAACCCTTCCTGGAGATCCCCCCACGCGATACGTCGATAACGAGAGCTTATCTCTTCGGTGTATGAAAATACAACGTGCACCATTAACGAGGTTCGACTATATTGATTTACAGATCATATGCCACGTCCCAGTGCCGACGGAACGGTGTATCGACTTTCAATAATATATATCTATGCGTATTTATATATACATATTTAAATTCGAATGAAATGCTGATGGACTGTGGTAATTGCGAGGTGAAATTTTGTAACGCGAATTTTTTGCATCGCAATTTCGTTAGGTGTTTGGATTAATCAAAAAGGATGGAAGAGAGTATTTTCAGGTTTTACCTATGTTTTAAATGGAATTCAACTATTTTTACTACACTTTCGCGCAACTCAACAGCTAAATTTTCAAGTTCATCCGACATTGTACGAGATAATGCAATCCACGAAGCCAATAACCAAACGGTGCAGCTCATTTTTCTTCAGCCCCTGATCGTGCAATTATTCCACAAAAATAATTCCAAAAATCGTTCAGTTTCTTTCTATTTCCGTCCACTCGTTTCTAACTTTTCAAAAACATAAACCCACCACTTCAGCTTAGCAACGAACCCTAATTCCCATGTACATAAAAATTCGCGTTTCACTATCGATTTCACTCAATCAGAATATTCTAGCTATTTGAATTTATCCATGCAGCGCGTATCGCATACGGATGTGCGTGAAACATTTCTCGAACGATATATATCCGAACGGTGCAACGTCCTGGCTCTCACCGTCATTATTATTTTCGACGGGGTAGCTGATTCGCGAGCGTTCTCCGATACGTGGGATCTATTGTTGCCTCCCCCCTCCCCTTTCCCTGGCAGATGCACGGCGTGCCACGCGGCATCCTAACCCCGCGCCGTCGTTCACTTCGCAACGCGAGCGACACGCCCGAACGCACCGTCATTATTACCGCGTAATGGCAGCATTGTAACTGCACATCGAAACTTATTATAACGAACGGCAGGTACAAAACGGCACCGCGCCATCGTCGGTCACTTATTCACCCCCCCGAGCCGACGACGTCGACGTCGCGACCCTTTCAATTTTATCGACTCGTTCTCGTAACGTTCGAACTCCTAGCCCCGAAAAAGCTCGTCATTTTTTCAACCAAATCCGACATGACACTGTTTTTCCAACCAGGCCAGACGTCTCGCTGTCACGAATCTATTGAGTCAATTTCAATCATCGATTGAATTTCGAAAGACATCGATTTCAATTATATCATAGGTCGGACGGAAGTTTGCTGATCGAAAGTGAAAAAATGATATATAGTCGATGTATGAATGATATATGGGATTGGGCATATATAGACTATATATATTCTGTATAGACGATATATATTCGATTCATAGTCTATACATAGACTATATATGCCTGATCCTATGTATCGTAAAAAATAATAATAAAAAATGAAGAAAAAGAAATGATTAAAAATTGTATATAGTCTATTTATAGTCTGTACATCGACTATATATATGCCCAATTCCATATATAGTTTATATTTAGACAATATATTATTTTTTCCTGAGGATTTTTCAAAATAATTTTCAATTATATTATTCCAATATAATTATAATAATCTCAATTTCAATATATTCTCATATGCACACACATACACATATATATTATATCTAAAACACTATAACAACATATAATAGATCTATGCCAATAATATCGCCTATATTATATATTCCATTTATACTATTTATGTTTTTTTTTGTAATTTTCTGTAGAATTATTTTTTCTTATTTTCAAATATAAGCCGATAAATTAAAGTACCGATGGGGGTGTAAATTTCGCATAAATGTTCCGCCCATCTGATTTCATTTTTAATAGCGAAAACGTCGACGGTTGATACTATTTTAAGATAAAAGAGGATCGAAATAGATAATATTAGCTTCTAACACGCCAGTTTCTCTTTCGCCTCATGAATTCGACATTCCAGCTCGTACTTGATTTTCTCCCGAATGTATTTCTCCCTCGTTACGGCGCACTGCGCCAACAAGTAGCTTTTGTGAGTCCCGTGTTAAGATGCTACTTGACAGCGGGTTCCTCGTTCGCAGCCGCGAGAGTGTGCGCGCGAGAAAGACAACGATGAAGCTGGAAGTATCTGCGATGGTTCTTGCAGAGCCAATAATACAGAGAGGCCCTTTTACAGGGCCGTGAGTGTCCGACGGAGATGGGGGAAAAAAAGGGCCCGAGTACGAGAAAGGCCTCACACACGATGGGGCCAAAAGGTACCAAAAGGTTCGAAGCCTCTCGACTTTGGGGCCCTTTCCCTCTCGCTCATCTTTCTGCCACGGCCACGGTGAGAAGTGGGGGGGAACCCCACGCTCGAGCGGGCCCGCTGTGGGGTCCGCGGGCTTAACTTTACGATCTTCTTCTTATTCCTGCCCCTGCCAAGCCCTCGGGCGCCCTTGCCATCCTTCAACGGGTCTCGGAGGGTCCCAAATAGAAACGAAATTATAACAGACCGATGAGCATGCGTCGACTGCTCTTATTCCGCCTGAATGACGGAACGACGAATGGAAAAAAAAATTAAGAAAAAAAAGAAAAAAGACGATGAACTTTCATTTTTAACTATAAAAGCGGAAGAATCGAAATTTCTTTCTTTCATACGTTTGTCTTCCATCCACCACGAATTTCTCCCGATTGCTCGTATTATATTGAAAAACAACGGCGAGGCAGAGATTTGGTAGGAAAGTGGGGTGGGAGGGGATTGAACGCATGTAGGGAGATCCAAGAATGATTCGTTTCCCCGTTTCCGGAGCGTTCACGAAGAATTCACGTTGTTCGGTAAATACGTTCGGCGATCTTCCGACAAGCCATTTCCGACGTACGACCATCGGCCACTGTGTTCAACATCCTTTTCTTCGTTCTCATCTTCCACGATGATCTCTCATAAAGACATTCCGCGTGCCGAAAACCCCGCGACGATCCGAAACTCGGATAAGATACGAATTGGAGTGTACGACCCTAAGTACAAAGAAACGCCGGCCATGTGCCAGCATTCTCGTACGATCGCGACCAGATGCCCTTTTTCAGCATTCACTCTCGTACACGGCTACTGAATGATCGAACGCACCGAAAGAAACTGCAACTACAGAGGAAGCTTTTTTTTTTTTTTTTTATCTCGTGGAATGTACTTCGAAGTACGGATTTGTGCAAGCCGGGGATCGGTAAATGCAACGAGTATGGGTATCGTTGGGATGAATGAGTGTCTACCTACCGTTTTTTTTGCTCGGAGATAACGCGGAGAAGATTCTGGATCACGAGAGTCCGTCGATATTATCGCTCATCCGCGTCGTTGGAAACTGAACCGAACCTTCGAAAACCTAATTACCCGGTGAAGGCCTATCGCCCCTTAAAATCTGCTACGGAAATTGTTTTTTTTCTCCTTCGTGTTCTTCTTCGTCTTCTTCTTCTTCTTTTGCTCGCACGACAAGAGGATTAGGATTAAACGGGTCGGTGTACGTGACATTTTACTATATTAAATAACATCAACTTTATTTCGATATATAGCTCAATTCGTTACAACGTGATTCTTTTATTCTCGCGGTCATTCGTTCTAGTTAGTTGTGCTGTCGTTTTCATTTTATTTCAATTTTTTTTTTCTTTTTTCATTATTATTATTATTACATATTTTATTTTTTAATCATTACTTTTTTAATATATATATATATATATATATTTTTTTTTGTTTCGTTATCGTTAGAGCTGTAGAGGCTTTTGCGCGTAGAATTCCGGTAGTTCGACCGGAAAGCCTGTGTTACGTCGTTTTGCGTAATTTCCGCAATTCCGTCGCATCATCAGCGAAGACCAAACGCGTTACACAATGTTCGAATGTTGTCCTCTCCAACGTCGTAATTTTATACAGACATGATTTATTCATTCGTTTTTTTTTTTTTTATTTTTCCTTAATTTTTATACTGACGTGGTTTATGCGGATTTCGTTAGCGTCGAAATTTATTTGTATTTTGTGAACATGCGACCCCGCGATAACTAAAGTTTTTGGCGTTCTCAATATCCTTTCTTTGTGCTCGATCAAACTCTGTAAATTGTGTCTAATCTTTTCTTTTTCTTTCATTCGTTGCAAATTTTCTTCGTTTCTTCCTCTTCCTTTTTTTTACAAAAAAAAAAAACAACAAACAAAAAACGTCAATGCTCGCTGTCACGTTTCGATTCCGTAGTTATCTCGCGCGATTCGCGGATTTTTTTATTTTTATCTATTCATTCATTTATTTGTTCATTTATTTTTTTTTCGTCACCCATCGTGACAGTCGTTGACTTTATCGTCGGAATGTTGCGTGCAATTATCAATGGAGTCGCCGCGTTACGGCCGCGTTCGTAGAAAAAGTACATTTGTGCGTGAATCGAAACGAAATCTTGTGAGCGGCTTGCGGTTTTTTCACACGCTACAGAGATTCAATACCGCGAGTTTTCCCGGCGCCCGTAATTTTTTTTATCTATATCTTTTTCTATCATCGTCTCCGACTCATCATAATCTACCCTGTTTAGTCCCGAGGACTTTTCATTCCCCTGCCAATTCGCTGTTTTTCCACGAACATCCGGATTTTTATCGTACTCGCGAATCCGAATGAAAAAGTGCTATGTGCTAATTCGCGGGGATGTCGGGACGATTTTCGATCCGTTCGATGGTACTCGAGCGGATCCCAAATCGGACCCAAATCGTCGCTTCTCCGTCTTCTCCTTTACCCATTTTTTGGACCACACCCGCACGATGATTTCCCGATTATCAATTACGATATTATTTACAGACATCGAAACCGCTGATTATTCGACTATTTTATCTCTGCTCTCTCTCTCTTCTCGCCGATTTCTCGCTTTTGTGTAAGTGCGTACGTTCGTATCGATTATATATCCATATATATACATACACATTAGGGTGGGCGTTGAAAAAAAAGTTGCCTGCTTCTTGAGAAATCTGAAGTTGACGTAAAAAAAAAAAGATTCTCCAAATTTCAGCTCTCTATCTTCATCCTAAGGTGTGCCTGTGCATTTTTTTTCATTTAACTTTTTTTTTTCAAATAAAAAAAAATCTCCCACTTGAAAAATCTGAAGTTGACCTCAAAAAAAGAAGTTCCTTCAAATTTCAGCTCTCTCTTTTAAAATTAAGGTGTGCCTGTGAATTTTTAATTTTATTTCTTATTATTTAAAAAAAATTAAATAATTGGATAAGATAAAAAATTCACAGGCACGCCTTAATGATAAGTGCTCTGCATAGAGAGCTGAAATTTGAAGGATCTTCTTTCTTTTGAGGTCAACTTCAGATTTTTCAATTGGGAGATTTTTTTTTAATTTAAAAAAGAAAAAAAAATTGTTTTTGAATTCACAGGCACACCTTAAGATTAAGATAGAGAGCTGAAATTTTGAGGGTCTTGATTTTTTGAGGTCAACTTCAGATTGCTCAAGAAGCAAGACAACTTTTTTTTCAACGCCCACCCTAATACATATATATATGTATATATAATATTTATATCCATTTTCATGATAAATTGGTGTGTATTAATATGTAATTAGGTACTAGAAACTTACGCGACGGTGACGTCTCAATTTGTAATAACTCGATGTCGCGCGCCAGTGACAGTTGTCACTGTGACAATTTACACGAACGCGGGCGCTTTCAATGTGCCTCGGTTGTATAACTATGCTATATATACATAATACACGATCTACATGTAAGCCTATTCAAAATCGAATTAATTTGTATGCTCATTTATATATATATATGGGGGTTCATATATATATATATTTATATATATATAGTATCTTTAATTCGTGATTCACGTGTACACCTAACAGTACGTTACATGTATATCTACATATTTACAAGACAGCAGCAGGGACACACAAACCACTCTCGCAATTCGAAATTCTATGTTTGGCTTTTTAATTAATTTTTTTTGTTTTTTTTTTTTTTTTTTTCTCGTGTGCTCAACTGCCCCAGTCTCCGTAACTTTGTGACTTTGTCTTTAACGCGTTCTCGTGCCTCCACCTTTTTACTCATTGAAAAAAAAAAAAAAAATATCACGTTAACCCTTCAGAAATTTCGTAGTTTTATCGTGTAGTGCGATAATAAAGACAAACGCGATGTTTGAAAATATGCAATTAAAATTTTCTTTCTTCTTGTTAATCCGTGGGGGGAGAAATGCTGCAATGTCTTTTGCTATTTGCGACCGGAAGTACGAGCCGATGCGTCTTGTCGACGATACACGCTCGCGAATCTTGCCGTCGATGAGATAAGAGTTTTTATTCGTTTTTTTTTCTATTTTTGTGTTTCGAAGCGATTTCTTTTTTTTTTGTGTTTTTTTTCGTTTATTTATTTTTTTTTTTTTTTTGGTATTCGCTCGAGATTGGTACCTTTAACGGCGTAAACGGGTCGCGTACCAGCGTGTGGATGATACGACGAGGATTCAATCGTAGCTCGGTAAGGTAGTCGAACTAAGTCTTCTCCTGGTTGCGTTTGCCCTGATTGTTCGGGGCCCAGGGTCACAACGAGTGGTAATCGCCGAGAACCAAACCACTGTGATAACCCGCGTGCGACGTCGTCATTCCCATCGAGCCCATTCCCTGATAAGGACCCATTCCCATGCCGACGTTCATCGACATCGTGTTCATCGTGTTGACGCTTTGCATCGTGTTCGGTAGCATCGTCGTCGGGCCCATCGGACTCAATCCGCCCATCGATGGGGCGATGGAACCCATTTGCATCGACGTTGCCGTGTGCGGAAGGGATTTTTGCAAATCAACGGAGGTCGGTGTTCCTATCAAGTAATCCTGTTGGCATTGCGGGGAAAAAAATTTGATCAAAGGTTACGGAGAAGTCGATCGTGATTGAGAAATGTGATAAATTGGATTTTTCTTATTTTATGGTAGTAATTTGATCATTGTGAAACGGAAATGGGGGCGAGAAAACAATTAATACTTTTCACTGGGTTTGCATGGGTTAGTTTTTTTTGATAATCAGAGATTCGGTTTATATTTTTTTTTTAAGTTGAGAGATTGTTTGAGGAGAAAAAAAAATGTACTCGCGAATTTTATTGAAATGAAATTCGGTAGGAGGATGGATTAAGGTCTTACTGGATGGATATCGAAGAATCGCCGAAATTCTTGAATATTTGAGGAATGAGACATGTCGATCAAGATCTGGCGATAATTATTCAGATCGCTTTCATAATTTTTTATTCGAGAGCACTTATCGAAAAAAACGAACCCGATTTTTTTCATATTTTTTGAGATATTTAAAAAAATTTTTTTTTAATTAAAAAAAAAACGTCCGCTTTTTTTTGCCTGAAAAAATTCACAGAATTCTTGTAAATTATAAGGAAATTTTTAAACGCAAGATATAGCTTTCAAAACTACCGAAGAAAAAAAATAAAAATGAAAACATTCGCGAACAAATATTGGTGCTGCATTTGTCACATACAATTTTTCGATTTTTATTTTTTTTCTCCGGTTGTTTTGAAGGCTCCATCTTGCAATAGCGTTTAAAAATTTCCTTATAATTTATAAGAATTCTGTGAATTTTCGCAGGCGAAAAAAAGCGGACGTTTTTTTTTTTCAATTTTCAAAAAAATATCTTAAAAATATATTTTTAAAAAATTTGAAAAAAATTGCGTTCGCTTTTTCCGATCAGTACTTTCGAATAAAGAACGATGAAAACGAACTGAAAAATTATCGCCAGATCATGATCGACATGTCATGGAACACCCCATACATAATACATGAATTATCTCTGAATTTTCCACTAAATTATGTAGTAGTTATAAATTTATAAATTCATAAGGGTAGCGTATGCCAAAACCACCTTCTTCAGGAGTTAATGGTTGCAAAACGAATGAAACTAAATCGCCGTAAATTCATAAAAATCGATATCATTAAGATTCAGGCTCAACAGATTGATTATGCTCGGTTTCAAATAAATCACCCGAGTAATCGTCGAGAAATTAATAAAAATAATCAGGACTATCCCCAGAAGCAGAATTAAAACTATTGCTCTGGTTTCGTTCTAATTTCGATCAAAATTCGACGTCAATTATTATCAGGAGTCTTGAATCAACACTCCTCAGTGTAAATTTATCATAAGTCCCGCTCTTTGCAACCCCAAAAATGTGCGACACGATCCAGACTTCCAAATCCACGATTCCCCCATTCTAGACTAACTTTTTGCCCTTCGATACCATCCAGTGCGACCCTGAACTATTCCCAAAAACTAACCTGAGGGCTGTAGTACTGCATGTAATCGAGTTGACTCTTTTGTTGAGCGCAACTCGGTGGCGGTGGCAGCGTAGCCGTCGGATGAACGAGACCGTGCGATCCGTGACCAGCTTGAAGATGATGCTGAAGCTGATGATGAAGGTTGCGCTTGTCGTCGCCGCTTTCGCTACTCGTATCGTGATGCTGCATGTGATGAGTGGGCGTGTGCGGATGACTCAGTCCCGTGCCGGTGTGACCCTGATGATAAGAGTGCGGACTGGAAACGGAAACCGGGGCCGGTAGCTGATACATGCTCGACGATTGTTGATGCGGATCGACCATCCGTTGTTGCTGAACCTGATGCTGTTGCTGTTGTTGCTGCGCCTGTTGTTGCGCTTGTTGGTGTTGCTGTTGTTGTTGTTGCTGTTGTTGCAACGCGCACGACGATTGTTGCTGATGTTGCTGCTGTTGACCGACGATTCCACGCTTCGTGTCTTCGCCGCTTTCGCTGCTCGAATCCGCCAGACCACCCCCGTGACCCTTGTCATCTCGCTGACCACTGCGAAACGAGAAAAAGATACGAAACATACGAAAATTAATTACATAGACGTGACTGATTACGGAGATTATTTTTATTGTTGGATTTTGAAATTCGTTGCTGGGTGGATTATGTTTAATCCAGTGTGAGGATATTTTTTTGACGTTTGTTCGAGGGATATTTTTTTTTAAGATTTTCGATATTTTGCTCTTCATTTTTTGTTTGGACGATTTTTTTTTTAATTTTGCTTTCTGTAATTATAATGTTGTATTATAGTTATTCGATAATATTGAAATTAGAGAATAGGAATGGAGAGATAGAAAATGATCACTAATTGTTCTTAATATTTTGGTTTTCAAATCTTCTTCGCACGAAATTCTTTCAGGATTTTCGATATTTTGTTATCGACATTTTGTTCGAACGAATATTCAAATATTTTGCTTTTCTTAATTATAATATTGTATCACACCTATTCTATAATATTGAAATTATAAAATTGAAATATAGAGATAAAAATTATAAATAATTATTCCTAATATTTTGTTTTCCAAATCTTTTTCGAACAAAATTTCTTTCACGCTTTTCGACACTTCGCTCTCCACATTTTCTTCGAACGAATATTTAAATATTTCACTTTCCTCAATTACAATATTAAATTATATCTATTCCACAATACAAAAATTATAGAATAGAAATATATCGATTTCAAATCATAAATAATTCTCAATATTTCCCCGTATTCCTCCGCATATACTATTCTCAATATTTCGCTTTCCACAATTCCTCCGAAAAAAAATTCTTATCCCCCAATTTTTATCAAACATCCTCGTTACATTCACAACCCGAACGACAAAATTTCCATCACGATTATTACCTAGTGGATTTTCAAGCCACGCCTCGCGCCAAATTGAAATTAGTAGCGAGAGACATTATTCGAGCCGGGAAGATGACACCCGGGCACATTATATATATATGTGCCATTATGTGCGCCAATGTAGCAACGCCTATATAAACGCATATACATACACATGTGTATATATCGTTCGCTATGCGCCCGGACGGTTATTACGACGGTGGAGAGGGTGCGACGAAACCGCGAGGCCCAGGTGCAGGTTATAACGCGCGAACCTTCCAGACATCTCGTAAACTCAATTTTGCGGGCTTGGGCTGGACGCGGACCTCCTGGTAGAAGGCTACGGTGAGGAAGCACGCGCGATCGCGAGACGGGTACGTCCGCGTCCCGCTCGGCCATGGCTATCGTTAACCGCTTGTTTTACAAGTCGTTTGGAATCACCGGTTCCCATAAGCCAGACACGGCCGCTATCGCGCTCGTTCTCGTCCTCGCGATCGGTATGCGTATACATAAATACAAATATATACAAATATAAACATACATAAGCGCGAGGAGTATTTTTTTTTTTTTTAATTTCGTCTCGTTTTAGTCGGTAGAATGTCACGAGAATTCGAAATTTCTCGACCAAAATCGAGATGCTGCGTCTCGTACCGTTGCCGATAACGCGCGTGGCGTTATTGCGCCCCCCACGATTTTCTCACTGGATCACAAGTTCGCGAACTGCATTAACCCGATTAGTGCATCGTGGGTCGGTTCGACCCACACAAAAATTTCAAAGCACCCGCAGTTTATTAGTTTATTATACATATTACATATTTTTTACATAGTACATATTTTTAAATATTATCGTACAGTAGAAACCCTGAGCTTGATTCAAAATATTTTCCAGATATTTAGGATGTAATTTTCTATTTTTTTCCATATCGATTTGACCCCACGGTATACACTTTGAGGGTGCGAAAAACAACGATACACCAAACGGCTTAAAATCTCGAGCCTCCCGAGATGACATTTCATCGACATTATCGTTACTCTTCCATTAAAGAATAACATTTTATTCGCCGTGCGATCGACCCTCGCGATTCAACGAACAACCTTGAAAAAATCGTAGAACAAAAGGAAAAATCAAAAACGACGTTGAACCGTGTGACTCTCGCGAAGCGACGGAGGCGCCGTTTTGACATCCGGAAAAGAACGATCGTAAAGAATAAGAGGCAAAGAAATAAACACAAAAAACTATCGTGAAGAAGAACGAATGAGAAGAGAAACGCCAAAAAAAAATAAGAGAAACAATATAAAACGAGAGAGAGTCAACTACCGTTAGAAACAACGGGGGGAAGGCACGAAGAGTTATTTCCACGAGACGCGATCGAGATACAAAATCGTGAAGGAAGAAGAATAAGGTGGGAGAACGGAGGATGAGAGACGACGGGGGCGAAGTCGAAGTCGAAGGAGAGGGGGAGAAAATAGACGAGAGGTGTTTTGGTACCACCCGTTGCATCCGGGGGGTCCATATAACCCGAACGAGGTGTCCACCAGGTATGCCTTATCCGCGTCTCATCTGAGCAGTAAATTTGTTCGGGTTGCTCTCCGCGACGGGACATCCCGGGTATAAGGTTTGTTTTCTCCGTGGAAAGAGAAAGAGCGATGAGTGGCCGTGTAAACCCGCGAAGATTCCGCCACGGGTCCAAACCCCGTCAACGTAATTTTGATCAAAGATTCTTGACGCGTTCGGGATATGTGTTTGTATCACCTCCACGTCGCGGCATTATCATAACGCGGTATACTGCGTATGACCCAAATGGGGGAAGCGCGAAAACTCGTTTCGAAACGTTATACCACTTTGTTACCCGTCGATTTGTTTCGTTCTCGATCGCCGTACGCTCATCGGCAAATATGCTCGGCATTCTCGCGAAAAAACGAAGAAGAGAGAAATGAGAAAAAATTTCGAAACAAAAATGAGAATTGAAGAAGAAAAAGACAAAACGAGAGGATAGTAGAGAGCCGATATACGGCCGAATGAAATAAATAGAGGCAAATAAAGGAAAGATGCTCGCGGGAATGAGAGAACGAGATGGACCTTATACACACACACGAGGCTGTGGGACCGCATCGGGATCGGACCACGACCGAGATTCCAATCGGGGAAGCGCCCGTGAATTTTATTAATCGCCCGGTATATAAATTAACCGTCACGTCGCTCGCTACGAAATTCCATTGGTCTGTGACTCGAGGCTACGATGCGCGGGAACTATATTTTCATTTTTTTTTTCTCTTCTTATTTTCGATTTTTCTTTATTTTTTGTTTGCTCTTCTTTTTTGAGAGCGTCGATCGCGTTCGACGTTGTCAATTGCGAGTGCACATCGGCACTGTCGTGTGCTTTCATGGAAAAGCCGAGGAAACCTGGATTTTCATTAATTAGAAAGCTCATGGCGTGGGATTTATTTTTTTTGTCATCGAGTGTTTTTGTAATTCAAGAGTTTTTGGCTATTGAGGCAATAATATAAGATATTGACTTTAATCAGGATGACATTTCGTACACTGGAAAAAAAATAATTCTGTCCGAGCAATTTAACTTCGCTGTGACAGCCAAACGAAGCCAGCCCTCTACCGGTCAGTACTATTTTAGGTTACTGCAGCAATCCAGTACTAACTATTCAGCTGAATGGCTGTCTCAGAAATTTGGATCGCCGTGAGAGCTAAACAAACAGTCAGTAGACTGCAATGAGCTGTAATAGCTAAATGGATGAAGAGAATTTTGTCCCGCGGACTAAACGTAAAGTTCTGATAGATGGCCTGTTCCGCTGTGAGAACTAAATAGAGAGCTGAATAGCATTTCGTTGTTTCGCAATGTAGTAAAGCTCTTATAGCATTACGTTTCTGCTGCGGGAGCTAGGGCCGTTTAGTATCTTGTTGTTTTGCTCTGACAGGCATACTTTTTTTCCAGTGTAGCTTCTTATCACTTACATCCACGTCACTTTTCTTCTATACTCACAACCATTTCTCCGTTATTTGAATCAAGATTTGTACGAATCTTTTTTTTACGTTAGTCAGTCTAGCGCTATCCTTTATTTATTCGGTTATCGCGGAGGCGCCAAGCAAGTGTGTGTGGTAGAATAAAAATTATCCGATCGAATCATTTATCGGTAGATTGACCGTGAAGAGAACGTGGCATTGAAGTTGGCGGGGAAGCCTCGCGATAATTCGATTCGGGGAGACAAAAAGAGACGGAGAGAAAGAGGAAAAGAGCACGAAGAAGGGATGAGAAGAACAGACGTTTCGGGCCGCGAATGGGGAAGATGTTATCGGACGCGCCCCTTACCGGAGGCGATAAACTTAGACGCGGATTAGCGGAATCTCACTCTCGCGCGCGAGCTCACGATGCTCGCGATAAAATCTACACAAGCGTGCGTGCGTGCATGCGTGCGTGCTGGTTTCTTCCTCACACCCGCGCGTATATACTTAATTTATCGAGAAATTAAATTAGGAATTATGCTAATCTCGTCTCCGGAGCTATAATATGCCCGTGAGCTTCGACCTCGCTCGTGTCCCTTTTTGCCACACGCACACACGTATTTATACAAATGTGTGTGATATGTAGAAATACAACGATCGACCAACATATGTGTGTCGGTTTTATTCGCAGTAATACGTGCGTTTTATAGATTTGTATGACGAGCCAATTATACTTTGAGCTCATGCAGTCGATCTATTTTTTTTTCTCGTTATTGACTCAATGTATCGGTGAGACGGTTGGAAAGATTTTTATTATGCAGTGCGAAGACATTTTGAGGGTTCGTATGGCCTTGGGCGCGCTGATAACTGAGTAAATTTGAATAATTATTATAAAGGTTATATGGTAGAAAAAGTAAATTGTTGATTTCACTTTTTTTATTAACTTTTCAACTATGAGGAGAAACATTTTAATTCTTTTTAAATTTCATTACCAGCATTATTTTTCTCTGTTAATTAATATTATGTTTCTAAAACTATGTTCTTAGACTGAGCTAGCAGGATAAATCAGTCAATTTTCGATACTTTTCAATATTTTTATTTTAGCCTTGATAATTATTTTCTCTATAGTCTAACGCGAGGTTATTTTGATTTTCTGGTTGGACAGTTCTTTATAAATTATCGAACACTAATTTTTCTTTGATTAAATACTAAAATTTAAAGGACTGTAATTGCTTTATGTAAGAAAAGTCCCTCCAGTAGCCAATTACTACTACATTATTTTATTAGATTCGTATTTATTTTCCAGATTAGATAATTTTTGCTGGAGTTATGATGTCGACCATGGTTTTCATTTGAAGTCCATTTATACACGTAAAAAACACTATTAAAATTGAAAAAAAAATTGTTTCTTCTTATAATTGAAAAGTTAATAAAAAGGTGTGATATCAACAATTTAATTTTGTTCAATCATATACCATTTGTAATACTTTTTCACGTTTCCTCGGTTTTCAGCACGCGCAGGGCTATGTGAGCCCTTACAAGATAATTGAATTTGCCGTTCGTGCCATTGTAACTCATCGATCGTTTACGTAGCATATTTAGGATAGGATAGCTGTTTTGAAGGCAAAACAAGAAGATAAAATCTTTTTCAATTTTTATCTGAAAATACGGGAAGAAGATTTAAGGAATTATAACATTTCATTGAGAACGTCTCCGGCATTTTGTAATATCGAGAAGCAAATTTTTAACATTTGCTTTTTTTTCGTTACTGTTTTTGTAACGAAACTGTCCAATAGTTAAGCTTTTTTTTCAGAAGGCAAAAGACTTAACAGTAAGAAGGCCACATATTAAGAAAATAAGTTTTTTCTTGTCATTGTCAAGCAATCAAAAATTAATTGAACTATCTTATAACAGAACCTTTCGATTGTCAGCTGCTTTCTGCATTATGTCAAAAGAGAATGTGTCAATAGAATAATTCATCATCCACATTTTTTTTCCTATCGTGAAATCCTCCACCAATCCCAGACTAAAACATCACTCCCGAAAAATCACCTAAAATCGTATGAAACGAAAATCAAAATATTCCCGATCGTTGAAAACAATCAAGAAACCACGGAAAATCAATTTGATTCTCTCGCCCACCACCCTGGACGATACCAACCACCCTCCAACATCAACGCACCAAACATCCCACAATCGCGCCGATCCTCAAGCCAAATTTCCAACACGATGTCAATATACGTCCGTCGACACCTGTTTCGCCCTGCGAAAATAATACGACGGAAGACTGGTTGCAAAGACAGGTCTGAGACACTCGTTAACTCGGGGGGACGTCGTGACCGGTCGATCGACACTCGACACGCGCGTGATATGTGCACTTCGGTTGGTAAACGCAGATGCGAGCCAAGAGGAACAGAAATTTCGGTTGCGCTATTCCGAGCGACGTTCTTGCTCTCTCTCTCTCTCTTTATCTTCGACTCATAGCGGCTTTACCGGAGCGTAGAAAAAGCCTTGAGTGAGAAAGAAGCCCCGAATATAAGAGAGAAAGAGAGAGAGAGAGAGAGAGAGAGAGGAGAAAGAGAGCGAGAGAGAAAAAAAGAGACGAAGAGGCTGAGCGGGCGCGCGACTCGAAAGCTGAGAGATACGATATATATCTATCATGCATACATATATATACGCGATCCGATTGCGTTCGTGGGCCGCGGCAAGGCTCGCGCGTTAGAAACGCGAAACCGTATTATTAGATCTCTCGCTCTCACGTCGTTATAGCTCGTATGTGGAGAGTTCTCGTCATTGTCGTCGTCATCGTATAGCGAAGCTCTTCGCGAGACGAGAAGGGCGCCCGCGGCTCCCATTACAACATGCCACGGACCCCCACGCCGACACGCGCGCCACCACTCGTGACCCGCGAAACTTCGAGTTTTTTTTCCGACTCCCACGTTCGTGTTTTGCGCGCCCGTTTGGTTTGGAAAATGATCCGTCAACTCGGAAAACGGAAGCAAACGGAAAACGCGGGAATAACGTAACGTTTGCTCTGTAAACCGGAAATTGAGTCGTTTCTCTCGCGGATAACGAGGCGCCGGTATTGCGAGATCTAGCGGCGGCTCCGCTAGGTGTCGCTGGCGAGACGAAAGAACCGCTGTCATCGACACCCGATCGGGGGTGTGGGACACCCGTTAACCCGGCGATACCGAAACACCCGTAATCATGTCTTGCTCTCGTATTAAGGCCGTTAAACTGGTTTTTTTCTTTGTTTTTTCGCACTCACCGCGTAATCCGGTTGTTTTCTATCAATTCGATGATTTGTCTTCTTTCTCGAAGTATTATTATTCGTGATTTTGTTTTAATTAACCCTTAAGGGCTACACTGGTCGGAATCCACCCGTCGATCAATCGACGAACGACGGTTTTTGTTTTCATTTTCATCTCTTTATGCATTTTTTTCTCAACATGTTGCCATTTCATTTCTCATAAATGAACTTCGTGTACATCATCTTAAGGGTTCGAAGCATATCCTGTAATTTTTTTAACCACTTCGGACAAATAGCTTGCTCACAATCCCTTTTTGAAAATTGACTGGGGGGAATCTACTCGGTGTGACGGACGTGATATTATTTGGCAGTGTGACGATGAAAGGTTATTATTTTTAATATAGGGTCAATTCTCTTCCATCGTCGTTAACAAGCAAAAATCCTCATTAAATAGTAATCTCTTCTTTCTGCAGTTGATTAAAACTTTCTACATTTTTTGAATTCTTAGTTGAAACTGGATATTCCGGAAATAATGTTATTGAAAACGATTACGAAAATAATATAACTGTCCTCACGTAGGATCCTGTCATTATCAGACGATAAAAACGATGAACCTTATTTATTCATCAACCACAGCCAAACTTTTTTTCTCGACGGCTATCCGTCCCGCGACACTTCGCAATTAGTCAACTTCCCATCCAATGCGATAATCCGTATCGCCCTGTAGCGTAACCGAGAC
Organism: Sussaba pulchella; assembly: GCA_963971145.1. NCBI lineage: Eukaryota > Metazoa > Arthropoda > Insecta > Hymenoptera > Ichneumonidae > Sussaba > Sussaba pulchella. The sequence goes on from OZ020170.1 coordinate 8,625,969, forward strand.
GATATTAATAATAAAGACCGTCGATAAATCTCGCCACGTTGCTTCAAACCAGACTTCTCGAATTACCAAGAGTCAATCCTGACGAAGACACATCGTCCCTCGGGAGTTAATAAAATTTCAAAAATCTCCTTCCGTTTGTTGACACCATTTTCCACTGTTTATTTTTCTTTTCCCCGGCCACGGAAACGTCAAATTTTTCCTCCGACCGGAATAACTCGGCAGTCAACCGTAAGGCCACGACGGGCATATGAGCAAAGCTCCCTCGTTCCCTTTCCCTCTGCCTTTTCCCGCCCTCCCAAGGGTTCTCGTTGCTATACGGGGTCAGCAGCCGGGACTGTGGAAGCTAGCCAGCAGGTGAGAGCCGCGCGTAGCTCATCCGACAGAGTCGGCAGCTGATTCTATAAGCAGATAATAGACTAGGATAAAGAGGAGCATCTTTCGGCCTAAAATAATGGACCGACGCAAATATTTTCTTGTTCACTAGCGTTATAGTGAGAATACGACCGACCGTCTGTCTCCGTCGAAGCGTGTACACATCGTTCGCGCAGATTTTTCCTACGCCCTTTTTTTTTCTTTCTCTCTCTCTCTCTATCTTTCGTTCTTATTTTTCTTCTCTCTCACTTTGTTTCTTCGTGTTTGCAAGCTAGATGCGATCACCTCCCGACCTAACTCCGTCATGGATTTTTCTTCCTCGTAGTTTCTAGCGGGCGTGTATATTTATACCTCATCGCGTCTTTGAGCCCCGAGTTGTGGTTTTTGGGGTCTCTGCTGGTGGCTGACGTCTCCATCCATCTCTCTCTCCCTCATCCCTCATCCCTCCTTCATCCCGCGTATGGACAGTTCACTCGTCCTCGCGAGGTTCATCCGTGCGGGAGGATTCCCGCAAATACAGCATCCGCGTGACCGGGTTTTCCCGATAATACCCTCGAGTTGAAAAGAGAGAAAAAAAAATTCCGTCTCGAGACCACCGCGAGGTATCCCGCCACGACGGACTATTAGAGCATATCTTCTTCGGCTTGACGCAACAGCTTCGAGCTCCCGAAAATATATCGAATCCATGGACCAGCCGCCGAAAAATTCCTTCCGGCGCGTTGCAGCACACGGGCTCGTTTTGCGCGAGGCGAAAGAATATACCCCCGCGACCACGATTATCCCGACGGGTTTTCACGACGGGAAGAATCTACGAAAAAAAAAATTCGGTCCTTACGCTTCACAACCAAAGCCCCCGGGGCGTCATCGTGTTAAAACGCTTTCGGTGTTTCGAAATTCTTTAATCCGGATTACGTTTGAACTTCGCGAGAACCAACGCGGCCGCGACGGACGGGAAACTCGCGGTGGGGCCTCGCCGCGTGTGTGCTTCGCCCGATGGACCCCCAGAGATGCAGGAGCAACGCGCATCTCCCGATGTTCAACGAAATAACAGAGCTACTAACTATACTAATACCGATCGTTCTTTTGTTTTTTTTTTTTTTGGTTTAGTTTCTTTCGGCACGTTGCGAAGCGATACAAAACGAAGAAGAAGAAGCTGTTATAGTAGTCGATAGACGACGGGATTATAGTCTACGGGGCTTGATAACAATATTTATATGCTTGTGACGTGATGATGAATATTTTGAGTGCATAAATGATTTTTTTTTCTTTTTGGTTGGAGGGATCTTGTGTGATATTGACGGCGTGAAGAAAGCGAAAGCGAAAGGAAGAGTTCTTTTCCCGTTTGGCTGGCGTAGCGATTAGCGCGTGTATTCTGGTCGATGGTCGATGGAACACCCACCGAGCGATTATGTTGGATTCGTTCGTGCCGCGCTTCTGATCCCGAGCGATGCTTCGAACGTCTTACGGAGTTTTGATTTTGATGAGATGTTAATGATGATGGAAATAAGAGATCGTTTGCTCGACGACACCAAACCGCGGATGTTGCATTTCGCTTCGTTGGCACAATAACGTCGTTGGTCGATGATCCGAAAACATTCGTCGAACGATTTTTTCGTGTATTTGAGGTGAGAATACATTCGCGCTGGATGATTCGTCGAATGTCGAATAATTGAGGCGTGATTTTTAGATATAGACAAAAGTAATAACAAATTTCAGATGAACTCTCATTTTTTTACTGGAGAAATTATTTTTCAAACTTTGTATGAATTCAGAGTTAATTATAATTGATTGAGCGGGTAATTGTGAAGCAATTATAATTATCTTGTGGTAATTACAGCTTTCGAGGTGATTATAATCATCGATGAATTGATATTAAAAAAAAATCTTCGGCCACTAATTGAATGAGAAATTCTAAAACTTTATTCAAAATATGCAGTTGGAATTTTAATTATAATTACCACAAAATAATTGTGAATTGAATTTCAAGTGAATGCTTTGAATGCCATTTTTATAATTTTTCATTCAACTCGTGGTCACAAATTTTTTTAAAAATATTGATTCATTCATTATTATAATAACTATAAGTCATCATAATCTATAATTACTATAAATTATATTTCCATCACAAGACAATTATAATTTCAATTAAAATTGCATATTTCAAATACTATTCTTTTAATATTCCCTCCAATCCGCGGCCAAAGATTTAAAAAAAAATACCAATTCATTCATGATTCAAGTGACCACAAGATAATTATAATTTCAATTCTAACCGCCTGTTTCAAATACCATTCTCGTAATTTTTCATTCAATTATCAGCCAACGTTAATTTTTTATACATCAATTTATTTATGTCAGTCACCCGTGAATTAACGACGACGCGACGGTCTTTATTCTGCATTCCCCGCAAATTGTAATTGATACATATCGTTCTCCGGCTCCTCCGTGCCCACGGAAATTCCGTTCCGCGGAAGTAATCTCGGTGGTCGTAAAACGCAACGTGCCGGTATGCAGAATGCAACAGAGTTATATATAAAGAAGACACGGCCGTCTCTCTCGTTCTGTTCTCTCGCTCGAGATATAAAGACGTCGTTTCGCTCCAAATTTCGCCGAGAGGCTTTCGCGAGAGGCGCACGACTCTTTCGCGATCGTCATCGTGACGGCAGCCGAGAACAGCAGCAGCGACAGCAGCGGCAGCGGCGGTTTTATTCGCCGTTCATATCCTCGTACTCGCCCGAAAAGCCCATGGAAGGGCGCCGCGACGTAGCGAAGAACGCGCGAGTACGCGAGACTCTTTCCGCCGCTGATGGTTTGCGCGTATTTATGTGCATAAGACTCACGTACGAGCTGGCGTGTAACTCGACACCGTTCGCATACATCACGGACGCGCTCGCTCTCTATACATAGTATAGTTATATATATATATATATATATATATACACACGCATAAATGCCACTGCAGCATGTAGCAAACAGTTGGTTCGCAAAACCCGTGGAAGCTCGGACCGGCACCCAAACCCACTCACGAATATGGCAAAATGTCGATGCGATTCATTCAACGGAGAAGAAAAATTTCAGCTGCAACATTTGTTGACGTCTGACGTCACTGTAGCACAAAATCCTAGGCTGCCACTTGACGTTTTTTTTCAATTTAAATATTTAAAAGAATCCCAGCAACGTTTTTCCCCCGAAAAAATGTTCTCAATCAAAGCCAAATAAATTGAGTTGTTCGAGAAAAAAAATAAGGGTTAATGAAATATTACGGCTATTTCGTTGAGAATGCGGTTGACCGAGGAGCCACTTCTCATCGGAGCAAATAGAGGATTTCCCCGATTAGACGAATAATGCGTGACACAGTGTTCGCGGATTCAGCGCGCCAGACGTGTAAAATTTGCCCCGAAAGGGTGGGCGATGAGGGCGAGGAGTGCGCGACGGACGCGCGAGGTCCGCGCGCAATTACGACGAGACGGGATCGCACGCACGCGTGCCAATTTTCCTCTCGAGTTTCCTCGACAATAATAATATTCAACCGCGTGACACGACGAAACGTTACGACCTCGTGGCGGTCCGTAACGGTGCGTTAAACGTGACGTCTGCCAGGAGCGAAATGACGCGACGGCCGCGAAGATAACACCGCGAGCGGGCCGACCAACCCCCGGGAGAAGGGGGTGGCACGTCGTGCTGGCGCGTTGCATATATACGCGTCGGCCAGACGTACGTGCATCGAACGAGCCAGACACCGGCCTCGGGATCGTGACACGACCGCGGAGGGAGGGACGGAGATACGGAGAGAGCTTTAATCGTTGCTTCGAAGCCTAGGGAATCTTCGCTCGTCCTCCGAATCGCCTCGTATACGTGACTTACGCGAGAGGATTTGTTGCGCAATTCGGAGACGCGAAACTGTGCAGCCGTTGGTTGTAATAATTTAGCTTGTTTTTTTTTGTGCAATGGATTTTACGAAATTATTTATCGCGTTTCGGTGGATTTAATATCGTTGGAAATGGTTTGTTCGAAGGAACCGTTTTTACTTCCCGATTTTGTAGGGAGGTTGTTGTGATGAACCCGAAGATGGGAAATCGATTCTTTGACTGGTGTTCACGTTTAAAGATCATTGGGGTAATTTTTGCCTATTTTGAGTGAAATGGTTGGGTGTGAGAGTGTGTGTGCGTATGTACGTACGTGATGAAATTTTTCGTTAACGTTTTCTCTGAGACTAATCATGGGATCAGAATGATCGATGATGCTATCGACGTGTGTCCCGCTGTGACTCAGAGTTGATGAGATGTTGATTCAATTTGATGCAGTAGCTTTTCTCGTTAAGAGTTAAAAAAAATAATTCAAAAACGGAATCTATACGGGAGGATAGAAATTTGCAAAGGAGCAACTAAGCGGCAATAATATATACAAATATATTATTATTATTAAGGTTTTTTCTCTGAATAATAATAATAATAATAATTCTAATAATAAAAATAATAATGATAATAATTGCAATAATATTTTTCTATTATTTAATTATTATCATTTTATCGATGAAAATAAATTTCACCTCGCAAATCGGGAAGTTACTTGTGCACCTTGTAAAGAGTCACACACAAAATAAACACAAAAAGCTGCAGGCGTTACTAGCCATAGGCAATAACTAGTTTCTCGTTGCAGTTGACTTTGACAAAAATTTAATTGGTTTCATTTATTTATAACAGAAATTAAATTTGAACGTAGTTCGGTATTAATGTTGATTGATAATTTTTTCCACAATCAACTCACGTCGTTATTGACACAACATTCAAAACTTTACACTGAATTCTATCCTTCAAAAGAAATGAAAGCAATAATAAAAAAATTTAAAAAACAATGAAAAAGTAGAATTTACCATAAAGTAAAATTCAATCACGTAAAAATTTGCAAAAAGTACAATTCCCACGTGTCGTGTATCTGGCAGAAGATTTTGACCGCGAACGGAAAATAATCAACGGCAGAAGGAGTCGATCAGCGCATCCCAATAAGCCTCTTTTTCGGCCGTATACCCGCGATGCGCAAAATCCCTCGACAGAGGGGGCATTCATTCATGCAATCGCTTGCGTTCTCAAACCCCGTACACACACATACACCCATATACCTACGTATACATCAAGGCGCCTCGGATGCTCCTCTCCGTACCACATATATCGGATAAAAAATGCTTTTTATCCAACGGATCTCACCGTCAATGTACACACAAGTGGGTGGAGCGTACGTTCAATTTGCAATTATCGTTTAACGAACTCTAGCCGCTGTGAGCTCGAACGTCCGTATCGAGAGCGAACGGGTCGATAAACCTCCTCATTATCAGAACGATTCTCTTCGATGCTCGAGCAATAATAACGATCGTCGATCGCATAACGATGACCCGGGGCGCGGCATTATCATCGCATATTGAATCTACCGATAAATAAAAATACAGACAAAAAAAAATATCCAAAAAACAAGCAAAAAAAAAAAATCAAACGACGATCGATAATGAATGCGCCAATTGTAGGTTTCTCGTTACGCAATTTGTAAAATGATTGCGAGACGTTCCGCTTGATTTTGTAAGCACGGAGTGCCTTCTTCCGTGACAAAATGGCGGCCGTGCGCGCGGGTTATATCGCGCAGCGTTGGAGCCGCGAAGCCTGAGAGGGTTGCCCTTGTCGTATCCTTTCTGCGTGCACCAGAGAGACTGAACTACGTGCATATATATGTATTATACGTCAGCGCTCCACGTGTCCGTCGTTCTCGACGCAGCAAGGACGTCGGGGGGGACGGCAAAGGGTCCGCAACGAGTTTTGGGGGGGGGGGGGGGGGGGTTCGGGGGGTTACGGCATGAGTATGGTACTCGCGGTAGGTATGATATTCTATACATCACCACGTGTGCTTATATATATACATTGCTCACTACTGTGCGGTGTATGCCATGTGCGAGAGTTTTTGCTGCCTCCCCTTGTACACTAAAATGGCCGACGGCGCAGTTCGAGCGTCGAATCTCCGCCCGAAATGGCCAGCGACCCGGCCTTTCAGTGATCTTTTCGTACGGAAGAACGAAAAAACGGGGCAGCTCGCATACACGTGAGGAAGGAATTTCACGGATCCTACGGAGAAGATTGCGGACGTAAAGATACGACTTGCACGCCCCCGCGAGTTTCTCGGCGGATAGAAATTTTTCGGTTGTAGATATGTTTGCTTTCGTCCGCCATATTGTAGTTCTGGAGCAAATATCCATCGATATTTTGCTATTTGTTATTCAAAAATAGACGCGCGGAATACTGTACGGACTTTCTTTGTCGTTTTAATATGTTTTTCGTTTGTTTTTGTCAATTTTTTAAATTTAATTTTTTCATTTTTTTTCATTCTCGTTTTTCTTTTCATATCTCTCGGGCTCGGTGCTGAGTCCGACTGTGGCAGGCGCGATGACAACAGCCCTGTTTCGCGTAATGGTCCGACGGTTCCGCGACTCTGGGGTCTCTGGTTACAAGCGCTGTGACGAGGAGACAAGAGCCGAGGCGAAAGAGAAAAAGAAACGCAGAAGAGTCACGCGTCGTTCCGTCATCATCATCCACTCTCTATCTTGGCTCCTACGCGTAAGCGTAGATATGTTTTATGCGATAACGCCGACGAGAGACCCGGTGACTGCTACTCTCGTATTTTTATTTTTATTTTTTTTAATTTTTTTTTTTGAAACTTTATATCGTGTATAAATCGAAGAAACAAATTGACGGAATTCAAATCGCTCGACTTGGACATGATACTCGGAAAAATGAGGAGGATTCAATTTAATCCACAGAACCTGCGATTTTGTTTGTTTTTTTATCGTTGGATCGTCATTATTTCTTGTTGAACTGTTTTGAGGTTTAAAAAAAATATATATTGTTTTTGGAAACTCAATATTTTTTAGAGAACCAATCGTTAGAATTGATAGGTATTGTATCTAATAAAAATATTATTTGATCAATCTCAGAATAATAATAATAATGATAGTAATAATAATAATAATAATAATCAATTATTATTATATATAAATAGTATCAATAATAATAATAAGAATAATAATAATAATGATAATAATTTAATTTCAATTATCATCACATATATATAATTATAATTTCAATCATTATTATACATAAATAATTATAATAATTATTATTAGTATTATGAGGCTGATTAAATAATATATTTATCAGAAACAATTGATTCTCTAAAAAATATTGAGTTTCCAAAAACATTATATTTATTTTTCTATAACTTCGAAGCAGTTTGACAAGAAATAATGACTATCCGATGAAAGAATAAAAAGCAATCGCAGTTTTTGAGGATTAAATTGAATTTTACTTATTTTTCCGAGTATTATAATAATCATAATTATAATTATTTGGTTCAATTTGTCAGATCTTTCCAGATTTCATTGTAAAATTCGACGGAACAAATGGTTACAACGTCGAAGTCGATAAGAACGCACCAAAATACCGAAATGGCCGCTGGTTTACGTTCAAGCGACCCAGCCGGGTAGTTTCGATGTGCGGGCGATTTCCCGTCAGTGACGAGGAAATCGACGAAGGGGCTGTATGTGTATAGCCGTGGTGAGGGTGAGGAAGCGAGAGGTCTCGGCCTTCCCCAGTGCCGCGGGCTCTCACGGCTTTCTCCGCGAGTCAATATTGGCGCAGCCACCCCCGCGCACTTCGGTTGCCTTGCCAAGGCGCCGTTGCGGACTAACCATAACCACCCGGCTGAGCGCGCCACCCCCATTGTCGCTTCTCCGATACGCCCTGCACGATCCGTGTCTTTCCAAATGGAACATTTTTTTTATTTTGTCGTGGTGATGTTTTTTTCCCTTCTCTTTATGTATCTGCGGCATTCCACGGGAAAACATTGAGCGTGTTTTTAATCAGAAAAAGAACTGTAACTTCAGAACGAAACGTTGGTTCACTCCGTTCAAGTCCTTAGAATTTTCGTTTTTATTTGAGGAATTTAGAAAAAAATAAATTTGAGGAATTAAAAATGAGTTTTTTTTACTTATTCAACCTTTAATTGTTTAATTGTTAATTGATATAACGGTTTCGATGGTGCAACGTAATTATAAACACGTTTATCGTACAGTGCGTATGAAAACGAAAAGGAAACACCCATCTTTTCTTAATTTCTCCATAATCGTTACTAAGATATATCGGTTTGAAAAATTAAAAATCATCAATAGCCAAAAAACTTTATTTGTCCGTATCTCCATGGCGATCGCTCAAAATCGAAAAACCCGAAACACGTGTCTCTTTATTCTCCACATAAATTGATGTAAAAAATCCTGGGATCAAATTTTTCAATCTGTAGAAAGTGTCCGTGTTCCGGTGGAATGCCTCATATACGTATATTTATTTCTAATCTCCACATCGCTCCATCTTTAACATCTCGATCATCGCGAAGACTCAAAAAAATCGGACATAAAAAACACGCGAGCTTCGCCGTTTCGTAGAATGCGACATCAATCGTGCCGCGGCATAGCCCAGCGCCATTGCTTCGAACGCTGGCTATAGCGAATAACGATCGTCGTCGGAACTCCGACGGCACTGTTCCACCGTTGTCGTCACCGATAAGCCCTATCGTAGACCAACGCGTTGTGATCAAATAAAAAAAAAAGAACTCAAATTAAACAAACAAATAAAAATCCCCGCTGCCACCATTTTTGTTTCGTCTATTGCGCTATCGCTTCGACGTATACAATATTGCACCGACGTTACTGAATATAACTGTGTACCTTCGCAGCGATAGCGAAGCAAAGTTATATCAACAACAATCGAATTCAATGTATATACGTTGTTATTCCGAGTAAAAGAATTTAAAAAAAATTAAAAAAACTATGGAGAAACGAAAGAAAAGCGGTCCCATTACCAGCGCGTGAGTAGGAGCAAATGGTTGTCGTTGAAAGAAAAAGCAATGTGAAAGAAAAAAAGGACAGAGAAGAAAAAAAGGGTGGAGAGAATGATGATTCGTGGGAGGATATGCGGCATGTCGGAGAAAAGAAAGAGAGAGAAAAGAAGAAAGGAGAGAGAGAGGGAGAGATGAATCTGAAAAAAAGGAAATCGTACGGGAGCACGTCCTTCCCTTTCAGCGATAAAGCTATCGTCTACTACAATACCGAGCCCCTCTTCCTAGTCTTCTTCTTGCTTGCCCCTTCGCCGACATCTCTCTCGACCGGCTCTTTTATTCTCCCGATGCGGGAGGGATGAACTACGCAAACACTCGCTCACTCACTCACACACACGCGCACATGCACACTCGTCCCAGCCTCCCTGTCGAAGCTTCGCAGCCTGCGCGAACGAAGCTACGTGGTCGAAGCGGTGTATCGAAGAGGGATAAGCGAGAGTGAGCACACGCCCACGATCTAACCCAGCTACGAGGGTGGTTCGAGGGTTGGGGAGTTGGTAGCGCATAGTAGTGGTTGATGTTTTGTTGACACAACGGGGAAAGAAACGTGGAACAAGAGGCCATTACCGCGGTGGCTCTTCCTGCGTCTATCGGTCCCTCGGTTCCATCAGCAGCCTCGATATATTTATATATATATATATCTATATATCGGTCATACAGCAGCCCGAGTTCGCGGAGAATGGCTCTCGCTCTTTGGTACTCGAAAAAAGCGAGAGCGAGACTCGTGGAAGGTGACCGAAGGAGGAAGAAACTGGGTATCGAGACACTCGGGGTTATCTTCGAGTGGTTATATCGCTTCCCGAGGGGGCTCGAAGGGTGGTGAAGAATTTTCCGATATTCGGTAAGAAAAACCACGATATGGTCTCTTACGATTCGCTCGGGGTTACTTTATATACTGAAAACGTAGGCTCGGTATTGAAGTTCGATTTCTTTTTTTGAATTTGAAATGCACTTTGTTCTGAATAGACATGCAAGTATGATAGTTTTTTTTATGAAATAGGTTGAAAGAACTTTATTCATTTCTTCAAATCTCTGTAATATTGATTGAAATTATTATTATTATTATCTATATTATTAATATAATAATAATTATTATTATTATTATTTTTATTTTCATTTTTTATTATTCAATTTCAATAATTAATAATTCATTATTATTAATATTTATTATTTTGTTAACTGGATGGTCTATTGAAAGAAAAATTTCATTTCATGTCGTTTCTTAAAAAAAAGAGGTCCTGATCGATTGAAAATTGTGTAAAGCCTTCAAAAATCATCAGATTTTCTTCAATTTCCCTACAGACGCAAATTTTTCAAGATCCCGAAAGTTTTTTACAAAACTGAAAAACGCTGTCGAGCATATATTTCATCAAAAGATGAAAACGATCGCCGCTCATTTAGCACGAACGGTTATAAACCCGAGTCATCGACTATTTTCGAATTCTATAAATCGTTCGGTGATCCATCTCGCGACGACGCGACGTCAAACCGCGACGACGCCCAAGACTTCGAGTTTACCGACGAAACGATGGATCATTCGGAGGCTGTGACGCGCGTCTTCTCGAATTCCCGCGATTCGTCCGAGATCGCGCGGATCCGACGGTATCGCGTTTGGCGCATTTTCCACGATTCCGTTGCCAAAAATCTCGTCAACGTAAAACGACGACGAGCACGTCGACCGAGTGACAAGACCCTCGTTATTGCAACATCGGCTCGGCGAACTTCCGATACGCGATTTCGTTGCGTCAAATAGAATTCAATACGGCGTTTTTGTTTCATTGCGCTTCTCGCGAGACGCTAACCGTCCGAGGATCGATAAGACGCGTTTGCGTTGCCAGTCGTTGTGTTTACTCTCACATACGTTTCGATCGTGTGGGTAGAAGAAAGAAGGGTTGAAGAGCGAGAGCCGAAGAATCGTATACAGTTTGATAAGCTCGGTACAATTACGACGAAGCGCGCGCCAGACGTTGCACAAAGCAAATGTCAACATGAGAGAGATGAAGAGCCTTTTTTCCCTCTCTTCTTCAAAGAGCACGCGCTAGTACATCGGAACAGAGCGAGCGAGAGAGAGAGAGAGAGAGAGAGAGAAAATAAAGAAGAAGAGAAAGAGCCGAAGCACAAACGTAGCTTTTCTCAGTAAGGATATCCGGTAGCGTTTCAACGTTGTGCTGCGTTTTGCAACGTGTACGAGTCTGGACCCGCCGCGCAGTTGAAAACTTCCATCAGCACGGGTCGGTCTTGCTAACCGACGTGCTTCGAACGAAAAGCTCATCGTCAGCGCTCAACGTTGCGTAGATCCGCATAAGCGTACGTCCGACTCGCATTTAAAATGATAACGACGTTGAATAAACAAACAACAAAAATGATAATTGCTGAAGAGCGACGCGACGAAACAACGTTCTTTTATTATTCTTCCTTTGACATCATTATCATTTAAATTCCATTCTTCGTATCTCGTTACATCCATTTTTCGTTCTCATACGAGTCAGCTTGAAAAAAATGTAAACAATAGTGAAATAAAATGAATTTCGTTTTTAATGCAGAGCTCTCCAGTTTTGGATTGTTCTTCGTTGATTTTCATTTTTTATTGTCAAAGATTGACCGATAGAAGGAACTTATTAGAACCGGTCCGAGAGCAAAATCGTCGTACGATGATAAAGATTCCCCCGAGAACGAGTCTCGTGCCGGTTTTGGTGAACCGTGAACGGTTGCGTTAAGTACCGAGTAATTTGTGAATGTTTTTATATCATCGGCTTTTATTTTTCACTCGACTTGGCCCCGCGAGAACGCGAGGACAGACGCCCAGCACGATATACGCCCCCGTCCCGAGGGATCTCCACCGGGCATTCGCCCATTCGGTCCATCCGCTGGCTGTACGACCATAACGAAGCAGCGACGAAACGCTCAGCCGCTGCCGCCCCCCTGAGAGTGAAAGCCCGCAAGAAAGAGCTTGTTCCATAACGCATTAACGTCTCTTCGTGTAATATATTCCCGCGGCGATCGTTTATCTCACTAAATTATACGATATCGCACGCTCCCTTCCCCCTTCTTCCAAAGTTACTGATTTGCTGCAGCATCGAAGAAGCTACCGCGTTGGTGCATCTCCGCTCATCGGAGTTTGATTTGTGCAGCAAGGTTTCTGGCGTAATTCATTGAATTTTCATTATCAGACTTTATTTTTACAATTTATTTTCTATCCGTGTCTTTTTATTCATGTATCTAACGTTTATCTAGCTAAATTATACGATATCGCACATTCTGCCCCCCTCCTCCCGACGCAAATACGCTGATTTGCTGCTGCATCGAAGAAGCTACCGCGCTAGTGCGTCTCTCAACTTATCAGAGTTTGATTTGTACAGCAAAGTTTCACCGTGATTTGTTGAATTTATAGTATCAGATTTTACACAAAGTATTTATTATCTATCCTTTTTTTGTCGTACCTATATCTAGCGTTTATCTAGCTAAATTATACGATATCGCACACTCCACCCTCTCTCCCTCCTCACGGACTCGCTAATTTGCTGCTCCATCGAATAAACTACCGCGTTAATGCATCTCCGCTCATCAGAGTTTGGTTCGTACAGCGCTGTTTCAACCGTTATTCATTGAATTTTCAGTATCAGACTTTACTTTCACAATTTATTATCTATCTAAATTTTTTCTTCATATATCTAGCGTTTATTATCTAGCTAAATTATACGATATCGTACGTCTCCCGCCCGTCCGCAGTCTCACCGATTTGCAGCTGCATCGAATGAGCTACCGCGTTAGTACATCTCCGCTCACGAGAAGTTAATTTGTACAGCGCGATTTCGATCGTAATATATTGCATTTTCAGTAAGTATCAGACTGAAAATGCAATGAAGTTTCCTCTCACAATTTCTTCCTTTTTATTTACCATTTATGTTCAAAATGCACTACCTTTCTTTTTTGAAAATTAACCGATTTAGTTCGAAGTTATTTCTCTGCAATACATCCGATCAGTCGCTTCGCTTTAATTTTTTTCTCCTCACAATTTTCGATAACCCGAATCCAACGATACATATAAAAAAAAAAGAATCGACTTTCCCGAATGAAGAACAACGCGATTTCTGATTTTCGATATTCCCCACCGACCCAAAGAAGTCGAAGAACCGAGACAAGCGGGAAGCTGCGGTCGCGGAGGCTCGAGGGTGCGTTTCGTCTCCCGGAGGGCTGAGAAATTGTGCGCATCGATGCCGCATCGCGGCCCGCACCGCCGACGTGGAACCAGCTTTGTGGGATTTCCTGTAATTAATATGCCCGCGAATATAGCGGGTTGTCGTCGAGCGTTTCACCGAACCATACGCGTCCATAACACGATCGAGAAATACGGACTGAGAGGACTGGAGACAGTCGGTCACAGAGGCACAAACGTATTGGATACGTCGGGTTGCTGCTCGTTGGACACGTTTCGGTGGTAACGCCGTTGCCGTTAGACCCGTCACGGCCATGGGAATACACAGAAGCCATAAGAAATTTGATATCGTTCCCCGTGGTGTGACGCGTGGTGCTTCCCACTTCCTCCCTCTCGCGATCGAACCGCGACCGACGGCCGGCCCCGGTCATCCTCGCCCTCTTTCCGACTGCATGTTTGTACATACTCTACTTCTTCTCGTATCCCGTCCGAGCGATTCGCCGTGAGACTTATTGAGGGCGAATCCCGCCACGTTGGTCTTAATAATAATAATAATAGGAATAATAATAATAATAGTAATAATAATTACTGTCATTAGAAAAAAAATTATGATTATTATCATCGAGACTAACTTGGGAGGATTAACCCTCTGTGAGTCTCAATATAATATAATATAATAATAATTATCATTATTATATTATACATCAATATAATTATAATATAATATAATTATTATATGTTATAGTCTCAATGTAATATAACATAATTATTATTATTATTATTATATCATAAATCAATATATGTATAATATAATAAAATTATTATACGTTATTTATAATATAGTTATAGTCTCAATATCATATAACATAATTATAATTATTATTATTATATTATAAATCAATATATGTATAATATAATAAAATTATTATATGTTATATATAATATAGTTATAGTCTCAATGCAATATAATATAATAATTATTATTATTATATTATAGTATATTGAGACTCATAGAGGGTTAATCCAGCCAAGTTAGTCTCGATAATAGTAATCATAATTTTTCACGGAAATAATAATATCAATAATTATTATTATATTAATGAATAATAAAATAAATAAGAATAACCGATAACTGATAATAATTATTATCAGTAATAATTTTATTATTATTATTATATTGAGACTCGTAGAAGGTTAATCCTGCCAAGTAAGTCTCAATAATAATAATAATTATAATCTTTTGGATAATAATAGTAATAATAATTATTATTATAATTTTTGTTTTTAATTCTTCTTTGATTTTATTCCTCTGATTAGATTAACTAGAACCTGACTCGACTGTTTACCTCTAGGTTGGAGGAGCAGTCAAACGGAATGCATTTAGAATTATGCCCGCTCCCCTCTTGGTGAGTCAAAGCTATGACAGACCGGTCGGGCGATGGAGTAAATAATGATAATTACAATTATAACTGTCAATAACTTTCAATAAAAATTATTCCTTATAACGGCAATTTCCTTTTAACGATAAAAATCGACGCTGCGGTTTGGATGACCGTCGAAAGTACCAAACGGTTGTTCGCCAAGAAAACGCAACAAAACTACGCGAAAAATTATCTTCCATGCGAACGACGAGAGGTCTGGAACGTATCATTTTCGTATCGCAAAAACCTCGTAACCTCGCCATTCTCGAGTATCGAATCATCGCGTATAGAACTTTCCGACTGCGAGTTACGCGGAGCGAACGGGATTATACAGTCCCGAAGTAACTTTCGAAGCCGGTGACTAATGAACGCATACGAGAGGAATATCGAAACACCGGGTATATACCCGTTCAATATACACTTATATATTACATTATACGTGTATACGGTTACACGCGTGCTAGCTACGAAATTCCGTGCGTCTTCGTTCGAGCTTTCGTCTCGTGGCGGAGGAGAAAACGGGATGGAAGAGGAGAGACGGTCACTAACGTTACGTCGTGAAGTTTGCGTTCGAAAGCACGAGGGCTTTCGAAGGGGCAAAGGGGTGGGGGAGCGGCGAGAAGCTTGATCTAAAATCGGATGTGGGGCAACGACCTTCGGAACAACACTGCCGGCTCTGAGCGACTCGTGTACGAAAACCTACTCGATGTGCGTGTTCCACGGGGAAGTTCCCCTCGAATTCCCGTCTTTCGCGGGTCAATGAAAGAAAATTCTCTCGAAACGGAAGTTACCGGAACCGGAAGCTGACAATTTCGTCAAAAGGAAATTCGGAGGAATTTCGGAGATTCTTACGCAACGAATGTAAGATCGTTCGACGGCTGCGCATTTATTTGATCGCGGGCGTGTTTGAGGGGGGGGGGGTGGATGCGCACGGGGTGAAATCAGGAGGTTACCGGACATCTGCGTTTACCGTACGGCTTCCGGTTTCTTCGAGTATTTGAGCATCGACAAACTTGGGACGACCGTGGATTGAGGTTCGAAGCGGGTTCGATCGACGGATGCGTTTTTTCTGTTTCTATGACTAGGCCGAAGAGCACTATGGACCGGATAGTCTGAAGAGCTGGGAAGAGGGGAAGGGGAGAGAGAGAGAAATAACCTAGAGAGAGGGAAAGAGGGAGAGAGAGAGAGCGAGAGAGAGAGCGAGCACAAGTGAAAAAAATTATATAGATATAGTCTATATATCAACTATATATGGGATTTGGCATATATAGTCTATATAGAAATGTATATATATCATTTTTGGATATATTATTATATTAAAAAGCATTATATATTATTATTATTCGTGGCATTATTATATTGATTTTTGGATTTCCTTCGTTTGATTGGACATATATAGACTGTATATAAACTATATGTGTTTAATTCCATGTATAGTTAATACATAGACTATATTTATAGTTAATACATCGACTTGAATATATTTAGACTATATATAAACTATATACGCCCGATTCCATATATAGTTAATGTATAGACTATACATATTTTTTTAACTTGGGAGAGAGAAGGAGAAAGAGAAAGAAAAAGAGAGAGAGAGAAAGAGAAAGAAAGAGAGAGAGGGAGAGAAAGAGAGAGAAAGCAGTATTTGCTCTCGAACCGCGCCCGAAACGAAGGTCTCGATCGTTTGCCGAACGCGGGGCCTATGCTAATTTTAGGCCTACTTCGAAAGAGAGATGGAAAAATATGAGGGTGTACAACACACACACACACACACATACGTAGACAAACAAAAAATGTTTCAACAATCTTTTGTCGGTGTTGTTGAAAAAAAAAAAAACACTGACGTGTTGGCTTTCATCAGCACCGGTAGCGAAGATATTTCGTTCGAGTGTTTCGGTTCTTGAACCTGGGATTTGTTCGAATCAGAGAACAGTCGTCGAACCGCCGATATGAGCGCGCGAGTCCGAATCGTTCGCCGACTGTCGTGTCACGATGAGAAAAAACGATGATTTTATAAAATTCACTGACCTGTGCTCCGCCGCTCGATCCCTCTGTCTTCGGTTCTTGAACCAATTGCTCACTTGCGTCGTCGTCAGACCCGTGTTTTCCGCAAGCTCTCGTTTCTCGCGAGGCGACGGATATGGATTGGCAACGTACCATTCTCTCAATACGCTTCGCGATTTTTCTTTGAAACAGTACGACGTTTCCTCGCCGTCCCAAATCGTTCTCGGCAACGGAAATTTGCGTCTGACGCGATACTTGCCTGTGCAAAAAATAACCATGTATAATAAATTATTGATAGTACGAACTATTTTTGATAATTTAATAATTTTTATTTAATACATTTTATTTCATGGAGTATATTTTTTCTGCAAAGGTATTTTTCAAAGTAATTTGAAGGTTTAATGTGGGAAACTTCTCGAATGTGGAAAAGCATTTTAATATTTTTTTATTGTTTTAAATTTCTTCTATTATATTTTCAATATATATTTTTCAATTTCCCATTTTTGTTTTTTGTGGTCCATTATATTCATTAGGAATTTTGTAATGCACTGTTGTTTCAATATTTCTCATATATTATGCACTTTGGAGATTAGATAAACTTATGGAAATATTATATTATGAGTGAAGAGCAATTATAAATCCTAATTTTTATTAAAGTATACCAGAATCAATGTCTCATAGTTTTTCTTTCAAAATTGAAAAAATAACAATAATTGTCTGGTTAAATTGAGCTCAATTCTGCTTATCATCCTCCCGCTATGGTTTCTATTCTCTCCCATCAAATTATTCAACAATAATACACTCTCACGTTTGCCCAAATAATATTATTCAAAAAATTTGATTCACCAAAAAAAACCTACAATCAAATAGAAAAAAAACGTTTGAAAATGCAGCCACTTTGCTTGAAAAAAAACATCCGCGAGGTTTTTATCTTCCATGATGACAATTCTATAACCCGAACAAGATGAACAAATAATACTGACCGACGGCACCGAGTGATCTTCCTCGCAGCCTCTCGGCCTCGATGTAATGCGCTTTGAGCCACAATGCCTGAAGCTTCGGATGATTGTGCGGACTGAAGGTGTGATTCTCGAGTATCTTGTAGAGTTCCTTGAAGTTGCAGCGATGAAACGCCACCATGGCTTTGGCTTTGAGCACGCTCTCGTGCCTGTGAAGCCTCGCGCAAGCCGGCAAAGACCATAGAAACCTGCTGAGTCTCTCGACCGAGCCTGCTTGTTGCAGTACCTGCACAGACGACACCATCGCCTTGAAGACGATAGACAGGGGGGGCACACTGTTAGTCGGCAGAACTCATCCCGGTCTCTCCTCTTACTCCAGTTCATCTTGTACACCATCATCTCTTCTCTACTTAATTCATCAATAATTTACCTTTTTTTTCCCCCAATTTCGAAATCAATCCCATTCAAATTCGAATATCTAGTTAATGATTTCTTTTTTTTTCTAAAAAATTATTATTTTTTTTCTTCGTTATCGAGATATAATTTTTGTTTACATTCGCATAACCTTTTTTGTTTTAAATCAAAGCTGATTTATCTGCAAGATGCAGCGATACAAGACAACTAGCGCCCACGTCACACGGATGTTAAATGATTTTAATGGGACGTAATGTTCAAGCGTTACCGTATTTACGTGTAAAACATTAATTCGAACGACCGACGGTACGGGGTTACAAGCATACGTGGGGTAATTACATCGCGTAGGTGATTTATTCTCAAAGTAGCTTATGAAATCCGGATAGTGTCGGTCCGTGTGACGAGGGCAAGGAGCTAACGACGTCTAGCCACGCGCGATATGTAGTGTCTCACCGAGCTCGAGACACGTTGACAAGTTTATTAACGTTTCTACGGTTAAGTATAGTTCGCGGACCACCGCTACGGCCGGTATAAATTCAATTAAATCGGCATTAAACGAAGGGCGGAGGCGAGCGTGAGAGAGAGAGAGAGAGAGTGTCGGAGATGAAGGAAGGAGGGAGGGAGTAAGAGAAGAGAGATAATTTCGCGAGGGACGACAAGAGATTATGAACACAAAACGAGCACAATTGCGCGAATATGTAACAGGGTATTGCATCACTGCCATGATAGAATGAAACACGCAATTATACGCGAAAACCTCGCGTTCTCATGCAAACAAATTGTGTACGAGAGAGA
Source organism: Sussaba pulchella (assembly GCA_963971145.1). NCBI lineage: Eukaryota > Metazoa > Arthropoda > Insecta > Hymenoptera > Ichneumonidae > Sussaba > Sussaba pulchella. The sequence goes on from OZ020170.1 coordinate 8,645,021, forward strand.
ACGAAACCCCCGAAACGTTTTTATCTGTGCTTCAATTATTCTTGTGAGGAGCCTGCGGAGGATTGCAGTTCAGGAAACGATTTTGATTATTTTTTTGGACAGTTTTGAATAAAACATTTACATTGAATTTGACATGGTCAATTTTCTTTTAAAGGGACAATATTTGTTTGAATATGTCTCGTGCTGTTGTTATAAATTTAATTTATTTAAGTTGTTTGCTTTTATTTACGTGATTAGTATTTAATTGTTCGCCTGTATTTGATGCAATAATTTTCGATAATTTTTTTCTCTATACTTTCGAATGGTCGAAATACAAAACTTTAGGATGATTACACGTTATTTCCGGTTTCTTTCGATTAATTTCCTTGAGGAAAATAATGAGGTTTTGTATGATTTTCCACCGTCATTGTCGCAGAAATGACCCATCCCTTATACTATAAATTGAAAAAATCATGTTTATCAGAATACGTCTTCATAAAACGTCAACTCTAGAAATAACAAAAATCCCTTCTATCACTCGCGCTCTCCCCAGGCCCGTGTTCTAAAAAAATCATGTAAAAGCACGACACCCGCGAATGCAACTGCCCAAAAGAGGATTCGAATTTCATTCAATCATCTGAAGCAGCAAAGGACCAAATTTACGCATTTTCGCAACAACAGGGAGTCACAGGAAAAACAAACAAACAAATTCAACCCTCTGGTCACCACCATTTTCCACTTCCCCATCGATCACGGCTGGGATCTCGTATGACTCCAGATTTTAATCTTTAATCAAATACGTTCTAATTCGTTTCTGTATACAATCAATAGCAGAATGTATTCGTTGCAAAGTGATTACTTAGAAGATTCATGAAAGAACATGATATCTTAAATGTTGGGACCAATTATGAAAAAAATATGCGAAGAAGCGTATCGGAGGTGCGCCAATTTTCCAATATCTCGGGGTCTCTCAGGACCTCGGCGGTGACCAGAGAATCAATTAAAAAAAATGAAATAAAACCAAAACAAAACGAAGACGACGATAAAAAACGACGCAACTTACCTCGCAAACGCACGCGACTTGTTCCTGGGTAAAACCAAAGCTCGGCAAATGTCCATTTCCGGCTGGATTACCGCCTGCCGAACTCGCGGGACTGTCCTGGGGGCTGTAGGTGGTAAGCCCACCGGTCGGGGCGCCGTACGGGCCCGCGGCGTCGACGGATCCCGCCGGGTGGCCACCCAACGAGTTCGGCGTTCCCTGAGGGCTGTAATCACCCGTCGAACCACCGAGAACGTCGACGCCGCTCGTCGCACCACCCCCGCCGACGGTAGACGGTGCCATGGTGGAACCCCCGCCCACGTTCCCCGCACCTGAACTACCGTAACCCATCATCACCTGCTCGGCATCGCTAACGTGGCCGGCGACGCCTCCGGGCCCAACGCCGCTCGTTCCTCCACCCTCCACCGTGAACCACCCCCCGCAGTGAGTGATCTTATTTCCCAAAAAATCTTCCCTCCCCCCGAAACCCCCGATTTCTCCTATCAACGCCGTCGCGGATTATCCGCGTTCTCGTTTGTTTTTTTTTTTTTTTTTTTTTTTATCTTTCCCACCCTTGCACGTTTCACCCCCTTTCGGGAAAAACTCGAACAATCTCAGTGCTCAACGCCTTCACGACACTATCGTTAAAAATTCACCCGTGAAGTTCACTCAAAACTCACAGATTTTTATCATCGTTCACGACACTTTAGTCCTTCCTTCCGACAGCTCAGTCATCCATCATTCGTCGATGGTAAAGATTCAAAATATTATTTTAAAAAAAATTAACTATACAAAAGTGCGTTAAGCGATTTTAAATCCTATTAATTTATTAATAAGTTTGTTATCAGTGTTGCATCGTGTGCGACGAGTGTTGGTAGATGCGTAACTGGTGCTTGTGCGTGGAATATATGAAGATCGTGACGTTACTGCTACCGGGGAAACGAGAGCTATTACCACTACTCGTTCATCCCTTCCTCGCTCGCTCTCTCTCTCTCTCTCTTTTTCCCTCCCTTCTTCTCCGTCTCTCTCTCTCTCTCTCTCTTTCTCTTTCAATCGCTTCGGCACTCTTCTCGCCGTCGCGAGCGAAGCGAGCGTTGCACACACGCGGATGTGGGCTACAAATCCGCGCGAGCGGGCGAAATAACGCTTTGGATATTTTTAGTGCGAGAGGTGCGCACCTTGGTAGTACGCCTCGTGGACGGTCTCCGTTCCCGTCTCGCGCCTCGCGAAGCTCTTTCTCGCCCTGACTGCTGGCTGGCCAGCCGAGAGAGACGCAAAATCGAGAAAACACGTACTCGGACCCGACGAGGATATTACTCGAATTACCCGGAGCCACCGTGCACCGCGGCGATCGCAAACGCGAAAAGAACACACCCACGTTTGCTTCTCCGGTTATAATAACTCCGATGCTTGACGGCCTAACGGGGCAACGCCGGTACCACCTTCCACCGTCGGCTCGCCCGATTATTCCGTATAATCCCTTTTTGCCCCCTCGCTCTTCAACCGCGATTCCTCGGCGGTGCAGAAATGCGCGTGTGTGCGTGTGTGTATGCGCGCGGGCGAATGTTTTTCCTCTTCGTTGCACTTGGCACCGTTCGCCACGACCCCTCTTTCAAACCAAGTCTTTAAAGCTCACGACGAACCAACAAACTCTACCCGTGTTTCTCACCTGTTTCACAAACTTTTCCGCTGCATCGGCTTCGGATTGTCCGCTTAATTGTCTTGCGTTACAACCCGCGGCTTATTATTATACATATCCGATTATAGGCATCAAGATTTCACCGGTCTCTCTCTCGGCTTATCTCACGTTTCTCCCAAACGCTTTTCTCTTCGTTCCATTTAACTTTTGGATTATTTATCGAAATCGTTCGTCGATTCGATTTGACGATTTTTTGGTTTCGTTGTCTTTTTTTCTCGTCTTCTCTTCTTCGTCATGAAAAAAAAAACATTTCTTTCGAAACGTTGCACGTTGCGGAGACTCGTCGAAAAGTACCGCGTTAGATGTAACGGTCTTGGGCACAACCGGAGTACGCTGACGAAACCGCCGGCACGGAAGTTTTGGCCGAACGCGAGTATATTTATAGTACTATCGCTATATATATATACCGTTCCAACGTCATCGTTTCGCCCCTCGTCGAACACTCGCGCACACACCACCGAGAGCTCGTCGTATTTTTCTTTTTTTTCTACTGATTTTATTATTTTTTTTATTTCTCTATTTTTTCTTTCTTTATTTTTATTTGTTTATTTTTTGTACTTCTTTCGTTTTTTTTTTTTCGAAATGGTCCGGGGAGGCTCGAGCGAGAGCGCGGTTGTACCCGAACGCCTCTATTATTAGGCGTTGCTTCGAACCCGTCGAAGACGACCGACGACTTCTCTCGATGCCTCTCGATTTCTCGTACGTCCGAGATACACACACTCACAATTACACACACGTACACACACACACACACGCACACGCACGTGTTACACGTACGGCGATGCGCCCTGCGTTATCCGGCTCGTAGAGATGCTGCCGGCTACCCGGGTCGTTATCTCGCGCGAGAGGGTGTTGCACGTGAGAGAATTTCGCGTATGCCGGTAACGATCCGAGGTCAGCCGTGTCAATTCCCCGCGTACCGGAAGTCTTTCGCCATAATCATCTTCGTTGGCAATCACGAACAAAACCTTCGACCGTTCGTGTTTTTTAAAATCCTTTTTTTTTTCAATTCATGTTTTATTCTTTTGCGCTTTTGTTTCAACGATTTTTCTTATCGGTCTTGATTCAATGCGGAATTCCAATCGACGCACTGTGCATTGAAACATTTGCGAATAAATTACGACCGTTTACGATTTCCAAGGGAATATTTCTATCACGATTGCACTCTCGATGCACCGTGTGACAATCGTCTTGCGATTAATACGGGTGGGCGCGAGAGCTCGGGCGCGATTGTGCGTGTGCGTGAGGTCCCCGAACAACGTTTTCCACACGGATAAAAAAGATGTTCACCAACGCACGCATCCGAGACGACTGGCAACGTTTGGACCTCGAGGAAGATGCGGGATGCGGCGGTGTAAGCGCCCGCGCCCGGCCACGGCACACGGTCTCCTCCTAGTAGCCAGTCGATCCGTGGCTGTCCTCCTCCTCCTCGTCGCCGTCGTCGTCGTCGTCGCGGTCTACGTTCGGGTCGCATGCGCTCGTCGCAGCCGCAGCTCGTGCTCGGAACACGCGGCCGGGGCATCGGGGTTTCACGTTTCCCCCCCGACCTCCGGGGACGGCCCAAGAGGCGGAGTTGAATCGTTATTTCCTTCTCGGGGGGCTTCGACCAGGTTTCCCCGTCGACGAATTTCATTGGTCGGGGGTGTGGCGAACGCCACCATATCGCAGAATCATTCGCCACTCGGAATACGAGCTTGTAAATAAGTCTCATTACGAAACCCCCCCCCGCGCCACCAACGACAACCCTCCTTTCAATCATCCCTTCTCCGTTGCGGCGAAGGGCGGGGGGGGGGGGGGGGCACGGTGCGCGATCTCGCTATCGCCCTTTTGCTTTGCCATCGTTTGTGTTGCGTGCGGGCAAATTTCCCATCAGCCCCATTTGCGGCTCTCTTCGGTTCGTCCCTCGACGTCAAGTTGACGTAAGCTCATTCTTGCGACGGTACAGAGTCGCATTTTCATCCCCGTGCCGAAAGAATTTTCCGTCTATAATTTTTGATGTCTCGCTTGTTTTTGTATTGAATATTTATCTCGCGCTCTCTCGTATTTCGGGATGTATTTGTCTCTCGGTCTCTCTTTCTCGCGCTCTGTCTCTCTCTTTATCTTTCTCTTTCTCTTCATCTTTCCTTCTTCCTTTCTTCCTTTCTGTGTCGTTTGCAAATTGCCGCATGCCGTATTATCGCTGATAACGAGAATGAGAATCCTGTGGATCGCAGAGCTTGCCTAATTGGAATGACGATGAATTTTGATGGTCCTGATTACAACCGATGTACATCGATCAGGCGCTGTTGAATTAATGAAGCTCGGAATTAAAGGTCGATCAGAACGGTTTGGGATTTTGGAATTCGTTGAACCGTGACGGTATATTGTAGAAATATATATTTGAGGTTTTTTGATGGTGTTTCGATGGATATCGAAATCTTAATTGTTATTTTCATATTTTTAAGGTTTTTTCCCTTTTTGTTTTCATCGTTAAACAACTACTTCCGCGGTTACTTCATCATTTTTGTATAATTTAAGTGAGTAAGTAATTAAGCTTGGTTTCCAGTCATCTAAGCTCTGAATTCCAGTTAATTTCAATTCTCAATTTGCGAACAACAAGTTTAAGCGATTTTTCCAAATAATTAATCCTCAAACTCCATATTAACCGTTTCGTACACAAATTTCAAAAATACCAGAGCAAACGACGAAATATCAATCATCGAACAACAATATTTTCCTCCCTTGGTAAAAAAAATCGATGACAAATTTAACTAAAAATATTCGCGATCGTCGAATAAACGAAAACATCATCTTAAAAATAATTCTCCCGTCTGCTCACCATCCACTTTGACTCTACGTATTTGTCCAAGTGCGTAAAAATATTATTTGCCCATCGTCGAACTTCCGGATTTCGGTGTTTCAAAGAATTCGGAAAATTCCGATGTTGGAATTTGTTTTTTTCCGAAAAACTCCGGATGAAGTCGAAACGAGAATTGACCGCAACGTCGGGTAACGAAAAATCGAGCGGGCGTATGAGGGGAGGAAAGGGAGATGGCAGGGGTTGCGTACCTACGGGGAATAGAGGTAGCATATTGGCTTTCTCGGATATATACATACTTTTGTTATTACAGACCGTGCGAGCGTGCGAGAAGTCCGTGGAAAAATAATAGACCGCGGGTTTCGGTTCGTTGCCGTTTTGTCTCGTCTTTTCCTAAAATAATGCGTGCGGACCAGATTTCTCGCTCGTTCCGAATGCATTGGCGGCCATCCGAGAAAAAAGGACCGACGAAAACAAGGGATTCGTTTGTTTTACACGAACGGCTTTCTTTCCGTGTCCGCACCGACGGATCTTCAACGTCGTTTCTTCTTTTCTTCTTCGTCGTCGACGACGGGGGTTTTATTTTATTTTTTTTTTTTTTGATTGACGTGGGACGCCGGTGGAGACGTCCGAGTGTGTCACTCCGTCCTCTTCCATCATCCGTTTCACGTGTGCGGCTTGACAGACTCCCGTGCACGCATCGCGATCTATATTTTTCTTCCGTTTCTTTTTTTTTCCCCCTTTCTATCGCTATTCGGCGGCTCCTTTGTCGTTCGGCGTCGCGGTTCTGTCCTATATGTATTTATATCTTATCTCGTCGTTTCAACGATAATGCGATTAATGAGTTGTCAATTGCGAACTATGGATATCGGATGATTTATTTTTTATTTATTTATTTAAATGCCGCCGATAATTATTTGCGCGTAGACAAGTTAAATTAAAATTCTGTACCTTTGGCAATGATCTGATATTTTATTTTCGCTCATCAAGAAATTTTAAGATCATATTTGTTCTTGATAAATAATAAATAATAAATAATAAATAATAAATAATAAATAATAAATAATAAATAATAAATAATAAATAATAAATAATAAATAATAAATAATAAATAATAAATAATAAATAATAAATAATAAATAATAAATAATAAATAATAAATAATAAATAATAAATAATAAATAATAAATAATAAATAATAAATAATAAATAATAAATAATAAATAATAAATAATAAATAATAAATAATAAATAATAAATAATAAATAATAAATAATAAATAATAAATAATAAATAATAAATAATAAATAATAAATAATAAATAATAAATAATAAATAATAAATAATAAATAATAAATAATAAATAATAAATAATAAATAATAAATAATAAATAATAAATAATAAATAATAAATAATAAATAATAAATAATAAATAATAAATAATAAATAATAAATAATAAATAATAAATAATAAATAATAAATAATAAATAATAAATAATAAATAATAAATAATAAATAATAAATAATAAATAATAAATAATAAATAATAAATAATAAATAATAAATAATAAATAATAAATAATAAATAATAAATAATAAATAATAAATAATAAATAATAAATAATAAATAATAAATAATAAATAATAAATAATAAATAATAAATAATAAATAATAAATAATAAATAATAAATAATAAATAATAAATAATAAATAATAAATAATAAATAATAAATAATAAATAATAAATAATAAATAATAAATAATAAATAATAAATAATAAATAATAAATAATAAATAATAAATAATAAATAATAAATAATAAATAATAAATAATAAATAATAAATAATAAATAATAAATAATAAATAATAAATAATAAATAATAAATAATAAATAATAAATAATAAATAATAAATAATAAATAATAAATAATAAATAATAAATAATAAATAATAAATAATAAATAATAAATAATAAATAATAAATAATAAATAATAAATAATAAATAATAAATAATAAATAATAAATAATAAATAATAAATAATAAATAATAAATAATAAATAATAAATAATAAATAATAAATAATAAATAATAAATAATAAATAATAAATAATAAATAATAAATAATAAATAATAAATAATAAATAATAAATAATAAATAATAAATAATAAATAATAAATAATAAATAATAAATAATAAATAATAAATAATAAATAATAAATAATAAATAATAAATAATAAATAATAAATAATAAATAATAAATAATAAATAATAAATAATAAATAATAAATAATAAATAATAAATAATAAATAATAAATAATAAATAATAAATAATAAATAATAAATAATAAATAATAAATAATAAATAATAAATAATAAATAATAAATAATAAATAATAAATAATAAATAATAAATAATAAATAATAAATAATAAATAATAAATAATAAATAATAAATAATAAATAATAAATAATAAATAATAAATAATAAATAATAAATAATAAATAATAAATAATAAATAATAAATAATAAATAATAAATAATAAATAATAAATAATAAATAATAAATAATAAATAATAAATAATAAATAATAAATAATAAATAATAAATAATAAATAATAAATAATAAATAATAAATACCGATTAAGGCGACGATTCAAGCGATAAGAAAATGATAGTTTGTAAAATGATTCGTACAATCCCAAACACCCCGATAAATCGTTGTAACGTTGTACCCAAATTTCGCATTACAACCGACAATGCGACTAAGCGCCCCAAAACCGCACGTGAAATTTTAAACGTGTAAGAAAGTTGTTACGATTCGATGACGGGTGTAACAACCCCCGTTCGAGTGTTTGAAACGAGAATCAGCATGAGACCGAGTTCTACACGCCCAAAATAATTGACACGTTTCGGGGGGCCCGAATTGTTCTCATGAGCAGAGCCAACGGGTCCGCACTGCAAACACGGTTATAACCAAACGATCATGACGATGTCCGAGAGTTACGGTGGCACCTCCCGCTGAGCCATCCGGCCTTTCTTCCCGAAGTTGATCCCCGCACTTCGGGGACTCTCACCTCTCCTCTGTCCCACCGAAAACTTTCAACAAAGTCATTTTGACGTCCCCACAGTCGTACTCCGGTGACTCGATGAAGAAAAAGAAGAAGAATAAAAATGAAAAGATTTAAAAAAAAAACGTGTGAGAAATCGTGTAACGAGTTGACGCTAAAAAAACGTCACAAGCTCGACAAACCAAAAAAAATAACAGAAAAAAAATGTGTACTAAAAAACCATTCTCACCAAGTCGAAAGGACTTACGTATTCCGTAGGATATTGTAACGCGTAAGTTTTAATTCTCGTGACTCGAAGAACTTACTCAAAATCCTCGGATATCAAAGAAATGTACATATAACGAAATCCACCCTCGAAAACACGGTAATAACAAGGTCACGAGTGCAACGTTCGCAGCATCTAGAAGGGGGGGAGGGCATTGATTCCCTTTTGTCCTGGCTGGGTCTGAGGAATATACGCTGCACCGCAGAACCGGCGATTCTTCATTCGCGTTGCGCAACAATACCTGGAAAAACGTTAAGAGAGCAACGCGACGGAGAAATGAGAAAGAACGAAAAGGTCGTCGGTGGATATCGCGTTCCCATGCTGTGCATCAGCTTCCATACCGCTGTACTACATAATAAGGCACGCTGGAACAGAGCAACGACTGTGGGTACGGCTTACCTCCCCCCCCTTTCCTTCCCTCTCGTCCATCGTTTGCCGTGGTAGCAAAACCCCCCGCAATTCGGGGGGGGATTGCGTTCGTTGGCAGCAGCTACGATTCTCGTTCTTCGGTATTATCTGTCCCCATTGCCGAGCGGTATTAGGCAAAAGCCCGGCCCGAAACGAGGAGGCGCCAGGTACGGCGTGTGTGTACGCGGCACTTCGACGATGATCCTAGATGGTGGAATTCGTTCGAATGGGTAGCGCACACACGGGTACCCCGTGGCGAGTCTGAATACCGTAGTAATTGCATCGTGGCCAGCAGGCCCATTCATACGTCGCGCCTTCGGTGCTCTATATTCAACTCCCCTCCCGCGATTTAATTTTTTTTTTTATGGCATTTTTGCCGAATGCTCGGTAGCTGCCTCTATAATAGTTCTAGGTTTGGGTGTGTGTGTGTGTGTGTGTGTGGGTACTGGAACGTGGATTGAATGTGTAATTATACTTTGCTAAGGGATTTCATTGGGAATGTGGTTGCAAGGATATTCGGGCTTAGAGATACGAGTATATGTGTGAACAAATTCTTGACCCGTTGGAGCATGTGGCATTGAGTATTTTTGGAGATTTTGAGGTTTTATGGTGTGATCGATGAGACCGTGATTTGAGTAAATTGTGGCATACAGAGGGGGATTAAATATGAGGATGGATCATTTGCTTTGTGGAAAATATGTTTTTCTTTTTAATTTTGATCGATTTTTCAACTGATTGAGATCCATCGACAAGAGGCTGGGAGTATATTTGACAGTGTGAGGACATTTGTGGGCAGATATTGAATGGAAAATGTTGATCGATGTTCGGATCAATCATTATTCCATGATGTTTTTCGGGGAGTTCGTGAAGAGGTTTTTCGAGTCCTCAAGCTTCGGAGCTTTTTTATTCTTCTTCTTATGTTATGTTGTTTCAGTCGTTGATTATGGCGATGCATCTTCACACGCTGAAGACATAGATAATTTTTTTTCGTCGATCAACAAAATAGATTTCCGGTTTCTTATGAATTTGATATTAATTAAAAATGATTTTATCGATATTCTTCTGGAGACAAAATATCTGTTCGGTCCAGCTTTCGGAAAATAATGTCGCCATTGACAATCGCGAGAAATCAGGTTTTCATCGTCGATTTTTGTTACCGCGTAAAAGCTATACAATTTCTCGGTAATCATGCAATTTGGTTATGCAAATCTTTATCGATTGTGCAGCACACTTTTTATATTATTCGTCCCCGTTTTCTTGAATTTCTGTATTATCAGTATCTCGATAACACGATATATGTTCCCAACTCAAAAATTTTCCATTGTCCCTATAACGACGTTTCCAGTAGCAATAGCTGCGTTTTGATATTGCAGGCAGACCAGGATGCCAAAAAAAATAGTGAATAATTTTTTTCACATCAACAGGGTGGACATTTGTTCGACCGATCCGTGTCGCCAGGACATTTGGACGGCGGATCGGGCTTTTCGACGATATTTTCCGACGAACAGGGCGCAGCTTCGTCGGATGGACCTTTTTTCTTTGATGTAGGAATTTCTTCGTCTCTTTTTTCATCAAAACACGGTGGATATTTCGGCTTTGGCGGTTTTTTCCCTCCCGGTGGACTCGCGGGGGGACAAATATTCCTCCTAGGCGGACACGGCGGACAATTCCCCGGCGATGACGAAGAATCATTCGGTGGCGGAGGATTCGGACATCCCGGAAGTCGCGGAGGAATCGTCGGTGTTCTCGTTGCAAACATTAATTTTGACAAATTCAACAAATATGTTTTAACGAAATTCGTGGAATCATCGTTAAATCCAAATATTCTCTTCTGTCTAATCACTGATTTTCTCAAAACCAGACAATTTTCCGAAACTCTTGGAGGATTTTTTGCGCCATTCGATTTTCGTCGCGATGGAATATCGTTTCGTTCAACTTTGGCGATATTTTTGACGTCCGTTTGTTTCTGGTTCGAGCATTTCGTCGCTGTCTTGACGATTTCAAAATAATTCCAATCGTCTCGAACACGAGGATGTTTGAAAAATGTCCATTTCGCGAATGAGTCGCCGGAAGACGGGATAGATTTTCTAACCAAAATTCGTACGAAATTTCGCAGTAGCCAACCAACCTGCGGTCCGTTATTTTGTAAAATCATCGTGAATTTAGACAGGCGTAGAGTTTACATGTCGTTGTGAATTAGTTACGGATAATTTTGTCGAGACAATTAAATATTATAATTTTAGACATCCTGACATTTTGTGGGAGGTTTGTCGCCTCAACTCGCGTAGCGCAGATCAATTTGGAAAACAAAATAATCTCAGTAACAATCGAAAAACGCCACATCGATATAAAACGGTTTATATCGGATAATATACAATTAATTTTCTTTGCCACGAGAATATTACTGATCGAAGTATAAATATACGAATTTAATTATAATATTCTAGTAGTAATTCAGTATTTTTTCATCCTCTGCAAGTTATTTTCACGCTGCGATTTAAAAAAAAAATCAAATTACTGTAGTAATTCTTAATTTTTTAACTTCATCCACGTAATTTCCATAATAATCACAATTTGCCGGCTTCGATGGTAATCAAATTCAAAACAAATCAGATTCATATCTCCGCCTGCCCACCTTTCGAGTATATAACACTGTAATTGTCCACCCGATTTCTTTCCAGCGTGTCAAATAAGGGAAAAAAATAACAACAGTAGAAATAACCTAAGGAAACAAATAACCTGAATATTTTTCTACGACTTTAATAACAATATTTTAGTAGTATTCCAACCCCTTTCAAACCTCTCTACATGCCAAATTATCATCCCCCCGCAATATCATAAAAAAATCAAATTACTGTAATCATTTATAATTTTCAAACTTTATCCTCGCAATTTCCCTTCAAAATCACAATTTGCCGGCTCTGATAAAAAATCAAATTCAAATAAAAATCAAAATCAAAATTAAACCCCCTAATCCTCATCCTCCCAGTACATAACATCGTAATTCATCACCCGTTTGTTTTCATCGCGTCAAATAAAAAAACAAAAAAAAAAAAAACAACAACAGCGGTAATAATTTCACCTCGTGATATAAGGACACTCCGAAAGGAAGTTCGGTGCCGCGAGGGGTTCAATAGCTCGGTTGTCGGAGGCCACTTAACGAGGAACGAGTCTACGCCTCGTACACGTATGAAATAGTACGTTCGCCTCGGGAATATGTACGACGAAGCTTGAGATCCATGACCGTTCGTTCCTCTTCATTTCTTTCTTTTCTTTTTTTTTTTTTTTCGTTTCGTTAATTCTCCCGGTGAAGGCTCGTGTTAGTTACCCGCGTGCCCGGAGGATATCCGGGAACGAGACTCGGTTGGGCCGCGGTCGAAAATCGACTCGGCGTGTCAGGTACGACGACGAAGTTCATGATCCATCGACGTGGCTACGAGGTCGCGCTTCGCTCGTATATATCCGCGTTGCCGAAACCCCGACGAGTCGGGCGGTGGTAGCCCCGCGGAACACGAAGAGATAACGGAACACACGGGACGGCACACAGCTGTGCGGCGAAGAGCTTCGGGGCCACCCTGCGTCCCCTGCGTCGACCCGAACTCCACCGGAGGATCGATGAGTGCGCCGTGATGTCGGCGGGACCATGGAAACCGCGGACCAATGCGAAACGCCAGACAACTATTTTCCTCCATTAGTTACATTGCGGGACGAAGACACGACGGTATTTTTTTTATTTTTATTCCGCCTCATTAATTTTTACGGAGAAAAATAATTTCGTTTTAATAAGCAAGATTTTAACGATTCCCCAGCAGATTCGAACACCGACGAAAGCACTGAAAAACGTTCGAAAGCACGGAGGGATTTTTAAATATTTAAAGCAACGGAATTATGAGCGAAAGCTCTGAAGGAGAACCGAAAATTTGTTTCCGGTGCTTTTCGAATATTGAAAGCACGGGAATTTTGGTCCAAAGCACGAAAGTAGAACGGAAAAAAATGTATTCGGTGCTTTTTAGGCGATTGCGATCGAAATTTCGGTGCTTTTGATGTTCGAAAAGCACTCAGTGCTCATCGGTGGTTTTTTTGTAGTCGCTTTTGTTGCTTTCGTTTTTTTTTTCCGGTACGCGAACCTGTTAGAGTTGTGTACGATGTAATTGATTCAAATGGAATTTTCGTGATGGTAATGGAAGAAATATATATTTTTTAATTATTTGGTACTGTTGTTGATGTCTGGAATAATGGGGAATTGGCAAAAATTCATGGAAGATGAAGTAAAACGCATTGACAATTTTACTGATCATTGATGTTGAAAAATTCTCTATTATTCGTGCACTGAAAAAATTGATAGAAATGTTCAATTCCTTCTGTTCTTTGTTCAGATTTAACGTCAGAGACCTAGAATATAATAATTCCGTTCCAGAGAAAGAACATTGCGGCAGATTAAACAAGAATTTTCTCTCATCATTAATCGTTCTGAAAGATTTCTGAGCGATTCTGACATTTCTTTCATTCAAAATTCTGACAATCGTGCTCCAAGCAATTTTTTAAATTCAATTTCTGTGATAATAATAATCTAAAAATAGATTTTCCAATTATCTTACATTATTATCAATAGCTCAAATTTCAAATAACGGTAAATAATAAAAAGTTCATGAAAGATATAAATAATTCCGATAATTCCTGCCCGGAAAAAATGCTCAATAAGTCGTCCATCCAAAAATCAATCAAAATTCTACATTCGTTTAATTGCACTGTAAAATTCATCTTAGAAGCCCAGCGAATAATTCAATGATTTTCGAATACCTTTCTCGCTTTTAAAACGTGAATTCTCGTCGTTCGCACGGACGAGAAGATCTTTACGAGATATCACCCGTGTGAAATGTAAAAAGGTTGTAATATAGTGTGGCTTGATGCGTGGGTGCGAGAGAATCCCGAGCCAATGCACGGCGTACTAATGTATACGTAAAATGTACACCGGCAAGCAATTCCCCCATAGAAGAGGAGCAAGAAACTTCGGAATGACTGCACAGAGCTTGACCTATCGGCCAGTTTCATTGAATTCAAAATTATCCGTAGCTACAGTGTGACTCTATCGCAATCGAACGCACAGCTGTAAGACCAGACGCTCGATGGGCGTCTCCTGCCTTATCTCCTACTGATAAAATTGAAAAAAAAACACAAGTAAACGAAGAAAAATCCTCACAAATACCCAATAATCATTTCATACGTTTAAATAACGATAATACAATGAAACTCCAAAAAATAAACGTTCATACGCGTTATAAATTCGGTAGAAAAAAATGTAAAAAGATAAATAAAATAATGACGAAACAAAATATGTAACCCATCAGACGTGCGGTCTGTTATTCGCGAATATCGTTAGGATTATCTCGCGCGACTCGTGCGGTGGCTGCTGCGGTATAACGAGATCAGTGTTGCTGTCGAGATCCACTACTCGGTTTTTCTCCGGGTGAGGCAGACACCGCTCGAAGCCTCCCGGGGGAATCCTCGTCGACACCCCCATTGTGGCCATCGGAACTCTGACTCTCGGGAATAATACTTATCCAACCATACACGTCGAATTAATCGTATATATTAAATATATATTATATATCGGCTAGGAAGATAACGTCGATCATTAAAAACCAGTAAAAAACAAAAATGAAACTAGGGGGCCTATGGTTAGCGGTGTCTATGGATAGTAATCGCTACGGCTATTTATATTTATTTTGTGTGACTTTTTACAAGTAACTTCTCGATTTGCGAGCGAATTTTTTGAATTATGTTTTTTTCAAAAAACTAAAAAACTAAAAAATGACTGTACCAAATTGGAGCGAAATCTAATCAGCTCGAAGTTACAGCAGAACACATCGATTGCATTGGTCATTCTCATTACGTTATTAGTTTTCGAGAAATCGTTAACTAAAAATTTGATCACATACGTTCGTACGTACGTACGTACGTACGCACACACACACACACACAAACATTTCGCTCAAAAAAGGCTAAAATGATTCCAATCACCTTAAAACGTAAAGATCTGCCTAAAAATCGATTTTCGATTTTCGGGGTCATTACAATAATTTTCCTGTAAAATGGGGAAGTTAAATATTCTTCAGCTTAATTTGTTCGGGAAAAATTGAATCTGGGAACAAAAGCCAACGATCGACCTTCTACCCGAATCATTCGGCCACGATATCCATAGATCGTGCAGCCGGGCGTCACGCAGTCTGGAGCTGCAGACGACACGAAACTAAAACGGAGTTCAATAATTTCGTTTCGAAACTATACGGCGATTAAAAAAAACCTTCGAGGACGTTTCTAAATCGTTTTGGACTTCGTAGGTGCTTAATATTAACTGTCTGGGGTAAACTATGTAATGTGTATTTTGTCATAATCTCGTCCTCAAATCTCGGCAAAGAAACTTTTGGTGTCGTTCCCTATCGACGGATTCCATCGTCTGTAAGGAGGGACCGTGAAAAAATTGTGGAAAGATGGTTTATCTCGAAAACAGGTTGGTGCTAACGACTCACCCGTTATAATGCATCCGAGCCTTAAGCCTTGCATGGACTTATAAATAATATTAATAATAATAATAATAATAATAAAAATGAAAAAACATTTAAAAATAATAATAATAATAATAATAATAATAATAAAAATAAAAATAAAAATAATAATAATAATAATAATAATAATAATAATAATAATAATAATAATAATAATAATAATAATAATAATAATAATAATAATAATAATAATAATAATAATAATAATAATAATAATAATAATAATAATAATAATAATAATAATAATAATAATAATAATAATAATAATAATAATAATAATAATAATAATAATAATAATAATAATAATAATAATAATAATAATAATAATAATAATAATAATAATAATAATAATAATAATAATAATAATAATAATAATAATAATAATAATAATAATAATAATAATAATACTAATAATAAATGATTAAATTGGGAATTTAGATCGAAGAATATTAAAGAATCCGCAGTAATGCTACGAATATCGTGCACGGCTTGTGTCTATGAGCCATAATATAGTACCAACTTGGAAGAACGAGAGGAAGGGGGTTCTGTTGACGTTAAACAAACGTTTGGGGGCGTGCGATGAGACTCACCCGTATCCTGTACGTAGTTCACTCGCTAAAGGGGGTTGCAACGCACGGGGGCGCACCTGTACGTTCGTATCGATTCTTTGTGCGGCTTCTCTTGCAAAGGTATATTCGTTAGGACCGCAGAATACATGATAAATGGGGGTAATACGGCCCACCGAGATATTTCGGCCTGTAACATCTGTATTTTAACGATCGAAATCGAATTTTTCTCGACGATATTGTGCCGCTCGTTAAATTGGACGAAACGGGAACTCAAAAAAGTACAAAAAAAAATTCATTCTCAATATTATCACCAATGTTGTATTTCTCGTTTTTAGTATTATTCTCGGTTTTGAAATATATCAAAATATGGTTTTATATCAGTATTACATATGAGTAATATTTTTATTCATACACAAAACATTAAATTTTGAACGAAAAACAATTGAATATTTCAATTCAGTTCATCTTCAAATAAAGCGAGCTGTATAATATCCATCGCTTTCATCGCATCTCGTGAAATTCACCCTGCCAATTTTTTTTTCAAATTCTCACGCTGCAATCATAAAAGCGAATTCTTCTCAGAATATTCCACTTCCAAGAACTCACTTCCTCCTCAACCTCGTTGATATTCTGCACCGTCGTCTATCTATGATGCTCGAAGAGCCATCGACGAGGGTATCCTCAGAAGTGCATGGCACATTTCGCCCGGAAACATCGCAGGAACTGCGTTGTAGAAAAATTATTGTCGTATGCGATGGATATGTAACGCTTGGGCGTTATCGAGAACACTGCCGTATCAATGATTCGTAGGATCGTCGTCGACGAGGGATCGGCGTGGGCCTACGAGGATGTTAGTACGAAACCGACAAGGCCTCGTTTCCTTTGGAACGTCTATATGGAAGCCGTCTGTGGCACATGGATCCTCTCTGTCTCTATACGCTTTTGCTGCTGCTGCTGCTGCCGCTGCTGCTGCTGCTGCTGCTGCTGTTGCCGTTGCTGCTGCTGTCTCGATATATCGGGTTACCAACGTCATCCGGATGGTTCCGGCGTTCACTGCTCCCGCTCCTGCTGCCGTTGGTTCTGTTGCTTCGGGGACTGTACAGGAGGTCGACGACGAGGGAATGAGGACGAAGGACGAGAGGGACCGACCGCACACGGAACATTTCTCCTCCCGGCTCCATATATTCGTCGATGCGGAAGATCCGAGAAGCTCGAGCCTCTGACGGAATCATCATTTTTTTTTTCCTTTGTATTTTCGTCCCCCGCTCCCATCCCCCTGCTGTAAAAGAAGTTCATAGGCTCGACGTTAGAGCTCGAAAAAAGAAAAGGAAATTTTGAAATCGTTGAGTTGAGGAATTTAATTGGTTTGATGATTTTCGATGGTTGAAACGTTATTTATTTATCACGAATTTATCTTCCACGCTCTCGGCAGATTTGACATGGGTTGACTGCGAATTTTAATAATACGTGAATATAAGTCTGATTGTTCTTATCGCTGATCTTGGCACCGTTCCTGCCGAAAACGGATCGTAAAAATAAACGAATAAATCAACTCAATAAATAAATAAATAAATAGAACATATATGAGGATGATGAACCTAACTTTTGCTTGTGATAAAGATAAGAATGACGATAAATTTTGACTTCCGAAAACGTCTCCTAGTTCCTAGTATTGAGGATATGTTCGGTGAAATGTCAAGACCGAGGTTTAGCTACCTAACTGACAAGGATATTACCGAACGGACTGCGGGCTGACCCGATGAGCTTTAACGTACAACACGAATGGGCAGCAAGCAAGTGCGAGGGTGTAGGTGCACAGGCCGATACGGTTATAACCATGCTGCGTGCGGGCGGCCGAACGGGGAAGAGTATAACTCAAAACCTAATTCACCGGCAGCCGGGGGGGGGGGGGGGGGGAGGAAGAGGGCAGCAGACAAATGAGTGGTCGCGAGAGTTCGTATCTGCGCCGCGCGACTCTCATTTAATCAAAGTTTTGAGATGCGAATAGGCCGAAGGCCGAAGCACCTAAAATCGATTTTAAAATCGAGTTTTGGATCGCGATTTCAAAAATTAAAACGTTATTAGCATTTGAGTACAGTTGTAAATATAGAAAAATTATTCTATATTGACAGGTGTACTTAAATTCTCATAACTTTTTTTATTTTTCAAGATCGCGATTTAAAACTTACCCTGGTACGTAGGTAGTAGAACAGTATGAAGATTGGATTTTTTTTTAAATTCATTAATTTCTTCTCTAGGTCTTATTTCTTTGGGATTCAGAAATTCTGGGTTTTCCGGGATTTATTTTGGGTCTCTCAGTCAATGTAACCAAATCATTTTCATTTAGCCCAAGACGAAGCCACTATCGCGCTATTAGCGCTGGCTATTTAAATGTGTATTGTAACACTGCGGTGTTAGACGGTAACGACTTACCGATCGTGCGATTGTTACATCTTATCAATATAGGGCATATTATCGTTTTTACGCTAACCATCCCGAAGACGTCACAATGACACCGTAAACGTTTTGTGATTATTTTGATGGATATCTGATACAGTTTTTGTGCGCTAACGAAATGAGAAATATATTTTGGGACGATACAGTTAAATAAGAGTTACAGCGTTGACATTGACGAGAATTTGTGGATTTCATCTTGCGAAAGATAACCTCGATTTTGAACATCAACCGATGGAAGGTATTTCTCTGATGAACCACAACCAATAGCACCAAAACTTATCTTTTATACTTTTCTTCAGGAATAACAACAAATCAAAAAACATACAAACTGCGAACAACCAACGAACAATCAGCAAATAGCATAAAACACCAACAATCGACGACAAACAACAACAAAATTCCATACTCTGGATATTCATCATTTATTTCTATTTTTTAAAACTTTTCTTCTTGTTTCAAGTCATTTTCCCTTGAGGGATAGGGAAAATATGTAATAATATCAAGTGAAACAAAAAAAAGAAAAAAAAACGTATTTCCGTCGGGGAAGCGAATTATTCCTAATTTTACCTTTGTAATTCGTTTTTCGACAATAAATTTTTCTTTGCTTTTTCATAGCTTTCGAACCAGAAAACTAAACAGATTTTAGATTCCGACGTCACATATTTTTGCTGACGGACTACATTTCAGGGTGAATGTGGGAATTTGAGATGCGAGTTAAAATAAAGTTATGGTTACATATTATTCAACCGTTCTTCCACAAGTCTTCTTTTTTTAACGTTATAGGTGGCCACAATGTTTGGGAAGTACATAAAAAAATCTCACATTGACTCCGAAATTAACTTTGTACCATCCTCAAAATTCCGTCAATTCCTAAAATGTTCAACAAACTCCAGAACTACGTTAAATCAGCTACAACTCAAACTTACACGAGTTTACTCGTCCCGTTGAGGCAATGCAATAATAAATTGACGATGTTGAAGTTTTCATGAATAGAAAAACAATTTTTTTTCATTGCACCAAATTCATCAAGTACACTCTTACATGCAAAATATTTATCGACGTAAAAGAGATTAATATTCGTCCCATGCGAACGATAAAAAAAAATTCAAGTTTACGCAGCAACGGACAACGCCACGAACGTGGCTGCAGTGCTCGTGCTTCAAGTACAAACGAGAAGTGCCAAGTTACGAGAGTACGAGGCGTTGGTGCGGTTGGTCCAGGCTCGGAAAGAGCAAAAAATACTCCCACACACACACTCGTACAGACAGACACATAATATATCTACATATTGCGAAATATATATTTCTCTGGCCATATATACAAATATATATCTATAGCCCATAGGTGAGAGAGTATATTTGCGAGTGGATGAACGCACATGGAACGTTCTACACCCGGGCCAGTCTATAATTTGTCGGGGTGAGTTACCGCCCTTGTCTTTGCTTAGCACGCTGGGCGTTCGTCGTTCGGTGAGTTTCGCTGCGGTCTCGGTGGGATACGCGCACACAATATATATTTATATATACATAAAAACATACACGTATGTATATATACACGGCATCCTCACAGCTTTTGATGCTATCGTTGCATACCAGCACCGTATTCGGTTGGACAGGTGGCCACCCCGGGACTCCCACACGCAGTGTCCTCTCTATCTTCCTCCCTCGAACGTTTCTTGCGCCTCCTCTTCGTCTTTTTACACGTCCCATCGTCGTATCGTCGTCCCATGGCGCACGACGACGACGGAGTGCGCGCGACGTGCGTGCGGACTTGGCCCACGCGTCCCAATCTTTCGCCGCGTATGAAACGAGCGTCCAAACCACGAGTTATCGAAAAATTCTTGAACAATTTCTTCTCTCACACGCGTAACGACGTTTTTATAAATACTCGTCGGGCATATAATGATCCACGGGACTGGATATTGTTTTATTATATCGCGTCTGTGATGCTGCAAAATCTGTCGTCGTGAGCGAATTGCGGATCATTTATCTCCGAGCACGTATTTTTTTGTAATCTTTGTTTTATCGAATTACGTTAATAAAAATGTAGTCTATAAGACAATTAATCGTAGAATCAATCTTAGATGGAATTAGTATCGATCTTTATTATGAAAAAAATTCTATGCTGTTCTCTTCCACTGTGAGGCAAAATTCTATCCGTAATCGAACCGCGAATCAATGAAAATTAATATGAAATAACTAAAACAATGTGAATCAAAAATTCAATATCTTCCAGATAAATCGGGCGCTCGTATCAGCCCATATATAATTGAAACCCAACACATCTAACCAATTACTCACTTCAATTACTGACCCAACGATATGATAGAATGAGCGGACGATTGATTTTAGAAAAATTGATGAAATCGAAGTATAGTAACCCAGCCAAAAAAAAACCCAGAGGACACAATGGGTGTCATCCAAATTCGCGTGCGAAGCCACAACGTATAGCCGTTGGGCGAGGTCTACCGCGATAAATAAAAGAAGATCGCGACGGTGAGGACGGTAGGTAGAGTCCGAGGGAGGATGAGGGAAAGAGACCGGGCGCGTCGTGCCGCGGAGAGGGTGCGGGCAGACTCTTCAGGGTAATTTAACACCGGAAGCGTCTCGAGCGTGACGCCACCCTGAAGTTGGAGGATACGCGCGGCGCGCCCGTGGAGAATACTTGTTGTTTGTATACCCGTATTTGTGTACATGCACTTGTGTACGTTGTGTATCTCGCGTGTACTTCGCAAGTGCTGTTTCAGTGTCTCGTAGGTGGGCAGAGAGGTGGAGCATGGTGGTACCTCGGGACTACGCAGCCGAAGTTGCAAGAGCGTGCATCTAAGTTATACATATGTGTATTTTTTTTTTCTTGAGCGTGTCTATGTATGCTGGGGAAAAATTATTATTGTTTAGAAATAAATTTGTTTGCCGGCTGGTGAAATGAGTATTGCTTATTGTTTTGACGCGACCGCTGATTCCGATGGTTCCGTAGAAGGTTGGAAGGGCGAGTGAAAATAATATGCTATAATTGTATGAGATTTTATTATAATTACGAATATGTAGGAGGCATTTTGGCGGAACTCAGATACCTTTGAACAGTTGACTCAACATTTTTACCCCACGACTTCTGTTGCTTCCTCAGAACTCTGTTTGCTTGTATCTTAATTGTGTCTTAAGGCGATCGCTCAGAATCGAAAAAACCCGAATGACGGCTTCCTTTGTTTTTCACGTAAATTGAATCGATCCGCCGATGTAGTCGATGATTTTTTTTTAGTACCTTTTGGATCTTACGATATCACTAATTCAATTCTTCATTTTTTAGATCTCCTCTTTTCCTATTGTTTTCCTTTGTCAGATGGTAACTGCTATCGTGCCATTTTTCAAGTGGATGACACTTTTTTCTCGAGATACTTTAACGAAATTGAGGAATTATTTCATAAAATTCGAGAAAGGGGAATCCAATAAATAAAGAAAAAATATAATAGGATTGTAGGATTTTGGATCTTTTTTTAGACACTAATTGGATGACTTTTTTCACACACTAAAAAAATCATCGACCACAACGGGGAATAACAGAGTTTCAATCTGGTGAATTCGAACAGAATTCTCCACGTACATACGTGTTTCTATTATTATTATACGTATATATTAATTGTTATATACTTATTTGCAGTTACATAAATATGCTATGCTTATACATATGCTCTTCTCCCGTAAAACTAAAACTACTACAAAATAAATAATGCACAATTGCCACAATTCTATACAAATTCAAAGTCCAACGAAAAAATTCGCTTGTCAATATTCGATTCCACAAATATATCCATCGAAATTACTCTAAATTAAATATCACGTAGATTCGTCGCTGCATATATATTGCTGCTCTCTTTCCGTAAAAAGTACTCAAAGTGCGATTCGAGGACATCGCGTCATTCGATTCTCGAACCCGGAGCCACCTGTGCAGCTCTTTCGCACCACACAGATCTACACGCAGACGCGTGACCGGTGTACATACGCTGTACCAGTATGAAATGTCCCCGCGCGGTTGTACGCGCGTAGGTAAAACACTGGTTCAGGTACAGCGAAGTACTGAACGCAGCGCTTCGCTCTTCGGCCGCTGCTGCTATCTTACGTATATACGTATATACGTCACTCTCGCGTTAGACCTTCTACGCAGCGTGCGGAATACGTATTCCGCAAGCGCGCACGGTCCGTCGTCTCCGTGGAGATTGAATTACCGTGCGTCCGCGCGCCCTCTCCTCCACCCTTCTCGTCTCTCGTCCGGTGTGGCAACTCCATTACTTAACCCGCAACGTCGCGGAAACTGTATCGACCGGTTTTTTTCTTTCTTTTTGCTTTTATTTCTACAAATTGGTTTTTTTTTTCGTTGATATTTTATACAGGTGCGATATTTCTTTCAATGCCGAAAGTCAAGAGAATAAACCTGGTTATTGCTGTTGCAGGTGCGATATACGTGGGAGTTAATGCTAAGATGAGGGGGAGAGCTGGATGTTTGGAAAGGATGGTTTGAGAATTGTTATTTATTTTTTTTAATTAGAGGAGAGTAACGATAGAATGTGAAAAAATGGAAATTCGACATAAAAATGTGAGTAAAGATTTTAATTCATGACTAGAAACTAGGTATAGGAGGAAAACGTTTTAAAAAACAATATCTTCCGATGAATTGCCGTCTTATCTGCCGAAGACTATCAAACTTAGCTTCCAATTGTATTTAATAGCGAATTTAATTCAATAGAAATCTATTTAACAATCAAAAATTCTATTCAATCTAACGAACGATGAATAGAAAAGACTCAGAAGTGAATATTGTGGGGGTAAGACAACACTCTATCGACATACGTATACATTAGAGTGTTTCATCAGTTCCATTTTATAATGAATATTGAAATCTGAGTGTTTTCGTTATTTTTATATATCTCCCGTATTAAATTTAATTAAAGAGTTGAAATTCTAAGAACATCTTATTTGAGACTAAGCTAATCCCCTGGCAGGTGTAGGCACAAAAAAAAAATTTTTGCTTACAATAATCTGTCTTTAATTCAAAAAAAGGAAAAAAAATATCAAAAGTGAAATGAGGGGGATCTACCACTCAACTTAGAATGCTCATATTTTGCCAGAATTTTTTTTTTCTATCTAAGCTGACTATTTCCGGTGTGGCCCGTTGGAAAATCAAAAATTTTTTTTTTTTCAAACACTAGTATACATACATTATATACCCAAGTGGGAAAATTATACATAGTCTATATATTACCTATATCCAGAGCTGAGCATATATAGTCCAAATATAAACCATATATAATTTTTTGATTTATTATCATATTAAAGAGAATTATATATGATTATTATTTTCGGCATTATGATATTTATTTTCGGATTTCTTTTTTCTCAATCGGACAAATCTAGACCACATATAAACTATATACGTCCAATTCCATATATAGTCAATACACACTCTATACCTTTTTTTTCACTCCGGTATATATCTCCACACCTTCTTCTCTCGGACCGCCATTTTGCGCGAATGACGCAACGAAATGGCGCGCGTGACGTTGATTGTCAAGACAAAACGGAAGATACGAACGCGCCGTCTCGGAAGATGCGCCGATGGTGGTAACCACGGACGAGGACGAGCTCGGCGAGGATGAAGTACACGTAGGTGCGCGCGACGTATGATGGTACGAGAGAACGAGAGGACTTCTCGTGCCGCAGGACACGAGGAGTCTTCGGTCTTAAGGGCGAAGGGGACACGGCGGTCGACGGGGGTCCAGGGGGGGGCGGCCGTGCGGGGGCGGGAGGGGGAGTAAAGTAATCCGACACCTGGCCGCGCACCGAACGTAACGTGAGAGCCCCTTACCGCGGGCTCAAGCAGCTCCTCCCGGTCTGCCCCGGGGTCCCTGTGCCCCCCAGCCTCCCCGGCGGCGGGGGCGGAGGCGCGGGGGTTGCTCGCGCGAGATGTTACCCGCGGATCTGTGGCGCTCATCCGCGGATCCGTTGGCTTTCTTCGCTGTGACGTTGCTGCAGCAGCACCAACGTAGTACAGCGAAGAATAAAAAGAAATGCGGAGTGCACGGGAAGCGACCGAAGTGGAGAATTAAGAGAGCAACGGGTGATAAGGAGCAGCGGAATGGGACACGAGAGAAAGAGATGCGTCCTCGGGGTGTGTTACGATAAAGCCGGGAGATACAGTCCGTCGAGCATTTGGTATGATTGAAGACGCGGTGGAAAGCACGAGCGAGGGTATACTTCCGAGATGGAAGGAGAACTCAATTATGCCCGTAGATCCTCGACGATATGCAGATCGGATGAAACGAGGGGGCAGTGCTATCGCGTTGTAGAAATTTGGTGGAAATGGAGTTTGAATTCATACATTCGGAAGATCCTTTTGGGTAAACGTCGTCGATTAATTTTACTTCGGATATTGCGAGGGTATTTATTTGTTCACGTCAGAGTTCGATGGAAGTTTGACGAATTTGTTTCTAACAACGTTCTATTCAATAATGGGATTAAAATGTGAGAAAAAATGTTTATTGAGAGTGTAATGAATTTCAATAATGCTAGAACGGTGAATTGCGTGTCTTCCGTCTTATTCGGTCGGACGACTTATCGACCATAAAAATTAAAGGAACCCCTTCGACTCCTTACTCCCCATCGTTCCAGCCGATGCAGTGTATGCAAACCTCAAGGTTTACAATTACCAATGCGGATGGGGAAGATGATTAAAACGAACGACCCCATCGACGCACCCCATCATCACAGTTCCCACTCACACGGCAACCATCTCACTTACACCACGTCCGTCGAAAGTACGTACCGGGATTATGGCCGGGGTATACATTGTCTGACAAGTATATAATCGATATAACGTCATCGAGGGGTGTTTCCTTCCTGCTCAACGCTGTGGTTATTCGAAGGGCGCTCTGTGGTCGTTTTCGTAGCGAATTCGATCGGAGTCGAGAGATATATCCGTTGAAGATGATAAATATTTTAACCCATAAAACTGACATGACGGAAAATCTGTTCGAGATATTATTAATACTGTTGTTCTTGTTGTTGTTATTATCATTGTATATTGTATAAATGTAATGTATGAAGTCTTTCGCATCGTAACAGAGAAATAACCTGAATCCTTCGATCCTCCGATCTGCAATACATAAAAATCGTTCGAAATGTTGCATCGTAAGATCGAAATCGTACATCTGAACGGATTGAAGACCGGCAAAAAGATTCGCCTCGTTAAGTCGTAGAGAAACCTATGATACAGAGATTTTTTGCTTCCTCATAAACGAAGCTATCTTACGGTGGAAAATATCGTTGTCACGCGAGTTACAACCAAACCTGGAAACCAGGAAAGTCTTATCGGTAATAAAAATCGTCGTGCTACATTTTTTTGTCGCGTGTACATTTTATGGTGACATTTTATTTACTTCTTTATTTTTTATTCTCAATAGTAAATCATGTTTATCACACTTTAAACGTGTCACGAAGGCTTTAATTTTAATGTTCCCTGTCGAGAGCATGCGTGCTGATTTTCTATTGAACGTCGCCAGTGTTTGAATTCTTCATTACAACAACTCTTCAACGTCCTTCCGTTTTTCTTCGCCAATGTGCTTCTTCCACGTTCCTCTGTTCCCCGTCACGAAGACGCGTACTGATTTTCCATTGGACGTTGCCACCGATTTTCCCCTTCAGTCCAACTAATAAAATTTACCCGGACTCGGTTCAACCGCGTCGATGTGGCGTAATCTAGTCGTAGTTTAGATTTCTCGAGTACATCCGCGTTCTTCGGGAGACAAGTGTGCCTTTGTTCGTCAATTTTTGTGGCACGGCTCGAATTTTCCATTATTCAGATTGAATAACGTCGAATCTGTGGAATCAAAGAAATTTAAATTTTCCATATTTATCCCGTCGGTGGATCGTATCAGGTAAATCTCGGATAATTATTCTTAACTCCCGACTGCCCGCAGGGCGAAAAAGACGTCATTAATCGAACAGTGAGAGGATATGCAAGATAAGGGTTTGACGTGCCGGTAGAAGCCGTCTCCCGAAGAATATATAAACATGAACGGTCATAATTCAAATTATCAACGAACTAAAAGGATGTCGAGAATTATTTCATCCTTTTTAAATTTTTATATAAGCTCTTTCATTATGCAACCCAACTTCAGCAGTCGAGAGTTTTTTCAAATTTTTAAATTCCGACCGTCAAAAATTCCGAAAATGCAATGATTCGAAAATGTCACGATTAATTAGCCGATTTTTCATGGAGCGTAATAATTGCATGCGTTATCGTTGTTTCTCGCGACACTTGTGTAACGCTCGCTTCAATTAGATCGCACTTGTATCGACGAGGAATTTTGTATTTCGAGCAAAGGCCAACGTTCATTCCGAGGCCAACGTTTAAAAAGTTGGTAAGGAAAAAAAAGCTGGTATCAAAGAAAAATAATTCCCCGGATACCGGCGCGAGTTTGATCAGAAGTTTTAGTGTGATATCTGGTTTTTTATAAGTAACAACGCCGCGGATTGTCCAGATTATTTCGCGGCATAGCCCATTACGGAGAGAGTAGGGTCGTCAAAGTAGTATAAAAGCAGCAGTTTCGCCTCGAAACTTATTTTCGTTACTCATAGTCAATTCGACGTTCGCAGAAATTTCGTCAACGTAAATTAGAACGATCGACCGTTGAATCAGAAGAAATCAATTGTAAGAAAAAAATTTCATTACTATAAAACGGTTGCAGACATGAAGATTGCGACGTTTCTGTTGTTCGCGTGTTTGTTGGCGAACGTTTCGCTACAATGCGAAACGCCGAGCGAAGAAGCCGTGATAGAAACCCTGAAACCCGTCCCGGGTGGGACGATTGCGATATTGCGCCCTAATGCAACCACCGAATGGGTTAATTGTTTGTTATGGAAGTACAAGGATAACCGTGAGTGACAATATTCAAAATCAACCCATTGACATGAAAAACAAGTTGAAACTTGCAAATTGCTTCCTCAGAATTCGCGAAAGCTGAATGTTTAAATTTGCAAGCTGCTCCCCAGAATTGAAGGTACCATGACTCCATCAGGAATTTATCTATATCAACTTTGGCTTACTCATAGAGGAAGATTCTCACAATATCGTCAATTCTGGGGGAACAGCTTGCAAATTTAAACTTCCAAGCTTTCTTGAATTCTGAGGAAGCAATTTGCAAGTTTCAACTTGCAACTTGTTTCCCATGTAGATAACGTTTCTGGTTAATAAACCAGATAATTCCAGATAATTTTTTCAATATATCGAGTTAGTTCAATAACGATTGCATATTTCATCGATGTCAATAACGTTTTTGAGTTGTCAAAAACTTCGCTTTATCTTAGCTAATGATCTCGATTGCCTCTAAAACGATTATATCCATTATCAACCCATTTTTTAAATTTATTTCTTTTCCGTCGAATGTCATCGATGGAATTCGAACGTCATCGAGGAAACTAGCGTTTCGCATAACTTTATTACAGTTACGGATCCTCACAATTCGTCTTATAAGGACGTCTATGCTGTAAACGTAGGAGACGTGGATATAGTAGGGGAAGGTGGAATCCTCGATCTAAAGTTGATGAGCTTGACTGTGTTTGTTAAGTACCGACCTCAAATCGTATTAGCCGAGGTTAAAGCATCGGCTGGCAGTCCGACCGGCCAAATTCGGGCCAGCATCCGATTCGGTGTCCACTTTGAGGCCTCATTTGATTCCATGTATCATCCTAAGCAACTTGGTGCAGTCGCTGAGCAAAACTGTTCGGGAAACGTGAGAGTGATAATAGGTAAAGAAAACAAATCTACACCACTATAAGGTTATTTCGTATTTATACAAAAAACGTCTAACGAAACTAATCCATCAAAATTACCTTGACGATACTAAAATAAGCAATTCAATGATTAATCGACAGTCGACAAAGCCTTCTGCAGCATGAATGGTTCAAATATTGACACAAACACAACTACGTTGCCAAAAGTGTCTCTATTCCAAGCTTGCGAATAGCGAATGACACTAAGGCTTGTATCAAATTTTTTCTCGTACCTTGATAAGTTCGTGTATTGGGTTGGGTCGGAGTGGGGTCGATTCTGGGGTTTAATAATAATTGAATAAATATATCAACACCTTTCACATTTTAATTTTAAACGGTGGATTATTTTCTTTTGATTCATTTGTTTATTTAAATCGTTTTACTCACATACGCAAATTTATATCATTTCAATCCAAATTCATCATTCATTCTAATTTATCCACAATCACTCACATTTATACTGATTTTCTATTTTATTTCAAATTATTATCCATACTAAATTCCATCCCACCCACACAATATATTTCGACACGCATTCGAAATGTCTCTGTTTATATTTTGTTCCGTTTATCATCGTGTCCTCGTGTGTTACAGCCGCGGCCGTTACAGGCTATTTTTAATTTCTCGATTGCATTGAATTTCAGGTGAGCAATTGTTTGATATCAAATTAAACGGGCGTTCGGTCGCCGAAAGAAGACTACCGAAACTTGATTCCGTGACGATAGAGCTCTTGTCATCGTGGCCCGAGCGGCGTTCGCTATGGTACGAGCTGAGTCCATGCGAACGTAAGTTTGTTGATTCGTAAACGAATATAATATGATTCTCGTGTGTTTTGCGATCAATGAAATGCGAAGTTTTTACTTGAATTACTTTATTCCAGATAAAAGAAACATATTGCGCCTCCTTTGGTCCATTATGACCCACGATAATTCGGCTAACTTCAGAAGTCAGATCCGAAAGCGATTGGAAGCCAAATTGACGCGCAATTTGCGATTGGTTTTGGAGGCCTAAAAATTAAGCTCTGGAAATATTTGAAATGTTTCGAATTTTTCCATCGATTTGCGGAGAATCTTCTGACAAAGTTTCGAGTCACCTGATTTCCGTTGATTGCGCAGAATTATTTTTTTCACAATTGTACATTCTTTCACATTAAATCGGGATCCCGATCTTACCGACCGAGCGGCTTAATGTTGGCTTTTCGATTAACAGGTAATCCCGCGTTTAATGAACTGGTTTATAAATTGAACAAATTAAAAAATTTGAAAAAAATTCCGACTGCTAATTAATTGCTATGACTGCTGTTTTGCATAATAAATGAGCTTATATAAAAATACAAAAAGGTTAAAATAATTCTCGACATCATGTTAGTTCATGAATAATTTGAATTGTGACTGTTCATGTTTATATATTCCTCATGACTCTTGTATAAAGCCTTCAATTCATTCGTGAGACGTCTTCTACCGTTTCGTCAAACCCTTACATTACACATCATTTCACTGTTCAATCAATGACGTTTCCCGACTCAATCAAAGGCTTCATAACAGTCATGAAGAATATATAAACGTGAACACTAACAATTCAAATTATTAATGAACTAACATGATTTCGAGAATTATTTCATCCTTTTGAAATCTCTATATAAAATCATTTATTATGTTTCATTCAAATTTTTTCAAGTTTTTGAATTTATTTGATTACATTCTCACATCGACGTGCTGTCTCGATGATTTTTCTCGCCGCACAATTATCCGACAATCGTTGCTATAGTCGACAAAAGTAATTCGACGGTCCAATTCGCAAATCCATCGACCCTACCAGTTATCACCGTGAGACCGTGACAACGTCGAACGTTAGAGAAATCGTCGTGACTCGTTGTCACGTGCGTTATCGTAGCGCAAACGTCCCGGTTTCTCTTCTCGTTACCTTATGTATCTCACGTTTGTCGCAGTCGGCTTATTCGTCTCGCACCGTGGTCTCGTCCTCGGCTGCGGAACGAGACGTCGCAATATTCGTCACCCCGTGTGCCTCGTCTTGGTCGCGTCTTGGTTGCCGACGCGACCGGTTAGCACCGTTGCGTTGATGCCTTTCCCCCGGTAATAGGAGAACCGAGGGAGGCCTATCGATTACGAGGAAAACTTGACTGCATGAGCGACGGACCAATTGGTGTCTGTGTGCGTGTAATATGTATGTAATGTATGTATGTGACGTATGGATGTTCGTTTGCCTACTGGTTTTTGCTCGACGGCCCAAGTACGCGACCTTTTGCCATGTCGCACTGCACATGAACAAGCACACGCGGCAAGACCGCCGGGTTAATCGTGGAAAGGACGGTTCCACGATCATTTGTTGCAACGTGACTGGAAAGGATTGTTATTCGTACGATTGACTTGCTTACATTGCAGAGACATTTTTTGAGCTTCCGTGGGCGGAATTAATATTGCAGAGGTGATTCTTGGTGACTTTGACGAGTCGAACTGCAATTGCTTCCTCGTGGAGGAATCTTTGTTTTGGTGAACATTTTTTTTCCAGCTTTTCTTCGAAACGTGTTTAGGATGTCCCGAAACGTCAACAAATCGCATTCAGGAAAAATTTCCTAATATATGTGTGTGTGTGTGTGTGTATTAGGGGGGCTTGAGAGACAAAGTTTATTTCTGATTTCAATCAAAATACCCCAAAGATGAACCCGATCGGACCATTTTTAGGGGTCGCGCAAGATTTTTCAAGTTTTTCCGTTTGATTAACATGGGAAGAACGTAAAGTTACCATTCAAAAAATCGTAGCTCCGGGAATTTTATAGCTACGTTGATCCCGTGAGTTTCATTTGAAAGCTCTTTAAAAACCGCTTGAAATGACATGCATACCTTTGGAATCCAACGACAATTTCCGTCGATAATTTCTTACGAAAAAACAAAATTCGTCGGTTTGATTGACTTTGTAAAAGCTCGTTACGGGTCAATATTTTGCGCTTGCGCCAATCATATTATTTGTCCACGATAGTGTCGGCTATAATCGTCATTAAACGTCGTGAAATCACGAACACCGTCTCGTAAGACATTTTTGTCGTGTGCCCCCATATTTATATGTTATATATGTGTGTTACATTCTTCATGTTTTGTCTATATCTATTGCGGCTTCCGAACTCGCTGTAATCGACCAAGGCCGGATTTTCGTACGACAGAGTAATAAATTACACACTCATTAATATCATTCACTTTCTTTTCCGTCTCTTCGAATAAAAGTTTGAACCCGCTCTCGTTTCTGCACACAACGAGATTATTATCGGAGCTTGCAAGCAGCGCTAAGAACTTTCTAACTTTGACTCTTAGCCGCCGTATAGTTTTCTTGAAGCTTCTGGAAACCACAATTTTGTGCTGTCGGAAGAAAAAAATGTCTTCGTTTAATCGATTCAATCGCGAATTACGTGAACATATACTAGGCCGGCTTGAAAAAAAAACTTTTTTTTTTCTTTCAACCAAAATACATTCACGACAAAGTATTTTCCATCAAGAGAAGCGTGTCCAAAAATGATCCCGATCGGACCATTTTTAGGGGTCGCGCAAGATTTTTCGAGTTCTCCCATTTGATTAACATGGGAAGAACGAAAAGTTTCCATTAAAAAAATCGTAGCTCCGCCAATTTTATGGGTACATTGATCCGGTTAGTTCCATTTTAAAGCTCTTGAAAAACTGCTTAAAATGGCGTGCGGACCTTTGAGATTCCATTGCAACTTCCATCAATAATTTTGTTGTTTCGTAAGAAATTATCGACGGAAGTTGCAATCGGATTTCAAGGGTCCGCACGTCATTTCAAGCGGTTTTTCACAAGCTTTCAAATAGAACTAATTGGATCAATGTACCTATTAAATTAGCGGAGCTACGATTTTTTGAATGGAAACTTTACGCCCTTCCCATGTTGATCGAATGGGAAAACTAGAAAAATTTGCGCGACCCCTAAAAATAGTCCGATCGGGCTCATCTTTGGACACAATTCTCTTGATGGAAGATACTTCGGCGTAAGTGTATTTTGATTGAAAAAAAAAAAAAAGTTTTTTTTCAAGCCACCCTAATATATACGTATATACGAATTTATACGTCGTCGGACTTACATCGTGATAGCACCTCATAGCTTTGACAGCGGATGATACGTCGTGGACATCTTCGCCGCAGTTCTGAACGCTGTTCCGGATTACGTTAAGACCTTTCAACCCATTGAAGATGATCGATTTGATTTCGTCCATCGCTTCGAGCATGAGATTTCGCACGTCATCGATGCACGATGCCCCTTTGAGCCATGCAGTTTTCACGGGTTCCATTAAATCGGAATAACCCTCGCATTCGTCGACGTCGACGTCGTGTAACGTGTAGTTGGTGCGGTTTTCAGCGCTGGATTTTATCTGCGAAATTTATTCGTGCAAATACGTAGTAAGTAAATTAATTATCGATAATTTCTAGGCTGTGCCGAAGTGTTTTAACTGTTGATAAATTAATTAGAATAATTTTGTAATGAATAATTATTAAAACATTATGTGGGACACCGATTTGTGAATTCGTTTCATTCCCCAATTTATTACCTTCTGTATGAGGATATTGGTACTGTTGTCCAACCACGCGTTGAACGCGTTCAATTGCTGCATTACTTCCTCTAGTACTGGATTATTTACTTTCTGGCCGTTGTTTATATATCTTACGAATGTCTTTATCGTTTCGTTGATCAATCCTTCTGCTGAACTTTTGTAATTTTCCACCGGCAACTTCCAGATGCAATCTTCCGGTATCTGAAAATACAATTGTTTGAATTGATAGATCTTACAAGTAAAAAGTGTCCGCGTACCAATCGCCGAAATTGAAATTTATTCGTATTTTTTCCTTTAAAATGTACAAGAATGCGATTTGTTGTTACATTCAACCTCCAGGTATAGCATTTGAAGCTTTCGCGTCAATAAAATTACTTGACCGCTCGAAACGAATTACGGCAAATTTATTTCATAGCGTTGAAATCTAATTGAATAAATTGTAATTGTAAAACATTACAGCTTCGGTTTCCATCGCGGCTGATGACCGATCAGTCTCTTCGGTTGCGAGCACTGTGTCGGATACAATTCCCTGCGTCGCGTCGGTCGTCCGTTCCTCCTGCACCGACGAGGAACCCGAAGCATTCGCCCCCTGAAATTCGTTCGAGTTAATTCGATATCAAAAAATCATATTTTTGATAATTTTTCTTGACGACACAGTTAATATACATTCATTTCTATAGAAACTACTCAATAACACAACATTTGAAGTATATCATATAAAATTTTCATTAACGTTTATGAACAAACGAGCCATTGACGGAGGATCTCTGCGGACGTGTAAAAAAATACTAAATTATGATACTAGTACGAAAAAAATTGTTCTGACGAGTTCGAGTTTGCAAAACGAGCCGAAGGCGAGTATTGCAATCACACGAGTCCAGAAAACGTTTTTCGTACGAGTATCGTATCAATTTTGATGTCACAAGGTGACATCTTTTACGCGCAGCGTGTCATAAAAAGTTTTACTTGCGGCGCCCATCATAACTCACCACTGGATCAGCTCAAACTACAAAATCGAAATGATTTTATTAGGTGATAGGTTTTTGCAGTTAATGACGTTGAGTATTTTTTTTTTAACTGATTTTTTAATTTTTCACAGCACTTAGAAGTCAAAATACTGATTTTTTATTGAAAAAATTGAAAATGTTGCCATTTTAAAATACGGTAAAATGAAAAAATAAAAACTCGACTGGCAACAAGTGTGGACAACGGATAATGGAACGATAATAAAATGGGCCTTGAATAACGAAATATAAACGGACTGATATGTATTATAACGAACGGCGCACGGAAACAAGGACATGAGTACAGAACAAAAACAAGAATTGTATGAGTGTGATTTGTATGAATGTGTATCGAAATATATTGTGTGATTGCAAATAAAAAGGTACGAAGGGTAAATTTAAATAAAATTATAATGACGAAAATTATGTATGAATGATATAATTGAGATTGAATGGCGTGTGAGTGATATGAACTTGATTATTAGAATAAATGATTTGAATAAAATAAATAATATGTCGTTTAAAAATTTGAATTACAGCGTATCAATATTTATTTAAAATAAAACCCGCAAAATCGATTTCACTCCGGTCCAACCCAACTTTCGAATAAATAAAATATAAAAGGAATCAACCGGCTGGAAAATACCGTTACAATATGCTGCCCGAAAGATGAGAGAAAGCAATGGCCGGCGACGGACAATACTTCGAATCACAAATATACAACCATTTTATTACAATAAAGCCTCGAATCTCGGGAACAAACCGGCAGACGCAAAGTTGTACATCTAATAGGTTACAATTCATGTCGAATAAAATCTCATCGGATAGGAATAGATGACAGTGAAATTCGGCGAATAAAGAATCGCTAATGAAGCAAAATACTGCGCGAAACGTGTATCACTTCGTATTTCATTCGATAATTATTCGTCGTTCCTGATCGGTTACACTTACCGAAGCTAAGAGTACAGCGCACAGAACGATGACGAATTTGAACATTGTTATTCCGTTGCTGGATCGCGACTAGCTCACCCAGCGTGTCAATTCAATCGGTTATCATGTAGAGAACCGTCTTTATGTTTTTTCACAGCGATAAAAATTGATTGTGGGATTCAAGAAGATATTTGGCCACTTGTGCCAATTAGGACGTTGAACGCCACGTCGCCGACATCTTGACGACGGTTGTTTCCGTGCGGGATCCATCATCCTAAGTGGGTGACGTTCTTTTTCGCCCCGTTGATTAGGATTTTACCAGTAATTCATAATAATTCTATTTTTGAGATAAGTATTCAATGGAATTAGCATAGGTAAATACAAAATGTACATGTGGAGGATTCCAACGCAACTCAGGCACGTTCCATCAGTTGGGTCAACATTTTCGCCTCACGATTATTAACATCAATTTTTTGTAAAGAATAAGGAGACACGTGTTACGGGTTTCACGATTCTGAGCGATCGCTATTGAGATACAGATAATTGAAGTTTTTCAACTATCGATGATATTTGGTTTTTCAAACCGACATATTTCAGCAAAGATCATCTTAATCATTTATTTTAATTTTCCAAATTCCGTTATTTCTATAGGTGTTCGATCCAATAAAAACAAAAGGCAACATTTTTTTATTTTTTCATCTTATTTTTTTCTGAATTTCTTTGAGATAAAAAAAAATTATGAGACCTTGAACAGAGTAGACTAACCTTCCGTTAGGAGGTTATAACTTTTTTCCCCATTAAAAACACGTTTAATGTGTTTCAAGAGTTATATTTTTTAAATGAAACGTTGGCCCGCTCTGTCTGCGGTCTCGACATTTTCATTTTGGTCAAAAATTTTAGAAAAAAATCAATTCAATAAATTATAAAGGGATTTTTAATTTTGATTGAAACAAATGCATAAAACGTGTTTTCGACGAAAAATAGAGCTATATCTTCCTAACAAAACGTTGGGTCTCTCTATTCAAGGTCTTGAAATGTATATCTTCGTTCAAGGAACTAAAAAAAAACATTTTTTAACTAAAAATGCATTTTTTTAGTGATGACATTTTCAATTTTTTAACTTCAATTAATAATGGTCTCGATTGCGCGAAGTAATTATAGATACTTCTATCGTATATCGCGGACAAAAACGCGGCAAAAACGCCCATTATTTTTTAATTGCTCGATAATCGTCGCTGATATGAGATATATCGGTTCGAACAACCAAGCACCATTAATAGTTGAAAAACTTAATTTACCTGTATCTTAATGGCGATCGCTCAGAATCGAAAACTCCAAAAAACATGCCTTTTTATTTTCCACCCAAATTAATGTGAAAAATCGTGGTGCAAAAATGTTGACCCAGCTGATCGAAGGTGGCTGAAATCCGGTGAAATTTCCCATATGCATATACTGTATACAAATGTATCGATAATCAATAAAGAAATTCATTCAATCAATTTTAAGTCACTATAATAAACAACGGAAACAGCGAAAAAAAAATGGCAATAGTACCATGAATGAGAAAATAAATATATTTCTGATGGTTCTATTCTGAGCTGAGAGTTTGTTCATCTCGTCGAAAATTCGTGGCACAGTTCACAAGCTTTACTTAATTTCACCTGAGTGAGTTCACGAGTTAGATATTCTTTTCGAGCCTAGCCTGCTGTTGAGGTAAATTTTATTTCTATCGCAATAAGCCTGTAACTGGTCTACATACCGACAGCCCGTCTGACATCAGTAGTACAGACCAAGCCGCTCAAGGTGGCGCCGTTAGTACTAATTGTCGCACCATCGATTCCAGTATTGATTTATCAAATAAGATTCAGCTGGCATTGAGGTACGACCACGGTCTTATATACAGGTCTTGGCACTTGCCGGAAAAAGGGGCCTTAAATTGAAGCCAATATGGCCGGTCTAAGAAGGCTCGTGTATACCAATATCTATCTTGGAACATAGCACCTCAAAATAATTTTCAGTAAACACCGTTTACGTGAACGTCTGAGGGATTTAAAAAAAGTTTTCGTTTTCAATTTTTTTTGTCATGCTTCAAATTAAAAAAACATCTTAAAAGCCTCACCCATCACAGATGGGGAGAGGTTAAACATATCGCGTTGCTTAGCCTCTTCAGTAAAGTTTCATTATTAACTGCAGAAAATCTTTAATTAGAAGTTATGGTCAATATGAAACCTGAAAGTGGGTTAGGGAATATAAGAAACATTGATTACTTATTCGGCAATATATATTTTTACACAAGAAGTTCACGAAAATAGTGTACACTAAACATTGTTTGGCGCCGTGTTTCAAGATAGATATTGGTATCCACGAGATACCACGAAACTGCACGAAGCCACCACGCGACACGAGATCGAAGCATGATAATAATTAACGAGCCTCCTTAGACCAGCCATATTAGCTTCAATTTAAGGCCACCCGAATGCATGTAGACAATGCAGGAGAGCCACGACCTGTATATAAGACCGTGGGTACGACACTTGCGGTTTCACTGTCTCACCTACTCCTGAAACGATCGCTACTGCAATTCACAAACCAATCAATCATAGAACCTCACACGAAATTTTCTGTGACAATTCTTCGATAACAAAGAAAATCGGGCGGCCGCTTGGTAGATCGGGCCTCTGCTTGGCAGATATAGTTTTGGGGATGATACAAAGAAATTTTTTGAGAGCAAAATATTATAAATGGCGCTGTATTTCTCAGACAATCTTACCGTTAACTCGCTGTTCAAAAGGTATAACTTCCACACCACATTTCCCGGGAAAACAGTAACCCGAAGATATATGTACTCCTAATAATAACATTCCACTCTCGGTACTTGACAAGCGGGCTTCAGACAATATTGGCTGCGGCACAAACTTGCAATTGAGCAATTGTCCCATCGGAGTCACCACCCAGCAAGCTTGTATCAACAGTCAACCCGATTTTATTTCACTCATCATGGAGCAACTCATTGCCATGAGATTGTAAAATCAAGTCAGCTTGCCAAAAATAGAGAGCAAACTCAACGACTCAGAGGTGGTCAGCAATAAACAGTTTTTGATCGTGAAAGACGAAATTCGAGCGGAAATTCAGAAAACTTGTCTACTTTACGAGTCTACACTGAGGGAGATGGAGCAAAATTTCAACGAAAGATTCACCGCTGTCGAGGCCAAACTTGAGGATGTCAATCCACAAAGCGGTGGATTATATTATAGAGTGGATTATGTTATATGCAGAGAAACGTCCCGGTTTCTCTCGTCGTTGCCTTATATCTCACGTTTGTCGAGCGTAGTCTTGTCCTCGGCTGCGGAACGAGACGTCGCAATCTTCGTCACCCCTTGCGCCTCCCTCTTGCGCGCGTCTTGGTTGACGACGCAACCGGTAAGTATACCGTTGCGTTGATGCTTTTCCCCGGCAATGGGAGAACCGAGGAAGGTCTATCAATTACGAGGAAAACTTAATTTAATGAACGAGGCACTAATTGCGCCTGTGTGTATCAGGGTGGACCATAATTGCGTGATGTCGAAATTTCTTTGGTATTCCTTTTCAAAAGTGATCAACACAAATAGAAAAAAAATTGGTCACAATCGGGAATTTGTTCGATTAGTCTAACCCAGAGCTACGAGCAATCGAATTTTATTGGGGAAAATGCATGCAATTGGAATTTTGTTGGAGAAATTTTTTATTACTTCAAAACTATACATGATAAAAAAAATTTCTTTGACAATCTTGTAGGAAATTTAATGCTCTACAAAAAAAGGTGGGTTCTTTTAAGGACTCAAATCAACATTAAAAAGAGCAGCACCGACAAAAATAGAAAATGTTGCTGTTTTTAAACAATCTAGCGTGCATGATGTATTTCTATGCAACACACAGATAACCGTTTCCCAGCTGATTTCGGCTCACCAACCCAAGTACCCGGCCTCTTGCCACGTTGAACTGGAAATAATTGCGATGATTCTTGTTAACTTTGACGAGTCGAACTTCAATTTTTCACGAAAACAATATTATCCGCATTACTTTTCAAATTATCTATCCATCGAATTTATTTTTACACGTTATTGCACTATTATTGTTCTTATATGTTTTTCGTTCCATCGTAAATGCTATTAAGTTCTGTTACGCGCGGCCCTTCAACTGTGAGGCCTACCCTCGAGGCGGAACCTTCGTGCCTGTATCGGCTTCGTTGGTCCAAACGGAAAAACCGTTAATCTTCCGTTGAATACATTCATCGATTTTATTCGCAATTTTTTCCGTCTCTGCGAATAAGAAATTAAACGAGCTCTCGTTCCTGCACTTAAGGAGATCATCTCCGAAGTTTGCAAATAACGATTCGAGCGTGGCAATCTTGCCTGTCAACCAACGTTTGGTTTGCTTAATTCCTCTGGAAACCTGGATTTGGTGCTATAGGGATAGAAATAATTTGCTTCGTTACATCGAATTAATTGCTAATTACGAGAATATACGTCGTCGGACTTACATCGTGATAGCATCTCATAGCTTCGACAGCCGATGATACGTTGTGGATT
This sequence comes from Sussaba pulchella, assembly GCA_963971145.1. Lineage (NCBI taxonomy): Eukaryota > Metazoa > Arthropoda > Insecta > Hymenoptera > Ichneumonidae > Sussaba > Sussaba pulchella. Next base: position 8,684,778 of record OZ020170.1, read on the forward strand.
TTGTCGCCGCACTGCTGAACGCGCTTTCGGATTGCATCGATTCTTTCCAATTCTTCGAAGGTGATCGCTTCGATTATGTCTATCGTTTTAATTACGAGGCTCAGTATACCGTCGATGCACGATGCCCCGTTGATCCGTGCAGTTTTCGCGGCTTCGAAAAAATCGGAATAACGCTCGCATTCGGAGACGTCGACGTGGTATAACTCGCTGGTGCGGTTTTCGGCGCTGGATTTTATCTGCGAAATTTATTCGTGCAAATACGTTGTAAGTAAATTATTTATCATCTATTTTTTTTTTCGACTCCGCTGTGTTGAAGCGTTTTAACTGTTGATAAATTAATTAGAATAATTTGATAATGAAGAAATTATTGAAGCATCATGTGATTTGTGAATTAATTTTTTTCCCCAATTTATTACCGTCTGTATAAGAATATCGATACTATTCTGCATCGACGCGTTGAATTCGTTCGATTGCTGCATTACGTCCGCTAGTAATGGATTATTCGCTTCCCGTCTTCCGTCTATCCACCTTACGTATTTCTTCATCGTTTTGTTGATCAATTCTTCCGCTGCGTCTTTGTGACTCTCCACAGGCGCCTTCCAGGTGTGATCTTTCGGCACCTAAAAGTTGAATTGTTTTAATCATTATATTTTAAAAGCACGTAGAAATATGTCCTAGTACCGGTCTCAGATTTTGATATTTATTTGTACATTTTTCTCTAAAAAGCTTATGCGTCACTAAAAATTACTAAATACTCTGGCCGTCGAGAATTTACGGAGGCCCGAAAATTTCATCGAATCGAATCGTATAAAATAAGTAAATTGTTCATCAATTTGTTTACGAAGATTGCCAGTGGTTACCGTCTTCGTAATGTCTGAGATCGAGCCGTTCTGTTCCCCCTCGCTCATTACGGAGCCCGATGGGACGATTGCAGTCGCATTCTGAAATTTTTTCACCCAATTTAAGTAATTAAAAACCGAAAGCCATTTTTTCTTTTCGGTTATCCAGGCAGGAAGCCTGGTTGCTCGTAAATTACTTCAGCATAGGATCGGAAATTTATTACTCCAATGACGCAATATTCTCTTGCTACATGCTATAATTTGCGTAAAAATATATACTCTGCAAGGAGATTTGAAAACATTGTAAACACTCTTAAAAAGAAAAAAATTGCCAAGTCCAATGTAGTTTTCTCATTCCCTCCCATATTATTCACGGAACTTCCGCTACTGGTCCATCAAACTTGTGTGTGACTAATCGAGAATAATAAATGTGCTATGTACGAGGTTTTATTTTTCGGCTCAAGTCGCCCGAGTTTCCTGCCTGGATAACGTATCGTTGCTGATAAATACGAGCCTTCATTGTGCGCTGTTCGATGCATCTTCTCGTGTCCTCCAAGATCATCGTCAAGTTTGTGTGATAATCGACGAGTCCGCTGGTTCTATTGCACATTTCTTGAGTTTCCGACAAGTTAAGGACAATCGAGTCAACCATTCTCATTCCCCCTTTCACGGATTGTATAAGAATCGAACCACATTTGGCTACTTGTCTCTTCATCTGTGCGCAAAAAAAAAAATAATATTTCATCTTGCTCACAATTCAATTGCAAAATATTTGGTCTAAAATCAATGAAAATCCAAGTCGGAAATCGATCGTAATTAAATATCCACAAACAAATGAAGTTTAAAATTTACCAGCACATCGCATCCGTCAAAATAACAGTTTGAATTTTGTTCCCGGATTTCGGCGAGTCTTTCGTACTCGCGTACAACAATCTGATTTGTACTGTTAGCGACTCTGATTGCCTTTTGAAGGGCTCGTCTGCTGCACTTGTTAGCAAGCCACAGCAGAGTCATTCCTTTACCGCGGAAGGTCATGGTTGTCGTCAATTCGTCCGAGTAAGTTTTACACGCGAAAGCACTGACGTTTCCGGTTTGGTGGATTAGATTGTCGACGTTACGTTGTACCTGCAAAATTGCTACTCTTCAAAAGTTCATTGACAAAAATGTTGATCGCAATCGACGATTCAATTGTTTGCGAATTCATTTTCAATCATTCCGATGACTTTACCTCTCGCACGTGTGAATTGAGTTTATCATAACGTTCCAGTGAATATGCTGCCGGGCTCTGTGATATTATATTAAGGGCTCGGGTACTGCATCTTCGAGTCAGTCTTACGTAGAGTTTAACGTCGTTCAATACTGAGTTATATATTTGATTCATGCTGACGTTATTTCGCTCTGCCATTGTGCTGTAAATTTCCATTACCTGAAATTCGTTCGAATTATTCGAATTATTGGATCTTGAAAATGAAGAAATTATATACAAGTGTGCGATTTCTGATGGAATTATCGAGTTTTCTATGGGTTTCATTCCGAAGATTGCAATGCATTACCTTTAAGGCTTTTTCTGTGACCGAGAACCATTCGTCCTTGCTGTAATTGTATTCTGCTTCCAATGATTTTGTATCCAGCTCGATGGGTTTTGACTCCTTGGGTTTCTTGGGACGTGGCTGCTAAGATTTGTTTAAACAATTGTCATTTTCCTGTCAGTTTCGACGAGGGTCATTCTGTGCATTTTTTATGTTTTTTTTTTCATCAATTTCTGAACATTTTTCTGTATGAAAAAAAATTAGTCTCGGCCAAGTTTTCCGTCTGAAAAAGGTTCCATTTTTCGAAAAAAAAAATACAAAAACATTGTTGAGCTTTAAAAAATTACTTAAAGTCGCATTTGAAATATAAAAGTTGATTTTTCGGCTAATGCACATTTTTTTCTTAATTTTGAATATTTTTTTAAAACGACCGATCCGGTCGAAATTCGGAAAAGCCTCGAAAGTAAATAATTACCAATACATCAACAAGATTTTGAGAAAATATTGAATATTAAAGTTATCATTAATTTGTTTGTAAAAAAAGGATTTTTTTGCGTATTTCTTCGAATGAATTTTTTGTTTTCGATTCGGTGTTATCCGAAAAAGGCAATGGCACCGATTGGGCTTTGATTGAGAAGCTTCAGAAGTGCCCAATATTTATTCAAGTGGAACGAACAAATAGTGTGCCTGCGACATAGCTCGAACTTGCTGAGGCCATTACTCGATGACATACCTCATGTGCACACTGCTTTTCAGAGGTGTACTCGACAAAGGTTAATCATGAGGTCGGAACCCTAAAAATAGAATGATAAAACGTCCAGAAAATAACCTTAATAACATAAATAACCTAAATTGTTGAAAAAGAAAATCCTGGATGTGTTGACTTTAAATCTAATTATTTTTGTTCGTCCCTCGAGATAATTACTCGCCTAACCCAGATAAAACACCGCTTTTAACCCATATATATGACAATTTGCAAGACTGTCAAGGTTCCGAAAAATAATAATCTCAATGGGTTGCATTGATTTAATTGTTCATTGACTCGTCATATGAATAATTGTCAAAGATTACCGCTTCGATTTGTATCGCGGCTGATGACCGATTAGTCTTCCCGTCTTCGAGCACCACGGCAGATAAATTTCCGTGCATCGCGCCCGTTGTCTCCTTCTCCTCTAATAACGAGGAACTTGAAGCATCCGCCCCCTGAAAATCATTCGCGTTATTCGAATCACGATGAAAAAAAGTTTTCCCGTATTAATCGTTGACTCGGAATTTTCCCGGAAGCTTTGTTCTGTTGGAAATTTTATTTTTTTCCACATATTTCTAATGTCGGGACAGTCAAATCGACGTAAATAGTTCAAAAATTCGTTGCCGAAAATTTCCGAATGGATAAAAATGCGCGTGTCGAGAATTTCAACAATATTGGAAATTTCGTTTCTGAAAATAATTTCGTGGAAATGTCCTAGACTTTTTGACGATTTATGGAACGTTGAAACTTGCGAACCATTTGAGCAATTGATAAAAAGAGCATCACATGATTGACGCATTATGATCTAGTTATAGATCGAAATATATGTCGGATAAAAATTCTTTTAATTAAAATTCCTCGAATGAAAAAATCTTGAATTTTTTAAAAATCTACGTGTAACGTACGATTTCGTATATTGTCCGATAATTATTCGTCGTTCGTGATCGGTTACACTTACCGAAGCGAAGAGTGCAACGCACAAAACGATGCCGAATTTAAACATTTTTGCTCCACTGCTGGGCCGTGACTATTTTGGAATATGCCAATTCAAACGGTTTTCAAATATGAAACCGATTCTACGTTTTTTTCGAGTAAAAAAAAGCGATTGCGAGAGTCAAAAAAATATTTGGCCACTTGTGTCAATTAAAACGCTGAATACGACGTCGCCGACATCTGGCTGACGTCTCTCCTCACGGAAGCCTTTTCATAGCCTTACCCTTAGTGTGTGATGTTTTTCTCCGTTCACTCAAGTAGGATTTTACGAGTAATTTATAACACAACTATTTAATTAAATGACCACATGCAAATACTAAATTTACATATACATATACTACATATAAATTTATCGATAATGAATAAATAAATAAATAAATAGAAGATTAAATCTACAAACAAATAAATAAATAAATAAATAAATAGAAGATTAAATCTACAAATAAATGAATAAATAATTGAATAAATAAATACGTAACCTAAGTAAAAACATTTCTGAGGGTTCTGTTCTGAACTGAGCGGAGACGTTGCGAGTCTTGTCGTGTGTATCATGAAGTTTTTCAAACGGCCAATAGAATTCTCTCGATGAAACTTGGATTTCAGCGTGCTGTGCATATTGGCACAGCCGGCAGCTTATCTGGCGTCAATAGTACGGACCAAGTCGGTCAAGGTTGCACCGTGATTAATGATAGGCGCGCTATCAATTCCAATATTTAATTATCAGAAAACATTCAGCTAGCTTTGAGGCACGACACGTGTGGTGACACTAGCTTACCTATTTTTGAAACGATAGATAATGCGATTCAAAAATCGCACTCTAGCAATCAGCGTATGAGAAAAGCCAATGGCCGCTGATAATTGAGACTCCGCTTGGCAGAGTTAGTTACAAAGATTATGTGAAGAATTTTTTTAAAGAAAAATATTAGAAATGGCGCTGTATTTCTCTAGAACTCTTGTCTTTGAATCGCTGTTCAAAAGGAATAACTTGATCGCACACTCCCCGGAAGAACAGTAACCTGAAGATATGTACTCTAGAGTGGCCCTTATGTAGGGCTCGGACGAATTTTGATCCCCCCCCCCCCAGATTGACTCCAAATAATAATAAAAAAATTCCCTAAATTAGCAGCCCGCCATCTTTGTAACCGACCATTACGAGTAGGGGTCATTTTTCCCCTTTGAAATACACAGGATATTTCGACTCTCTAGTAATATCCTTATTTGGGTCTCTTGAAACCATCTTAAAAATTCAAGAAGTATCTCAATGAACCCGTGGCACCTTTGTGCATGAAAAAAAAATCTTATTTGGCGCCAATCCTGCGGGGGGGGGGGGGGGGGTCAAAATTCGTTCAAGCCCCAAGTAAGGACCACTCCAATGTACTCCTACTAATAACATTCCACTCTCGGTACTTGACAAGCCGGCTTCGGACAATATTCCCTCCGGCACAAACTCGCAATCGGGCAATTGTCTCATCGAAGTCACTACCTAGCAAGCTTGTATCAACAGTCAACCCGATTTTATTACACTGATCATGGAGCAACTCAGTGCCATGAGATTGTAAAATCAAGTCAGCTTGCCAAAAATAGAGAGCAAACTCAACGACTCAGAAATGGCCAGCAATAAACAGTTTTTGAGCGTGAAAGAAGAAATTCGAGCGGAAATTCAGAAAACTTGTCTACAATACGAGTCTACACTGAGGGAGATGAAGCAAAATTTCAACGAAAGATTCACCGCCGTCGAGGCCAAACTTGAGGATGTCAATCCACGAAGCGTGGATTATATTATAGAGTGGATTATGTTATATGTAAAGAAACGTCCCGGTTTCTCTCGTCGTTGCCTTATATCTCACGTTTGTCAAGCGTAGTCTCGTCCTCGGCTGCGGAACGAGACGTCGCCATCTTCGTCACCCCTTGTACCTCCTCTTGCGCGCGTGTTGGTTGACGACGCAATCGGTAAGTACCGTTTCGTTGATGTTTTTCCGCGCCAATGAGAGAACAGAGAAAGGTCCATCGATTACGAGGAAAACGCGATTGAATGAGCGACGTACCAATTGTGCGAATGTAATACATATGTAATATATCGATGGTTTGCCTACCGATTTCGGCTCATCTGCCCAAGTACGCGACCTTAACCCATGTCGCACTGCACACGAGCGATCACATGCAGCAAGACTGCCGGGTTAATCGTGGAATATCACGTGGAATTGTGGTACTCCACAATAATTCGTTGTACCGTAACTGAAAACAATTGCTATCCGTACAATTGACTCGCTTGCATTGCACAGGCATTTTTCAACTGCCGTCTTAGGAATCAATATTGCAGTTGTAATTCTTGTTGACTTTGATTAGTCGAACTCCAATTTTTCGCTACAATAATTGTTATCTGTACTGCGTTTCAACCCATTGCGGTCGTATTACCCCGCAAAGGCCTTCGTTTCGGTGGCTGGGAGTAGACAAACGACCGCAAAGGGTTAAATTATCTATTCATCGAATTCTTAGCAACAGGTACGCAGAATAAGTCCCATTACTCGCTACATTGTTTTGGATCACTTTATTGCACGATTATCTTTCTCATCTAGTTTTTCGTTACATCGTAATTGCTATTTGATTCTTTCACTCGCAGCCCTTCAACAATGGCCTGCTTCTGAGGCGCAACCGTCGTGCCTGGATCGCCTTCGTTGGTCGTAACGGAAGCATCGTTGATCTTTCGTTGAATACATTTATTGATTTCATTCACAATTTTTACCGTATCCTTGGATAAGAGGATGAACCAGCTCTCCTTTCTGCACGCAACGAAATTTTCTTCGAAGCTTGCAAACAACGATACGAGCTTCGTGACCTTGATTTTTAACCACCGTTCGGTTTGCTCGAACCCTCTTGAAACCTGGATTTTGTGCTGTAGGGATAGAAATATTTTGCTTCGTTACATCGAATTAATTGCTAATTACGAGAATACACGTCGTCGAACTCACATCGTGATAACACATCATAGCATTGACAGCGGATGATACGTTTTGGAAATTATCGCCGCAGTGCTGAGCACGCTTCTGGATTGCATCAACTCTTTTCAACTCTTTGAAGGTGGTCGCTTCGATTGTTTCTATCGTTTTAGTTATGAGACTCAGTATACCGGTGGTGCACGGTGGCCCTTTGATCCGGGCAGTTTCCGCGGCTTCCAAAAAATCGGAATAACGCTCGCATTTGGAGAAGTCGACGTCGTGTAACAGGCTGGTACGGTTTTCAACGCTGGATTTTATCTGCGGAATTTATTCGTGCAAATACGTTGTAAGTAAATTAGTTATCGTTTATTTATTTCGACCCCGCTGTGCTGAAAGGTTTTAACTGTTGTTTAAATTAATTAGAATAATTTTATAATGAAGAAATTATTGAAGCATCATGTGATAGAACGATTTGTTAATTGATTTTTTTTTTCCTCTAATTTATTACCGTCTGTTTGAGGATATCGATATTGTTCTGTATTAACGCGTTGAATGCCTTCGATTGCTGCATTAGTTCCGCTAGTAATGGGTTATTCACTTCCCCGCCTCCGTCTATCCATCTTGCGTATTTCTTCATTGTTTTGTTGATCAATTCTTCCGCTGCGTCTTTGTGACTCTTTACAGGCGCCTTCCAGGTGTAATCCTTTGGTACCTACAATTGGAATCGTTTGGATCGTTAGATGTTAAAAGTATGTAGAAATATAGTCCCGTACCGGTCTCCGATTTTAGCATTTATTTTATTTTATTTTATTGTATTCATTAATTTTATTTACTTATTTATTTATTTATTGTATTTATTTGGTTTATTTATTTATTCATTTATTCATTCATTCAATTTATTCACTCATTCATTCATTCATTCATTCATTCATTCATTCATTCATTCATTCATTCATTCATTCATTCATTTATTCATTTATTAATTTATTCATTTATTCATTTATTCATTTATTCATTTATTCATTTATTCATTTATTCATTTATTCATTTATTCATTTATTCATTTATTCATTTATTCATTTATTCATTTATTCATTTATTCATTTATTCATTTATTCATTTATTCATTTATTCATTTATTCATTTATTCATTTATTCATTTATTCATTTATTCATTTATTCATTTATTCATTTATTCATTTATTCATTTATTTATTTATTCATTTATTCATTTATTCATTTATCCATTTATTCATTTATTTATTTATTCATTTATTCATTTATTCATTTATTCATTTATTCATTTATTCATTTATTCATTTATTCATTTATTCATTTATTCATTTATTCATTTATTCATTTATTCATTTATTCATTTATTCATTTATTCATTTATTCATTTATTCATTTATTCATTTATTCATTTATTCATTTATTCATTTATTCATTTATTCATTTATTCATTTATTCATTTATTCATTTATTCATTTATTCATTTATTCATTTATTCATTTATTCATTTATTCATTTATTTTTTACTTATTTATTTATTTGTTTATTTGTTTATTTATTTACTTATTTATTTATTTATTCATTTATTCATTCATTCATTTATTTATTATTCGAAGTTACGCAATGCTCTAGCTGTCAAGCATTTACGAGGGCCCGAGAATGTTATCAAATCGAATCGCGTAAAATGACCAGGATGTTTATTAATTTATTCACAACGATTGGGAGGCATTACCGTCGCCGTAAGTTCCATGTCTGTGTCATATCTACTTAGATCGAGCTTCGCATCCGATGAACCTTTATTCGACGTGTGAGCTTTCGGTTTCTCCTCGCTCATCACGGAAATTGCAGTCGCGTCCTGAAATTTGTTCACCCAATTTTAATAATTAAAAACAAAGCCTCGCAATATTTTTCTCTTCGGTTATCCGAGCAGGAAGCTCTATTTCGATGACAAACACGTTTTTTTTTTCAATTCATGTCAATGAATTTCACGGACTTGGTCACGGAAATTGGAAAGCCTCGCTTGTTCGTAAATTACTTCGGCGTTCAGCGAAAATGAGATTTGAGAACATTGTAAACTCTCTTAAAAAGAAAAAAATTGCCAAGTCCAATGTAGTCCAATGTAGTTTTCTCATTCCGTCCCATTATTCACGGAACTGCCGCTACTGGTCTATCAAACTTGTTTGTGACTAATCGAAAATAATAAATGTGCTTTGTGCGAGGTTTTTATTTTTCGGCTCAAGTCGCGTGAGTTTCCTGCCAGGATAACGTATCATTGCTGATTGGCGAGCCTTCATTGTGCGCTGTTCGATGCATCTTCTAGCGTCCTCCAAAATCGTCGTCAAGTTCGTGTGATAATCGACGAGTCCGCTGATTTTATTGCACCCTTCTTGAGTCTTCGGAAAGTTAAGGACAATCGATCCAAGCATGATCGTCTCGACTCTCACCGAATTCACAAGCGTGGAACCAGCTCTGGCTATTTGTCTCTTCGTCTATGCGCAAAAAAAAACTTATAATTTTTCATCACCTTCACAATATAATTTGCAAAATATTTGGTAAAAAATCGATTAAATCCAATTCGGCAATCGAATTTCGTTGAATATCTAGAATAAAAATTAAGTTTGGAATGTACCAGCGTATCGCATCCGGGTCTGAGGCAGTTCGAACCGAATCTCCGGATTTCCTCGAGCCTATTGAACTCGCGTACAATTTTTTGAAACGTACTGTTAGCGATATCGATTGCTTTTTTAACGATTTGCTTGCTGCACTCGTTAGCAATCCAGAGCACACTCATTCCCTTACCGCCGGCGGACATAGAGGTCGTCAAATCGTTGGGGTACGTTTTACATGCGAGATCACTGACGTTTCCGGTTTGGTGGATTAGATTGTCGACAGTGCGTTTTACCTGCGAAATTGATACGCTTCAAAACTTAACCCTTAAATGTGCCGTGATGCCGTTTGACAATATATATTTTCTGGCTCTATATTTACATTTGGATGCTTTTTAAGCATTGTAGGCCAAAGGCAACGGATCGCTTACATGTATTTGATTACAGTGAGCGATATTCATGCAACGCAGATGTTTTCAAATCATTTTTAATAATTTTTTCATCATTTTTTAAAATTTTTTAAAATTTTTTAAAATTTTTTCATTTTTTTAAATTTTTTCATAATTTTTTTAAATTTTTTCATAATTTTTTTAAATTTTTTCATAATTTTTTTAAATTTTTTCATAATTTTTTTAAATTTTTTCATAATTTTTTTGCAATTTTTTTTAATTTTTATATTTTTTTATATTTTTTATTTTTTTTATTATTTTTCTCTTAATATACACTCTTTTTTGAGTAGTAATTGATAAATAGAAACTGTAAACAAAATATTGTGCATTTAAGGGTTAATTGACAAGAACGTTGATCGCAATCGACGATTCAATCGTTCGCGAATTCATTTTACAAGCATTTTGGTGACGTTACCTCTCGCACGTGCGAATTAAGCTTCTCATAACGCTCGCGTGAGTATGATTTCGAGGTTCGTGATATCATTTTAAGCGCTCGGGTACTGTAGGTTTGCGTCATGTTTACATAGACTTTGACGTCGTTCAACGCTGCGCGATACATTTGCTCCACGCTAAAAAAATGTGTGCCTGCCATGTTGCTGTAATGTTCCATTGCCTGAAATTCGTTCGAATTATTCTAATTATTAGATTTTGAAAATAAATAAATTTTATCCGAGTGTCGATTGCCAACGGAATTAATGATCAATTTTTTCATGAATTTCATTGGCAAAGATCGCAATGTGTTACCTTCGTCGCGTTTTTCGTCGCTGAGAACCAATCGTCCCTGCTGGAATTGTACTCTGCTTCCAACGTCTTTGCATCCAGCTCGATGGATTCTACTCCCTTCTTCCGTATCTCGGGACGAGGTTTCTAAAAGTTGTTTGAATTTGTTCGGTCGTTGGTTTGCAAATTAATTTTTTTTTCTTGTTCGGTTCGTCATTCATGAAATCTTTGTTTTTTCAATGAAATCTCTATACGTATATGTTGCTTCTTTAACTTTTGTTGTGCACTAAAGGTTTGATGTAGCACAGAACATTTTTGCGCGCGATTTTCTCGTATGAAAAATGTAAATTGAGCAATTTGCTGCCATCTACCGGTAGTCTGAATATGCGTCTCTAAAATCTACAGTGTTATCTTACTACATGGCCTTATCTATCTGGTGTCCAACTTATGTAAAACAAAAATAATGTTTTTTTCGTAAAACTTCTTTTCCACGATTTTTAATATTTTTTCTCTATGTTATTATAATTGTATTATAATTTACAGGTCCCACTCTGAACCTTCGGAAATATTCTTGTTTTTTAACTACTGAGATACCAAAAAAAATTGATTTTTTTAAAGACGGCGGCTTGGGCGTTTACTCTTTTGTCGGCGGTAGTTTTTAATTTGTTACGAGCTTCTGGCTGGTGGTAATTTGCAAAAAATTATGTGTGCATTAAGGGTTGAAAAAAAGCTATAGAAGAGCCGTGGAATGAGTCAGCCAGTCGTAACCCTGACTTCTGGTGACTCGATCGAGGTTGGTTTGCATTTTTTGAGAGCTCCGGGTGATACGAAAATTATACAAAAAATTGAGGTTGTTCCCAGGATCGAATGACAGCCGTAAAAAAATAATGGGCTGAGAATCGGGTGGGGTCGGATCTCAGGACGGCCGATTTAATGTGAAATCGGCCATAGATACGACGACAGGCACGATTGACGAGGTCGCGATAAATAATAATATCAGTGGATTGCATTAATTGAATTATTAATTGACTCAGTATGTGAATCATTGTAAAAGCTTACCGCTTCGATTCGTATCTTGGCTAATAAACGGTCAGCCTTCTCAGGATCGAGTAACGCGCCAGATAAAATTCCGGGTATCGCACTGGTTGCCTGCTTCTTCTCCAATAACGAGGAACCTGAAGCACCCACTCCCTGAAAATCGTTCGAGTCATTGGAATCACGAAGAAAAAAAGTTTTTTTCCGTCGTTCCTCGTAGCAGAAGCGTTGTTACGTTGGAAATTTTCTTTTTTTCCACATATTTTTAATATCGGGACAATCAAATCGACGTAAATAGTTCCAAAATTCGTTGGAGAAAATTTCCGAATCGATAGAAATGCGCGTGTCGAGAATTTTAACACCGTTGAAAATTTCGGTTCTCGCAATAATTTCGTGGAAACGTCCCAGACTTTTTGACGACTTATCGAAGCTCGTGAATCAGTTGAGCAATTCATAAAAAATCCATTACATAAGTTACGCAGTATAATCTGGTTAAAGATTGAAATGTATGTCGAATAAAAATGCGTTGAATCAAAATCCGTCGTATAAAAAAATTTTGAATTAAAAAAAAAAAAAATACGTTTAATGTACTATTTCGTATTTCATTTGATAATTATTCGACGTTTCTGATCGGTTACACTTACCGAAGCTAGGAGTGCAGCGCACAGAAGGATGGCGAATTTGAACATTGCTATTCCGTTGCTGGATCGCGACTAGCTCATCCAGCGTGTCGGCGCGACGTGGCGGTTGACGTGGATACGCAAATTCAATCGGTTATCATGTAGAGAACCGTCTTTATGTTTTTTCAGAGCAATCGAAATCGATTGCGGTATTCAAGAAGATATTTGGCAACTTGTGTCAATTAGAACGTTGAACGCCACGTCTTTTTAGGTTTCCGTAGAAATCTAGGAACCTTTATGGTTTCGGCAAGTCCGTCCGTCCGTCCGTCCGTCTGTATGTCACAGGTCTCCCATTCTCTCAGTTATGGACCGATTGAGATGAAATTTGGTACGGAGACGTAGATCGGTGACCTAAAGACAGAAATGACAACATAAAAAAAAACAAATTTTTTTTTACCCCCCTCCCGCAGATTAAACAGTGGACATGACATTTTTTTTTTCGCTCGCCCCATTGAGTGAGGTATCTTCGGATAGGTCTCCTCAAATGCAACAAATAATGTCCTGAGACCTTTCCATTTTAACCCTTCAGTCATGAGATATTTGCTTTCAAAGTCGTTATCAAAGTGTCCCCCCCTCTAACTTTTAAACTATCGATGCAAAAAATCTGAAAAAATTCCAAAATGTAGCTTTTAATTAGTACATTCAATCGAAATTATAACGAAAACTGTAGCAAAAATAGTTTACGAAAAATTAAGTAATAACTGTTATCCGGCTACGGAACCCTATCATGTGCGTGCCCAACACCCTACTTGACTACTGGTTTTTTTTTTCTTCGTCAAATAAGATTTTACAAGTAACTAATAACACAAGTATTCAATCGAATTAGCACATGTCAAGACAACACGTAGGTACATAAACATATACTATACATAAATTCATCAATTATAAATAAATAAAATTATAAATAAACGAATAACTTAAATAAATAAAGTTCATTCGCAAAAATCCGGTTTTCTCTTCGTCTCGTCGAAAATTCGTGGCACGGTTCACGTGCCATGCATATTGGCACAGCTGACAGCCTATCTGACGTCAGATTCTAGGATTGATTTATCGAAGAAGATTCAGCTAGCTTCGAGGCACGACACGCATGGTGGCACTGTTTTAACAACTTCATCAACTATTGCCAATACGATTCCGAGGATGATATAAAGGACTGTTTTTCACGGAACAAGTAGGTAATGGCACTGAATTTCTCAGAAACTTATCGTCAAGTCACCATTCAAAAGGAGTTATTTAACCGCGATCTCTCCGGAAGAACAGTAGCCTGAAGATATGTACTCCCACTAACATTCCACTCTCGGTACTTGACAAGCTTCAGAAAATATTGGTTGCTGCACAAACCCTTAGTCAAGCACTCTCATCGGAGTCACCGCCTAGCAAGGTCGTACCAGCAGGCAACTCGATTTCGTGAAAATCATCATTGCGCAACTCAGTGCCATGAGATTAGTAAATCGAGTCAGCTTGCAAAAAATAGAGAAAAAAAACTCAACGAGTTGAACGCGGCCAGCAATCAACAATTTTTTATTGATTTTGATGAACGTGAAGGAAGAAATTCGAGCAGAAGTTCAGAAAACTTGTTTACATTAGGACTCCATACTTAGGCCGATGGAGCAGAATTTCAACGAAAGATTCAACGCTGTCAAGGCCAAACTTGAAGATGTCAATCCACACGCTGGAATTGCACCATTGAATAAAAAGCTATCATGCCTGTAAACTCGCGCTGGACCTAACAGCGCGGTTCCCAGAGTAAAAATTACGCAAAAAAAGTAAAAATTTACCAAGAAAAAACCCTTTCAAGCAACTCGGAAAAAAATATAACAAGAGTCCCGTCGTTTTTTAGAACGAGAAAATGGTATACTTAATCGGTTTTGCCTCAAAACTGGACTTCTTTTATTAGGTTCATCTCGATTATTTTTCCCGTGTGGGGAAACGTTCGTCATCCCCTCGACTCAAATCGTTGCTTATCCTCTAAACTACAAGAATCTGAGTTAATCTCACTTTTCAAACAAAATGGTTTTACCCGGTTTTGCCTGCTCGCCACACATACATATTCACGTGTGAACACGTAAACATTCGACGATACTTTACGGAAGAACCCAGCGTGCGAATTTGTCAGATCACCGTCGCCTCATCTCCACGGTCACGTGGCGCCGTCGCGTGTTCTTTTCTTCCCTCTCGAAAATTATTGCATTAGCGCGATCCATTACCAACAGCATGGCCAACGTGTTTTTCCTGCTTGTAGATACGGATACGCCTGGCAGTGCGGGTTTGCACGAGGATTGGCACGTGATAAGAATCGACGTACCGTGAGCTAGAAGAAAAAAAAAAAGAGCGAGACGCGGATGAACGTGGAGGGAACGCGCTGCCACGCGGCCACCGTCCGCGCATCCACCCTTCTCGTACCGACAGTGGATACGGACACGTACGTTCGGACCTTAACGATCTCCTCATTATCTTGTCTCATCCAATTATATGCTCTCGAACGTCGATGAACCGAAGATGCAGCGGCGCAACGGTCACTCGAATCGATGCGTGATCCGCACGAACGGGGATTTGTTCGGAGAAACAATTTAAATGTTGGACGTGAAACGTCGGTTGTTTTGATAAATGTGGAATTGGGAGAAACGTTGAAGCTACGATTGTGTTCGCGTTAAGATATTCATGCATTCCGCGTAGATTGACGTTTTATTTCTTATATTCATTATAGAATGGGGGATATAATGCGAATGAATTTCCATTCAAACTTTGTGTTGTTAGTAAATTTTATAACTATTATTATTATTATTAGTCCATTTTATTACTATTATTAATTAAGTTTCACTCAAAATATATTAAATATATTCGATACATTTTAGCAATGGTGTAGCGAGCTCTCGAGCCCTGCCTCGGGCTAACTTGAAGGCGAATACAACGCGACATGCTCTTGTTTTTCTAAGCTATTCTATCGCTTGCCACTTTTCTTTTTTAATTAATGACAATCGGCCGAGGCTATCTCGAAATACACGAATGTTTTTTTTTTTCCTCCCAATTACGATGTAACGAATATATTAATGTAATTTCGTTTGCTTCTACTCGCACGTCGGCATTGGGAGAAAAAAGAAAAAGCAACTGTGAAAATCGTTGTGGGTAGTCCGTCAAGATCTTCAGGGCTAAATGCGTTTCTCCAAACTGCCGTTTTGCAATCATCAAACCGACTCGAAGCCGTCATTGACGATGGCAATTTCAGTGCCGGCTCATTTCGCAGAGGAATTAACCATCGATTCGCTCGCAATTCTCGTCTCCGTTCGAAAGGGTAGCGTGACTTTTGACGGCTGTGAAAACGAGCCGGTGTGTCGGCACATGCGTATACGGGCTATTCCGTCCTGAATCGAACGAGTGAAACCGTTTTATTCTTCGGGGTGATCGATTATTTTTTTATCAGTATCTTTTGGATCCTACGACTTCAATAATTTGATTTTTTATTTTTTTTGGATTTCCCCTTCGCCTTGCCCCGCTCCATTTTTTTTTCTTAATCAAGAGGTAATTGCTATTGTGTCATTTTTCAGTTGGACGACATTTTTTTTTGTAGATACTTTATCGAAATTCCAGAACTTTTTTCATGAAATTGGAAAAGGACACATATTCCTAATATTTCAAAAAATTCTTTTTGAATTTTGAAAAAAATCGAGCCTTTCCGAAATTTCAATATATGGTAATGGTTACCTGTCTAAAAAAGAAGAAAAATGAAATTTCTCTCGGATGAAATCGTTATTTCGATTGTTTTCGATAGATAATCGATTTTTCGATTTTTTTTCATTAGAAAAGGAAAACTATGAAAAATCGATTGTCCATCGAAAATAATCGAAATATCGATTTTTCCAGGAGAAATTTTATTGCTCTTTTTTCTTGAACAGTAAACCATAGTCATGCATTGAAATTTCGGAAAAAATCGAATTCTTTCATAATTCAAAAAGCATTCCTAAAATATTAAAAACAGCGCTTCGCTCCACTTCCATAAAAAAAATTCCTTAATTACGACAAAGTATCCAAAAAAACAATATCATCCCTTCGAAAAATGACCCAACAGCAGTTGCCTCTCGAAGAAAATAAAAATAGGGCGGGGTAAAGGTAAGGAGGGATCCAAAAAAATAAATAAATAAAATTAGTCATGTCGCAGGATCTAAAAGATGGTGAAAAAAAAATATCGACCCCATCAGAAAATACAAGGGTTTTAATCCGGTGATTCGGGACTGAGTGCCCCATATATATATATGGTCCATAGATACAGATATATACGGTACACACATGCAGTGAGTAATTCGTCGGGGCATCCGGCGGCAATGCATCGCTAATGAAACGAGCTTGCGTCAGGAGGGTGGTGGAAGGGGGGGGGTTATAGGTCGTTCGAACTAGTGGCTCGTTCTCCCGGTGATATATTCGTAACGGGGCACGGTAAAAACGAGCTACCCACTTACCCGCGAGCTCATGCCACGCGTGTATTACACTCTCGAGCAACGAAGAACGCACGCCCGTGTATATAATACAATCGGCATTATAGATAGATCAAGGTGCGGTTTAATTCGCTTTCGCTCCAGGTAGGTAATACAGTCTCACGCTTCGCTTATACGATCGACCGTTTAGTCTTTCTCATAGCTGACTCAGATTGTTCGAGAATGCGGTGTGTCAAATTGTAATTCTCGTTGTTTCGTAAATTCACGGACATTTTTATTCCGTTTATTTTTTTTTTTTTTTTCGTTTCATTTGCTAACCGACTGGTCGGGCTCTTAAATCCCTCGAGGGATTGGTTAAAAATCATCGAGGCGTCGAGTCGGATCGATGTATACTCGAGCTTACACGCCTTCGAGCTGTACCGACGGATTCGCGTACGTACTGTGTGAGAAATACGCGTAGTATTGTCGACGTGCGTATATGTCGCGTGTATGTTCGCATATGTAGATTCGTTGACGTGCGTATGGGGAGAAACGCTTGAAATCGCCTTATTGAAAGCCTTCTACCTCCCTATGTGGTCGGTGGTTTTTTTTTTAGGGTCTTTTGAATCCTAGGACCTCATTGATGTTTTTTTAGATTTTTTTGATCGCCCCTTTCAACTTTTTAATTGGATACGATTTTTTCTCTAGATACTTCATCGAAATTGAAAGCTTTTTTCATGAAATTGGGATGGGATACATGTTCCTAATATATATTTTTTTTCAATTTTGAAAAAATGTGATTTTTACGAAATTCCGAAAATAATACAAAATGCTTAAAAAATCGATTTATTGTTTTACAAAATAGATCTATAGACAATGGAATCTTATGAAAATAATAAGAAAATTCGATTGTTTATCGAAAACAATCGAAAAATCGATTACTACAAGATAGTTGTTCCTATCTAAAAAGAAAAAATCTATCTTGTAGGAATCGATTTTTCGATTGTTCAAAACAATCAACAGTTTCAATATATGATAGTTGTTCCTATCTAAAAAGGAAAAATCTATCATAAATTGAAACTTCGAATAAACTCGAATCCGTTAAAACTTGAAAGAAAAAAATATATAAATAGAAACCCTCAATTTCTATCTGGAAAAATTCTGGGAGTATCTGAGGAAAAAATGTCATCAAGATCTTGGGATCCAAAAGACACAAAAAAATCATCGCTTACCTCGGGGGATAGAAGGGTTTCACCCAGGCGATTTGGGACGTTTTTCCCCATACATAGATACATACATATAGCAAACGTATGCGGGAGAGCTTAACACCACATACCCACCCTCGCTGCGTCAAACACTTCAACTATGTATATATTTATATCTCATACACATACGTGTCTAATACACCCATAGCACGGAATAAGTATTATTGCTCGGCCAACGAATCGCACGTTTAAACTTCTTACGCCGTGAATTTCCGGTCGTATCTCGGTGTAATCTCGAACGCTTTCTCGGTCGCAAACGCGAGGGAAGGAGAATATCGAACGCCTAGAGTCCCTCGTTTGGTTTTGCTCGCGAGAAAACTTTTGCGTCTTCGTCGTCGTCGTCGTTTGTCGTCGTTTGTCGTCGTTGTTGTACATGCATGCTTCGCGAACCGAAAGAACACGCTACTACACCCTATAAATACAGTCTGGTAATTGATTCGGTAATAACTAACTCAACTCCGAGAACCGATGCGTCCTTTTCCGCCCTCTCTCCTCCATTTCTTCTCTCTCTCTCTCTCTCTCTCTCTCTCTCTCTCTCTCTCCCTCCATATTCTTTCACGATTTATTATGCAATGTCTTTCTCTCTCTTTTTTTACTTCTTCCCTGCTCCCCTGCTCGCCCTTTCTCGCTTGCGCGACGACGTTCCCCAGGCTATAAGCTCGTCGTTCCTTCATCCTCGATTCTTCCTTTCTCTCGTACTTTCTTTATTTCTTATTTCGCGCAGTTGTCCGACTCTCCGGTTCGTGCCACACGTAGGTATACGCTTCAACGTGCGTACATACACCCCCGGCCTGACGGACAGTCTTCGTCGGCATAAATATGCATGTTGCCGATAATACAAACGCACGAGAAGCATTGAGACGAATTAACTCGAAGTTTTTTTCAATTTCGCAGGAGGTCCATCGGTTTTGCCAATTTTGGTCCAATGTACCGGCTAAATTTTTACTGTTCGTTGCGTGAATTGATTCTGAAATTATTATCGTTTGATACATAAGCGATTATTCGCTTTTAATCGTTAACAAATTATGAATTATCGAAAATTGGGGGATGAATGGGTTTGGAAACTTCAATAAATTCATTTTTTATCAATTTTTTAAATCTTATAGTACATGTCAGGAATATTTTCCTGAAGTTTCAAGTTGATCGGAGTATACAAGGTCCTATCGGGTGAATCTTCAAAATTTCTGAATGAAATATTATGAAATACTGTTTAAATGTTGCTCCTTTATGTGCTCAAAAGATTGAATAAAATAATGTTCTTATTAGATTTTCACAAAACAAGAAAAAATATGCATTTTTTAACCTTCCAAACCCATATAAGCCCCTGATATTTCTTTCTCGGGCATCAGAATAACCCATTTTCCCCTACACTGCGATCCTGCCAACAAGAAAAAGCAAAACAAAACCTAGTAAAACCCCCCAAGAAAACTCCCTCCAGACCGACCATGACGGAAAACATATTGCCGCAATCAGTACCGCAAATCGATGCGGATAGCAAGACCAATCACGCTCTACTCCAGCAACCTCGTAATTTTCTCATTGCTCCCCGTCCTTGATAACATTCGTCTTGTCATGCTTCGCCGGACTATCGAGTGTTACATCGACGGATTGAATAATAAGAAAAAGAAATCCCAACGGATCCGTACAATGCGAAGAAGAAGACGAAGAACCCCACGGAGTAAGCCAGAACGATATACGAACCGCAGTCCCGAGAGAGGAAAAAGCGAAAAAAAAAAAAATTAAACAAAACGAAAGAAAGTAAAAGAAAAAAGAAAAACCAAAGCCCGAAGCATGCCGCGGTGGAGGACCGGAGATAGGAAGACGCTCCTTCTGGTCTGCACGAGGATCGATCGTAGGGATAGGTGTTAAAACACGGCAATTAACAACGCAGAAACGCCATGGCGAACGAGTGAGACCACCGCGAGGTTCTTCCTCTCCGGACCGGTCAGCATCCTCCGCGTTCTCGCGCGTTCGTTCTCGGTGGCAACCGAGATTTACTGCCAAACGATCGCGTATTTATGAACTATACGCCTCTCTACGGTCTCTCCCCGAGTTCTTCTCTTCGACCCGCGATCATTCCCCGTTGCGCAAAAATCGGGGGACGAACGCGTATATGGAAACCCCCTTCCGACCGGGTTCTCGCATGAACGGGCGAGAGGAACTTATTCGAACGCGTTCGCGAACACGACGCGGGGGGGAACTTTCGCGAAACCGACGAGAAACATTCGACGATAAACGTATACACGTGCAAAATCAGAACGCCGCGAACGACGATGCGAGTTGGGCATGAAACAAGAAATTTTTGCAATTTTTTGTTGTTGGTTTTTTTTGTTGTTGTTGTTGTTTGGAAGAAAAAGACGAGGAAAATATGGGGTTGGAGAAGAGGATGGCGGAGGAGAGGGGATTGGCAGAAGCAACGGCCGAGTGCCAACCGGTAATCGATCATGTTTCGTGGATAGTTGGGAGCCATGAAACATTCATGCACGATCGGCCAACCATCCGGAACCTGTTCGCCCGGCGTAGTCCGCCAGCGCCTACTGGGATGTATACTTTACGAACTCCGCTGATGCTGTTGTGCCGCTGTTGGTGATGGTGATCGTGATGGTGCTGCTCGGTCCCGCGGAGCTTGCGAAACGCGAGAAGGAATCGACCATCGCGATATATATCTTATCACCTTGTAATGCATGTAATACGCGCGTTGAGGATGTAAATCGGACGATTCGAGATTTTCTTCGTGGAGCGCGGAAAGAAACTGAAAAGATGAACGGCACGCGTTGGAGATTCGTTTCGGGGTTGGAAAATTGAAGAATGATTCCATTTTCAATGGGATACGTTGATGTAGGATCGAATGGGGTGGTTTTGACAGTCAAAATTGATTTGATCGAAATGGCAACGTGGGGTTGCACTAAATTGTACGTTAGACCTGGTCAAGTTTTTTTCCAGCTGCAGCAGGATGATATCGTTAGGGTTTTGATAACAGGAAGACTTTGTAAAAATTTGGGCACTATGGGATGAGTCTAAAGGGTTGGGCATCGAGCCCGATTATTTTTCATATGAATAGCACGCAGAAATTGGTGCTTTATCATTCAACAGCCATTATTGTTTGCGTTTCTGAATGGATCCCGCTGGGAGTTGGTGGGAGGCCTCGCAATCTATTACACTTTTGGTGGGTTTTGTCAATTTTTTTTTAAATTATCTAAATTTGACCAATAAACATTTACAAAAATTGAAACAAAATGTTTCTTTATATTTCACAACTGTTATCTCATTATCTATTGAAAACTCGGATTAGGAGGCAAAGGTTGACACTCGCTGAGCGTAGCGTCGCCCTTGCTGAAGCATAGGCTAGTTAAATAACAAAATATGAAGACCAGTACCAGTTTCTTCTTCAATTCGTGAAGACTATGAGATTATTTTTCTACGGTTTCGGTCCGTTTCGGTCGTGTTGAGAAACACAAAATGCGACAAGAAGGTTGTAAAATATTGTAAAAAAAAATCATTTTCGTAAATGTTTACTGGTCAAATTTATATAATTTAAAAAAAATAAAAAAAAAATAAGAACCTTACCGGGATGCAACCGATAAATCGAAAGGCCTCACACCATCTCCCAGCGCGATCCATTCAGAAATGCGAACAATAACAGCTGTTGAATGATGAAGCACCAATTTCTACGTGTTCTTCGAATGTGAAACGATCAAACTCGATGCGCGACCTTTCAGGATCATCCGATAGTGCCCAAGCTAAACAGACTCTTCATTATATCTAACCCTAACTATTTCATCTGTTGCAGCTGAAAAAAAATAAAAAATAAAAATTTTGCCGGGTCCATCATCCCTACACCCTCATCTTCGACGATGACCATCGAAGTAGTTTTATTTAATACATCGCGTCTTCTATTTCACGCTATATCTCTCAGTCACAAGAACATTTAGAACCAATGATTGATTAATTGGCAAAAACCAAGTCTTTTTTCTTCTTCTCGCAAATCCTCGCAAATTCTTTCTTCTTCTTCTTTCTTCTTCGTCTTTTTGGATTCTCTTATTGATTGATTATTGTTTTAATTTTTTTCGCCGTCGGAAAAATCGGTGCCTTCCGATTTTTCTCAATAATTATTTTTCCATCCCAACAAAATAAATTCAATCAATTCCGTTCCGTTGAATAATTGCAAAAATGAAGTACAAGATCCAGAAGTAGTTAAGAGGCGATATCGGTGCAAAGATCCGCCCAGAGAATCCGGGCCCACGGTCGGCTCTGGCCGCTTGCATCGCCGTCTCGAGAACAAACTCTCGCCTCGTGAGTTGAACAGAGTGCGAGAAGCAAAAGCACGTGGTGGATGCGGAGAACGCGAAGACGCAGGGAGCACGAG
This sequence comes from Sussaba pulchella, assembly GCA_963971145.1. Taxonomy (NCBI): domain Eukaryota; kingdom Metazoa; phylum Arthropoda; class Insecta; order Hymenoptera; family Ichneumonidae; genus Sussaba; species Sussaba pulchella. The sequence continues at coordinate 8,707,365 of OZ020170.1, forward strand.
CGGGACCGCGAAGAGCAACGTTCACGGGGGGGGGGACCAACGAGCCTTGGGCCCCGTCATAAACAATAGGAACGAGTAATTGATTCTCTAATAACTTAACGCGCCTGCACGAGCCGCGTCGCGCCGCTAACGGCTTAGCGGGTTGGGTTATAGCCCTTATAGACGTAATGTATTGCCTCTCCCGGTTGTTCTCCCGAGCTTGGCCACATCTCGCTCGCGCGTTTTCCACCAACCCCCCCCCCCCCCTGCTCTCGCCCCCGCTCGTTCCACCAACCCCCTTGTACCGTTGTACCGCTCGCGGAGCAACTTATACGAGCCGAGATTTAAGACCACCTCGGCTCACGACGATGAACCCGCTTTACTCATCCTCGCATCAGCACGATCAACCACCAACGTAAACCTACTCGCGCCAACTGCTACGAATTAAATAATAATAATGGTTCACAGTTTTTTCTCAATCTATTTTGGTTCACTAAAGAAATTTCTTCAATAATATTTTTTCATGGAAAAAGAAAAAAATCGCGGAAATAATTGTAATTACGTATGCGGGGCAGCACAATGTGATAACGTTCGATTAATATGGAACAATGATTATTTGCAAAATTGTTTTTGACGTCTGAGGTGATGGTTTTTGTTTCTCATTATTATTATTATTATTATTACTATTACTATTAGTATTATTATTATTATTATTATTATTATTATTATTATTATTATTATTATTATTATTATTATTATTATTATTATTATTATTATTATTATTATTATTATTATTATTATTATTATTATTATTATTATTATTATTATTATTATTATTATTATTATTATTATTATTATTATTATTATTATTATTATTATTATTATTATTATTTTTATTATTAACATTATTATTTTGCGTTTGTGAGTAAATTGAGCGTTAGGAAAGGATGACTCGGGCGCGCGTCCGTGGTTTTCTCTGGGCGGCATTTGCCCCAACGAAGCGCGAACGTGACTAAAGAGGCCTCTCGTTACGATAATCGTTCGGGAATGCGCCGGCTCGGGCCTTGCCCCGTCGGGCCTGGTTGCATTTTGCGAGAAAGAGAATTCGAGAGAGAGAAAGAGCGAGTGAGACGGAGCGTAGGGAGCTCGAACGTGTCGAGCGAGTTGCAAGTGCGAGCCCGGTGTATTCTTAAATCCGGGAAGCCAACACCTAAACACGGTCATCAACGAGATCTCGCGCTATCGCGTATAATAAGATCACACCGTGCCGGTTCGCGGGGGTGCCGGGAGGACCCTTATGACCCTTACCGGTGAGACTGAGTCCCCGTGAAATTCTCGCGTTTTGTTCCCCGTTCGCGCCCGAAGTACCTCGTACATCATTGCAAACCAGCTGTGGCCCGTATGTTTTCGTTCTCGGAGTCGCTGCAAAGAATTTTCACCGAGAAAAGATGCGGAAACTCGAAGATCCCACGTGTGAACGTTAACCACGGTTATTTCTCGCGAACGTATTCTTCACATCACGTTCTTCACGAAATCTTCCGTGGAATAATAATCTTGGCGAAAATATACCGCAGCAGGATATTGATTTTCTGAGATTTGTGGCTTCAGAATGTTCCATTGCCAATTTTGTTATTTTTACTTTTTCAATAATCGAAGAAACAAATATTTCTTGTGCCAACAACTTCTGTTTATCTTTTTAACATACAATTCTGAAGAATTAATTGTACGAGTGAAGATTTTTACAATAGAACCGAGTTCAAAGCTTTTGCGATATGTAGGAATTTAAACGAAGAAGTTAAAAAGAAGATTTTTCATTACTTTGAAGAAAAGAGAATTTTTGGGCTATATACTAAATTATTCAGACTTAAATATGTGCAAGATATAATCAGTTATTTTTCTCCGTGTTGGTGCCTTGGCTGCCACCGACTCCAAAAATAACTGATTAGATATTGCAAATATTTAAGTATCAATGATATGGGATATTGTCCTTTAAAATGCCCTTTTTAATGTAATGAAAAATTTTATTTTCAACTTTTTAGTTGTATGCCAACATGTAGGCAAATTTTTCGAGTTGGTTTTTCTTTTTTTCTATAAAAATTCGTTCTATCATCATTGGAACTACACATATATGTGCCGAGCGGGGATAACGGAATGTGGGTGAAATGCAATAAACAGTATTCACCCTCTTCTTCTTGACCCTCAGAGGTTAAATATTCATTTCAAATTTAAATAAGATCACCCTCGAGATACAGCTTATTCAATAAAAAAAAGAATCATTGAAATCGGTCCACAATCGGCGAAGATATCACGTAACGTGCGAACGAACAAAAAATTCACCTCGATTCGAAAACCTCCTCGTTTTTCGGAATCGGTTAAAAATAACAGGATTCAATTATAAAATGGATCTTCCATTTTGGTTTTACGAAATACGCATCAACTCAGGTGTAAAAATTGAATGAGACACAATTTTTTCCATAGTACAATCGTTATGCTCATTTTGATTCGATTCCTATTAATCACAATTGATTTTTCGGTGCAACATCGTTCGATCGCAATTCAACGAAATAAAATAATATCCGCCAAAATTTCTCAAAACCTCGATGCGCAACCGTCGAACGAACCTGCATCGTGTACGTCGACTCGAAGAAGACGATCCAGGGGCCAAGAGGCGATTATTATCAGGATTCTTGTTTCTTCGATCGATCACGATCGATCGCTCGAGGTAAGCCCGTATACCGACACCGTTATCCGGCCGATCGAACAGACTCCGTGGGGCTAATGGACCTTGCCTCGTCTCGTGCGAAGTGCTTCGACGAATATTCGGGTTCGTGTACGATGAAAATTTTCTCGACAACGTTTTATTTTTTTATTTTATTATTTTTTCGAACTCTTTTATCTGCGTTATCGTGTTCGGGAAGTAAACATAATGAACTTTGAAAACGTCAGGCCGAGGTGAGAACCGAAAAAATTGGAAGAGCAAGGGCGAAAAAGTGAAGAAGAACGGATGAGAAGAAACCGAATGAGAAACGGCGAAACGATGAGCCGGAGAAGAAGATCGAGCAACGAGATCTCACGACTCGGTATCCCGATAAATCCTTTTCACCGGACAAATAACGACAAGCCTCATTACTATAAACACGCCTTGGCAGCATGGTCTCTGCGTGTGGCACCGCACCGCGTTCTCCCCTTTACTCTCTTACTTTTTAAAAACTTCATTTTTATTTTCTTCTCCTACTTCTTCTTCTTCTTCTTATTTTATCTCGTCTTTTCCTCGCGTTTTTTTCGCTTCTCTGCTTGCACATCGTTCTTTACTCCTGTCTTGGCTCTTCCTCCGGTCCGTCCGATCCCCGAGTAAACTCGAAACCCAGTCGAGTTACTTAGTTTCACGTCCGTCAGTACTGCACTTATTTTTACAAACCGCTTTTGTATTATTTCAATCGAATAATGTGGATAATTGACGATGGAACGATAAGAAATATGTCGAAAAATTTGTTATGAATATGAAATTAGATGATCTTTCCATTTTAGGTAGATTTTAAAATGTTCGGGATAGGTATTTAAACATTTAGGTTATTTCTCTGAGAGAAATATTTTATCTGAGGGAACATTTTGGTATCAATATCAAATGAGACGATCTTTTCATGTTAATTAGATTTTTTAGTGGTCCGAATCGGTATTTCCCGATTTTCGAAGTCAAAATTGTCTCAAATCGCTGACTGGTTGGAGGATATTTAGGGCAACCAGTTTAGTTTTAGGTCGTCAAAAACCTTCAAATGCGCCGAATCGAGTCTCCAGGGCCTAATTCATGTCGGACTGCATTATTAATATCGATCAACAATCGAAACAAACATACTACTTTACCATACGATATGACTTTATCGAACTAATTAATTCAATCGATATCGTAACAATTCATCAAGGTCCTAATCCATTAAATGAAATATTCACTGATATTACAATAGATTCCGTTCCTATTTTTTTTTGCCCTGCTTCCATCACAAAAACGCAGTGAAAAAAAGATCCTGAGGTCTCTCTTTCAGGTTTCAAACCCGACCTTTACTCGACTAATTGAATTTGAACGAAAAATAAAGATACGGACGTATTTTTCCGCTTTTAATTAAGTCCCGAAGATTCAGAATCTCCCGCTCGTTGATGGTTACAATGCGGTCAAAAAATTTGCGAATGCAAAGACCGAATTATATAGTTCAGGTAGCGTCGGCAGCGCGGATAGAAGCCTTAATCGAATTCTCGAAGCCCCGCGCACCGTACTGCCGATCGATACGTCAATTAATTTTGGGAAGAGGCACCTGGCCTAACGTCGTTTTGTTTCACCCTATCGCAACGCCTCGGTCACGTTCACCCGGTCCCTCGTTAATACCCGGGGGGCACGCGCGTTACTTCGTCGGAACCGAGGGCCTCCTCGCCCGCCTTAAAACGCCCGGCACACGAGAACCGGTGCGTTCGACGTAGCTGCCGTATTAACCGTACCGAGCGACCCGATATCGGGAATCTACCTCGTAACTTTTAATTATCGAGCCTCGACTGACGTTACTGCTCGACGTTTATGCCGGAGCTCCGAAAGCCACTAACAAATCGTCGGCCGAGTGCAAAAATAAAAAAAAACATTGTCCCGGTGGCTGGAAGCATCGGCTTAATGTTTTGCATGAGCGAAATTTTTTTACTTTTTTTTAGTAGGTCTGATATAATCAATAATTGTCTCTATTTAATTTTTGTTCGTATATCTCAATTTTGGCAACAAAAACAATTATAATGAACAGTAATTATAATAAATTGATATAATGTAATAATTATGATGAAATATTATTTAGTATATTTATTTATTTATATTTTATGAATATGATCGATAATTATGATAAAATGTAATTTATTACATTTATTCATTGATGTTTCGTGAATATCGATTGTAGGCTAGAAAAAATTGATTTTATTGTCATACGGGCGACTATTGATTCTTATCAGCATTTTGTTTACTGTAATATAATCAATAATCGTCTATATTTTTACGAATCATTTTATTTTTTGTTCGATTATGCCAAATTATGCCAAAAAATATAATTATAATTAAATAATATCATAAACGGTAATAATAATAAATTAATATAATATGATTATTGTGATAAAATATAATTTATTCTATTCATTTATTCATTTATATTACATGAATATAATAGATAGTAATTATAATAAAATTTAATTTATTATATTTATTTATTCATATATATTACATGAATATAATAAATAGTAATTACAATAAAATAAAATTTATTATATTAATTTATTAATGTTTCACGAATATCGATTGTGTACTCCCGAAAAAATAATTGATTTTATTGTTATACGGGCGGCTATTAATTCTTATCGACATTTCGTTGCCTATTTCATTACGCAGACAGGCAAAATATCGTTGATTCGATTCTACATAGTACAGGACACAATAACTACAAATTTTCATTCACCATAAAATTATTTTTGAAAAATGATTAAATCGATCTCGACAATCAATGATTTTCGTAACACTCATGGCGATACGTTGTCTAACAGCCAATTGAGGTAGTGCGAAATTCTGCTGTAAACCGCGGGAGTAGCCGACTCGCCGCAGTGTTTAGCCCCGAACGACACAACCCCGATAAAATAGTATCTTGGGGGACCGTTTAGAGCTTCGACTTTCATCAACGGTCCTCCGCTGTCGCCACCGCACGAATCAGAACCAATTTCACCCCCGACGCACATCTGTTCTTCCCCTATATCCGCGTGAAGCTTGAAGGCCGTTTTGCATCTTTCCGTCTTGACTATCGGTAATTTAACAGTCTGCAGGATAACGCTTCCTTTGGGTTCGTCTATAATTAAAAAAAAAAGAAAACCTCAAACGTTATTTCTCCGTAATTAAATTAATTCATTTTTGTCACCGTTGACGACGATCGTTGATAAATAACGACTCACTTATATCGATTATTCCCCAGCCGGCAACTTCTGCCTTTTCGTCAACGAAATTCTTGTCCAAAAGATCACCGCTCGGCAAGCAGATAGGCATCACCGCTTCTGCGTTAATCGAATATTAATTATTGCAACAAAATTCGGGAGCACGTATAAAGTTATTTTGATAAAAAACGTAGTAAAAAAAACCTGACCGTAAAAACGTGTTGAAAAAAATTCCTGCCCAGAACGGTATTTAGATTTAGGTTATTTAAGTTGAAGTTTAGGTTTAGGTTTAGGTCTAGGTTTAGGTTTGGGTTGAGGTCTAGCATATTTTGGTTTTTTTATTAGGATTTTAAGATTGAGGTTTGGGTTGTTTAGGATTGTTGGGAATTGCGTTTTTGCTTGTGTGCAAGGTAATTAAATTTCTTTCATACACTATTAATGCATTTTATACAAGTTGTTATACAAATAAATCATTTCGGATAAAAATATTTTTGTTTCTTCGGGACCGGGATATTTTAAAATCGGGTTTTTTTTCGCAGAAGTGTTTTGACGGAGTTTTTTTAGACATGTATTCCAAAATTCAATCAGGCCATCGTAAAAGAAGCAAAAGAAAAATAGAGACCAATAATTACCATTATAATGCACAGGTCGATCGAGCCTTATGACAGCGATGTCATTTTTGAATGCAGGATCGTTGTAATTCTTGTGAACGATTATTTGCGCCGGTGTAAAATCTTGAACGGGTTCGGTGCAGTATCCCATTTCACAATCCGGATCCGTTTGCGTATTGTGCTCGCCGAGTCTTACACCTCCTACTCTGTATCTGCATTAATTTCTCAACGATTAGGCGATGACATAATTTTATTATTTTTTCCATAATCTTATTAACGATTTCGAGTTTTTTATTCGACGAATTTTTATTCACAAAAATATTATATTATTGTTTTATGGAGGAATTATTTTAGAACATTTCGGAAAACCGCTGGTTTGCAGGAAATTCGTCTAAAACAATTCGTCTAATGACAATTCGTCTAATAGCAATTCGTCTAATAACAATTCGTCTAATAACAATTCATTATTTCTCAGAGAAAGAACGTTTCATTTTTGGCGAACCCTGGGGTTTTATATGGAGTTTTATGTTCCTCTTTAGGGTTATTTTTAGTTCTCCTTTTCTTTACCACAAAATTATATTTTTTTCTCTGTTTCGTTAAGACGAATTGTTTTAAAAGAATTGTTCTAGATAAATTGTTATTAGATGAATTGTTATTAGACGAATTGTTATTAGACGAATTGTTATTAGACGAATTGTTATTAAACAAATTATTAATAAACGAATTGTTATTAGACGAATTGTTATTAGACGAATCCTTATTAGACGAATTGTTATTAGACGAATTGTTATAAGACGAATTGTTATAAGACGAATTGTTAAAAGACGAATTGTTATTAGACGAATTTTTATTAGACGAATTGTTATTAGACGAATTGTTATTAGACGAATTGTTATAAGACGAATTGTTAAAAGACGAATTGTTATTAGACGAATTTTTATTAGACGAATTGTTATTAGACGAATTGTTATTAGACAAATTGTTATTCGATGAATTGTTATTAGGAGAATTGTTAATAGACAAATTGTTATAAGACGAATTGTTAAAAGACGAATTGTTATTAGACGAATTTTTATTAGACGCATTGTTATTAGACGAATTGGTATTAGACGAATTGTTTTTAGCCGAATTGTTATTAGACGAATTGTTTTAGAAGAATTGTTCTCGATAAATTGTTATTCGATGAATTGTTATTAGACGAATTGTTATCAGACAAATTGTTATAAGACGAATTGTTATAAGACGAATTGTTAAAAGACGAATTGTTATTAGACGAATTTTTATTAGACGAATTGTTATTAGACGAATTGTTATTAGACAAATTGTTATTCGATGAATTGTTATTAGGAGAATTGTTAATAGACAAATTGTTATAAGACGAATTGTTAAAAGGCGAATTGTTATTAGACGAATTTTTATTAGACGCATTGTTATTAGACGAATTGGTATTAGACGAATTGTTTTTAGCCGAATTGTTATTAGACGAATTGTTTTAGAAGAATTGTTCTCGATAAATTGTTATTCGATGAATTGTTATCAGACGAATTGTTATCAGACAAATTGTTATAAGACGAATTGTTATTAGGCGAGTTGTTTTTAGGCGAGTTGTTATTAGACGAATTATTATTAGACAAATTGTTATTCGATGAATTGTTATTAGACAAATTGTTATTAGACAAATTGTTATTAGACAAATTGTTATAAGATGAATTGTTGTAAGACGAATTGTTATTAGGCGAATTGTTATTAGACGAATTGTTATTAGCCGAATCCTTATTAGACGAATTGTTATTAGACGAATTGTTTTAGAAAAATTGTTCTCGATAAATTATTATTCGATGAATTGTTATTAGACGGATTGTTATTAGACAAATTGTTATCCGATGAATTGTTATTAGACGGATTGTTATTAGACAAATAGTTATAAGACGAATTGTCATTAGACGAATTGTTATTAAACGAATTGTTCTAGACCAATCGTTTTGTAGACGAATCGTTACTAGACAAACTGCTTCAGACGAATTGTTTCTAGACGAATTTTCCGCAAATAAAACCGCGTTATACCTTTCAGGTAGATTGGAAACGCAATGGGCAGCGGTGACAACGTAGAACTTATTGATAAGCGTGCCGCCACATCTGTAACTCAGCGCGGAATTTTCATCATCGCCTCCGTAACCGATCCTCGCGATCCACGGATACGATCCCATCGTCGCGTTCTTACCGCCGATTATGCGATCCGAATCGGAATTCCCACATTTCTCGTGCTCCAGAAGCATCCAGCTCGGATGCTGCGTTATATCCACTGTCAGATAAATATTTATCTTTATTTCTCGCTCTCTCACAGAAAAAACTACGCGACGGTGGGGAAAAAAAAAACTTTCATCGAGATTTTGATATCAACAAATTTTTCTTTTATTCAATCTTTCCCAATATTTCGATGTAACAAACGATCGACGTTTGACAATGCGATGAATTTTTTATTTATACACTTACCGCGCGCGAACGAAGAATCGACGATTAAAAATATCCAGCTGAAATAGCAACAGTTGCGTATTTGCATTTTAGCGGAGTTTATTTATGGATAATTTTTTTTAAAGATTTTAAGAACGTTTCACGTATCGATCACAGCGAGAACTTGCGACTCGGATCGGTTTCAATCGTACTTTCAGACTGCTCGCTTATCTCCGTAACCAACGAACAATGCTGACCACCCGGATTAATGCAGCATGCATCACAGCAATAACTTTTTTGCTACGAGTCGTCCAGATAACGACATCGTTAAATCAACAATTATTATTTCGCTCGGTTTACTGACGCATGCATCTCTCGAGTGTTTCAATCGGCCTTAATTTTTTATTTGGCCGAACAACGTACGATGTTAAAAAAATCTTGTAAACTGCAGCCAAATTAAACACCATTTTTTTAATCGGTTATTAATTATCGGTACATTAAAATATAAATTATCTGAAAAAAATTCGTACGAAAAATGGAAAGATTTTTCCGACGATTAAAGGTTGGAAATGAATACCTTGACATTTTTATAAGTTAGGTTTGCTCGCATCGACTTAAATAATTAAGTAATTATTAACAATTTAATAATTACTAATAATAATAAATAATAAATATTAAATAATAATTATTATTAATAAAATTATTATTAATTAATAATAATGATTATTATTAATTAATATTATTAATTAATATTATTAATTATTAATTTATTATTATTATTAATTAATAATTATTAAATACTAATAATTATTAATAATTTAATAATTACTCAATGATTTAATAATTTAATTCAATTATTAGTAATTTTTACTTCTTAATTCCTAAGCTACGAAACGATGTAGCTTTATTAATTCCGTACAGCCGATTCAATAGCAAATACAAGTACCAAGAATTTAGCAGATAAAACAATTTTAAATTCAACGCTTATAATTATTATTTTAAGCTACGTTTGCGACAACGCTGTCAGGGTTTTTCTCGCTGACGTTCGAATCTCGAGAGTCGAAGATTTGATTGCTGCAGGAAGATTCTGAAATATTGTCCGTCCCACGTTCGGAGCCGTTGCAAGCTTTGCGAGAATCATCGCTGGAGCAACCACTGTCCGTCGAATCTTTGTTGTCGGTTGCAAATTTTTTCTTCGGACTCGCATCTTCCGCCTCGCTGTCGTCGGAGCTTCCCAGTTCGTCCGAATCGATGTCGTCGTCCAGAAGAGTTTTGCGCTTGATGCTCTTCGTCTCTTGCTTCGCCTTTTTCTCCTCCTCGCAAGCCGTCGCCGCCAGAGCGGCCATTCTGAAGCCTTCCTCCACGGAATCGTGGACTTTGTCCGTCAACGCCGATCTTTCGTCCTCGTAACGCTGATCCTTGAATTCGTGCTTGGGAACGGCGCAGAGTTTTTCCAATTTTCTCTTCTTTCGTTCGACCTCCTCTTCCTCTCTGGACTCTTGTTTCTCGATCCAAGCCTTCAATCTCTTCTCTTCGTTGATGTCTCGCAAACGACGACCGCTCAGGTCTCTGCAAGCTTCGCGATTGGTGGTTTTTTCTATCTGGGCGCCGATGGCTCGCAACATCGATCCGAAACCACCTTTGCCGCCGGGAAGTCTGGGGACCAGTTCGGCCTTTCCTTCGACGGTTGCGTCATCGTCGCCGATTGCACGACCGTTGCGTTGAATGTAAAACAAATGTCTCAGAAATCCCTGTAATCACATAATCCATCGATAAAGTGTCATAGCCAGATGCGCAATGATTGTGATTGTGTACGGACATATAATCAATGGTATAATAGACAAACATGTCGGTAATCTTTGAAATTGTCAATAATTCGTCTGTTTGTAGGTGAGAATTAAAATTCATCATTAACCGTACAATGATAAGTTTCTGACTTCAATGACGGAAATATTGCAACGATCAAAATAATAATAATAGAAATATGATGTTGGATAAATGAGGAAGAAGTTAAACACCACTCTTAATTAAATTAAAACACGAATTGAAATAAACATGAAATTAAACACACACAAACTCGCCAAAAGCAAATTTGAGGTTATACATGCGACAGATTGTAATCCAGTACGTACTTTATCTTGCAATTGTTCCCATATTTCATTGACCATTAGGCATTCCTCGGCTTTCAAGACCGCTTCAACGCTTCTTCCAGTGTGAAGCTTTAATTCGAACATTATTGCTTCAGTCGGAACACAAAGTTTTCACTAATTACGTCCGTCTGTCTGCGACGCTGTTATGTTTGTGTACGTTTGGGAAAACTCGGGAAATGGACGGGAAAACGAAGGTAATCGACGCGACGACTTAGGTCAAATAGCGCTCTTTTGTGCCAGTAGTCGGGGTGGTAACTACGGAACTTGCCACAAAATGGCGCTCTGGCATCGCTCATGAACTCCACATCACAGGGGCGAATTTATCAGGAAGCGATTCAAGCAGCCACGAAGGGCCCCAGTACACCATTGGGCCCCAAATTCTACAATCAATTTTTTTCACACAATAATTTAATTTATTTAACAAAAAATCAAAGCAACCTTTTACGTTTTTCAATTGTAAATTATAATTATTTTTAATACCACGAACGTAATAAGCTACTATGCTAAAGATAAGAAAATTTTGTTACTTTTTTCATTCGTTCATAAATTGATGATTTTTATTTAGAAAATTTATTTAAGTTATTTCTTGCAACTTTTGTTTCTTATTTCAGTTTTCAAGCCCCAAAGTTTCCAACGTTCGGGGCCCCTACTCGACTTGCTCCGTCATTGCCACATCAGAGATAAGAAATCTTCTCATCTTCGCCCGCAGTTTCACGCACTTCCGCGTTTTCTCGTCAGAGGTCGGCCCGACTTCATCGACGCTGCCTCGTCGAACTTCCCGCAACGGGGCGCGAGGGGGAATTTTCAGCGCAAAGTGTTTTTAGTGCATTGCCGAGGCAAAATGGCTGTCACGTAGTGATACGCTACATCTGATCGGACGGTGTGCGGATTCGCGACGTTTGACGGTGGTGAAAAAAAAAAAAAAAAAACATACAATTTTTTCAATTTCCGATATTCCTAACCGCGCTGCGAGTCCCTTAATCAGGGGCGGAAGGTGCGCGCGGGGGTTGTTTCATCTATGAGGAATGTTACGTGCGTCCTGGATGAATATATATGTCCGCGGGGCCGCCGGCGGCTCGTAATTAAACCATGTTTAGCAAGAAACTTCACGTAGACGTCAAAAAATCGACGTTAAAAATTCAAGACGTGAAGAAGGACAGCGCAACGCGTTTCAAGCATCTTAAAATCGTTCTCGGTAAGTGCATCGTCGTAAGATCTACGCGTTTGCACACCTGTCACAATCGCACGATCATCGATCCGCTTGATTTTCGTCTTTTATCGCAATTGCCAGTTTTATCGCGAGTAAACGTCTAATCCTGTTATCCGTTTACTTCCGGGAGAAGGGGAATAAGTTCGGACGTTTACTTCCCAAGCGTTTATGGGTGACGTTACTTCAACGTCTCGACCCACGCGATTTAACGGGAATTTTTCTCGACTGTTTCACGGATGGATCTTTCAAACGCTTGTCATAATCCGCTTTGTGTCGAATTAATTGGCTGCCAGATGTGTCACGAAAGCTTTCGACCGTCGCGATTGCGTTCCGTTCCAGCAACGCGCGGGTTTATCTAATCGCAAAACCGCACATGGCCATATAAGTACAGACCGGGTGCCGTTGACGTATCCCCGCTCTGTTTGGCAGAATAATATTTTGTCGCGAAAAATCGAGTCTCGAGATTTTTTCAAATACATTTTGCATTTGTTCGCAGAAAATGTTGACACCGACGAGGCGAAGGGATTTTTCGAGGGAAACTTCAGCCATGTTTACTTCATTCTTTACGATTGTTTCGTGTCGGCCGAAGCGAATTTGCGACAACGAGGTGAGAATAAATTGTTGAGAACATTTTTGAGGGGTTTTGGAAGCGGCGGCGAGTGGATTGGAAGAAATTTCGATGATAATTTTGGATTTTTATACTACGTGTTTATTTATTGTTTTTTTTTTTTGTGCTATCTTGTTGCTGACAGAACTTTCGTTCCATCTCGGTGAGTAACAGTAATTGAGCTGATCGTATACGGCAAGGTTTTTCATGATAATGAACATGTGTGCGCATAGTAGAATTTGTTTTGTTACAGGATTTTATTCGTGCATTTTTATTTTGTTTCTCTCTGTACGAGTAGAATAAATTCTTGTTGATACAATTGAGGTCTTGGTGGATGGATTGTTGGGAAAAAAGTTAGTCCAAAATGGATGAATAGAGGATTTACGAGTTTAGATCGTGTCATGCATGTTTAGCGTTACAAATAGTTGAACCCATGATAAATTAACACTGGGAAATGTTAATTTATGACTTTTGATAATAATCGAATTCAAATCCAACAATATTGACGTGTGGTTGACTGACGTTTTATCAGTGACTGTACAACTGTTTCAATCGTTTCGGGCAATGTTCCTCATTACTTTAATTGATTTCTCGCCAACTACTCTGTCGATTTATTTGAAACTAAGCATAATCAATCGGTTCATCCTAAATCTTGACCATCTAACTCTTTCAGAATTTACGGCGACTCAGTTTCATTCATAAATCGACTTAGTTAAATTCATAAATCTACAACTACTAAATTATGTCGTGAAAAATTCTCTAACGTTTCATGTATTATTTTTCTATCAAGAATTATCATTCATCAATTTCTTAAGAATTCCAGCGATCTTTCAATATCCGTCCAGTAAGATCCTGAGAGATCTAAAATATTCCTATTTTAATAAAATATTTTTTTTTAGTGGAATTTTAAGCCTAGCAGTAATTTTTTATGTATTTTGCATGTTAATTTCACTGTGTGTCCAATTTTAATCGATACGCATTTATGTATCGACCGAATATTGAATGTTTCATTGTCTCTTCAGTTCACAAAGCTCACAGGGAAGAATTGGAGCAGGTCCTGCAACTTTTGGAAAAAGTCTTGACATTGCTTCCCGAGCTTCTGAACAGAAGATGGCAGTGTCACAGCTTAGCAAGGATACTTCACAAACTTCTTCATCCGGGAAATAGTTGGAAGCTCAGAAGACAGGCCTTGAGGTACGAATCAATTTAATAACTGCGGTGTTAATGATTCGGCTAATCAATTTATCATTTTCCGTCTAATCATTTTAGCGAGAGGCATTGATTAGAAATGCAACTATTCGACTTATTATTTCCATGACATTATTCCAATTTCCTCTTCAAAAATAATATATAATGGGTTCTATAATTCTTCTCAGAGGATTATCAGAATTTTAGTCTTTTGGGGCATTTTTTTTTTTGCAAAAATATTAGTCAGTAATAAATTTCCGCATTTTCTAGATTTTTTTTTACCGCAATTTTGTGATTTGTTAAGTGAAATATAGATATGCATTCGCAAGCCCTTTCTTTACTCTACAAACCTATCGGCTTCAATTATTCGAATCGATTTAATTAATTAATTCAACACAAGTTATTCATTTCAATCAGTATTCACTGATTTTTCAGATGGAAGTTTCAGAAGGCAAAAGAATTAATTTCAAATTTAAATTCGGCAAACTAATCTTAAGCACAGAGAAATAACCTAAGAGCTATAGCATCTACCCCATAAAAATTACAAATCTTGCGAGCTGCTTCCATAGCTTTTTTACCACAACGAAAGGCAAAGCGAAGCAGATGTAAAAAAATCTTTTTTTTTTTGCCTCCTAAAACTTCCATTTCAAAAACTTCCATACATTTTTTTCCATCTCGATTCGTAGAGCAAGAAAAAAACTTCCGAATGGAAAAAACCACATATATATACTTTACCTAACAAATTCGAACTTGGGGAAAAAAAAAAAAAATACAAAAAATAGCGGAAATTTATTACACAACCCAATAAATAATGGATGAATCATAATACGATAAAAAAATTTCAGATATTTTATACTCTGGTATCAAGCACTTGGTGAAAATGCTCCCGAGCACATACACCACATGTTCGCGTGTCTGGTTCCGGGTTTTCCGCCCCGTCAACCGTCGCCTTATCAGACGGAGCGCAAAATGGACGGCAAAAAGGACAAATCGACGAATTCGGGTAACAACGAGGACAAGGAAAAACGCGATTTTTACGATACTCAATTGTCACAGAGTATATTTCACGATAACAACGTGTCTCAAGGACCCATCAGCCAAGCTAACGGGGTTCCCATATTGCCGGTTCAGAGCGGTGAAAAACCACTCGACAACGAGACCGTCAGATTTTTCGAGGCTCTACTCGAATTTATCGTCACTCAGGTTCGCGAATCGGTCGATTTTATAAGCTCTTTTTTACTTTATGATTTTATAAGCGGGTTATTAATTTATTTATTTTTTTTTTTTTTTTGCTTTCTTACGAAGGAACTGATGTGACAGTTTAAAATTTTTTTGTCGGGATTTCGTTGTTAATATGGTCGAAATGCTCCAAAACATGCAGAAATAATATTTGGAAAAAATTCCCGAATGTATTTGTGTGTATGTGTATTAGGGTGGTTCTTAACTTCAAAAATAAAGCCAGTTTTTTGCTAACTACGTAATGAATATTAGATTCACGAAAATTTTACAGGAGACCTTTTTTGTAGAGCATTAAATTTCCTAAAAAACTGTCAATAAAAATTTTTTTATCATGCACAGTTTTGAAGTAATAAAAAAGTGTCTCCACCAAAATTCCAAATGCATGCATATTTCCATATAAAAATTCAACAAATTCCCCAACAACAACAATTGCTCAACAAATTCCCGATTGCGACCAATTTTTTTTTCTATTTATGGTGATTACTTTTGAAGAACAATACCAATGAAATTCCGACATCACTAAATTAAGAATCACCCTAATGTGTATGTAATAATCCTACAAAATTCAAACGTCTATAACTCGAGAACGGTTTGAGCTACGGCGCTTGAATTTTACACAGCTGTGGTGCTCTAAAATCTCCACATTATCTATAATTTTTGCAACAATCGACGCAGCCGCTTGAATTTGACAACGTTTTGAACTTTTCAAAAAATGTCTGTACGCACGCTAGCGTTCGCAAATATTGAGATATACCTCCAAATAGTTTTTCACATATAGATTTATGCACACGAATGTTTGGTATTGCATTTGAGCCGAACCCGTCGAGAAGTTCGGATTTAATGATATTTTGAATTTTCCGAAAAATCAACTTTGTCGTTCTATCTACTGTTAATTTCAACCAATCGAACCCCAATTCTATATAAGTACGTAATATCATTGATATATGATGTAGATAAAATTTGCCGGAGTTCGGCCAAACGAATCGAATTTTAGAGCAATTAGAAATTTATAAATTCCAACCTCTGAAAATTGAAAAATACTTCACTGAACATGTTAAAATTCACAAACTTGCATGAGCTAAGATTTACCTTTATTCATTACTCTCTGTTGCTTAATTCGGTAGATATCGAACGACGCATTCAAATTATAGAAACATGCTGCAATTTCAAACTTGCAATTTTCTTCCTCCGAATTGTAAATAGTCAAAAAAATTCCTTTACGCGGAAGCCAGATGAAAGATTCTCCCCCCATAGCTCCCTCATTCTCGAATCCTCACGAAGCAATCTTCGTTCACTACCTACGATTCAAAGAAATCAAATTTCAAGTTTCAACTTGCAGCTCGTTATTTTTTCAATTACTATTTCTATTCTACTTTTTTTAAAATTAATCTTCATAATTTTTTTAGGTCGTGAAAGTGGAATGGCGCGACAAACACACGCGACAACACAAATCTTTTCAATTTTTACTCGAACGTTTCAAAGCTACTTACTTGCGTCACATATGTCCGGAATTCGACGAAAAATTTTCGTTGTACAAACCGAATTTGGAACTGCCGACAATGAGACAACCGTCCAATCATAGCCAGGGCAATTACGTACTGTGCAAAGTCGCTCTTATCAAGTGGCTCGCAAGTTTCACGCATGTCACCAAAAAAGACGGACCCTTCGCGCCTCCTGTACACAAGTAAGCATTTTTTCCTTCGAAATTTTACGATCGAGGATGGAATTAGATTTTTTATCAAACTTTAGATCTATATGTTACGGTTGAAGCCCGATAAACGGGTGGATTTAGGTTTACCCGGGTAAACCGCGTTCTATTGGCTTTCGCTGGGTAAAGTCCGAAATATATTTAAAATTGTGCACGTTTCGGGCTTTACCCGGGTAAACCGCGTTCTATCCGCTTTTGGTTGGGTAAAATCCGAAATCCCGAGTCCGAAGTCCGTGTTCGAAGCCATAAATGTTTAAAAAACATATTTAATTTAAAAAAAAAAAACACATTTTACAAATAAAAGTAAGAACACTGTATCCTGCTTAAGCGGGGGGTAAAAGGTTAATTCGGCGGAAAAGAAGCATGTTTTTAAGATTTTTTTCTGGCGATACAAATAGTGTAAATTTATTCAATAAATTTCCATTTAATAATACAACATTTAAACGATATTTTCCTAAATTTTCATTCCAAAATATTTAAAATTAAGCGGGTGACAGTTAATCTCCGGAGGCGCCTCCGGAGATTCGCCAAAAACCATGTATGGTATAGTTACTTACGTTTTTTTCTATTATTTAAATAATAATTCGTATCCAGCGAATTTGTTCGTGATAAAAATAATAAATAGTAAAATTTTGGCATGCGTGATGCAGAAATCATGAAACGATGTTTTTTTTTTTTTTAATTGCGGAAAACCATGGAGAGTTAATGACGCTTAGCGTGTTGTTTTATTTTCAGTCCAACGCCGAACGAAGAAAGTACGGAACCGGAAATGCGTCGGGTGTCCGTTGGGCAACAAAGCACCGGGGATCCGAATTCGCTTTCACCCGAGATAACGAGCAACGCTCAGCAGCAAGACAATCAAACGCAGCAGGATGACGGCGGCCAGTCGGCGGTCGCGTTGGTTCGGGAGGTTCTCTACGGAAGTCGTGATAACGTTAATTTCGTTCACGAGATATACAGACAGGCATTCCTATTAGACTTCACACACGCCGGGGCGATACGCAAAGCTATCGCCGTTTACAAAGACTGGATACAAATGAATGTAATTTAATTTTCGATCGTATCTGAACTTTCGTGTCTGATTGAATCTTGAATTGAATTGAATCAAATTTAAGCAAATTATCGAAATCTCTGAAATTATTATTATCATTGTTATTATTATTATTATTATTATTATTATTATTATTATTATTATTATTATTATTATTATTATTATTATTATTATTATTATTATTATTATTATTATTATTATTATTATTATTATTATTGTTATTATTATTATTGTATCAAATTATTCCATTTGCTTCAATTTGCATTTGAATCGAAAAATTTCTCGTGAATTTATGAATCGATGAATAAGATATTTAATTGAATCTTGATAATCAAATCGAATCAATTTATCAGTAACTCTGAATCCTAAACATTATTGTTATTATCTTCACTATTATAATTATAGTTATTTTTCTTGTTTCCTCGTTTTTTTAAATTCCTCGTGAATTTAGAATCTATAAATTAGATATTCAATTGAATCTTGATAATCAAATCGAATCAATTTATCAGTAACTCTGAATCCTAAACATTATTGTTATTATCTTCACTATTATAATTATAGTTATTTTTCTTGTTTCCTCGTTTTTTAAATTTCTCGTGAATTTAGAAGCTATAAATTAGATATTCAATTGAATGTTGATAATCAATTCGAATCAATTTATCAAAAACTCTGAAATCTACAAATTATTGCTATTATTCTCACTATTATAATAATTATTATTATTTTATCAAATTATTTCATTTGTTATAATTCGTATCTGAATCGGAAATTTTTTCGTGAATTTAGAAGCTATAAATTAGATATTCAATTGAATGTTGATAATCAATTCGAATCAATTTATCAAAAACTCTGAAATCTACAAATTATTGCTATTATTCTCACTATTATAATGATTATTATTATTTGATCAAATTATTTCATTTGTTATAATTCGTATCTGAATTGAAAAATTTCTCGTGAATTTAGAAATCGATAATTTGGACATCTAATTGAATCTTGATAATTAAATCGAATCAATTTATCAGAAACTCTGAAATCTAAGAATTATTGCAATTTTTCTCACTATTATTATTATTATTATTATTATTGTCATTATTATTATTATTATTTGATCAAATGATTCCATTTGCCTAAATTTGTATTTGAATCACGAAATATCTCGTGAATTTACAAATTGATAAATCAGATTTCAAACAAAATTAAAAAGAAGTTCCCAGACTTCTTTACGATAAAATCAAGAGTCTTGAATGAATCGATGGTTGCAGGAAATTCCATCGTTCATGTTGGAACCACTGGATGGTCACAAAGATCGAGATTCCGAAGAAACGCAATGCAAAGACGGTCCCGATCAAGACAAAAGTCCGTCGGAAAGTTATCGTCAGACTCGTCTTCGCAACGATTCTTATCTCGGAGCTATACATCGCGAAAATTTGTTCGTACGCGCGGGATTGCAAAACGTTCTTCAAGTTTTCATAACCCAAGCTTCCAACGTATTTTTTTTGGAAGATTGCGGTGGCCACGCTTCGGCAACTTTGCTCGAGGAACAAACGGACAGTTGCAAACGCGTATTAAACGTCTACAGATACGTCGTCATGCACGCGAGATTGGAACCGGCAACTTGGGATCAATTGCTTCGGTAAATTATTTCATTGAAAAAATTAATAATTCTAGAATTTTTATTTCTCTACGATTTTCATTTCCACTTTTTATTTCAATTGAAATGAATTTGTCCAGCGTGCTGTTGCAAATAAAGTCGCTGGTATTTAACGAAAAATCATCGAGTAAATTATTTCGTTGAAAAATTCAATAATTCTACAATTTTTGGTTGCCTTCGATTTTTTTTCCATTTTTGATTTTGATTAAAATGAATTTTTGCAGCGTGCTGTTGCAAATAACGTCGCTGGTATTGAGCGAAAAATCATCGAGTAAATTATTTTGTTGAAAAAATCAATAATTCTACAATTTTTATTTATCTTCTATTTTTTTTCCATTTTTAATTTTTATCTAAATGAATTTTTGCAGCGTGCTGTTGCAAATAACATCGCTCGTATTGAGCGAAAAATCATCGAGTAAATTATTTTGTTGAAAAAATCAATAATTCTACAATTTTTATTTATCTTCTATTTTTTTTCCATTTTTGAATTTTGTCGAAATGAATTTTTGCAGCGTGCTGTTGCAAATAACGTCGCTCGTATTGAGCGAAAAATCATCGAGACGCAAGCATCACGAAACGATAGGCGGTAAATTAGCACCGGCGATCTTTCAGACTCTCATCGTCACGTGGATAAAAGCCAATCTCAACGTTGTCATTCTCACACAATTGTGGGATCAGTTTCTCGAGGTATTGACCTCGCTTACTCAGTGGGAAGAACTGATTCGCGAATGGGCTGTAAGTTTTTTCAAACGCGAACGATCAACAAAATTGTTTACGTCTCTTTTTTTCCGTAATCTTGCAGAATCGCGGCTCATCCGAATTTTACAGTTTTTCAACATTTTATTTTTCGAAGATGTTCAGTTTGTCCTCTAGATGAAGAATCGGGTGGGGGAGGCCAAGAAATGTTATCAGAAATATTTTTTTTAACGTTTTTTCGGACTTAAAAAAAAATATTTTTCCTTTTTTTCAACTTTCAATTTTTCTCCTGTATTATATACACGTGTGTGCTCGTGTATGTGTGCATAAATGGGTTAATATGTGGGTGTGGGTTCATAACGTCTTATACTTAAACGTCTATAATTCGGGAACGGTTCGAGCCACAACGTCAATAACCTAAAAAAAAGTTTTAAAAAAAAACCCCCCACATGTACGAGTTATTTAGGTTATTTTACGTCCTAGATTATTTTAGGTTATTTAGGATTATTTTTTTAAGTCATATCTTCAACTTCCTTCGATAATTTTGGTTTTTCCGTAAAAAAATTATCGACAAAAGTTGCAATCTGATTCCAAGGATCTGCATGGCATTTTAAGCGGTTTTGAAAGAGCTTTCAAATCAAACTTACAGGATCAACGCAGCTACAAAATTTGCGAAGCTATGATTTTTTGAAAGAAAACTTCATGTCCCTCCAATGTTAATCAAATGGGAAAACTTAAAAAATCGTTTGCAACCCCTAAAAATTGTCCAATCCGCTTCATCTGTGCTCAGAACTCTACGGATGCAAAATACTCTGAACCAAATGCTTACTATTTTAAATCAGAAATTTTTATTTTCCTTCAGCCACCCTAGTAAATAATACAGGAGAAAATTTTCTGAACCTCGAAAAAAAAAAAAAAAATGATTTCTCCCAACAAAAAAATAATTCCGATAACATTTTCTGCCCTCCCCCACCTGATTCTTCATCCACAGAACAAACCTTCTTCATCCCCGAATCATAATATTTAAAAAAAACTGTAAAATTCGGCAAAGCCGCGATCCTACACAATTAATATTTTTTTTCTTTTTCTCATCCTCGCAACGAAATCATTAACGTCGTTTGCAGAAAACTTTGGACACGTTGACGAGAGTGTTGGCGAGGCACGTTTACAATTTAGATCTGAACGATTTGCCGCTGGATCGGCTTAGCGAGCAAAAATCGAAGAAACGTCGAGGAGTCGGCAGTCGAGCGGCATCGGCTGGCAGCGTTCAATCTCCGCGACGTGGAAGCGTGGACCGAGAGATCCACGTGGCCGGCAAAGAAAACATTCCCGGTAAATTTACGAGAAAAAAAAACATTTACGAGATAATTATTTTGCCGCGGAGAATCAACGAAACAACGAATGTGCGATCGATGACGTTCGTGGAAAATTCATTGATTCGCAGATTTCGTCGATCATCCTTCGCGGGAATTCAGAAAGAATCGCGAATTGCCGCGAAGCGCGAGTGACAACACGATTTACAACGGAAAAGCGCGAGCGAAGTTTCACCGAAATCGCACCAACGCAACGAATTTTGGTATACCGGGTGAGTTTAAAAAAAAAAAAAATTTATTCAACTATTTTTATCGTCGAGATTTTTTTTATTTTTTGATCTTGAATTATTTTCAATCGTTATTTATTCTTGCTCGGTTATTTGAATGAATTTTATGTCTTTTAATCGATGAAACTGCGTACTGCGACGCGTGGAAGTTCGCGTAGTTTGTCTGCGACGTTGCTACGAGTTTATTTATAACTTTTGTCCCTCCTTTATTTTTCATTCGTTTGTTTTTTTTTTTTTTTTGGTTTTTTTTTTATGTACTCTTTGCTTCTCTGACACTGATCTAATAATATCTACAATGTGCCAGTGTCAGATTTGCTGCTTGTGCCGTCGCGTTTACACAATTTTTGTTATTAATTTTACAACGTTTTGTTTTTCGTTTTGTTGTGTTTTTTTTTTTTTTAAATCGTGCTTCGTGCTCGGCTCTTATATATCTAATGGCTTGTAACTGAGTTAAAATTGTACGCCTAACGATCATTGCTCCGAAGTTTGCGGACGACTGGGGACTATATTGTGACGTCCGAACTGATTTGAATCGTGTGAAAGAAGGATAGAACGAATTATTATTGATCGTAATCACTTGCCAATTCGATTATCGTGAGCTAACGTCATTTCCCAACCGCGTGCAGCATTGCCTCCGTTGATGGAACGAGACATCGCGAACTGATGTTTTGCCGATTTTTAATTGGATGAAATTTTTTCCCCAGATACGTTATCGAAATTAAAGATTTTTTTTGCATAAAAAAGAAATGGCGCTCGTCTTCCTAGTATACATTTTTTTTTCTTTCAATAATTTGAAAAAATTCGAGTTCTTTTGGAAATTTCAATACACTGTAATGGTTTCCCATCTTAAAAAAAAAAGAAATTTGAAATCTCCCTGGCAAAAAATCAATTTTTCGATTATTTTCGATAGACAATCGACCGTTTAATTATTTTTTTCATTAAATAAAATTGATAGATAATCAAAAGTCGATTGTCTATCGAAAATAATCGGAGAATCGATTTTTCGCAAGATGGATTTCATTGTTTGTTTTTTGTCACAAGAGGAAACTATTATCATATATCGAAATTTCAAAAACTTGTTCAAGGTACTACATTATGATGAAAGTGCGAAAACATTTTTTCTGACGAGTTAAGCAACCGTTTTTGCACGAGTATCGTACAAATTTATATGTCACAAGGTGCGCAAATGCGGTTCGACGCGAACGAAGTGAGCGTAAAAATCCCATTTTACGTACAGCGTGTCATAAAAACATTTTTTCATAAAAATGAAAAAGAAAAAATACTAATAAGATGATCGCTATATAAATTTTATGAAAAAACCTTTAATTTCGATAAAGTATCTGGGTAAAAAATATTTCATCCAATTTAAATTCGGCAAAGTAGCTGTTACCTCTTGATAAAAAAAATAAAAGGGGTGTGGGGGAAAGGCAAAGAAAGGTTAGAAAAAACTTTTTTAAATCAGTAATGTCCGCGGATCGAAAAGATACTAATAAAAAAAAAAAAAAAATCATCGACCACATCAGGGAATATCATCTAACGATCATTTCTCCAAAGTTTCCGGACGACTTTTGACTTATCCCGTGACGTCCGAATCGACCAAAATCGTGTGAAAGAAGGATAAAACGAATTATCATTGATCATTAATCACGTGCCAATTCGATTTCCGTGCGCTAACGTCATTTCCCAACCGCGTGCAGCGCTGCCCCTGTCGATAGAACAAGACATGGCGAAGTTGTTGTTGACCGGAACGAGTTCAACTTCCACGGGTACCACGGCGAAATCATTGGCCGGCAGACGAGCGAAATCGTTGGACAACGTCGCCGTGGTTGACAGCGAACCACCGACGCCGCGATGTCCGTCTCCGACTCCCAGCAGCGGCGTCGACAGCAACAAGGATAGTCCCATACAAATTGAGAATATTGACGGTAACAGCATCGGTACGTACGACCACATATCCCGTTCATTATCCATCACGATTTATCATTTTTATTTCCGCGCCTTTCGTCTGCCCCAACAACCATTTAAAGGGGGGGGGGGGGGTAAGGTTAATTCGGCGAAAAAGAAGCATGTTTTTAAGATTTTTTTCTGGCGATGCGAATAGTGTAAATTTATTCAATAAATTTCCATTTAATAATACAACATTTAAACAAGATTTTGATAAATTTTCATTCCAAAATATTGAAAATTAAGCGGGTGACGGTGAATCTCCGGAGGTGCCTCGAAAAAAAGTTTCTTTGCGGTGTTCGTCATAACTCGCAAAAGAATCATCTGAAACAAAAAAATCAAAATGCATTCGTTAAAGGAGATGTTTCTCGAGGTAATCACGAGGGGATTTTTTTTAATCTTTATTTTTGATTTTTTCGTAGCACTTGGAAGCAAAAAACCCGATTTTCGCTATAAAAATCAGCTAATTTCTTGCTGTAAAA
Organism: Sussaba pulchella; assembly: GCA_963971145.1. Taxonomy (NCBI): domain Eukaryota; kingdom Metazoa; phylum Arthropoda; class Insecta; order Hymenoptera; family Ichneumonidae; genus Sussaba; species Sussaba pulchella. The sequence continues at coordinate 8,731,875 of OZ020170.1, forward strand.
TCAATAATTATAAAAAAAAAAAAAAGCTGTCGACAATACCTGGTGAATTATGTGAAAAAGTAGCGTGCAAAATTTCAGAACGATTGGTCCAGTAGATTTCGCGTTATCGTGAACACGGACTTTTTCGAAGCGCCTCCGGAGATTCACTGTCACCCGCTTAATTTTCAATATTTTCGAATGAAAATTTATAAAAACATTGTTCAAATGTTGTATTATTATATGGAAATTGTTTGAATAAATTTACACTATTTGTATCGCCATAAAAAAATCTTAAAAACATCACCAAACCTTTTTCGCCAAATTAGCCTCACCCCCGTTAATCAACAACAGTTCGTTATAATCTTTCATCGTCGTCTTTAATTCCTTTTCACTCATTTCCCCGCGAAATCGTGGTCATTCTTCACCCCGGGCATTCGCCATTGTCGTATACGTCATTCGAAAATGCTTCCGTGACTTGTGACGCAAATACTAACTCAAAATCTGTTAACGATATTTTCTCTTGATTTTTTTATTCCAAGGTATCTCGTTTTTTTTCGCTTCGGTTTTGGTTTTCGCGATATTTGCGTGGAAGAGATTTTACCAATGGACGATTTACGATTTTACGCAGATACGAACGACGCCTCGGAGAAGAGATCGGTCATGGCAGGCGGTGGAGTTCGCGGATGGCTTCCCGATGTTGCTGTGGTTTTGTGGCGAAGAATGCTTTCCGCTTTGGGCGACGTTAACAATATCAAAGATCCGGTATTGCACGGTCAAGTGATGGATTATCTCGTTCAATTGACGCAAACGCTCATCAAGATACGGTTGAATCAAGGAGTCTCCGGTGACAATCAGGCGACTCCACCCGCGCCTGATCTCATACCACCTCTCACTGTTATCGCGCCTTGGTGCTTCAAGGTTTGTCCGATCTTGATTTTTTTTTCTTTTCTCATCCGTGGTGTCCAGTCGTCCTTGATGTCCTCGAGGTCCTGGAACTGTTCTTGAATTTTTTCTTGTCCTTGAAAAAGTAGCGCGATGTCGTCGAATTTTATTTGAAGTCCTTGGATTTTTCATTGCTCTGCAATTTGTCAAATTTCGTTCTGGTGATTTTTCACTGAAAAATCCGCGTCTCGTTCTTCCATTTTTTAATTGTGATAAAAACGAAACTAAATAACTGATCGATAAAAATGTTTCTACTGAATTAAAGGTGGAAGTTCGAACAACAAGAAAGCAATATAGATTTGGTGCTTTGACCACGTTGACAAAACGAAAAAATATGCCAAGATCATCCATTGATAAAATCCGTAATGAATCAGTTGCCAATCCAATAATTCACATTCGCAATGTATTCTGACGTTTTAATTTTTAATTTTTAATTTTTTCACGTCCTTCGATGTTTATTTTTCAGGCTATTCAACTTCCACCGCGATACGAAGTCGGACGTCTCGCCGCTTATCGTCTAATCTGTTTGCTGACCGTACAACCGCTCGACATTGATTTGCCAAAAGCTCATTTGACTCTTTTCTACCGCGCGGTACACGGTGGTATCGCTAGTAACGACGTCAAGGTTCTTCAGACCCTTCTCAAGTACACAGGACCGAGAATTTTCAGTCTCAATCTTCCGGGTGCAAGTTTACTTATTCTCGATTACATCCACGCGGCTAATATCATTCTGGGAAGTCAGGATCTCGAGGTGAGACGAGAATTTCGAGATACATCGCTAATTTTGAAGGTTTTTCGTTCGTCGATCTGAGAATTTGTTCGACGTGGAATTTAATATTTAAAATCTATTAGTTTGGGTAATAAAATTCAGCCGTTTTTGTTTTTTATTTTTTTTTTCCCCCGCAATATTGCGATTTGTTAGGTAAAGTATAGATATATGCATTCCCATTCTTAATATATAATAATAATAATTTGGGAATATCATGAAAAATCAGAAATACAGAAATACGGGTATTTCTGATTTTTCATAATATTCCCAAATTTCTGGGTGCCATAAATTTCTGAGTTCCATCATGAAATTTATACAGTAGCTTCGAAATAATCATGGGAATATTACAAAAAATTGGGACCAAGAAAAAAAATATTCTCTTCCAGATATGGAGTTTTTTGTATTTTTTTTTTTTTTTGCCTCAAATCATAAGAAAACATTTTTGATACTGAGGTCTCACAATTTTATCTGAAAGAACAGGAAAATTCCGTTCCAACAAACTCGTGACAACATCAATTTAATTCATAAATAAAGACTCACCACGCCTCGAAACCTTTCGAAAGTAGTAAAAATACCAATTACAGTAGTACAGTGAGAAATAAACCTGGAGGCCTAAGATTTGGAATCAACCACTATTTCTCGTCATGCTTCAACTCCTTTCAATTTCGAGAAAATAAAAAAACATCGGCTGAAAAGTGGGTTCGGTTCCTATGGAATACCCCATATATTTTACCAAACAAATCACAAAATTGCGGGGGAAAAAAAAAATAAAATACAAAAACGGCTGAAATTTATTATTTAAATCATATTACTCAAAGTTCTTGTCTTTCTCGTCGAACTCCGAAATTAAATTCGATTTCGTTTCAGGCGCCGAGAACGGAAGCCGTGTCGATTCTCGGATCGCTTTTGACGTTACCAGCAACGATGGCCAAATTGCCGGTGTTGCAGCCGAACGCTAACGACATCGAAACAACCCCTTGTCCCGACGCTAAGGAACACATCGTCACGATTCTTCTGAGAAGTTGCAGACGAGAACCTTCCGGAATCGCTCGTTGCGTCGCCTTATCCAGCATAGCCATGTTCGCCTACAGAGAATTGTCGTACAACACCGGACATTCTCGAGTACCCGAAGCCATAACCGTGCTTCTTCAGGCGCTCAGGGTAAACCATCGATTTTTTTTTTTTTCGAAAGAAATTTTTTTAATTATTTTGGTTATCGTAGAAAAGCTGCACGCATACGTATGTGCATATAAAAATCTGGGAAATTTAGCCTCTTGGATATCGTCACGTGGAATTGGGAACATGCACGATTATGATCATTGTTTATTATTATAAAATATGAAAAAAATTTGATAAATGCATATTCTGGGAATGTAAAACTATTGATATGGTAAAATAGGGATGAAGTTGAGATGCGGATTACTTGAAAAATTAAATTTTCGTGGTATTAACGGCTCACACGTCCGCGCTGAAAACCGAATGAGCTTGGGAAATTATTGTAAAGGTTAAAAAGAAAAAAAAATAATAATAAATCTTTTTTTAATGTATGTTTAAAAAAATACATACAAGCTCCGAATATTTCTCCTGAAAATATTTCTCGAATGTTTTCTCTGCCGGAAACTACTATATGTGTACACCAATTCGAAGCTCGAACTCTCACCTTTTCAAAAACGTGTCGAAAAGTCAAATCCGTTCGGAACGAACGAAGTTATGGCCATTTTTCGGGAACGATAATAGAGCATAACCCGCAAGCGGGATGTGCAACTTCAGAGCCCTACGGGCACGCCTAAATATCGTTTTAAAATTTCCTGGGTAGGCTTGAAAATTTTTTTTTAATGTATACTTTTTTTCTAGGGGGCGTGACAAAATAAATTCGAAATTTGGGAAATAACGGACACCCTAATATATATATTTATTGAAATTTTTCTGTCTTATAATTAAAAAGTTGATAAAAAATGTCAAATCAACAATTTTATTTTTTTCACCATATCATATTTTTATATGATATGATATTTTTATGATTTTATATTTTTATCATCTATATCTTTCATCAATAACAATTTTGCAACTTCCCTCGTTTTCAGCGCGTGCAGGGGTATACAAGCCCTTAATAAATATTCACAAAAAATCGCTCGGAATTTCCCCAGCTTGCTAAATAAAATTTTTCACGATCTCATTAATTACCATGCCAATAATTTAATTCCCATCATTTTTCAATTTATCGCATAATTCCTGTGAAAAAACGATCGATCATCGATTTTATTGCTCATCAAAAAATGCTTTACACAACAATAAGCTTGTAACTCGATAAATTCGCATGAAAATTTAGCCGGGGGCTAAATTTTCCGTTCAAACCAAAATGCGTGCACGATTGCATTTATTATTCGGACGGGTATAATGCTTTGCTTAGTTATTAGCGAGATTAGCGTCGGTGTGTGACTTGTGTTCGATCGGCAGAGAGCCCACAGGGCCGGCAGACGAAGGGACGGCTTCTGTACTACCATGGTGGATCAGGTAGTGAATGATAATTCACTTTTATTTGCCTCCTGTCTTCACTTCAATTTTTTCCAGTGCCGTTTTTAACCGATGTGTCACCGAACATTTAACGTCGAGTGTGTTCACGTCTCGCCGGAAGATCATCGACAATCTCTCGCATGTCAAATACGCGCCTTAACATTTCCAATGCTTTTTTTATCCCACTAACAAATCGACGACGTGGCTCGATTCGTCGAATTCTCGTTTATTCGTTTGGTTTTTTATTTGAAATAAAAATCGGGTAATGGATAAAAAATTGTTCACAGGCGACTCATCCAGCGGTGGCTCAAGTTGCTTGCGACTCGTTGCTTTTGCTTTGCGACAAGGCAAATGTTCTTCTCGAGTCTTATCCCAAAGTAACGTGTAAAATAATTCAGGTAAATAAATTTTTTTTACTCTTGAAAAAATCTTAGCAGGGATTTTTTTTTTTTTTTTAAATTAATGAGGATTTTGTCGTTGTAGGTCTTGTCGGAGACTCTAAATACGATGACAACGCGCGACAGGCGAAGCGCCCTAACGACGTCGATGCTCTTTTGCCTCGGCGAGTGGGCCATGCAGCTAGGACCAAGCGTATTACTCAAAACATTCCAAGGAAAACCTTTGCTTCTTACATTGTTTACGGTAAGTATTTTTTATTACCTCGCGATGACACCGAAAACCTTCGATTTTTGTATCGTCGTATTGCCATTTGTGATTAGAGTCGGCGGGAAGGAGTGAAAACAGCTGGATTTTTTTCTGAAATCGAAATATATCGCATTTCACTGAATATACACTCATCAAAAAAATTAGAGGAGTAAAACATTTTTTTATTTTTGCGATTTTTTTTTGCGGGAATTTTTTTTATTCAAAATAATAATTAAACCTCATACGCGGTTCATTTGAGCTTCCAAAACTGTCGATCGATTTGCTATAGGATTACCGGTTCATGAGATATCGATCGTCAAACGAAAAATGATATTTTTTTCATTCACCGGCCGATATTTCAGCGGAAAATTATCGTACAGAAAAAATTATGAAATCAAATCGAAGTTAAAGAATCAGGCTAAGTGACTGTGTTATTGATGAAGTCAGAAAAAATATTCTCGATCCCGGGGAGAACTCTGAAAAACGGAAAAAATTTTGGAAATTTTGTTTCGCGAAATTTCTCTTGATTGTGCCATGATTAATGACCAGAAAAAAAATTTCATTATGAGATTTCTAAACTAGACATGTCAATCTTGAAAATGCTTTTTCATTCATCTCAATACGACAATTTTTTGCGAAGTTACAGTCACGCAAAAATCACTTAAAAAATAGGAAAATGTTCTGTTCCTCTAATTTTTTTGATGAGTTTATTAATTATGTCTCTGTAGCATGTTCCCAAGTGGAAAAAAAAAAATATAAACTATTGGGTTGGCAGCTAAGTCATTGTGGATTTTATCTTTTATATGATCTTAGCATATTCTTTCGCCTTGTCAACGTGGTCAAAGCACCTAATCTATATCCTTTCTTGTGGTTCGAACTTCCACCTTTAACTTAGTAGAAAAATTGTATCGATTAGTTGTTTAGTTTCATTTTTATCCCAATTTAAAAATGAAAGAACAAGATTCTAGCTCGCACAATTTTCAAGACATCGAGTTCAAATTCAGTAGAATTTTGCAGTATTACAAGGAGATGCTCGGTACTGAATTTGAGAAAAATCCACGTGGTGCTTTTGTTTTTAGAGAATTTTGAACCTTTCAAGAATCGTCGTGCGCTCTCTAGCTCGCGCAATTTTCGAAATATCGGACTAAAGTTCAGTACAAAGTTGCCCTATTATCGAAAGGCGTTTCGTATTGAATTTTGGCAAAATCCACCCAGACGTTCAGATCAAATGCGATTTTCAATTTTTTAGATTTGACACGGAATTCGCCACATATTTATTCCATATATTTACGAGGGGATTTTAAATGAAAACAAGGGTTGCACCCTTGCACATTACTTCCTCATAATTTTACACATTTGCCGAAGCTTCCTCTATGCGAAAGCCAAAATTGATCGACACATAGCTCTTCCTAGAAGAAACTCTGGCAAGTGTGTAAAATGATGAGGAAGCAATTCTTTCTTCCTTCATTTAGAATATATACGCCTTGTTCCAACCTACCCCTTAAACTCCCGGTCCCAGTCTCCCCTACTAATTACAATCTCACCAATCACAACCTTCTCCATCCCAGGTTTTACACAACATCGTGCAAAACAAGTCCGAAACATTGACAACCGACGTCGGAAAAATCAATCGTCGTCAGCACGAGAACGACGACTTCGATCCGGACGTGATACTCGACGATCTGATCAAGGATTCGTCATCCAACAAATCCCCGCGTCGTGGAAACCCGCAATCCGTTCAATTGGCTGCGAAGATGGTAATAAAAATCGCCACGAAGACTTTTCGTCGTAAAACGTTCAAATTCTCGGACAATTCGTTGACGAACGTCGCGTTCGCAGGTGATAATGCATCTGGTCAATCATCTCGGACATTTTCCAATGGGCATCGGTGCCTCCAGACTTTCATCCCTCGTGGTTGAACTCGACGACGTGCCGGGAATCGACGGTGACGAACTTTCTTCGGCGATATTTCAAGCCCCGAATATACAACTTTTGATGCTTTCGAATTCAATCGTGATGTCATTGGTCGAACTCGCGGCGTTGGACGCACCCGGAGGCGGTGTAACGGCCGGTCTCACGACCGCACCGTCGATGGTCAGAGTTTTGCTTCGCGATTTGGCTGGAAAAACGTCTTGGGACAGTTCGATTCTTTACAGTCAACCGTTCATCGACGACGACGTTTCAACGTCGCTCACTCATTCCGGTAGGAAAACGACACGTTTACACGCGCGTTATCGACAGAAAATATCGCGTTCTTCATCGAACAGCGGTCGCGACTCTGTAAGATGGTTAGCTTCGTCAAAAATTGAGCTACTGAATTTTTACCAAAAACGTTGGGAAGATTATTGAATTATTTGTTAAACCCGATTGATGTTGTTTGTTTTTTTTCGGGTAATTGTGCGGTATCGTGGCTTTTCCGAATGTTGAAGTTTTTCGAAATTATCATTTTCGAGGATGTTTGGTAACCTGGATGAAGATTCGGGTGGGGGAGGTCAGAAAATGTTATTGAAATTTTTTATTTTATTTTTTCACTTTTTTTCGAAATTTGAAACTTTGTTTATTTATTTTTATTCGAGGTTCGGGATTGTTCTCCTGTATTATATACACGTGCATGTGTGTGAGCACGAGTGGGCTTGCGTTTAGATGTGGATGGATATGCGTGTGTGCGCGTACGTGCATAAGCGCGAAATACAAACGTCTATAACTCGCGAATAATTCGTGCTACAACGGTCGAATTTGGGAAATGTCAACACCCCTTTGTTGATGTTTTCTAAATGTATGATACAAAAAATCTACTACGGAACCTGAAAAAGAAAAAAATTCAACAAATTTTGTTTTATTCGAGTTACTTAGGTTATTTTAGGTTATTCGGGGTTATTTATTTAGTTAATCTTAGGTCATTGACGTTTTAGCTGAAGCCATTCCTGAGTTACAGACGTTTAAGTTTCACTCAAGTTTTCACACTTATTCATGCACGCCCACAGACGCAACAACGCGCATCAACACATTAACCCATTTATGCACACACACACACACACACACACACACACGTGTATATGATACAGGAGAAAAACTCCTGAACCTCGAAAAAAAAAGGTAAACATTTTTAAAATTTTTTTTATTTCGAAAAAACGTAAAAACAAAAAGTCTTTCTGATAACATTTTCCGATCTCCTCCATCTAATTCTTTATCTAGAGGACAAACTAAACATCCTGGAAAAAGAAGATTTTGGAAAACTGTAAAATTCGCAATTGCCATTTTTCGCACTCTTAACGTGTATCGTGGGTCGGAATCGCCCCGAGGCTATAAAAAAAAATAGAAAATCGGTTGCTTCATTTTTGACGAAAGTACCATCTTCGAAACCCGCGGTGATTTTTAATAGAGCGCGTGGCGAGCGGTTTGACACTTTCTGGCGGAAGTTTAGCATGCAATTTTATTATTTAGATTTATCTTCGGATTATCTACCGGAATTTACGTTGATTCCTATGTTATTTGCAGTTGATTGGAACTTGAAAATTTCAAAGGACGACCAGAGTCTCCCGATTACGTCGCAGAGCTGTCTTCCCAGACACACTATGAGACATCGCGAACCAAACGTATTGCCGACGTTTGCGAATGCCGCCAGCGACATGGACAATCTTGACGATGTTAGTGAATATTCCAGTTTTGGTTAATGATATTTTCAACATCTCAATATCGATAGACTTGAATGATATGTGTGGGACAAGCAGACAAAACCGAGTAAGGCCACAAAACGTTTTTTTCGAGATTGTATAACGATTCCACGCTGCGAAAGTTCTTTCACAGCGGACGAATTGATTTCTAAAAAAATAATTATCAGGTTACACTCAGTTTTTGATACTCTTCGCGGTAGAAATCGGTAAGAATTAAATAGTCTGTAACTTATGGATTAAAAAAAAAACATCGTTGGGCTTATTCGGTGTTGCCTCCGACATGGATTTATTTCGTTCTGTCTTCAAACAACACTGATATGGGCTCATTTAGACGTGTGTTCTGAGATTGTTTGAAGATAGAAACGTTTGAGTCGATAGTTTGCGTTCACAAAGATAGCAATAGCCCCCCCCCCCCCCTTCCCTAAAAGAGGGCGGTCTAGTTTCCTCTTCTCGCTCGTAAGATTAGACACAATCTTTCATATAAATATCTTCAATTTTAATTCGTAAATTTATTATCTCATAGTGGTTGATTCGTATGATGTTTTAGAACGTCCTCTCTTATCCCATCGATGATAATAATCGTTATTTCTTTCTATAATGACCAATTTTACTGCAAAGGGAGTCGAGAGTTATCTGGTTTTGCCCACAAACTATCGACTAGGGACCATGAATAATCCGTACACATTGACAAATAATAAAATTCCATTTTACCAATAGAAAAGTTTCAGAGAAACTCGCAAAAAAGATATAACATGAGTCCTGTTTTTTTTTTAAACTAAAAACAATGGACTTATTTGGTTTTTCTTTAAAACTGGATGCATTTAGTTAGATTCATCTCCATTATTTCTTCCTGTATGGGAAATTTTCGACATCACCGTGTCTCAAAACGTTGCTTATCCCCTAAACTACAAGAATCTGACTTAATCTCACTTTGAAAAAAATTAAGAAATGGACTTAGTCGGTTTTGCCTTCTTGCCACAGAATATATAATTTATTGTTAATTTGTATTTGTTAATTATTTTTTTATTTTCGCGATTGTAGCTCCTTCAGTACATCGGCCACACCAGCCCCGAAGTTCTGTCGAACCCTGAGCTCGCCCTCAACGCTCCGGCGAGTCCACCGCAGGGTCACTGTCTTGAAAGCGAAACCATCGCGGCTATTCTGAATCAACGAAAAGCCGCTCGAGAGCACGTGAAAAACTGGAGTCAGCATATCAGGTAATTTAACATATCTACGTCTATTTTACGCGCTATTCTTATTAATCTGCAGAGTAATTTTTTTTTTTTTTTGCACACGTCAAGCTTTTTTGTATTTTTTGATTCCTCATGGAGGAAGATTTTTTTTGTGAAAAATGTTTTTTTTTCCAGTTTTTCATGTAGACGTATTTAGAATGTTCCAAAACTCCAAGAAATCACATTTAGAAAAAATGTCCGGATGTGTGTGTGTGTGTGTGTGTGTGTGTGTGTGCGCGCGCGCGCGCGTGTGTGTGTGTGTGTGTGTGTGTGTGTGTGTGTGTGTGTGTGTGTGTGTGTGTGTGTGTGTGTGTGTGTGTGTGACATTCGTTTAATGTTTACAACTTGAGAACGGCTTGAGATATCAAGCTGAAATTTATCACACATGTGAAGGGTTCAAGGCACCTTCCTTGATTAAATTTTTCGAAAAACCCATCCAGTTCTTTTGTTTTTACGCGATTTTGAAATTCTTCAAAAATCTATTTGCGCTCTCCAGCTCGCACGGTTTTCGAGATATCGAGCTCAAATTCAGTAGAATGTTGCAGTATTACAGGAAGATGAATTTGAGAATATATAATAATAAGGTACTGAATTTGAGAAAAATCCATCTAGTGCTTTTGTTTTCAAAGAATTTTGAAATTTTTCAAAAAGTGTCGTGCGCTCTCTAACTCGCGCAATTTTCGAGGTATTGGACTAAAATTTAGTACAAAGTTCCAATATTATTGAAAGATCTTTCGTATTAAATTTGGGCAAAATCCATCCAAACGTTCAGATTTAATGCGATTTTCAATTTTTACATTCGACATGGAATTCGCCATATATTTATTCTGGACTAGATAGATTTACGAGCGAATTTTATATGAAAACAAGGGTGCAGAGTCGAACCTTGCACCTTGCTTCCTCATAATTTAACACATTTGGCAAAGCTTCCGCTATGAGAAAGCCAAAATTGATCGACACATAATTCCTCTTAGATCAAGCTCTGGAAAATATGTAGAATTATCAGAAAACAATGTGCAAGCTTCGACTTTGAACCCTTGTTTTTTCCCCTCTTTTCCCAAATTTTAATCCTCAAATTTAACATAAAAAAATAATTTTTCAAATTAAAAAATGTTAATATTTTGTAATTTTTCGTACAGCACGTGTGCCGTTGCGACGAGTCCTCCGACTTGTCGTCCTCCTCCCGCTCCTTTTCATCACTGTCGACTGTTGTTCTCTCATTTGGGCCTGTCCGGGTGGGAACAACGCCGAAGATTGCACCTACTCGCGAAGAACGAGAAATTGCTTCGAGAATTGCGAAATCTCGATGGTCAACGATCCCGAGAGACTCACAAAATGGCCGTGATATACGTCAGTCAAGGACAGGAGGATAAAAATTCCATACTCAGCAATGTCACGGCCAGCAAGGAGTACGAAAATTTTGTGGCGAGATTAGCGTGGGAAGTCGAACTGGAATCGCACACCGGATTTTTGGGGGGTCTAGCACCGGGCAAAGCCTCCGGTGTAACAGCTCCGTACTTCGCCACGTCTTTCGTGGAAATTTTGTTTCACGTAGCCACGAGAATGCCGTCGGATAGCCCGGAAAGTTTGCTGCAAAAGGTTAGTTTTGCTCTGTTGAAAAAGATCGATAATAGTACATTATGGGACTAGTACGAAAAAATTGTTTTCTGACGAGTGTGAGTTTGCAGAACGAGCCAAAGGCGAGTGTTGCAATCACACGAGTCCAGAAAACGTTTTTCGTACGAGTATCGTACGAATTTTTATGTCATAAAAATTGTTACTGAAAAAAAAAAGGATTTGTTTGCCTGTGAGGTTTTTCACGGAAAATCGGCCAGGCTGGGACTTGAACTCTCCTGATTCAGTTCATGATTTTTTATGGCTTACATTCAAGCCTCAAAACATCCCTGATTTTTTGTAGAATTTTACGGATCGCCCCGGAGCTGGTGGGAAAATTAAAACTACCCCCGACGGATTCGGCGGAAATCAGGGTTGTGACTGGCTGATTCAATTCGTGATTTTTCCCTGGCTTTCTTTCAACCCTCAAAGCACTCTTGATTTTTTGCACAATATTTGGAACACTCTGGAGCTCGTAAAAAATTCAAAGCTACCCCCTCCCTTCTCCAACCAAAACTAAAAGCGTACTTCGCCGGTTTTTTAAATTTTGATTTTTTTTATTGTGATTTCTGGAGTTAAAAAAAAAAGAGTTTGCCAAATTTTTGAAGGGATCTGTATTACGAATTTTTTTTTCTTTTAATTTTTTTCAACATAAAAAATGCCACATTTTTTATTTTTGAAAAAAATGTATTTTGTTTGTTATGATTTCTCTCCGATTAATCGGAAAAATAATGTTATCAATGCTTCTAGTGATGACAACAGGTAGAATAATAATGATCGATATAATCATTTTCCGATCAATCAGAGTGAAATTATACTAAACAAACAAAATTGTTTTTTTTTCTTTTCAAAATTAACAAAATTTATATTTTTCATGTTGAAAAAACAAAACAAAAAAATAGTCGCAATACAGATCCCTCTCCGAAACTTTGGAAAACTTCTTTTTTTTAAACTACTAAAATAACAAAAAGCAATTTAAAATTCTAAGAAGTGTCGAAGTACGCTTTTACTCTTGGTTGGGGAGGAATTTATTAATTCTGGAAGAGCTCCAGGGTTGTCCGAAGATTCTGAAAAAATTCAAGCGAGCTTTGAGAGTTAAACGGAAGACTAAAAAAATCATGTTCTAAACCCTCCATTAGGAAGGTTCTAAACCCTGACTTCCGCTCATTCAATCAGGAGTAGTGCTCATTTTTTTCCCAATCTCCAGAGTGACCTAAAAAATTCTCCAAAAAAAAAAATCCAGGGTATTTTTTGGGTCTCATGAAAGCCATAAAAAATCATGAACTGAATCGGTAGAGTCAAGTCCCAGACTGGCCGATTTGGCGTGGAATACGTTCTACATACGTTATTGAAATATTTAATTTCCTCATTTATTTTGTAAACTTTATAATTTCTCATATAATTTTTATGCATCGATTCAAAAAAATTTCTCTCATTTCTTTTTATATTCTCATATATATATTTTTTTTTTAACAGACGAGGCATTTGGGTAACGACGAGATTCACATCGTCTGGTCCGAGCATTGGCGCGATTACCGAAGGGATATAATACCAACGGAATTTTGCGACGTTCTCATCGTTATTTATCCCCTGCCGAACAAACTTTACAGAATACAGATATCACGAAAATCCGAAATACCATTTTTCGGTCCGTTGTTCGACGAGTGCATCGTCGAGGACAAAGTTTTGCCGGGACTCGTCAGAACAACCGCCCTCGCAGCCAGCAGAGCCAAGAGATCGACCCTCACGCTCTACCAACACTAGTACGTTTCTCATAAATTCTACGCTAATTCTTGACGGCCTAACGGCAATCGTTGAGAGGTTATATCTAGTTTGCGGGGAAGTTAAAGGATTTTCATGATTTTTTTTCGGCCATGTTAACGCAATTTTATTGAAATACACGTTACAGTGTCAATAACAGCATATATTGAGGTACTTATATGAATTTTTTCATGAAAGAAATTTCAATTTTGAGCGAGCTATTGCTGTTGTGCCAAAAGACCTTTTTTTTTAAAAAAAAAAAAAACCTTTACGAAAATTAAGAAAACCAAAAAGATTTCGTTAGTATAATATTAAACGCGATTCGAGAACAAAGGTTCAGCCAAATTTTGTTTTTTAAAATAATATCCAAATTGCTAAGAAAATTCGATTTTTGAAATTTTTAAAATTTAAGCTTTTGACTGAAAACGATATGAATTTTGATCCAAATAAAAAATCCTTCGTTCAAGAACTAGTCATTACGATGAGAAACAATTTCGTGACGGATTAAAATCGATGGATTAAATTGCTTTCGAGAAATCGTGCTCGCCGCAACAATTCTTTTTGAAAAAAATGATTACGAGATAATCGGAATTTGGGTTTAAAGTTCCAAGTCCAATTTTTCCGCGGATAAAATTTATTTTGTCAGACTTACATAGTCATCTGTTTCAAGGCCATTGCAGCTTCCGGAACGTCGATTTCATTACGTTTCCATTTTTTCGTGATGTTTTCAGTTTCGCCACTGTTTGACTCGGCACAGTTTGACTCCGCAAGTTTGACAGAGAGAAAGAGAGAGAGAGAGAATGACTTTTTCTCCGTCAAACTCGAGGAGTCGAACTGTGTCGGGTTAAACTGTACGGATTCAAACTATGGCTAGGCAAACTGAAACCATTACATTTTTTCCACCTAAACAACTAAATCTAAGCCCTCAAATCGATCTCTTCCGATCTTACAGTTACGAGGAACGCAACAGATCCATCGACACCGTCATGCGTAATCACAAGGAAGCCACGACTTTCGAGGAGTTTGCGGCTAACGTTTATTCCCCCATACAACCACCGAGCCCGTTCAGCGGCGTTTCATCCGTTTCCGGTCGGTACAAACGATTAATTTAATCACTGAATTTACGTACGATTATTTTTTGTTCAATGCTTCCGCAACGGTTTGCCAAATTTTTAGAGCTACATTAAAGCGAATTGATAAATCGCCGTCGGTAAGTGGATTTACCAAGATTTACGTGTAAATTGGCAAATATTTTGCATTACTTCACGCCTTAACGACTGAACGGAATTCGATTAAATTTGTTGGATCTATGCATAATCGATCAAGGACCAACCTATCAATGTTTTCCCCAACTAAAATTTCAGATATAGATTTTTTCTATTGTAAAGAATTATTTTGATCGATTCTACATAGATTAAACGAATTTCATCGAATTACGTTCATCTGTTCAGGCGTGAAGTACTGCGGAATATTTGCAAATTTACACGTAATTCTTGGTAAATCTACTTACCGATAACGATGTATCTTCACCTTTTTGAATACTTAAATTTTTTTTGGTAAATCATTTTTGCAATGGCCGCGCTTCCGTCTTATCGATCCATCGCGAGTGGACAGAACCAAAGCACAATCAAAGATCTTTCCTTTCAATGATTAAACCGTGAAAAAAATTTCTCCACGACTCGGTATCGAACCGGAAACATCCGGAATTCTGGCACGTTAACAATCGCGCTACCCCGAGGCCCCGTGGTAATTTTTTTTTCGCAATAATTTCGAAGACCAGAACAAAAACAATAAAGATTTAATTTTTTTCGACCGATCAGATTCACAATTATCGAAGATAATAATAAATTGGAAAATTGTCGACTATCCCTTGACAAATTTAGCTGCTTATAGGATCTTGAAAAATTGAATAAAAATGTTGATTCGCTGTTATTAGGATCAACGACGAGCGTACAATCAACAGCATCGTCGAATCTCGCAGCTGCGTTGATAGATCCTCATCAGGGACGCGGCGGACTCCGGAATAATTCTGGATCAAGCGGTGTCGATCATCGCGCTAACAGAGGTGAAGAAATTTGATCCAGTAATTCATCTCCTAAATAATCTCTTGGGAATGAACATTCTGACGCGTTAGTAACAGTCACATCAATTTCCGGAACGTTTTGCAACGGTCTTCACTTCGAAGAATAATTCAGCCTTCGTGTAGTTGAGATTTTTTCAAGGTTCCGAAGAAGTCTAGGAACGTTTATGGTTCCGGTCAGTCCGTGTGCATGTCACAGTCTTAATATTCTCCCATTCATGTACCAATTAAGACGAAATTTGTTACACAGACGTGAATCGATGACGCAAAAACAGAAATTATAACCAAAAAAAATTGATCCCTTTCCCACAGATAACGAAGTAAACTCGCAATTTTTTGTGCTCACCAGATCGAGTGAGGTGTCTTTTAATAGGTCTCCTCAAATGCGATTAAAAATGTCCCGAAACCTTTTCATTTCAACCCTTCAGTCACTAGATATTCGCTTTCAAAGTCGTCATCGAAGTGACTTCCTCCTCTAATCATAAAAATAAAAATTCAACTATCGATTCAAAAAATCGGGAGAAATTCCAGAATCTACCTTTCAATTAGTAAATTCAATAAAAATTATAACGACCACTGTATCCAAAATAGTCGACCAAAAAATTGGAAACAACTTTTCTTCGAAACAAGTTAAAATGGTTACGAAACTTCAAAATTTGTTCTTTTCCCAAACGTTTTCTCTTAAAATTAAAATCACAAACTCTCGTCATTGAGCTCGAAATCGAGCCCGACATTCACCCAATTACGTTCACCCCGCCAAGACCGAATTCGATTTTCACGATGATTCATTTCCGCAGCTTCCGACGGGAGCAGAGTTTGGTTCAGCAGCGACACGCAGGACAGTCCAGCGCTTCACGGCATCTCCCCGCGACCCTTGAAAAAAATGTCTTTCAAAACCGGTCCGAAGCACCGAAACTCTTCACAACAGCCCACACCACCGGACAGTCCGAGATACAAGTAACGTTGATTACTTACCGAAGAAACAAACCGAAAATCAACCACCAAATCTGCATTTTTGGGGAATTTACGAAACTACACCGAATTCTCGTGAATCTACAAACGAATAATAACAAAGATAAAGAGAACTAACTTTATCTAAAAAAAAAAAAAAATATTCCGCAACCGATACGAGAGAACTGCGACCTTCTATCGGTGGTCTCGGGCGTTTTCTGTTTTCCGTCCTTAGGTTTAATTTTTGTATGATTACTTGTACAGATCGCGAAGTCTGCAAAAACGTTCGCTAAACGTTGAGAGCAGCGATTTATTTATTGATAGACGATATACGAATTATTATTATCGTACGGCTAGCAGAAGCAAAGCGAAAGTAATCGGTAAACGCATGTATGTATATTCGATAGATTCATTGGCTTCGTCACTTACCTTTTTTTTTTAATTTTTTTTTCTATCACTTTTTTTTTTTTCATTTAATCATAGATTTTTTTAATTTAATTTTATTACCAATTTTAATTTATCGCGTGGTCGAAGACGACACTGGAGAATTTTTGCACGATCGTTGTTGAATTCGATTGGAATGCGTGAAAGTTTTTTGCTTCTAATTCGAATTACGATGCTGGACGTGGCACGATTTTAACAATCGTGCGTACAGATTTTAACGATCAAAACGTATTCGCTCTCGTTGATCGGCCGTGATTGAACGAAAAAAAAAATACACTGAACTAGGACACATTGAAACATTCCAGCACCGCAGTGTGCTCCCTCCAAGAGAGAGAACGAGAGAGAAAGAGAGAGAGAGAGGAGAAGGGCGAGAAAATCGATTTGATATCGTTAATCTCTCGTGAATTCCTTCGCGTAAATGCTTTCGAAAATGGCGAGGTTCGGGATAAAACTGTAGTTATTGCAAATAAGGAATCATTAGGTCGGTAATTCAACCTATATCCAAATCATGGCCAAAGCAGCATTATTTTTTCACTAATTTATAACCGACTGGATGTTGAGGGAAAGAAAGTTGTATGTATTGTACATAAGTCATTTACGAGAAAGAGAGAGAAAGATAGAGAGAAAAATAAAACAAATGCGCGAATGCGCTTTGGAAGATCGGTAGACAAATGTTACAACGCGCGTTGTAGTAAAAAAAGATTTTGAAAAAAAAAAAATTAGTTATTATTGTGGAAGAAGAGAAGAAAGAAGAGAGAAAAACATTTATTACTATTCAATGCGCACCTGCGATCCGTCGATAACGTTCGCACGTGTCTTATTGTATGGGTATACGACACTTTGCGATTATCGTATATCGAAATATTGTACTTAACGGGTAACATGTTGTTCTTAATGCTACCGCTACTTCCGATGTTATTTTTTATCGTCGATATATTTATCATATACACATGGGGAAAAATTTCCGAATTCGACGAACTGAAACCCTTCTATCCTCCGATGTGGACGATGATTTTTTTTTTTTTAGTATCCTTTGGATCCTACGATCTCACCAATTTTTTTTTAGATTTTTTAGACCCCTCCTTCCCCTCCCCTCCCCCCGCCATGTTGTTTTTATCAAGAGGTAACTGCTATTTGTCCCCTTTTTATTTGGATGAAATTTTTTTCCTGGATACTTTATTGAAATTGAAGAACTCTTTTCGTAAAATTGGAGTGGGCAGCGGTTTCCTAATATTTTTATTTATTTTTTTTTAAATTTGGCAAAAAATTTAATTTTTCCGAAATTTGGATGTATGATAATGGTTTGCCATTTAAAAAAAGAAAAGAAAAATGAAATTTATCTTGCAAAAAAATCGATATTTCGATTGTTTCGATAGAAAATCGATTTTTGAGTATGAATTAATTGTTGCTATCATCAGGAGGTAATTTCTATTTCCTATCGATTTTCTATCGAAATAATCGGAATATCTATTTTTTGCAAGATAGATTTTATTATTCTTTTCTTTTTTTAGATGGAAAACCATTATCATATATTAAAATTTCGGAAAAACTCGAATTTTTGAAAAATTAAAAAAAAATAAATAAAAATATTAGGAACCCGCTGCCCACTCCAATTTTATGAAAAAACTTCTTCAATTTCAATAGAGTATCCGGGAAAAAAATTTCATCCAAATAAAAAGGACACAAATAGCAGTTACCTCTTGATAAAAATAATATGGCGGGGGGAGGGGTCTGGAAGGAGTTTAAAAGATCTAAAAAAAAAATTAATGAGGTCGTAGGATCCAAAGGATACTAAAAAAAAATCATCGTCCACATCGGGGGATAAGAGGGTTTCAGTTCGGTAAATTGGGAAATTTTGCCCCATACATATGTATATATAACACCATCGATAACGATCGATTATTATTATTATTATTATGATTATTATTATTATTATTTCGATTGAATTCACGAAATTTGTTTCGACGAAACAATTTTATCTCATAAATCGGATAATCGTGCGTCCATGAACGTTGGTTGCATCCACGATTTTTCTATTTTTCACTGTTTTTTCGGGCTCCGTTGTATTTTAAAAAACCAAAACGATACTAATCGTAGTCTAGAGGGAAAACAAAACGTTGTAACGATAAAAGTCGTGCAGGCTTTAACCGCTACGCGCCCGTGACGGACTCGAAGCCGATGAGTTCGTCGATAAAGCAATTCGTTGTTACGGACGTAGGCTCAACGGCCAGACCATAGCCTTATTTACAAATGATATTTTGGCTTTTAAAAATAAAATGGGCAGTTGTCACACTCGATACGAGGGTGATACATTTATTCTATTTACCGTAAAAAAAAAAAAAATTGCATTTTTATTTTAATCCTCTCACGTGTCAATTTTATTTTGTGTATTCTTAATTTAATTTTTTTTTCTTCTCAGCCACGAATGTCGATCGATGAGTGATAAATTGGGAATTTAAAAATGGAAAACGTTTTCCGTGCGATATCGAACGTAATCAATCGTCTTTGATCGAGGATGAAGAGAAACCATGAATTTCATTGTTAGATTTTTCATTGACTTATCTATCGATGAACAATCATTGATAAATAAATAAATTAAGTCATTTTTATTTTAATCGATTGAACAAAATATCCATCGAAGGCGAATAATTGTAATCGTATATTTTAAAATTGAGTAGAGTTGGCTCTCTCATCGCTTCGGTAGCATATCGCTGGTTCGAAACGCTTGTAATTACCGATAACGATATTTCGCTATCTGCGCTCGAGTAACACACACACACACACACATATGCATGTTCGAAGTCATGTAGCGCTTGAACGGAGACGTCACAAACTCAGTCGGTAAGAGAACTTTTCGTTTCCAAACTTCCAAACATTTTGTGCATTCGACAAAGACTTTAACATTATTTACATTATGCTAACCAACTAACAAATTTACAAAGTAACAAAGCAACGAAGTAACAAATTAACACAGTAAAAAAGTAACGGAGTAACAATGTAACAAACTCGCAAACTAACAAACTAACAAACTAACAAACTAACAAACTAACAAACTAACAAACTAACAAACTAACAAACTAACAAACTAACAAACTAACTAACTAACTAACTAACTAACTAACTAACTAACTAACTAACTAACTAACTAACAAACTAACAAACTAACTAATTAACTCACTTACCAGCCAACCAGATATTAGGATGTTATTTTATTATTGTAAAACATTGCGCACACTTCCGAGAAAAAAATATTCGACACTTTTTCGGATTACCAACGGAGCGTGTTCAGCCTGGCGCGTGATAAACGCGACATGGAATAATAAATGAACCGCGCATGCGCAAGCTACAGGATATCTGGAATGATACCCCAGTGTGAATCTGTGTGTATCCCGAATACGTATTAGCGCATATCTCGTGATCTGGACACACCGGAGGCCGGACGCGAGTTAACAAAGTACAACGAACCGCACAACGACATACGCAAGTCGTTGTGACACTCGTAACTGTTCGGATACCAAAAAAAAAAGACAATAACAACAATACTCGGCGAAACGAGACACCGGTTACCGATCATTCGTAAATGCGTCAAAACCATCGAGCACGGTAAGTCAATAAAAATTGATTAATCCGTCGACGCCGAGCGTTTATCTTCGGTTCGTCGATTAATCTTGATGCATATTTATTAACAACCGTTTTTATCGTTGCACAAAGATGTCGGAATCCAGAGAAAGCGGTGGTCCGGATTTTTCCCCGAACGATCGCCAAGAGATGACGGAAAAATTGAAGGGTAAGTTCGAGTTTGCGAAATAATGGGGTATTGTGATGATGTGCTAATGCTCGGTCGGTAATGAAAACTGTAAAGCACTTATCTCGGTTACGATTGATGTAACGGACAAAGGAGGAGAACGTTTGTCCGTGTCTTTGAATTCCGCAGTCAACCGTTCTCGTTTTTTCAATCGGAAAGATGAATCGTAGCTGAGAAACGGAAGTTTAGGATGATTTGATTATTTTCCTGCTAATTATGGGAATTTGGGGAGCGGCGGATGGCTGGCAGCCATCCACATTGTCTCGATGCGGAAATGGTTCGTCGAGGACTTACGTCAAACATTATTTTGCAGAAATGGGCATGTACGAGGCGGGTATGTCCCTGATGGAAATGGGGCAGCTTCTCAAAACCATCGCAGAGTCCGCAGAGGCAGCTGCTGATCCGCACGCCGTAAATGACAATGGCAACAAGGTAACTACGCTTGGACGATAGTTCTGACGTCGGTTACGGATAGATTGTGCTCACGAAGTTTTATTCGCAATGGTGCACTTTTTCTGTATCGATTGTCGCAAGCAGAATTCGGCGATAGTTTCGCATTAATCACGCTGATGATTTGTTTTTGAGTGGCCGATCATTTTTTTTCTCTTCATTTGTTGCAAAAAAGATTGAGCAGTCTCGATTGAAGTAAAGATATCGAAGAATTGTACTTTCTGGGTTGATTACAGTCAAGGATATATTTGTTAGTATTATATCGAAACTTGATGCTAAATGAAATATTTTAATGAAACTCAGTTTTTCAGTAACGAATGAGACTATTCAAGATTCACAATACAATATGTTTGATCGTCAAAATAATTATTCGTATCGATAACATTTCAATCGTCCGCAATAAATAAAGTTGCGACGGCCTTCTTTCTTTTTTCTTCAATAATTTTCCCCTACGCGTAATCAAACTTTCTCATCGATCGATGAATCAACGAAACTCCTAGATTTCTATTAAAATGCAACAAAAAAAATTTTCATTCCTCAACATCTTCATTCGAATCAAGATTTCTCGGAAGGACCAAAGATCGAGACAAAAATGAATAATTTGCAAAATAATTATAATATAATAATAATGATAATGCAATAATAATACAATAATAATAATAATAACAATATTAATAATAATAATAATAACAATAATAATAATAATAACATTAATAATATTAATAATAATATAATAATATAATAATAATAATAATAATAATATAATAATATAATAATAATAATAATAATAATATAATATAATATTAATAATAATAATAATAATACAATAATAATAATAATATAATAATAATAATAATATTAATAATAATATAATAATAATAATATTAATAATAATACAATAATAATAATAATAATATAATAATATAATAATAATAATAATATTAATAATAATATAATAGTATAATATAATATTAATAATAATATAATATTAATAATAATATAATAGTATAATATAATATAATATCAATAATTCCCCGTTACCAGTTTCTGTAATAAAAAAAAATATTACAGACTCCAGAATCGCCTCGTCAGGACAATCCGCCGAGTTACTCGTCGGCCGTGAACTCCAAGAATTTCGAACGACGTTCCACCAGTCCCGAACTCACCGCCAATAAAACGCGAAAAAATTTGCCTCTGGACAAACGTACCGAAACCAATGACGAGAATTCTCCACGTTCGAAGAACAAAAAATCTCTCGTCAAAGAAAATCGTGACAATCAATCGTCTAACGTCAACAAATCTCGTCAATCGTTCAACGAAAATTCCATCGAATCGATCGGTGACAAATTGATTCCTCAACGAACGAGATTGCAAACGCAAAATAAAGAAATGGCCAAATTTCGAATGAATCCATTGGACGGACCCATAAATCCCAACGACGTGCCACTGAAGCCCCGTTATCGCAATCCAACCGACAAAGATATCCCCGATATCGTAACGTCCGTCGATTTCGACAAGGCTCACGCTCAACTGTGCAACAATCTTCAACGCGTTGCCGAATTGTGGCACAGTCGGAACAAGAATTTCGCCTCGTCAACGGTTCCATGGGCAAAACCCATACAGGTCGGTAATTCCAACCACAGCGGTCATTATCGTTCGTCTCGACATTAAAACCGGCCCCCCTTAACCGTCTCTCGCCCATTGAACGAAGCAAGAAAAAAATCCTCCAATTTTCTCTTTTTATATGCGAAAAAATTTTGTTAACCAAAAAAAACAAAAAACGTATGTACAGACCGTAAATATAAATCTATACGTTAAATATGCGTTCAACGACGATTAATTCGTTCGTTACGATGTAAACGACGACGAAAAACCCAAAAAAAAAAAAAACGGAGTTTTTATAATAAATTGTATTACGTCTGTAAAAAAAAAAAAAAAAAAAATTATTGTCTACTTTATTTCATTCGCGATTTTCTAATACGTTTTTTCGACGTTTTCGGTAGGTTGAAGAGGACGATCGAAGGTTGGAAAATCCTTTCGATTCGGACGAGCCGTCGGAAAATCCGGGTCCTTCCGGAACGAACGTTGTTAATTCCGATATCGAGAAAAAACGACGATGTAGATCGAAAAAAATCGATTACGCGATCGGTGAGAACAGCGAAAACGATAGCGACGATAGCGATTTTTCTCTAGCTCCGTCTTCGAAGAGAAGACGAGCCGCGAAGGTCGTAAAAAAAACGAATTCGTCGGAAAAAATGAATTCGTCGGAAAAAATGAATTTGTCGGAAAAAATGAATTCGTCGGAAAAAATGAATTCGTCGGAAAAAACGAATTCTTCGAAAGATTCCACGATCGACGATGAAACTTCGAACAGTCATCGTATAATCGTCGGTGTCGAAGTTCACGAAGAAAAAAACAGCGACGAGGAATTCGCTTCGAGATCGAAGAAACGAAGAACGATGAAACGAGCTGGCTCGTGTGAAAAAATTAATGAAACGAAAAACCTCGACGTTGACGTGGCAACTCGAATACTAAACGATTTTGCCAGCGAAGATGAGGATTTTCTCGAGTGCGAAGCAACGAATAACGATGATAAATCAAACGAGAAGAACGATGATGAAAAAACGGAGAAAACGTTAACAGTCGTGAAAAAAATAAAAACGACGAAACAACCGTCGACGTTGACGAAAAAAATTGCGAATAAACGAACGATCAGCGATTTCGTTTCAACGAATTCTCCCACGAAACTAATCGACGCGCCCGAATCGTTTCGCATTGACGATTCGGATGAAAATATTATTTTCGACGAGGAAAAAAATAGTCGAGACA